>CM057340.1:552717067-553336119 GCA_030015575.1 Agapanthus africanus | reverse complement strand
GAGTTTTACATGATATCAATGCTCGGTTGTTTATTTGTGTGCATGTTTCATATGATAAATCTCTACAAGGCTGGAGTCCCACTATATCAAAAGGGTCCAAACCGAGTTTTATACATACAAATAACTACATTCTAAAAGGATGAGATCTTCAATTAAAATTGCCGATAAATAACTACATTCTAAAAGGATAAGATCTTCAAATTAAAACTGGCGATTTGAGGCTAGAGTCCCACATTATCAAAGAGGCCCAAACCGAGTTTTATACATACAAATAATAGGGTTCATTAAATAAAAGGATGATATCAAAAGGGCCCAAACCGAGTTTATACATACAGATAATAGGGTTACATACAAATAATAGGGTTCATTAAATAAAAGGATGATATTAAAGGAGCTCAAACCGAGTTTTATACATACAAATAATAGGGTTCATTAAATAAAAGGATGAGATCTACAAATTAAATCTGCCGATTTGATTCTAAAAGGATGAGAGCTTCTAATTAAAACTGCCGATTTGATTCTGATAAGGAAGTGTGGCTAGAAAAATTCTAATAATTAATTCTGAAAAATTTATTTTTTACATACAAATAATAGAGGCTAAATACAAATAATAGAGTTCATTAAATAAAAGGATGATATCAAAGGAAGTGTGGCAAGAAAAATTCTCATATTTAATTCTGAAAAAGTTATTTTATACATACAAAAAATAGGGTTCATTAAATAAAAGGATGATATCAAAGGGATCCAAACCGAGTTTTATACATACAAATAATAAGGTTCATTAAATAAAATGATGAGATCTTCAAATTAAAAATGCCGATTTGATTCTAAGAGGATGAGATTTTCAAATTAAAACGGCCGATTTGATTCTGATAAGGAAGCGTGGCAAGAAAAATTCTCATAATGAATTCTGAAAATGTTTTTTTATAAGAATCATGAAAACTTTTCTGATAAAGAAGTGTGGCAAGAAAATTTCTCATGGTTAATTCTGAGAAAAGTTATTTTATAAGAATCATGAAAACTTTTCAAATTTTCTCAAATATTTTCAATTAATAAATTAATAACCGCTAGGTTAATTCTGAGAAAAGTTATTTTATAAGAATAGCGAAAAATTTTCAAATTTTCTCAAATATTTTCAATTAATAAATTAATAATCACTATTGTTATAGGGCTAAAGAAAGGGGCACTTAGTTTTGAAATTGATTGGTGATGTGTCTTCTTATTTATTCAGAAAAATCAAACAAAAAAAACCATTTCTTTATGTGCAATACAAGTCATTAAATACCATGTCATTATTATTTTATAAGTGTGATATACGTAATTAAATTACCACTTCATATTATTCTAAAAGCATGATCCACATAGTTAAATTAATAAAAAATTGTCAATAATTTTTCTGTAATTAGGTGCAGCGCACGTGCCAAAACCCGGCAATATTTAAGTAATAAAGTGTAACAACATCTAAATAACTAAACATATAATTCTGTTTATTTTCTGATATGTTATCTTATAAATTTAATCACATGGATTGCACATGCCAAAACCAAAATCTATTTATTATAGTACAAAACGCAAAGGGTTTCCAATTTTGAAATTGATTTGAAGTTTTTGTTCTCTAATTTGCTAGAGAAATTCATAAAAAAATATAAAAAATCAAAACTCAAATTGTTACCGCAACAAACCGCGTTCATCTCTTTCAATAACTAACTCCACAATTTCTCTCAATAACTAACCCTGTACAATTTTTTTTCTAATTACACTTAACAGGGGGTTCACCATTATAGTGCAAAAGGATGAGGGTTCGTGTTCGGGTTCGGGTTAGGTTTATAGTGCAAAAGAAGAGGGTCTCTAATTTTGCCTTCTTTATTATAGTGCAAAATACAAGGGGTCTGCAATTTTGAAATCGATTTGGAGTTTTTACTCTCTAATTTGAAAGAGAAATTCATTAAAAAAATATAAAAACTCAAAACTCAAATCGTAACCGTAACCAACCCCATTCAACTCTTTCAATTACCAACTTCACAAATTCTCTCAGTAACTAATTCCATACTAATCTTTTTCTAATTACATTTAATGGGGGTCTCCATTATAGTGTAAAAGGAATGGGGTTGGGGTTAGGGTTATATGTAGAGGGTCTCCAATTCTCAAAATGATTTGGGTTTCTGGCTCTCTAATTTTCAAGTGAAATTCGTTAAAAATTTATAAAAATTCCAATTTTAAATTGTAACCGTAACTAATTCCACATATCTTTTCCAAAAACCAACTCTATAAATATATCTCAGTAACTAACTCCATACAAATTTATTTTTAATTACATACATAAATATATCTCTTAGTAACTCTACAAAAATCTCTTAACAACTAACTCCTTACAAATATAGCTCACTAACTAACCTTATGACGCAACGTGTATCGCACGTGTAAAACACTAGTTCTTAAAATGCAAACTCTACCGGGATGAATCTTAGAATCAATTGATGAAGTTCTTAATCGACTCCTTAATTTCAAATATTCTACTTATCACTAGGGATGTAAACGGATCGGATATAGGCATTACCATATTTGTATCCGACATCTATTTACGGATGATAATACACGGATAGTTGTCAGTAACAATAATTTACTATCCATATCCGCTGAAATCGAATACGGATACGGATCAGATATTGTAAAAACCATATCCGCTAAAATCGAATACGGATACGGATCGGATATTGTAAAAACCATATCCGCTAAAATCGAATACGGATACTATTCGAATAAATATAAAAAGTCACAATCATAACTACAACTAATAAAATATTTAAATAGGTTAACCAAATTTTTTAAATCCACTCATATCAAGTAAGCAAGTCTCAATAGTTTCAAATTAAGAGTTTTTCATGTAAAATCAAGTCGACATGTCATTCATAAGTCTAGCTATAACTAGTAGTAATTAGTAGTTTGATAGTGGGTACCATTAGTTCGGATATCTTGATCTGGATAGGAAATTTATATCCAACTTAGATTCGGATCAGATTATCCGGATAAATTTACATCCCTGCTTGTCACCCACAAAAATTCTCAATCCATCTCCCTCTCCTGCCAAATCTATATTCACATCATAAATTTTACTATTTGAACTTAAGTGGACATTTTTAATTAGCGCTTTCTACAAAAAGAAAAAAAAAACCTTGTAGTTCGCTAATTACTAAAAAGACCTTGCATACTTCATATTTACTTAAAAGATCCATCATATATTTAACCCCCTTTAGTAGTTTTCCATCAAATATTAACTTTCTGGTAGGAAGATAGAGCTAAAACTTATGTTTGAGTAGCTCTCTTACCTTCTACCTATTTAGATAGGCTTTTCTTCCATAAAAAAAACTCACATCCTCGTTTAATTGAAAATTGAGATTTAACGCAACTAAAGAATTGTTTTCAAATAAAGTGCCCACGAACTCAAAGCTTGCAATAGAAGAGACAGCGACACTCGACAAACTCATTGCTGGAGGAAATTGAGAAAAATGAGCCAGTTTTCATGATTAATTTGAGATATTTTTTAGCGAAACCCTAATCCTAAAACCAATTTTGAAGGAAAATTATAAATTTTGGAAAAAGAAGAGTGACTGAGAAGATTTTAAAACCTTTACCTGATACTCACCATTAA
Organism: Agapanthus africanus; assembly: GCA_030015575.1. NCBI lineage: Eukaryota > Viridiplantae > Streptophyta > Magnoliopsida > Asparagales > Amaryllidaceae > Agapanthus > Agapanthus africanus. The sequence continues at coordinate 553,332,470 of CM057340.1, read as the reverse complement.
CCTCCTAACAGAGTAAAGAAAGATACCGAAAAGATTATCTTTTGGGGCTGCGGGGTGTTTTTTTAGTGCAATTTAAATGTATGAGGATCTTTTAAGTAAATATAAAATATGGAAGTTTTTTTAAGTAATCAGCGAAGTATGAAAAAGCATTTTAGTAAAAACCCTTTTAATTAATTTTTCTTAAATATTTCTTTCACTGCATCACAACTTTGTTTGAAGTTATGCTAATCATCCAGAAATTATATGTGATGTTCTAATAAGCCCTGCTGATTGAGGATTCTTTCTCCCGAAACTTCATCTTTTGAGCAGCACCATTCTCATTTTTGTTAATTTGCTTTTAAAATTAAAATACGCGTCGTTGGCAATTGACCAGGGTTGCTCTAATTAATACCATTTTTAACCCACCCATATGCCCTCTTTCTCTCTTTCACACACTCACACGCGCATAATATAATATTGTATAAACCATAAAGATTTGAATTCTTTATGTGCATAACATGAGAAAGAAGTTGGTGCCTCATAAAGCGTGAGCTCTGACTAAGTGATCCAATTATTATTTTATTTTTCATATTATATATGCAAGTGACCTCTGCAAGTTGTATACATGGGGCTTAAATTAATCGACACGATAAACGCACGCTCATAGGGATCAAATAAATGAGAGCACTTAGTTGGTAATTAAATTATGCTGTTACGAATAATTTATTTAAGGAAATAAATAGAGGTCTCGGTCACACAATTGAAAACCATCAACACAACCTATTTTTTTGTGCCAAGGGACCCCATTACATAATTGACATGAGCTGCATGAATTACTATTTTTTTTTGTTTATTTAATGCGTCATGTCTTAATTATATCATTGCTTTTAATTAGGCTGCTTGTTGCAATAGTATTTAGAAATAAATTATATCATCTTCATACCATTTCTTATTTCTGTATTGAGATTTATGAATGTTTATTGTTGAATTCATTAATTTCATTCACATGGTTTCTTGCTTTTTTTTAACAGTAACATGATTTCTCGCTTTACGAAGTGACTTTTATTATTACTTTTTTTCTTTTGAAATCAACATTTTCGTTTTTGGAGATCGAATATGCGACCTCTCACACTAGAGAGGAAATTGGTATCAACCAAGCTAAGTTCAGTTGGTTGGCATCTTAACGTAGACTTACACTTTTAGGTAAATTCTAAGGAAAGCGTCCCATCAAAGTTCCAACAATCAAAACCAGCAACAGGCATCCGATGTGTGGCAAGAAAAAATTTATCATCCCCATGATTATTTTTGCTCTCTTTAATGATCAATAGTTCAAAGACTTTTTGACTAAATTTGTTCCTTCCCAGAAGAGAAGATATTTTGTATTAACAAGTATTGTTGAGGGATCTCCGGGGATTATTTCAAAATTGATGGGTTAGGTGAGTGTGAGAGAAGCGATTTTCGAAGGGATCTCCGGCAGCCCTTTTCTGCTATTTATTTTCTTTCAAAGATCCTGTTTTTCCGGCTGCGTTAACGATAAAGAAGACAGTGGAGATGAAGGTAGGAGGAGATGATGAGAAAGACGACTCCGAAGACAAGGAATGTCACGCAAGCAACAGAGTTTGGTCTCCGGCAAAGAAGTGTTTGGCTCCGGTGATCTTCGAGGGCGGTTGCTGAGCAGATCTCCAGTGGGTCTCCGGCGAGCCCTCGTTTTCGAAAAAGCTGAGGATTTTCTGAAAGTTTCAACCAAGCCAGGTCGGTTTTCGAGGAAGATAGAAGGAGATGACGACTGAGATGTTAGTGATATGTATGCCCTAGAAGCCATTATTGTATGATATAGTGGATACTTGGACATATATATGGAGGACTTTTTTGCTTGACATGATAGTATGCTATATGGTTGCATTTATCTTAACATGTTCACTGGTATTATTATACCGTCTCTCATATACATGTTGATAAAGCCTTTAAGATGTTGGCTTGACTATCAGGACTATAATGCGGATCATACTACTGGAACCTGGGTAGTCTACAAGCACATCCTTCAACCGTTCCTAGTCGAGAGAATATCGAGACAGGGCATCGATATTCCAGAGTAGACTAGTGTGTACTTTCTTGACCCTGTATGGGGCGATGATTGATCCTATATCCATTGGTGTTTGACATCAAAGATTGTACACAGGTACTCATTAGATAATGGGTACACCGAACAAGACTCGCCGAGAACTCCTAGATGGTACTATAGTTATCGTCAGATAGCAGTTCTCTGGTAATACTGGTACAGGTTAGTCTGTAAACCCGAGATCGTCATAGAGTCTTGTGTGGCTCCCACTGTGCTTTGATTTCCTCCCTACCACGGCTCAAAGGAGTTGTGCAAACAGGTGAATTTTGGGTACAGTCCCGAGTCACATAGATGCAATGAGCGATAGGAGGGGTTTCGTCTCTCCCGGTATTGGGAGTTGATGTTGCGCTATGCTTGATTGGCTATAACAGTAAGTCCCTGGCCAGGGCTGTTGATAAGATTTACTGTTAAGTTTTTTCAGTAATTTCTCGTACCGTTATAGGTCTTATATCGGCATGACTTATCAAGTTATTAGGGTCTAACGATTCCACCCCCAGACTCGATATGCGAGATATCAGACAAATAGACCGGACTGTACGGTAAGTGTTACCTATAGGCTTTATGGGAGTTTGGATAAGCTTGCTTGTTGATCTTTTAATCGCTCAATACCTGGGTAGCTGTTACATTCAGCTAGTACCGCTGACGGCTTATTGGTGATTGATGTGATCATCACTTACTGGTGGCGTATTGACGAGTCTTTAGAGTCCCACATAGTAGTTTCCTGGTTCAAGCGAAACGAAATAGGGCACATATGTTGATATGTACGCAGGGGGGCTAATTAAATACGAGTATGAGATACCGTATTGTAATCTGGCGGCCATTTGTCATCAATTAGGTTATATGTGATATAACCGGATTATTGAATTAAGTGTTGATTTGATAATGTGGTATACAGATAAATGATATTAGTCGGTTATATATGATATAACCGGATTATTAAATCAAGTGTTGATTTAATAATATGATATATATTTATATTTGATATAATTGTATATTGACTAATATTATAGCTCACTAATTCTACGCTTATATATATATATATATATATATATATATATATATATATATATATATATATCACATATGAAGCATGGCATTGTTTTTTTTTTCTTTCTATTTTTAGAAAATAGAAAAAGAGATGATAAATGGGGAGACTTTGGAGGGATGGGAATAGCATGGCTTATTCTATTTTATATTCATTTGCGTACACTATTGAAGCATGACTACAATTTTTAAGAGTTAAAAATTGTATATTGCAATAATGTGTGAGCTTAGATGAGCCATTCTACACTTCATTCCACACTTAGCCATTTTATTGAGTTGAGCTCATGTGATGAGTTTTCTCTCTAGCTCTCTTCCTTTTCCTCGCCTCCACCTCCAAACTCAATCCCTCACATGAGTTATGAACTCTTGAGCTTGTGAGAACCCTAGTGAGCAAACAATACCTATACTTCACTATCCTACACTAGATTAGTGCTTTGGTGTAGTTTGTTTACTTCACTAAAGAGTTTAGTGAAGAGGTGGCTTGGATTAGCGGACTTCAGATGGATCATCTTCGGCACGAAGGTCATCGAAACAAGTTCGTTCAACCTTCATGTGGAGCCTAGTGGAGTCGTGTGGACTACAACCCGGAGCTTTAGAAGAGAAGGACACGGTCTACAAAGGTTGTAACCATCCATTTCTTAGTGTAAAGTTTATGATATCAAGCTAAACCCTAATCATCTAGTTTAAGATCTTGGTTAGTGTAGATTAGCATCCGAAATTTTTTTAAACGGCATGCTTGATACTAGTAAAACCCAGTGGAGGTGCTAACATACACTTTCATGGTATCAGAGCCAAAGCTAGAAGATTAAACGATGTTAGCTAAATTACGAAAACAAAACAACTCCGAAACCGAAACCCAAAACATCAACTTTCTGTCGATTTTGAGATGATCTCTGAAAATTATTTAAACAACTGTAGAATGTTGTATGAGATATAACAAGGACACCATAGAAATTCGAGACCAAAATGACAAAATTGACTCGGCGAGAGTAGGAATTTGGCCGGCCACGCCGGTCCTACTACAAGATTTTGGGCTCTAATTTTTTGTGTGTTCTGATGTGTTGGGTTTAGGGTTTCATGTTTATGTTTGATTAGCCCAGTTTGCATGTGATGTTAACTTTTCGATAGGGGTTATTCGGAGTGTTTCGTAGTTGTAATTTTTACATCGTTTCGGGTTTAAGTTTGATATGTGATACAGTGGTTGGAATCCACATTAAATTAGTTTTATGAAAACTAGTTTGTTAGTAAATCTAGCATGTTAGTCTCTATTGATTGATTGTCACGAAGTATCGATTCGGATTGAAACTCCGTCGCAATCGCGTATCGTACGCGAATACTCGCCATATAACTTTATTAGGTAGCCACGCCCCATAGCCCCGACCAAGTGACTTTAGGAGAACCCCGTTGCCAAAAGTATCCACTATGGTGCTCGCGGCCACGGTGTTCCGCCTAAGTGCACTTGGTCGATGGCATCGGGGGTGCGGCCATCTTCTAAAGTTCCCGACGAGTATTCGATCGGGTAATCGGGAATTTTGTTGAATTACATGACTAAGTTATTGAAAAGTGTTTTCGAATTGAGATTAAAATGCAAGGTTTATGGGTTAGGCATGAAATTCGGCATATGAGATATTCCGGGTTTATGATATCTAAGGAAAATGCAGATTCTAATTATTGTAGTTTTTCATTTCTTTTCTGTGACCGTTAGTGTAATATATGGTGTATCTCCGATCTCGTTGCTATATGTCAATGGAATTTGGGATATGCATATTTACTTACGTTAATGACATGTGATATTATGTGTTACTGTGATATGTTATATTGGATTGTCGTGAATGAATAGCCGGGATTTTTTTTTATGTGAGATGAGAGTTTTTCAATTTTCATTCATATAAAATTTGTATGTAATATTTTTTTATTGGGACACTTCCGAGTTGAGGATGATATCACTATTGATGTATATTATTTACTTGTCCGCATTTGGAAAGACCCAAGGCGGGGAGCACAAGTAACCGGGTTCTGGAGTCCAGTGGGAGACCATCTCGAGGAGTCGAGACCGGGTCTCCTAACTCTAGAATTGGCAGGGTTGATTGCCGCTCTCGTAGGGGTCTAGGCATGTGGGTTTGGCTATTCATCATGACTGTGGAATCCGTGTTTTACATTACTGGCTGAATTTAAAACACGGGCCTCCTAGTATATCCAATATTTCAAATGTTGACTTTTGCTACATGGTTCTGTGATGTGATCATATAACCGCGGGAGACGAATGTTATATTATATATATGATATATAATAAACGTTTCTTATGTTTTGCACCCGCGCTGGTCTAGCCCCCGCTCTGTCGTTAGTCAAGTAACCTAAGGGTGCATGACGGGGCCCCGTGGCGAATGCAGATGGCATAAGCGTACGTTCTATTTTCGTTTCTTTTCTATGATATTTAGGGAAACATTAAATGACGGGACTTCATTAATGAGATTAATAAAAAGAAAAGAAACCTAAAGATGTTGTAAAATCATAAGTTTTTTAAAAAGTAGCTCTAGTTCTTTCTTTGTATAGTGGTATTCCTTGATGAATATCCAGCACCTCATTCGATGAGGAAAGAGCCGAGATCCCTTCACCGGGTGTGATCTCTTTAGCAAAACTAGCAAATGTTACAACCCACTCGGTTTATCATCATAGCTTCTTGTCACGAGCCGGAAAAATCATGTGACTGGTACTTGAATCAGGTGAAGTCTATAGGACCACACCTAATACAAGTAAGCCAAAAGCCCAGAAATCTATTAGAGGAAAATAGTGGAGGTGCAGTTTTGAAATAAGGTTTACAAAAATCATGTTCTTCTTTAAAACATAGATAATAGTATACGAAAACCCAATGTTTGTATCTACTTGAAAACATTTTCGTCATTGAAAATTTGGGCAGCACCTCCTTTGTAATTCTTAACCCAAAAACGAATACAAGCAATGATATATAAGGCATCCCCAAGCGGGAGATAACTCTTCGCTAAATGGCGGAACAACCACGCAAGATAATATAAATATACAACGCCGAAGGGCGAGGATCAAAATTCAGAATGAAAGCGAGAAAACTAAGCATCAAAAGAAAACTAGAAACAACAATAAATACATAAGCGCGACTCTAAGGCCGAAAGAATAAACAACTGTGGTTTTCTAAGTTTACTAAATATACATAATCTAGTGGATGGAGCTTACTAGATACAACTGAAATAAATAAAAGTACAACGGTGGTCACGATGCAAGTGAACCCACCTACCCAAGCAATCACCCGGAAGGAAGTGGTGTACCAGCGGAGCCTCCATGGAATATGTACGGCTAAAACTGCAAAGAAAACTATGGCACAACGGGGGTGAGTTGCCCACTCATTAGTAAAAGACATCACCGAGTAGAAATCGCATGTATGACGATCTCCTAGGTCATACAATAACATACTCATAATATACACTGAAACATCTAGTAGTGGCAAGGGTAATCATCTAAATATAAGTGTAATACCAAGTGCTCGTGTCAGTGCCTCAAGTAGCAACATGTCGTATATATGATGTACGAATGCATCAAGAATGAAATCAGAATATATCTGTATGAGAAAGCTGTTTCCTTATATCAGTAAGATTTTAGTGTAAAATCTGAAGTATCATCTATGAAATCAACAGAAATCCGTATCAAACATCGACACAAAATCCTCAATATCCCGGGCTCCGTTAGTCCGAATCGGCCCATATCATCCAGTCTCACGACTACGGTCGGTATCCTCCGGATATCTGCCATGCCAAATATCACCGGTAGGTAGCCTGCCCCTGCCAAGCTCATCGTCTACAACTCGAGCTTCTTGCCCCGGGTACCATACCGGGTCCATCATGTACCTGAAACGGTTCATTCTACTCCTCGAATCGGGTCTCGAAACCCAACTCAACCAGGAAAGCTCATGGTGGACGCCATATACATCATAGCACGAGAAAACCACAACTTGCATTTTTAAAATGACAATGAGTTTATAAAATCCTTGCGGTTTTCCCCTAAATCCAGAAATCTCATGGAAATCCAAAATTCCAAAATCAAGAGTCAATATGCAGTGAATACCGGCATAAAGCCCCATAATATTGCATAGCAGAATGAATATATAATACATGGGGTATCTAATTAAGTAATGCAATATCTAAACTAGCATATGAGAGTAAGTATACTAGTACTATGTTGAAACTACCAGCTAGCCGGTTATACCAATGAAGTAACGTTTTCTAAAGTGTACGTGACATGGCAATTACCGACGATGATGTGTGTGAGCCGGCAATCAAGAGGAATATATGCATCATCGGTAATGGTGTTGGTATCCTGATAGACGGGGTTCATAATAGCTAAAGAAAACACATGTAATAAATATGCAATGCGATGCGAACAACATAAATATAACAGAAAAGCGAATAGTAAACGTAACAATATGGATGTATTGACCGAACCCGCTTGTTATACTGCGCTAGGGAACGTTGGTCCCGCTCCACCTTATAATTGTTATAAGACAGAGCAGGAAATAGGGGATTACCAAAATTCCCGTGCTGCCCAAACGAAAAAAGTGCATGTTGATGCATCTGTTGGATATAGTGCCCTCTAAGTCAATTATTGGATCGCAGGTACGTTATTGCAATGATTGAGGGAGAATCTATACCGATAAAACAGTCTTACTCAAGATGATAGTATGCTATCTGGTTTGTCTTTATCATCATGATAGAGCCCATAGGATTCTTGTTTGACTACCAGCAGTATGATGGCGATCATATATGTGGGAGCTGGGGTCTATAAGCACATCCTTAAAGTGTCCCTAGTCGTGGGAGTTTCGAGACAGGGCATCGATACTCCAGAGTAGACTAGTGTATACAGTCGAGACCCCGACGAGGGGCGGTGGCCGGTCTCACAAGCCACTGGTGTCAGTTGGATCACCTAAGATGTATACAGGTGCTCATTAGGTTATGAGTACACCGGACAGGACTCGCCGGGAACATGCTAGTCAGTATTATACATATCGTCAGATAGCAGTTCCCTGGTGACATGTGTACAGGTTAGTTCATTGACCTGAGGTCATCATTTGTCTCGTGTGAGTTCCCACTGTGCTTAGATTACTACCCTACCACGCTCAAATGAGTTGTGCAAACATGTTTTAATTGGATACAGTCCCGAGCCACATTGGAGGCAAGTGAGCGGATCTTCGGGGATTCGTCTCTCCCGGTATTGGGAGTGAGATCGCGCTGTGTTTAGGAGAGCCATTACACGAAATCCCTGGCCAGGGTAATCGAGATATACTGGTAGGTATACCAGCAGAATCTCAGAGTGTTCTGGGCTGCTCTCTGACACGACTTATGCAGCTATTGGGGGTCTGACGTTTACCGACCCCCTAAGCCGTATATGCGATACTCATAGACGAATGTTCCGGACTGTACGGTTATTGTCACTGTCAGGCTCAGTAGGGTTTATAGATGAGTTCGCTCGTCAGCTTCCCTTCCAATCAATACATAGGCAAAACGTTACGTACAGCTTATACTTCTGACGTGCTAGTGGTTATACCCAGTGCCAGTGTACTGATGAGTCATTAGAGTCCCCCACAGACACTTTTCCAAGTTCGGGCTAAACGTTGTAGATGCCGTATGGGTTTATGGCAAGGTTCGGAAAATGCACGTGCATTTTCGCACGTGTCAGTTTTCGGGCAGATAATACTGGTAGGCTTTGGTTTAAGCCGGAACCCAGTATTATACTGTGTAGATATAATATCTTTGTCTCAGTTGTATTTGTATTCGGTAGTAATACAAATGCGGGTATGTTTATACCAATACGGAGTTATCCTGAAATTCGTTTCGGGATGATTTTTGGAAGTTGCCAGTTTCCAGTTTTCTATCAGCCGTATTTTGACATTCGGTTAAATACGGATTTATCTTTTCTTGATGAGGTGAGTCATGCTTCTAGAAGGTTCTAGAAGTGGTGATTAGGCATATGACTCACTTGTGTCATTAATGGTTCATTAATGATGCAAGGTGACTAGGTTTAATGTGATTGGTTCCATTTAATGTCTTTTGATGATTCATTCTTTGTGATAAGCATGAAGGGATATGGTCACCCTCCTCCTTGCTCCTATACTCACCCTCCTTCCCTCTTCATATAATGGCCGGCCACTTCATTATGGAGGGGAGATTTTTGATGAATTCATTTTTAGGCAAAAGATTATGATAGTTTGGATTCATGGAAATTAGCATACTCCATTTCTCATTTCATATCGATCCAAAAGGCAACTTCTATAACCGTTCATCCGTGACCTTGGACGTAACGAGACAAAGTATTCTACTCATTCTCTACTTCATCTTGGTCGTCTCTTTTAGCAAACTTGACGATCGAGTTGCCTCGGTTCAGAGGCGGGAGCCCGTTTAAAGATCCGTCGACGTGGTGCCACCTGGACGATGAGAACGAAGATCAAGCAAGTTCGGATCAGTTGCAACATAGCGTGGGATGATGGTTGAAGACCGAAGGACTCGGATCATTCGGTATAACAATTCTACCTTCTTTACAATTTGTTGGTTTAGCTTTAATGGACGATCCGGGATAAAGTACGCGATAGCGCCAGTCGTAAAAGTTTTGTTCCGCATATCGGCGTCTGTTAGACGGCCGGGGCGCCGCCGCGGACTTACAGCATCTTCTTCGGGTGTGTTCATTACACAGAACTGTTTCTCAATATCCTTTACGTCCTTGGTATTTGATACCGGATCAGAATCCCACATATGTAATTTGTTACATGGGCTACAGATAGGTAGAGAACTGAGAACGGGTGATAAGTTTCATGAGATAGAAACGGTGCAAGTGTTGCAGCCAAGTCTGTTGGTAGTTATCATCCTGTACTACCAGAATACATTAATTCTAAACGAATGTTATTAGATACCGAACCTGATATACAACATCATATCAGTCTCTTTATTAGTAAAGAAGGATATAATTTTGTATTGTTGAATAATGTTTTGAACATTTCCTATATCAAGAGTTGATCGGTTCAGGCACGTTATCTAAAAGCATAGACGTTCTAAATCAAACCACAGTTCTTAACGTACAGAACACACACAAGAGGAAGAGTTCAGAAATGAACAAATCCTTCTTGAGGCATAGTAGACTAGGTCATATCAATGCGACCCGACTAGCTGAAGTTACATATAGATGCATATTTAAATTAGTTTGAATTTACATCTTGTGAAACTTGCCGGTCATGTCATAAAGATAAGATGACCACAGCTCTGTTTATTGGAAACAGAGAAAGAGTTAATGAACTCTTAGGATTGATACATGCTGATGTATGAGGTCCCCTATCTACACATGCCAAGACTGGTTCTTTATACTTCATTACATTAACCGTTTATCTCTCAAGATTCGGACAGTGTTCCTGTTGAAACACAAGTCAGAACCTTTTGAGATATTCACAGAATATAAGTTAGAAGTAGAGAACAAAAAACGGGTATAAGTATTATGTCCTTTGATGAGATGAGGGAGGAGAATACTTGAGCACGGGATTCTTGGACTATTCTAAAGGAGAATGAGATTCTCTCTCAGCATTACTCCTCCGTATACACCACAGCACGTCGGTGTATCGGGGCGGAGCAGGCACACCCTATGTGATATGATGTGCTCTATGATGAGTACTACTGAGTAACCTATTTTCTTTTGGGAGTTATGCACTTGAGAAGCTGCATACCTATTGAATAGGGTTCAAATCAAATCAGTTACCTACCACTTCATATGTGATATGGAATGGGAAGAGCCCATATTTTAAGTTTGTTAAGATTTGGGGTTGTCCAACCTATGTCTAAAAGCATAATCCGGACAAGCTCGAGGCAATGTCAGTTCTGTAGAATTTTGTTGGATATCCCAAGCATTCGCAAGGGAATATCTTCTACCAAACCGAGAAACAAAAGATGTTTTGTTTCTCAGCATGTCACCTTTATGAAAGGGAATTTCTTGTGAAGAAATTATTGGACATGAGGTAGAACTGGAAAGAGTTCCAGCTATATAAACTGCAGCTGATGATTTGGTAGAACCAAAGGATTCAATAGATACTAACGAACCTCAGCCTCTCCGCCGATCTAGTAGGGTTCCTCACCCACCTGAGAGATACTTCGGTTTCTCTATGACAGTGGAAGCGAGGATTGCATCATGAGATGATGACCCAACTAGTTTCGAACAGGTCATCAGGAGTGGGACTCTGTAAGAATGGTTGGATGCTTAGTGATCTGAGATGGAATCCTTATACACTAACAAAGTATGGATTTTGGTTGCTTTATCTGAAGGGTTAAATCCCCATCAGGAGCAAGTATATCTTGAGAAGATTACTTGGTGTACATGGAAAAGTTAAGACTTTCAAAGCTATGCTTAAAGTCCATCCAGATCCTACTTGCTATGGCTACATACCATAACTACGATATCTGACGGTTGGGTGTCATGACTGCTTTTCTAAATGATGATTTGGAAGAGAGCGTCTATAAGTACACAGCCAGAGGGCTTCGTAGATAGTGGAAGCAGCGGAAATGAGAGCAAGATGTTTTATGTGATAAATCAGGCATCGCGGAGTTGGAACGTCTGTTTTGATGTGGTAGTCAAAGAGTTTGACTTCATCAAAATGGTAGATGAACCTTGTATATACAAAATGGTAGTAGAGAGTATGGTGGTGATCCTCGTAGAGTACGTGGATGACATAATCTTGATAGGGAAGTAGTTTCCTCTGCTATGCTCGGTCAATCTCCGCTTATCACAAGGATTCTCTATATAGGATCAAAGTGATACCTCCTAAATCCTGGGTTTTGGATCTATGAGATAGATCTAATTGGATGTTAGGATTTTCACTAAGTGTTGTGAGATAGTATCAATCGATCATGGAGAGAATCACTGGAATGGTTCCAGGGTGATAAAGACGACTGAATGTCAGTCGCAGGCATTGTCTTTACCCTCAGTGGAGGGACGGTATGTTGGAAGAGTTCCAAGCTAGATACCGTGACTTACTAGACGATTAAAGGCAAGATACATCGTTACCAAGGATGCTACCAAAGAGGCAGTCTGGATATATAAGTTCATGAGATGAAATTCATTCCAACTATTGTGTGACAATAGAGTAATGGCTTTGGCCTAGGAATCCCCTTCCCATCAGAAATCCAGATATAATTCTTAGGTAGTATCACCTGATCATGGAGATGGTTGATCTCCAGGGAGATCGATGTTAGGAGAGTAGACACAGAGGACAAAAGCACAGATCCACTCACAAAGGCCTATTTCCCGATAGAGACTTTTATGGGATGGTTGAGTATGAGATACTTCAACCACAGCTTATTGTTGGGTATGCGATACCACAATAGATGGCCCTAGTGCAAGTAGAAGATTGTTAGTTATATGTATGCCCTAGAGGCCATTATTGTACATACGATGTATATTGTAGTGGATGCTTGGACATATATAGGGAGGACTTTCTTGCTCGACATGATAGTACGCTATCTGGTTGCTCTTTATCTTAACATGTACTCTGATTGTCTCTATGTTACATGTTGATAAAGCCCTTAGGATATGTACTCGACTACTAGAACTATGATGAGATCATACTAGTGGGGCCACGGTAGTCGACGAGTACATCTTATAACTGTTCCTAGTCGAGGGTGTATCGAGACAGGGCATCGATACACCAGAGTAGACTAGCATATACGCATCTTGACCCATATGATGGGCGATGGATGATCCCATATCCATCGGTGTTTGACATCAAGGATGGTGTACGGGTGCTCAGTAGAGACTGGGTACACTGGACGGACTCGCCGAGAACTCCCAGATGGTATTATACCTCACGTCAGATGGAAGTTCTCTGGTGACACTGGTACATGTTAGTCTGTAGACCCGAGATCGTCATAGAGTCTTGTGTGATTCTCACTGTACTTTGATTTCCATCATACCACGTCCAAGAGGGCATGCAAAAAGGTGGCTTTTGGGTACAGTCCCGAATCACATGGAGACAATGAGCGATAGGAGGGGATTCGTCTCTCCCGGTATAGGGAGTTGATGTTGTGCTGTGTTCGATTGGCAATAACTGGAAATCCCTGACCAGGTTTGCTGAGATTTACTGGTAAGTATTATTAGTAGTTTCTTGAACTGTTATAGACCTCATATCGACACGACTTATCAAGCTACTGGGGTCTGACGTTTACCACCCCTAGGCAAGATATGCGACATATCAGACGAAGAGACCGGACTGTACGGGAGTGTTACTGATTGGTTTCGCAGGAGAATGTACAGGCTTGCTTGTTGATCTTCTGATCGCTCAACACCTGGGTGGCTGTTACATTTAGCTGACCGCTTACAGCTTGTGGGTGTTTGATATGATCATCACCTACTGCCGGCGTATTGACGATTCTTTAGAGTCCTACACAGAGGTTTCTTGGCTCAGACAAAATGGAGTAGGAGCACATATATGATATGTGCGGGACCGAGAACAATACGTGTATGTGATACCGTATTAGATTCTCGCGATATGAGATATCGGCCGGGTATATGTGATATAGCCGGGTCATCGGATCAAGTGTTGATTCGATGAACTGATACAGATTATATTAGTCGGTTATTTATGAAATAACCGAATTATCGGATCAAGTGTTGATTTGATAATTTAATGTATAATTATATATTTGATATATTAAATTACATTAACTAATATAAGCTCACTAAAAGATTCTTTTTCTCACTCGGGTAATACATTGATATATATGCGATATATGTTAATTGTATTATTTTATTTTGTTACAATAAATATTGTATATGTGATATATCATATTGTAACTTGTTAGGGTTATTAATACAACATGTTTAGTGGAGATTAAACATGGTTAGGGTTTGATTTGGGTTAATCTTTTCTAGAAGTTTCTAGAAGTTTTGTTTTTTGTTTCATGCAAAGATATTTTCTAAAGATATTTGTTAACCCAACCCAACCCTTAACCATGGTTCATTCTCTACATGGGTTAAGTTATCATACTTAACCCATGGTTGCATTTCTAATCTCACTACAATTCATTATTCATCACAAAGTAAATTGATTCTTCTTCTTCTTCCTTGAAAGCTTTCTAGCTTTTTACTTAGTGATGATTTTGTGTGAGTTAAAGAAAACAAATGAGAGCTAAAATCCTACTTCATCATCCTAATCTATCCTAACCATTTAAATTAGGGTGTTCACTTCATTTGTGAGTGAGAGATTGTATTTAAGAAACTTCAAGGTAGATCATCTTAGTTATCAAAGATCGGAAGCAAGTTTGTATCATTCTCTTCGTGGAGCCTCTCTAGAGTCCGGGTACATGATGATCGTAGCGAAGGGACCTCAACACGGAGCTTATGAAGTGAAGGACCGGACTACAAAGGTTGTAATCCCAAACTCTTAGATGTTAAAGTGTTTAACATGCTTTGTTTCGCCTAATCTCTAGTTTAAAGATCTTGGTTAGGGTTGTTCGGCACGTCTAAATTTTAAATCGGGCATGGTTGATGCCTTGTAGACCTTTGTGAGAGTGCCTAGTAACCCTACACCACGTACAAAGCACGGGTGCGCTAGCGCTGGAACTAAAAGCTCCCCACCGTCAGATCAGAGATCCAGTAATAATGATAAATCATTAATTAATCAGAATTAAATTCTGTTAAGGAAAGATTCCTCAAAAGCTTTCCAAACAATAAGATTGTGCTCTGTAAATCAGAGCACCGTTGGATCAATGATCCAATGGTGATTAAAAATCATGAAAATACAGAATAAATTCTGTATGAAAAAGATTTCCCAATCTTGTTAAAAACAAGAAAATTGCCTTTTGTAAATCAGAAGCCCTTGGATCAAAGATCCAACGGTGGAGAAATCCCCAAATCAATTGGAGAAAAGATCTCTTTAACTGATTGAATAAATCAGCTTGCCCTATAAAAAGGCTCCCAGACTTCAAGTTTCGATATACAGAAACAAAGAGAGGAAAAACCCTCATAAGCTTTGAGAAAATCTCAGAAAGAAGAGCCAAGCTCTCGATAGAAGAATTTCTTTTCTTCAAGATAAAAAGAACAGAGAGATGAAATCATCTCATAATTAAAAAAGAAGAATTCATTTCTTTCTTCAAGATCGTAGATCTGCAAAACCAAGGTCTTTTACAAAGAGATCAAAAGATCCTATCATAAAATAAAAAGAAGAATTTACTTCTTTCTCACAGATCATAAATCTATAAGACTAAAGTCTTTCTCAAAGAGATCATGGACATCTCATTATAAAAAAGGGGGGGAGAGAATAATTCAATTCACTTAAGGATCATAGATCCATAAAGGCAAAGCCTTTCATCAATACAAGAGATTGAAGTATCTCCTATAAAGTAAGAACTTTTGTTCTTAGGATCTTGAGACAAAGTCTCTTCTAAGGGAGAATTTATTTCCCAGATCATAAAATTGATCAAATGCACTTCTGCGCTCTTGGACTGGCGCTCAGCGCCAAACGCACCATATGTCACTCATGTGTGCGCCACTCAACAGTTAGCGCTTTGCGCTCTTAAACTAGCGCTTTGCGCTCATGGACTAGCGCTCAACGCCAAGCGCACCACGTGCTCCTCACGTGTGCGCCATTGAACAAATAGCGCTATGCGCTCATAAATCAGCGCAACGCGCTCATGGACTGGCGCAAAGCGCCAAGCGCGCCACGTGTCCCTCACGTGTGCGCTAGTCGGCAGAAGCGCACTGCGCTCTTTGATTGGCGCAAAGCGCCAAGCGCACTATGTGCTGCGCTGATAGAACATAAATTGTTCTTTAATAAAGCCCAGAGCTCTGAGGAATGCTCAGTATTCAACAAAAGACAAAAATATTGTTAGAACTCAAATCAATGCTCAGCATTGTCAAATGTTAAACATTTTAACTGGGTGGGCCAAGCCCAAAATGGCCACAAAACCCTCATTAAGATTAACTGAGCCCATATGCTCAGAAATCTTTTGATCTTAGTCTCAAATTGGACTACAGATCTCCCAACTAAAATTGGTTCAAGGGTACATCTCTTCACTCCTCTGATATTTGTTGCTGTAATCCTTCAACGTCTTCAGAGAGGTGACGGGTCCCGACAACCAAACATTTCACGGACTGTGGGGTCCTTAAACCCATGGACTATGTTGTCCTTAACCTCGGACTGTGGGGTCTTTAAACCCATGGACTATGTTGTCCTTAACCTCGGACTGTGGGGTCCTTAAACCCATGGACTATGATGTCCTTAACCTTGGACCACCATGTCCTTAAACCGGTAATTGACCGCAAAGTTCTTAAACTAAAACAATAGAGCCTAAATGCTCTTTTGTTGGATCTAAATGATCCTGTTAAGTTGATCTAAGTCTAACATTAGACTAACGTATCCTTACCAAATTGTTAAGTTGATGTTAGTCTAAAATAAGACTAACATATTCTTAACAAACGTTTAAGTTGATCTTAGTCTCAAATGAGACTAACCCATCCTTAAACCCAACCCCAAACCCAAATCTAAGAAGATACGGATTTGGACTAATCCACGCCCTACGGACGACAACATAAATTAGTCTCCGTATACAATCTATGGGCAACCAAAAACAAAACAAACACACACGACACGAAGTGACCATCTGGAGAAGGAGAAAGTGGTTACGGAATGCGGTAGCGTAATTAACTGCAGGGGCTTGCATCTGCAGAGAATAGTGTCCCCACAATCAAAAACCCCTCACAATGAGGGGGAATCTGATGAAGTCTGCTACAACGGCCGCATCCGTTTAAACCTTCGATACATGGTTTCATAAATCAACTTGGCATCTTCGGGGAGGTGGACGGATAAAACCAAATAGCACGTATCCTTAACAAATTTTTAAGTTGATCTTAGTCTAAAATTAGACTAACGTATCCTTAAAAAACGTTTAAGTTGATCTTAGTCTCAAATGAGACTAACGCATCCTTAAACCCAACCCCAAACCCAAATCTAAGAAGATACGGATTTGGACTAATCCACGTCCTACGGGCGACAACATTAATTAGTCTCCGTATACAATCCACGGGAAACCAAAAACCAAAAAACACACATGACACGAAGTGACCATCTGGAGTAGGAGAAAGTGGTTACCGCGATGCGGCAGTGTAATTAACTGCAGAGGCTTGTGCCTGCAGGGAAGAGCGTCCCTACAATCAAAAACCCCTTATAATGAGGGGGAATCTGACGAAGTCTGCTACAACGGCCGCATCCGTTTAAACCTTCGATACATGGTGTCATAAATCAACTTGGCATCTTCGGTGAGGTGGACGGATAAAACCAAATAGCATCTGCCCCCAAATTCAGGCAAGACGTTTGTCTTCCCGTCTTTCGGCGGGAAACCGATTCTGGCATGCCCGGTGGGACCTTTTCCTCTTTCCACTCCACACTTCGTGTGTCGTGTTTTTTCCGTGATCAGATAATCGCGGTGTGTATGTTTGTGCTTGCCCTTAGGGGAGTGGATACTGAAGTCGGCGCTTTGTCTTTATGAAGAATGGCGTTTGTTCCCACCTTAGCAACACAGGCTCTATCATATCTGGTGGAGTCAAGTATGGCTCAAATCTCTACAATCCTGCTCTTCAAGAAATCAACGGGCTTCTCTTTTGGTCGATGCTCCCACCTCCCACTTTTGATGCCTCAACGCCGATAGAGGAAGCCCAGAGGGTGTCTGTCGTCCACAAGCGGGATCCCCAAGCAGCAGCTTTGCCGACGGAATCAGTCCTCAAACAACTGGCACATACCAAGGACCAAGGTCGACGCAGGGGGCAGAATATTCAAGCTCTCAAAGGAAACAGGGGTCAGGCTCGGAAAAATCCTGAAGCTAATCAAATCTCGGCCGTAAGAAATGGTCGACGTCGATATTGGTATCATACAAAATGAGCCGGGGGCAGTTCTCCGTATGGTTTTGTTTCAACCTCAGTGGTGAATGTTGTTCCAACCAGGAACAACTTCAAATTGGTGCGAAGGGTCAGATAAAATTTTCCTACCGCAATATTTGAGAAATCTCTGTAGCCCATGGAGATCCTATGAGAGCAGAAACCAGTTCGCTTCCTGAAGCAACTTTCCTCATTTATATATAAAGTACGGAAGCGAGTGAAGGTCTCTGTCGTCAACTGCGGCTCTTCCCCTAAACGTCAGCCAAACTATGACAAATCCTCTTTCAAATACAAGGGGACTCATCTCAAGACGGATCCCGATACAGCGGTTCCTCCCAAAACCAAAGCGGCTTTTCACAAAAAAGAGAGGCCCAATAAAGCTCAAGTGACCGAAGCAAACTCCAAAGGCCAAAACTCCAAACGCCCCAAGCCTGGGGGCATGGTAGTTCACATAGTCTATGTGGTGAATTCCAAAGACAAAGTTTGAGCTTCTACTAGTCACCGACCTCAAACTCGGTCCTTAACAAAAGTTAAACTGCAACGTGAAAAGCTGCAGGAGATGCTTGCTCAGGCGGCAGCAAACGCTAATCCATCGTCTAAGGCAAATTCCGAAGATGCACCTGGAGAAAGAATAGAGAAGGGGTCGAATATTGATTTCCTAAAGCGCGCTCTGAAAAAGAGAGATGCAGAAGCGGACCGAAATGTCCCTAAACTAACGATGGACCGCAATGTCCTAAAACTTGCAAATGACTGAAACATTTTTAAACTACTACAAACCCGCGGCATCGCCAGGATGACGTGGTAAAATAAGGGTATGTCCACAAGCAAGATGGGCACGGATGAAAACCCAAAAGGGCTCTGTGAGTAAAAACAGCAGGACTACCGGCGAGTTTTGTGAAAACCCGAAAAGGCGCAATCTCGTTAAAAGACACTTGCAAGGTCCTCTCGACTCTGTAAAGAGAAATTACCTGCGTGAGATCCTTACGACTCACAAGGGAGCAACACACTTAGGGATCCTCACGATTCCTAGGGAGAAATTACACTTACAAGATCCTCACGACTCGTAAGGAGAATTCCCCTTTGAGACCCTCACGGCTCACAGGGTTCAAAAGCCTTAAGCTACAGGGATCTGAACCTATTCTTAAGCCATCACAATCTCCAATGCTGCCCTACAAGCGTCTCGACCCATGTATACAATCCACGGGCCCGAGTAAACATTTCCCTAATAAAGTCCCACCCGCGATTAGGGATATGTTCACACAATGGACAGCCCTTGTAAGTCCTCTCGACTTATGAGGAGAAAATACTCTTGTAAAATCCTTACGACTTGTAAGAGAACACACACTTAGGAATCTTCACGATTCCTAAAGAGAAAACGCACCTACGAGATCCTCACGACTTGTAGGGAGAAATACCTTTATGAGACCCTTACGACTGATGAAGTTAAAAGCCTTAGTCGACAGAATCTTAACCCTGTTTACTAAGCCACCTTTGTTCGAACCGATAAAGGAAAATGATGATTCGCTCCTGGAAATATCCCAGTTGTAGTGATGCTGATGCTTAAATCGGTATCAAATCCCAAACTCGCGGCGAAAAGTCAACGAGCCACAAATGCATACAAAATAGCCGAAATGATTGGGCAACCTGCAACAAAATCAGCAAGTAAAAATGTATGCATACAAAAACAGCCGAAATGATTGAGCAACTCGCAATAAAAAGCAGCGAGTAAATAAAAAAAATAGCCGAAATGATTGGGCACCGCAAAAAATAGACAAAATGATTGGGCAATAGCGACTTTCGTGATATAAAAGCTTAAATGATAGAGCATCGCGGAAAGAAAAATATATATAATAAGACTTTTTCCCTACAGGTGAGATCATATCGATCCCTGTATACAATCCAGGGGCGCAAACAAAAAGGGAACCACACTTTCCCCCCAGGCTCCATCCGAAAGAGAGCCAAGTCTTGATGGTTCACAGACAACCTAGAGACCATCTCGACATTCATCTCGTTATAGCAGACGCAACGTCAGTAAAGCGGAGTGACGGCAAAATCCTAGCTCCACCTCAGCATTCGTCTCAATACAGCAGACGCAATGTTAACAACGGCGTTCCTTCACAGTCCAGCAGGATGCAGATGCAATGTCAATGCAAGACCTCATGGTCGAAACAAAGCAGAGTGACGGCAAAATCCCAGCTCCACCTCAGCATTCGTCTCATTACACCATACGCAATATCAACAACGGTGTTCCTTCGCAGTCCAGCAGGATTCAGATACAACGTCAACGAAAGACCCCATGGTCGAAACAAAGCGGAGTGATGGCAAAACCCCAGCACCACCTCGACGTTCGTCTCGATACAACAGGTGAGATGTCAACATAGCGTTCTTCCTCCAACAGGGTCGGACACGCCAAAGCAAACGAAGCGAAGGCCAAATTTCTAGCTTCAGGGTCTTGACGGCAACTCATATAAAACCTAAAAGACTATCGGAGATCATCTCACATCAGCGCGGAGTGGTCACCACCTCGACGTTCGTCTCGATACAGCAGACGAGATGTCACCCCAGCGTTCTTCCTCCAGCAGGATGCATATGCAACGTCAACGCAAGACCTCATGGTCGAAACAAAGCGGAGTGACGGCAAAATCCCAGCTCTACCTCAGCATTTGTTTCGATATAGCAGACGAGATGTTACCCCAGCGTTCTTCTTCCAGCAGGATGCAGATGCAACGTCAACGAAAGACCTCACGGTCGAAACAAAGCGGAGTGATGGCAAAATCCCAGCTCCACCTCAGCATCCGTCTCGTTACAGCAGACGCAATGTCACCCCAGGGTCAAAACAACGGAGCCATGGCAAAGTCCCTAGTTCCAAATCTCGACGGTTCACCAACAATCTAGAGACCATCTCGATGCCCGTCTCGATACAGTAGACGCGATGTCACCCCAGCGTTCTTCCTCCAACAAGATGTAGATGCGACACCAACAACGGAGCCACGGCAAAGTCCCTAGTTCCAAGCCTCGACGGTTCACACGCAACCTAGAGACAATCGCGACATTCGTCTCGTTACAGTAGACACAACGTCAGCAAAGCGGAGTGACGGTAAAATCCCAGCTCCACCCCAGCATTCGTCTCGTTACAGCAGACGCAAAGTCAACAACGACGTTCCTTCACAGTCCAGCAGGACGCAGATGCAACGTCAACGAAAGACCTCACGGTCGAAACAACGCGGAGTGGTCACCACCTCGACGTTCATCTCGATACAGCAGACGAGATATCACCACAGCGTCCTTCCTCCAACAGGATTCGAACGCGCCAAAGAAACGAAGCGAAGGCCAAATTCCTAGCTTCAGGGTCTTGACGGCAACTCATATAAAACCTGAAAGACTATCAGAGATCATCCTACACCAGCGCGGAGTGGTCACCACCTCGACGTTTGTCTCGATATAGCAGATGAGATGTCATCACACCGTTCTTCCTCCAACAGGATTCGGACGCGCCAAAACAACGAAGCAAAGGCCAAATTCCTAGCTTCAGGGTCTTGACGGCAACTCATATAAAACCTAAAAGACTATCGGAGATCATCCTACACCAGCGCGGAGTGGTCACCACCTCGACGTTCCTCTCGATACAGCAGACGAGATGTCACTACAGCGTCCTTCCTCCAACAGGATTCGGACACGCCAAAATAAACGAAGCAAATGCAATATTCCTAGCTTCAGGGCCTTGACGGCAACTCATATAAAACCTGAAAGACCATCGGAGATCATCCCACACCAGCACGGCGTGGTCACCACCTCAACGTTCGTCTCGATATAGCAGACGAGATGTCACTATAGCGTCTTTCCTCCAACAGGATTCGGACACGCCAAAGCAAACGAAGCGAAAGGCAATATTCCTAGCTTCAGGGTCTTGACGGCAACTCATATAAAACCTGAAAGGCCATCGGAGATCATCCCACACCAGCACGGAGTGGTCACCACCTCGACTTTCGTCTCGATACAGAAGACGAGATGTCACTACAACGTCCTTCCTCCAACAGGATTCGGACACGCCAAAGCAAACGAAGCGAAGGCCAAATTCCTAGCTTCAGGGTCTTAACGGCAACTCATATAAAACCTGAAAGACCATCGGAGATCATCTCATACCAGCGCGGAGTGGTTAACACCTCGACGTTCGTCTCGATACAGCAGACGAGATGTCATCACAACATTCTTCCTCCAACAGGATTCGGACATGCTAAAACAAACGAAGCGAAGGCCAAATTCCTAGCTTCAGGGTCTTGACGGCAACTCATATAAAACCTGAAAGACTATCGGAGATCATCCCACACCAACGCGGAGTGGTCACCACCTCGATGTTCGTCTCGATACAGCAGATGAGATGTCACCACACCATTCCTCATTCCAGCAGAACTCAGACACGACAATCAAACAACGGAACCATAGCAAAATCCCTAGTTCCAAACCTCGACGGTTCACCAACAACTGCGAAATTCGTCTCGATACAACAGACGCAATGCCAGCAAACGAAGCAAAAGGCCAAATTCCTAACTTCAGGGTCTTGACAGCAACTCATATAAAACCTGAAAGACTATTGGAGATCATCCCACACCAGCGCGGAGTGGTTATGACTCATCGGGGCTCCTCAAAATGAGCCTAACTTCAAGTAAAAAGCGGCATGGAAAAATTCCTAACGCTTGCTCTTCCGACGGTCAAACTACGTAGGAAGATTGCTTGAAGACGTCTTATCCAGCACCCGAAGGGATCAGAGACACGATAGTCGCAAGGCTACTCGAACAGCAAGATTGCCTATCGAGGGATACATCAGCTAACGCGACGTTACGACAGGCAAAACCCTAGTACCACAGACCCTAACGGACCTCTGTCGTAAAGAGCAGAGGTTAACTGTGACGTTATGACATCCTTGCGAGAACTTCTCGATTCGTCTCGACTCGTAAGGCAAAGCCAGGCAATAGGGATTAAAAACCTGTTTCCTAAGCACTGGGGCCCTGCAAGTCGATCCAAGATGAACTCTTGCATACTATTCACGGGTCACACTCTCCGAAGTCGAACATCGACAAAGAGGGAAACAACCACTTACGAGTCCTCTCGACTTGTAGGCGGGAAAATTTTCTTGTGAGATCCTTACGACTCTCAAGAGAAAAACACACTTAGGAATCCTCACGATTCCTAAGGAGAAAATACACCTGCGGGATCCTTTCGACCTGTAGGGAGAAAAGTCTTTATGAGACCCTCATCGCTCATAAAGTTGAAAAGTCTTAGGTGGCAGATCCTAACCCTGTCTCTTAAGCCATCGCTGCCCTACAAGTAAGTCAAGATGGACTATCTACGGGCCACATTTGCCACAAGTACATGCCACTGAAATAAAGAAGCTACTTACGAGTCCTCACGTTTCGTAAGGAAAAATACCCGAGTGAGATCCTTATGACTCATGAAGGCGATGAACACTTAGAAATCCTCACGATTTCTGGGAAGAATTTTCACCTATGAGATTCTCTCGACTTGTAAGGAGAAAAACCTTCTTGAGAACCTTAGGGCTCATGAAGATGGAAAAAATCTTAGGCTACAAGGACCCTAAACTTGTCTCCTAAGCCCTCAATTTTGTGGCCATGCATAACTCTGCACTACTTCACCCACGTACATACTTACGTGGGCAAAGTAGTGGGAGGCATTTGTTCCCGCCAAAATTTTGGCTCAAAACTTGCTCCCTTATAAAATAATAAAAATAAAATAAAATAAAAAATAATAAAAAAGGGAAAAACTCCACATGTAACAAATGTCTCAGCGCCAAGAGTCAAAGACTATGTTGCAGCGCTCACGTGCAAAGCACGAGAGCGCAAGCGCTAGCAGCACCAGCGCTGAGAGTCAAAGACTCTGTTGCAGCGCTCACGTGCAAAGCACATGAGCGCTAGCGCTAGGTGCGCTGCGCTCTAAGTAGCGACCACGTACAAAGCACGGGTGCACTAGCGCTAAGTGCGCTGTGCTCTAGCAGCGCACCACGTGCAAAGCACGGGTGCGCTAGCGCTGGAACTAAAAACTCCCCACCGTCAGATCAGAGATCCAATAATAATGATAAATTATTAATTAATCAGAATTAAATTCTGTTAAGAAAAAATTCCTCAAAATCTTTCCAAACAACAAGATTGTGCTTTGTAAATCAGAGCACCATTGGATCAATGATCCAATGGTGATTAAAAATCACCAAAATATAGAATAAATTCTGTATGGAAAAGATTTCCCAATCTTATTAAAAACAAGAAAATTGCCTTCTGTAAATCAGAAGCTTTTGGATCAAAAATCCAACGGTGGGGAAATCCCCAAATCATTTGGAGAAAAGATCTCCTTAACTGATTGAATAAATCAGCTTTCCCTATAAAATGGCTCCCAGACTTCAAGTCTCGATATACAGAAACAAAGAGAGGAAAACCCCCTATAAGTTTTGATAAAATCTCAGAAAGAAGAGCCAAGCTCTCGATAGAAGAACTTCTTTTTTTCAAGGTAAAAAGAACAGAGAGATGAAATCATCTCATAATTAAAAAAGAAGAATTCATTTCTTTCTTCAAGATCGTAGATCTGCAAGACCAAGGTCTTTTACAAAGAGATCAAAAGATCTCATCATAAAATAAAAAGAAGAATTTACTTCTTTCTCATAGATCATAGATCTATACGACTAAAATCTTTCTCAAAGAGATCATGGACATCTCATTATAAAAGGGGGGAGAGAATAATTCAATTCTCTTCAGGATCATAAATCCATAAAGGCAAAGCTTTTCATCAATACAAGAGATTGAAGCATCTCCTATAAAGTAAGAACTTTTGTTCTTAGGATCTTAAGACAAAGTCTCTTCTAAGGGAGAATTTATTTCCCAGATCATAAAATTGATCAAATGCGCTTCTGCGCTCTTGGACTGACGCTCAGCGCCAAGCGCACCACGTGTCACTCACGTATGCGCCACTTAACAGTTAGCGCTTTGCGCTCTTAAACTAGCGCTTTGCGCTCATGGATTGGCGCTCAGCGCCAAGTGCACCACGTGCTCGTCACGTGTGCGCCATTGAAAAAATAGCGCTATGTGCTCATAAATCAGCGCAACGCGCTCATGGACCGGCGCAAAGCGCCAAGCGCGCTACGTATCCCTCACGTGTGCACTACTCGGCAGAAGCGCACTGCGCTCTTTGATTGGAGCAAAGCGCCAAGAGCACCATGTGCTGCGTTGATAGAACATAAATTGTTCTTTAATAAAGCCCAGAGCTCTGAGGAATGCTCAGTATTCAACAAAAGACAAAAATATTGTTAGAACTCAAATCAATGCTCAGCATTGTCAAATG
Organism: Agapanthus africanus; assembly: GCA_030015575.1. Lineage (NCBI taxonomy): Eukaryota > Viridiplantae > Streptophyta > Magnoliopsida > Asparagales > Amaryllidaceae > Agapanthus > Agapanthus africanus. The sequence continues at coordinate 553,307,062 of CM057340.1, read as the reverse complement.
TTAAATATTTTAACTGAGTGGACCGAGCCCAAAGTGGCTACAAAACCCTCATTCAGATTAACTGAGCCCATATACTCAGAAATCTTTTGATCTTAGTCTCAAATTGGACTACAGATCTCCCAACCAAAATTGGTTCAAGGGTACATCTCTTCACTCCTCTGATATTTGTCATTGTAATCCTTCAACGATTTTAGAGAGGTGACGGGTCTCGACAACCAAACATTTCACGGACTGTGGGGTCCTTAAACCCATGGACTATAATGTCCTTAACCTTGGACTGTGGGGTCTTTAAACCCATGGACTATGATGTCCTTTACCTTGGACCACCATGTCCTTAAACTGGTAATTGACCGCAAAGTCTCTAAACTAAAACAATAGAGCCCAAATGCTCTTTTGTTGGATCTAAATAATCCTGTTAAGTTGATCTTAGTCTAAAATTAGACTAACGTATCCTTAACAAATTGTTAAGTTGGTCTTAGTCTAAAATTAGACTAACGTATCCTTAACAAACGTTTAAGTTGATCTTAGTCTCAAATGAGATTAACGCATCCTTAAACCCAACCCTAAACCCAAATCTAAGAAGATACGGATTTGGACTAATCCACGCCCTACGGGCGACAACATAAATTAGTCTCCGTATACAATCCACAGGCAACCAAAAACAAAACAAACACACATGACACGAAGTGACCATCTGGAGAAGGAGAAAGTGGTTACCGTGGTGCAGTAGCGTAATTAACTGCAGGGGCTTGCGCCTGCAGGGAAGAGCGTCCCCACAATCAAAAACCCCTCACAATGAGGGAGAATCTGATGAAATCTGCTACAACAGCCGCATCCGTTTAAACCTTCAATACATGGTGTCATAAATCAACTTGGTATCTTCGGAGAGGTGGACGGATAAAACCAAATAGCATCTGCCCCCAAATTCAGACAAGACGTTTGTCTTCCCGTCTTTCGACGGGGAACAATATCCACATATACACATAAAAAATCATGTGTGTGTGTGTGCACGCGCGCGTGTGTGGCTACGTATAACCTGCGATTCGCCACCAAGGTAATCATCCTTTGGATAGATCTTCCCAGATCAACCTAATTTACCCTAAGGTCTTCTAAATACCCTACTCGCTAAGTATCCAATATCGCATCCAAACACATAATATTATAGTAAAAATCCCTATTCTACGTTTGCGGGGGTGCTATACACCATCCACCCGACTTCCCTCGTAGATATACATCCACTCACCTCGATCCTCGCTTGGCAAAGTCAATGACGCCACGCTCTCTCTTGTCATACGATGTCCATGCGGGGTACCTACAGTTTTCAATACGTTATATTGTAACACGAATCGAATACGAAACCAAAATGGCACACGAAACACCCATAGGTTAGAACCTATGGTCTACGCGTGCAAGGATAACCAACAACTCTCGACATCGATGTACAAACGCCAATCGATCAAGATAAAACACCAAGATCAAAACTTAAGTTATTAACACCCACAAAACTCAAAACAGCAAGTTAGAAAACTAGCTATAGATTTTGACTCAGGAAATTAAGGAATAAACAAACAATACAGAGGCTATGTTATAAAGTAAGTAAGCTACAGGCCAAATCCCCACTCCAATGTCCATAAATGGCCCGGTGAGAATGCCCATTTTCCCGATGTCGCCGGCCCAATTTTGGAATTTGGGTCTCGTCTTCTCTTGGTGGTCCCCTATTGGTCTAACTAGGTTAATGTACTTATTTGATTTTTCTACAAACACCTCAGGTTGCTCCAGATTCCCTGCAGTCCACAAAATATTCACAAAAACGAAATTTGAAATATCTAAGTTCAAGTTTTTGTTTTCTATGCTCAAGTTGGTCTAGGATTAACACTAAGGGTCTATGGTCACCAACTATACCTCATAAATACCATCACAACTCATTATATTCTCAAATCCTCATCTTGGAAATTCAAACACCACTAAACCATATATAATCCACTCTAAACTACAAAAACATATGAGGAATACAAGATTCTAAATTAAAGGTGTAGGTTTTTATTTCATTTGGCAACTCAAGAAAATTCTTGAGTTGCTCAAAGTCTTCAACGCCCAAACTTGAGACTTCCATAGGGTTTGTAATGATGTTGTGGTCATATTTTGTGAAAGATGCATGGTGTTTTAGTGAGGATTTTAGGGTGGCCATGGGTGGTAGTGGAGGTGGAGGATGTGGAGAGGAAATGAAGAAGATGAGGATGAAGGAATGAAGGGAGTAAAGAAATGGTTAAGGGTCTGTGTAGAAGCTTCACCCCTCTCTCTCTCTCACCTTCACATGACACAAGTCACCTCACTCTCTCTCTCATTTACTTTTTCTTTTCCCTTTTATTTTTATTTTAAACTTAAAACAAATCATTCAAAAAAAAAAGAACCATGATGCATATAAATAAAAATGTAGCAAGTATTTGTAACATGCTTTTTTTGCATGCCATGCACATAAACCGGATTAATGCATAATTAGTAAAATACTAATCGAGTTTAGTAAATAACGTATTTACAAATAATTGTATAATAGTTCATAAAACGCCCAAATCACATAAATACCTTCAAATCAATAATTATTATTAATTTCCCAATTATATTCCAAGTTATCGGTATATAATTATACCCTTTTCATTAAAACTAATCTCCATACTTTTAAAATATCCCTAATATTTCTTATTTAATTACTTAAATTCCAAAAATAATATTTTATTTTCTGAAATATTACAATCTTCCCCCCTTAAATAAATTCGGTCCCCGAATTTAAATTTAAAACCCCCAAATACTAAAACATTTCAGCAAAACAATCAAGTCGTCGGGGCTCTGAAATCATAAATACTTAAAACACATTTTAGCGCAATGCATGCGTATGAAAAACGAGTATATAACTCAAAATTAAAACTCCGTCAAGTATCATGCAATCATCACAGTTATGGCGAAAATACAGTGTCAAAATCCAATACGAAAACCAATATGATGTACTCAAATGATAATACGTATATAGTACGTATCGTTGTAAAATCGTCCCAAACATCCAAATGGAAATGCATGCAAAACCTTTTTCAACCCGCCGTGCGATGCGCGTATCATGGCACAAGTAGCGGACGTTCATTGTAAGAAAATAGCTATATATATCCTTTGTTTAACATATACATTCCGCCTTTGGAAAACGATTTAGAAAGGTTTCCTTTATAAGGTTTCGTATGATCATGGACACGTAAGAAAATATTGAGACTATAGCTCATTTTTGGAAATCCCTTCGGTAAATATCGATGCAAGCAAAAACACTTAGGTACTATTCTCAGAACAGTCCTGCTTGGTTACTAAGCCATATAGCATATAAGTCATAGGAACATGATGCTCAAAATGAAATTAATCTCGAATTATAGCATACAAATATACCACGTGCGTTTGGTGCGCACGGAAATCGAAACCAAATACAGGTGCATCAAACGTGCACAGAAACAAAACTGAGTACAGCGGGTGTGCACAAAACATCTGTCAAGTGCAACGGGTGTGCCTGACAACCACATCAGGTGAATCTGATATGCACAAAGAATCTCGATTTAGTGCATCTGGTGTGCGCAAAATCATATCTAGTGCGCCAAGTATGCGCAAGAATCCAAATCAAGTGCACAAGGTGCATGAAAACAAATATCGAATATCATAATCAAAATCGACGGTATATAACATACATCAATCCAAATCAGGTATACCGTGGTATATAAACTCATAAACGCGTGCATCTGCGTGCACAAAACCATATCAAGGTACTGAAAGCTCGTGTAAATTACACCGAATGCATAAGTCAAAATTGTATGCAACCCCAATGCATGAAATCAAAATCGAATATATCAGAGGGTATGAAATAAAAATCAGGTGTAATGGGTGTGCACAAAATGAAAATCGGTATAACTGATATATGAGAATACAAATCAAGTGCAACTGCAATGCACATAAGAAATATCAATCATGAAACGAAATCCTCAAAATACCAAAATCCAAAACAACGGAAATGTGATATTCGAATCACCAAATCGTAAATCATAAATACTGTCGTCGATATGCTTCTCCTTCAATGTCGAAGGGTGTCGGTGCATCCAAAGGTAGCAGAGCAAGTATCTACTTGTCTCCTATTTACGGTCTGGCGCCTTCTGCCCTCAGGTCTTGTTTTCTCTATCTTTGGGTTACCAGTTATACGCCCTCTCGGCTCGATAGCCCGATTCGGGGTACCAACGGAAATAGTCCCGTTCTGGCGCTTCTCTGAAGATTTCCTGATCAATTAACATGGTCGCTCGTAACATATCGCGTCAATGATGGCAACCTCTGCCCACTAAGGGTGTGCGATAAATCTGATCCTGGGTCCAAGTCTTCTTGTGCAGTATTCCAGAAAGATACCGTCGGGGTCTCTCCCAAATCTCATCTCTGCCGAACTGTCCAGAAGTTATCACTCTTTACTTAATCCATTTCTTGTTCCAGAACAGCTGCAATCTTTTCATGACTTTTTCTGGAAGATATATCCATATTTAATGCCTCTGCATGCGTATCACATCTCTGATGTCAATGGAGTGGAATGCCATCTTGTCAAGATCTCGTATGAACCTCTTACTCCACTTTTCTTTAATGTGGACCAATTCGGAATCATCTCTTCGTAGCTGTGTGGACCGCGTTACAAACGGCTGCACTCATATCTAGAGTCTCCTTTCCGAAGCTACGTACTCGGCATCTCAAATATTCTGTAGTAGGCATCTTTCTAATTACCTTCTCGGGAACTCGTTCAAATTATCGGAGTGATGCGCTTACGCTCATCCTTTCTCGATCGACTTACAATGTGCCTGTGTGAGGTCCTCTTCTAGCTGAAGTTAGTCAATCTTATGACATCGCATCGGGGTATTCAAACGAACCACATATCCTAGTCACTAATCCATGGGCGACTAGCGATCTTCTATCATATCCCTAAGTATAAACTCATACTGCAATAGCTTCAAACATCTGGGGCGATATCTTGTCAGTCGTAGCAACAGCTGGCTCATCCGTCTACACGCTAGATCATGCCTTAATCCTCAAGAATAGACGGTACATTAACAGTCATCACATTCTGGTTGGTCTCTAATAGTGGCCTGATCATCTGGTATGGATCTGCTCTTGCGTCGACAAGAAATCTTAGCAAAACAACGCATCGAAACGCTCACATCAACGAAAAACATAATAAAACGATATATCTATGCAATCGTGTGTCACCAGAATTACGCCGTGGTCAGTCCTCATTCATGACGAGCTCATGCTGACCGCACCTCTAGCCGTAGCGCCCTCTCTGTGCTCGTGTAACCGTGGTAATAGAAACCACCATCCGACATCGATAGGATAGATCATAGGAACGAATAGAATATGGTGCATAAGAAATGTACATCCTAAGGCTTTTAAGCTTAGTACCGTATTGTGAGTATGTCGCGGAACATACACACGGTACGTCACTCTACTTAAGTCACCTACTCCATCAACCAAGGTTAACCTATATGACGAAAGTTCGGGTCTAATACCCCCTCGGCCAAGTCTAAGTTCCGTAAGGTCAAGCCTAGGTTCCGAATATAAATATATGCCTTAGACTCTGCATAGTCAAATCTAGACTCGAATCAAGGTTAAATCTAGCGCTCAGATACCAACTTTGTCACGACCTGAAAAAGGCACGTGACTGGCACTTGAATCAGGAGAAGTCTATTGGACCACACCTAATACAAGTAAGCTAAAAGCCCAGAAATCTATTAGAGGAAAATAGTGGAGGTGCAGTTTTGAAATAAAGTTTACTGAAATCAAGTTCTTCTTTAAAACATAAATAATAGTATACGAAAACCCAATGTTTGTATCTACTTGAAAACATTTTCGTCATTAAAAATTTGGGCAGCACCTCCTTTGTAATTCTTAACCTAAAAACGAATACAAGTAATGATATATAAGGCATCCCCAAACGGGAGCTAGCTCTTCGCCAAATGGCGGAACAACCACGCAAGATAATATAAATATACAACGCCGAAGGGCGAGGATCAAAACTCAGAATGAAAGCGAGAAAACTAAGCATCATGAGAAAACCAGAAACAACAATAAATATATAAGCGTGACTCTAAGGCCGAAAGAATAAACAACTGTGGTTTTCTAAGTCTACTAAATATACATAGTCTGGTGGATGGAGCTTACTAGATACAACTGAAATAAATAAAAGTACAACGGTGGTCACGATGCACATGAACCCATCTATCCAAGCAATTACCCGGAAGGAAGTGGTGTGCCAGCGGAGCCGCCATGGAACCTGTACGGCTAAACTTGCAAAGAAAACTGTGGCACAACAGGGGTGAGTTGCCAACTCATGAGTAGAAGACATCACCGAGTAGAAATCGCATGTATGACGATCTCCTAGGTCATACAATAACGTACTCATAATATACACTGAAACATCTAGTAGTGGCAAGGGGAATCATCTAAATATAAGTGTAATACCAAGTGCTCGTGTCAGTGCCTCAAGTAGCAACATGTCGTATATATGATGACGAATGCATCAAGAATGAAATCAGAATATATCTGTATGAGAAAGCCGTTTCCTTATCTCAGTAAGATTTTAGTGTAAAAACTGGAGTATCATCCATGAAATCAACAGAAATCCGTGTCAAATATCGACACAAAATTCTCAATATCCCGGGCTCCGTCAGTCCGGATCGGCCCATATCATCCAGTCTCACGACTACGGTCGGTATCCTCCGGATATCCTCCGCGCCAAATATCACCGGTAGGTAGCTTGCCCCTGCCATGCTTATCGTCTACAACTCAAGCTTCTTGTCTCGGGGTATCATACCGGGTCCACCATGTACCCGAAATTGTTCATCCTACTCCTCGAATCGGGTCTCGAAAACCAACTCAATTAGGAAAGCTCATGGTGGACGCCATATACACCATATCACGAGAAAACCACAACTTGCATTTTTAAAATGATAACGAGTTTATAAAATCCTTGCGGTTTTCCCCCAAATCCAGAAATCTCATGGAAATCCAAAATCCTAAAATGAAGAGTCAATACGCAGTGAATACCGGCATAAAGCCCCACAATATTGCATAGCAGAATGAATATATAATACATGGGGTATCTAAGTAAGTAATGCAATATCTAAACTAGTATATGAGAGTAAACATACTAGTACTATGTTGAAACTACCAGCTAGCCGGTTATTCCAATGAATTAACATTTTCTAAAGTGTACGTGGCATGGCAATTACCGAAGATGATGTCTGTGAGCCGGCAAGCAAGAGGAACATATGCATCATCGGTAATGGTGCTGGTGTCCTAACAGACGGGGTTCATAATAGCTAAAGAAAACACATGTAATAAATATGCAATGCGATGCGAACAACATAAATATAACAGAAAAGCGAATATTAAACGTAACATTATGAAATATACATATCTGTATACGAGTCATACAATTTTATTGTTTTGAAATAGCACGAATCGTGGTTTTTAGAAAAGTAGGGGCTACGGTGTTTTTGAGAAAAGATATATCTTTTGAAAAATCCGTAGCATCCCTCGGGTTGTCTTTTGAAAATACTCACGATTCGTTAGTTTTGAAAATAGGTATGACTCGAGCCTAGTCTAGCATCTATTTAACAACTAAGAGACTAAACTAAGGAATTAGTCAGAGGGATAAGAAAATCTACATATATTCTGATTCAATATACCTAGTAGTCGGCGATCCAGCCTCATAACGTTACGTACTGTATAATACATAGTATGGCATCCTCGAATCAAGAGTGTGGATCAATCATCTTATACGTCTTGTACGGTAATATCCATCGTACAGCATCCTCAAAATCAAGGGTACGGGTCAAAATCATATATAATATCATCCTTCGTACGGTATCATCCTTGTACAATATCATGATCAGGGGTACGGTTTTAAAGTCTCGTACATTCTAATATCACCAATTCACATATTATCGCATGTATTAATACATATCGCCCAACGATCCATCATAATGTCATATCATATACAGTATCACGACTCGATCACATATCAAAAATCTCACGGCATCATGCCCGATCATATCGACTCATCTCCACATATCACATACTATCCTCATCACCCATGTATATGTGTCTATATATACACACACATACTCATATATATATATATATATATATATATATATATATATATATATATATATATATCTCCACATACACACACAAGAAATCAAGTGTGTGTGTATGCGTGTGTGTGGCTACGTATAACCTGCGATTCGCCACCAAGGTAATCATCATTTGGATAGGTCTTCCTAGATCAACCTAGTCTACCCTAAGGTCTTCTAAATACCCTACTCACTAAGTATCCAATATCGCATCCAAACTCATAATAATATAGTAAAAATCCCTATTCTACGTTTGCGGGGGTGCTATACGCCATCCACCCGACTTCCCCCGTAGATATATATCTACTCACCTCGATCCTCGCTTACCGAAGTCAATGACACCACACTCTCCCTTGTCGTACGATGTCCACGCGGGGTACCTAAAGTTTTCAATACGTTATATCATAATACGAATCAAATACGAAACCAAAACGGCACACGAAACACCCATATGTTAGAACTTATGGTCTACACGTGCAAGGATAACCAGCAACTCTCGACATCGACGTGCAAACGCCAATCGATCGAGATAAAACACCAATATCAAAACTTAGGTTATTAGCATCCACAAAACTCAAAACAACAAGTTAGAAAACTAGCTCCAGATTTTGACTCAGGAAATTAGGGACTAAACAAACAATACAGAGGCTATGTTATAAGGTAAGTGAGCTACAGACCAAATCCCTACTCCAATGCCACAAATGGACCGGTGAGAATGCCCATTTTCCCGATGTCGCCGGTCCAATTTTGGAATTTAGGTCTCGTCTTCTCGTGGTGGTCTCCTATTGGTCCAACTAGGTTAATGTACTTGTTTGATTTTTCTACAGACATCTCAGGTTGCTCCAGATTCCCTGTAGTCCACAAAATATTCATAAAACCGACATTTGAAATATCTAAGTTCGAGTCTCTGTTTTCTATGCTCAAGTTGGTCTAGGATTAACACTAAGGGTCTGTGGTCACCAACTATACCTCATAAACACCATCACAACTCATTCTATTCTCAAATCCTCATCTTGGAATTTCAAACACCACTAAACCATATATAATCCACTCTAAACTACAAAAAGATATGAGGAATACAAGATTCTAAACTAAAGGTGTAGGTTTTTACCTCATTTGACAACTCAAGAATCAAAGTCTTCAAAGTCCAAACTTGAGGCCTCCATAGGGTTTGTAGTGATATTGTGGTCATTTTTTGTGAAAGATGCATGGTGTTTTAGTGAGGATTTTGGGATGGTCATGGGTGGTACTGGAGGTGGAGGATGTGGAGAGAAAATGAAGAAGATGAGGATGAAGGAATGAAGGGAGTAAAGAAATGGCTAAGGGTTTGTGTAGAAGCTTCACCCCCCCTCTCTCTCTCACCCTCACATGACACAAGTCACCTCACTCTCTCTCATTTACTTTTTCTTTTCCCTTTTCTTTTTATTTTAACCTTAAAACAAATTATTCAAAAAAAAGAACCATGGTGCATATAAATAAAAATGTAGCAAGTATTTCTAACATGCTTTGTTGCATGTCATGCACATAAACCGGATTAATGCATAATTAGTAAAATACTAATCGAGTTTAATAAATAACCTATTTACAAATAATTGTATAATAGTTCATAAAATGCCCAAATCACATAAATACCTTCAAATCAATAATTATTATTAATTTCCCAATTATATTCCAAGTTATCGGTATATAATTATACCCTTTTCATTAAAAATAATCTCCATACTTTTAAAATATCCCTAATATTTATTATTTAATTACTTAAATTTCCAAAATAATATTTTATTTTCTGAAATGTTACACTTCTGTAGTTCTTGCTTTGCACAGTGGTATTCCTTGATGGATATCCAGTACCTCATTCGATCTGGAAAGAGCCGAGATTCCTTCATCGGAAGTGGTCTCTTTAGCAAAAACTAGTAAAAACTATTTGGTTTGTTTTTGAAAACTACTCGATTTTAAAAGCGGAGCTTAAACCACTCCTTTTCTAATCACAAGATTCTACAACGATATCAAGTTTATTACGCTAAAGGTTTTTCTTAAAAACCAACGTAGCCCTCCATCATTTCAGATAAGTGCTATTTAGTATTCGTGCTGCGTTTGTTGACTTCCATCAAGACGCAGTATGCGGTAGCTGATTAGTGCTTATCTGTTGCATGTGATGCGATTGGATTAGGGTAGTCGTGCAACTTTGTTGGCCTCTGTCACGGGTCGTGCAGGTGGGTTTAATTCAATCAAGAAATGAACGGGTTGAACTTGACTAGCCGCCTATGGTTTGTTGACCTCCGTCAAGGTCATAGGAATCTAGGGGTAAAAACAATATTGGGAATTTCAAGTGTTGAAATTTGCAATGAGATTTCATACCTTCTATATGATAGTTGGATCCCGATAACCACTGCGAGTAAGTGTTACTCCTGCGAGAGTTTTCCACTTTATAATTAACCGATCCATTAAGTGTCTAAGAAAGGTGTTAACGGGGTGATACTCCTGTGGAAACGATGTTATTTAATTAGTTCCATGCGAGAGCATGGGGAGACTCTTTCGGAGTATCAATACCCGCCTGGCTGACCGATTGGCGAACTTGTAGGGTGTAATTAATCCCGGTTAATCTTACCTTTTAAGGTTTAAAGGAAGATTTGATAAAAACAGTGGGAGCCATCCTGATTAGATAAAATAATAAACAATCTAATTTTGCAAAGAGCGCACACAAAGTGATTATCCGTCTCTCTTTCCTGGTAGCGAACAATGACACGCCTTAATCAAGATAATAATATGGATGTATTGACTGAATCCACTTATTATACTGGGCTAGGTTCTACTCTATCTTATGATTGTCATAAATCTGAGCAAGGAATAAGGGAATATCCGGATTCCAACGTCACCCAAACGAAAAATAAGCATATTGATGCATCGTCTTCGGGTGTGTTCGTAATCGAGAACTGTTTCTCAGTTTGCTCTACGTCCTGGGTATTGGATACTGAATCAGGATCCCACGTATGTAATTTGTTACATGGGCTAAAGAGAGATAGAGAACTGGGAAAGGGTGATATGTCTCTAGTAGTAGGGAATGGTGCAATTGTTTCAGCCAAATCAGTTGGTGAATATCACCTAGTGTTACCAACTGGTAATACAATGATTCTGAGCGACTGTTATTTCGTACCAAAAATATTGTGAATGTTTTCCTAAATCAAGTGTTGATTGGGTATGGTACGTTATATAACGGTATATACGTTCTAAATCACAACATAGTTCTAAGTATACAGAACACACACAAGAGGAACAGTTCAGAAATGAATGAAGCCTTCTTGTGGTATTGTAGACTAAGTCATATCAATGCGAAAAGACTAGCTAAGTTGCATAAGGATGCATATTTGAATTCATTCGAATTTACATCATATGAAACATGCCAGTCATGTTTCAAAGGAAAGATGACCAAATCTCCGTTTACTAGACACAGAGAAAGAGCTACTGAACTCTTGGGACAGATACATAGTGATGTATGCGGTCCTATGTCTACACATGCCAGGAATGGTTCCTTGTACTTTATTACACTCACCGATGATCTCTCAAGATTCGGACATGTGTTCCTGTTGAAACACAAATCTGAATCTTTTGAGAAATTCAAGAAATATAAGTACGAAGTTGAGAACCAGATGGGTAAAAGTATTAAAATCTTTCGATATGATCGGGGAGGAGAATACTTAAGCACAGAATTCAGAGACTACTTAAAAGAGAATGGGATTCTCTCTCAGCTTACTCCTCCGTATACACCATAGCACAATGGAGTTTCGGAGCGGAGGAAATGCACACTATTAGATATGGTGCACTCTATGATGAGTAATGCTGAGTTACCTATTTTCTTTTGGGGTTATGCACTTGAAATAGCTGCATTACTATTGAATAGAGTTCCGACCAAATCTATGCCTACCACTCCGTATGAGATATGGAATGGGAAGAGACCATCTCTTAAACGAGTTAAGATATGGGGTTGTCCGGCCTATGTTAAAAAGCAAAATCCGGACAAGCTCAAGGCAAGTTCAGTTCTGTGCAAGTTTGTAGGATATCCTAATTATTCGCGAGGGTATATCTTCTATCACACCGAGAAACAAAAGGTGTTTGTTTCTCGACATGCCACCTTTTTAGAAAAAAATTTTTTGTGAAAGAAATTAGTAGCAATTAGGTAGAGCTGGAAGAAGTTCCAGTAACACAAACTATAACTGATGATTTTGTAAGTCTATGTTACCCACCCCGGTGCTTAACGGGGAGGCGGAATAGGTAAAAATCAAAATTTTCTTTAAAGGAAATATAGACTAACCATGAAGGATCTTTGCTAAACAAAAACTAACAAACTAACATGGAGCTTTAACAACTAGGTTAAGAAATTATACCTAAATCTTGAACTCCTTCTCTTCTTGTGTTGCTTCTCCTTGTTGTGAGCTCATTGGAGTGGTGTAGATGGCTCCTCCTCACCATCTTCTCTATGCCAAAGAAAGATCTACCCAAAAGCCTCTACCTTGAGCTCCAACCTCTATCTTGAAGTAACTAAGGTGCTTGGTGTGCTAGACTAAGAACCCTAGAGTATAGAATTGTTTTGGTGGTTTGATCTCACAATGCTCTTGATTTTCAACTCATGAAACAAGAGAGCCTTGAGAGAGGAAGAAGAGAGAGCTAGCAAGAGAGAGAACGTGTCATGATAAAATGAGGTGTTTGCTCTCATATGATGAAAATAGAATAATGATAATTTTAATTAGTATAATTGTCATGGTTGATATTGATTTGACCATTATCATGTCACAATTAATGCTAAGCACAAAATATCTCATGCTTAACAAAAATATCTAAGTCAACAAAAGTCAACAAGTTAAATGGTCAAACCAATTAACCATGATACAATTATCTCTAATTAAAACTCATTAATCAATTTCCTCCATCTCATTATGGTTTTAGTCAAGTCAATGGTCAAAACCCTAATGAGGTTTCTCCGCCTCTGTCAACTGTATATACACACCCGCATCCGTATTCCGAGGAATACGAATACAATGAGACCGAACCAACCCTAAACTAAATACTAGGATCTGGCTTACACCAAAGCCCACTAGTGTCAACTGCCCGAACACCAAGCACGCATAAGTGCGCGTATGTGAACGGACCCTGTCGAAAAACCATACGACCTCTACTCCGTTTTCCTCAAAGGTGAACAACCCTCTGTGTGGGACTCTAAAAACTCGACACTACGCTGGCAGTGGGTTTAACTACAGACCGCAAGCGGTACTAGCTGTACGTAACGGTCCCCAGGTAGATGCCGATAAGAAGACCGATGAGGTGAACCCATCCGAACTCCTACTGAGCCTGAATGTGACAATCTCCGTACAGTCCGGTCTGTTCGTCTAAGAGTATTGCATGTCGGGCCTAGGGGCGGTAAACGTTAGACCCCTAATAGAGGTACAAGTCGTGTCAGAGTGTAGCCCAGAACACCATGAGAAACTACTGGAAACACTACCAGTAAATCTCGCTTGCCCTGGCCAGGGACTTTGTGTAATGGCTCTCCTAAACACAGCGCGATATCAACCCCAATACAGGGAGAGAAGAATCCTGTCTAATCGTCACTGCCTCCAAGTGCTTCGGGACTACACCCAACTACTACCTGTTTGCATGACTCAATAGAGCCATGGTAGGGTAGTAATCTAAGAACAGTGGGAACACACTCGAGGCGAAGTGACAGCGTCAAGTCAACGGATTAAGCTGTACTCATGTCACCTGGGAATTGTTAACTGACGATACGTATAGTACCAACCAACAGTTCCCGACGAGTCCTGTCCAGTGTACTCATAACCTAATGAGCACCTGTATAGACAGACCATCTCCCCAGCTGAGATGAGAAGCGTACACATTAGTCTACTCTGGAGTATTGATGCCCTGTCTCGATAATCCTACGACTAGGGACCTGTATAAGTATGTGCTTGTAGACTACCCAACCCCCACAAGTGTGACTGCCATCATAACGCTGGTAGTCAAGCAAAGATCCTAAGAGCTCTATCAATATGTATTAGTGATACGTCAAAAGAAACATATACACATATTAAGATAGATACAGACCAAGTAGCATACTGCCATATCGAGCAAGACTGTTATAAATCTGTGTATATATATCCCAAGCTTCCAAAATGTAATATACAAACTAGTACTATACAATAATGGCCTCCAGGGCATATCACACTAACAATCTCCCACTTGCACTAAGGCTATGTGCTGGCATATTGCAGACCTATCATCTCGAATAGCCTCTCGAACCGTGTCTGAGGAATGGCCTTTATGAATGGATCTGCAGTGTTATCTTCTGTAGCAACCCTCCGAACCTCGATCTCCTGGCGATCCACGATCTCCCTGATCAGGTGATACTGCCTCAAGATGTGTCTGGACTTCTGATAGGACCTGGGTTCCTTTGCTAAAGCTATAGCCCCGTTGTTGTCACAATACAGAGGTATTGGAGCAACAATGGACGGAACCACCTGAAGTTCTGTTAAGAACTTCCTCATCCAGACTGCTTCTTTTGCGGCATCAGAAGCTACGATATACGCCGCTTCCATCGTCGAGTCAGCAACGGTTTCCTGTTTGGAACTCTTTCAACAGACCGCCCTCCATTGAGGGTAAAGACATAACCCGAAATGGATTTGGAGTCATCCTTGTCACTCTGGAAGCTGGAGTCAGCAAAGGCCTCGATTTGGAGGTCTTTTCTGCCGTAAACCAAGAACATATCCTTAGTCCTTCTCATGTACTTCAGAATGTTCTTTACCACTATCCAGTGCTTCTCCTTAGGGTTTGACTGATACCGGCTTACTTCACTCAGTGCATAACCTACATCTGGTCAGGTACACAATATCACATACATTATAGAGCATACCACAGAAGCATAGGGTATAATAGACATGCGATCCCTTTCCAAATCAGTCTTAGGAGACATCTCTTTGGAGAGGGTGATTCCATGACAAGCCGGTAAATTACCGTGCTTAGAATCTTCTATACTGAATCTTTTCAGTATGGTGTCGATGTACTTGGACTGCGAAAGTCCCAATATCCTCTTAGATCTATCACGATAGATCTGGATCCCCAGAATGTAAGAGGTATCACCCAGGTCTTTCATGGAGAACCTGTGTGACAAGAACCCTTTGACAGATTGTAGCATAGGAATGTCATTTCCTATCAAGAGAATGTCATCCACATACAAGACGAGGAATACAATAGTTCGTGCTACAATCTTACTATTAATGCATGGTTCATCTGGATTTTTGATAAAGTCAAATTCTTTGACCGTCTCATCAAAACAGATGTTCCAACTCCGCGAGCCATAAATAGACTTAAGCAACTTGCACATTTTCCCACTGCTCCCACTCTGAATGAAACCCTCTGGCTTGTCCATATAGACACACTCCTCTAAATTTCCATTTAGAAAAGCGGTTTTTACGTCCATCTGCCAAATCTCATAATCGTGGAAGGCAGCAATGGCAAGAAGGATTCGAATGGATTTGAGCATAACCACTGGAGAAAAGGTTTCGCCATAGTCCAAACCAGGTCTTTGATGAAAACCCTTTGCAACAAGTCTAGCCTTATAGGTTTCAACCTGTCCATCTACACGAATCTTCTTTCTGAAGATCCATTTGCAGCCTACGGGTTTTACACCTTCTGGAGCAAAGTCCAAAGTCCATACTTTGTTGGTGTACATGGACTCCATCTCGGTCCGCATTGCATCCGGCTATTTTACCGAGTCAGTGCTCTGAATGACCTGCTGGAATTAGTCGGCTCATCATTACCAATGATGCAATCCTCTTTATCCCCGTCTATGAGAAAACTGTAGTATCTCTCAGGTGGATGAGAAAGCCTACTACTTCTGCGGAGCGGTGCAGGAATATCTTGTTCTTTTGAAACTTCTTGTTCTGCCAAGCTTTCAGTAATAGCTTGTAGTTCTGGAATTTCTTCCAGTTCTATTGCGCTCCTACTTGTTTCTTTTTCTAAGAACCGATGTTCCAGAAAGTGGGCATGACGAGAAACAAAAACCTTTTGTTCCTCTGCGTAATAGAAAAGATATCCACTGGAGTTCTTTGGGTATCCCATAAATTTACACAGTACTGAGCGTGCCTCGAGTTTTTCCGCATGTTGCTTTTTGACAAAAGTTGGACATCCCCATATCTTCAGATATTGAAAATAGGGTTTCTTCCCACTCCACATCTGATATGGTGTGGTAGGCACAGTCTTGGTAGGAACCTTGTTTAAAAGATATGCAGCTGATTCTAGTGCATAGCCCCAAAATGATCGCGGTAACTCAGCATTACTCATCATGGAACGTACCATATCCAATAGGGTTCGGTTCCGTCTCTCCGATACACCGTTGTGTTGTGGAGTATATGGAGGAGTAAGCTAAAGAGAGAATTCTATTCTCTTTTAGGTAATCCAGGAACTTGGCACTTAAGTATTCACCACCTCGATCAGATCTCAGTGTCTTGATACTTTTGCCGGTTTGTTTTTCTACTTCATTCTTATATTCCTTGAATTTCTCAAAGGCCTCAGATTTATGCTTCATTAATAAGACATGTCCATACCTAGAGAAATCATCCGTAAAAGTAATGAAATAGGAAAAACCACTTCTTGCATGTGTAGACATTGGACTACACACATCGCTATGTACGAGTCCCAAGAGCTCGCTCGCTCTTACTCCGTGTCCAGTGAATGGAGTCTTTGTCATCTTTCTTTTGAGACATGATTGACAAGTTGCATAAGAATGATACTCGAACGGATCCAAATATCCTTCTTTATATAACTTAGTAAACCTTGTCTCATTGATATGACCCAGTCTACAATGCCATAAGAAAGCATGATTTAATTCTGGAGACTTTCTTTTGTGTGTATTCTGGATATTGAAAATCTCCGGTTGGTTTAATATGTATATACCGTTGCTAAATGTACCCGACCCAATCAAAACATGATTAAGGTGAATGTTTACAACATTGCTTACAAATGCAAAATCACAACCTTCTTTAGACATTAAAGATACATATATGATATTACAACTCGAACTGGGTACAAAATAACAGTTGTGCAAAACCAAAACATGTCCATCTGTCAATCCTAAGTGATAGTCCCCCACGGACTCAGCATCCATGCTTACTCCGTTTGCATCTCTGAGGGTCATATCACCCACCATCAAAACCCTACGGCTTTTCAGTGCCTGCAACGAATTACAGATATGAGATCCTGATCCGGTATCCAATACCCAGGAAGTAGAGTTGATTGACATACAGTTTTCAATAACATACACACCTGAAGCCGAAGCCATAACTTGCTTCGGGTCCTGGATCTTGGCCTTCCAAGACCTGCAATCTTTCTTCCAGTATCCTTTCTTGTGACAATAAAAGCATTCTTCCTTTCCCACAATCTGTCCCGCTACCTTTGCTTTTCCCTTAGCTTCCACCTTACTAACACCGCCCATTGGTTTGGTGGGGCCTTCTTCTTTTTTTCTTTGGGTTTCTCCTTGGACCTAGAAGAGGAAGTTCCTCCAACAAACAAAGCGGGTGTTTCCCTGACTTTCTGCAGGGTGCCTTCTGTACTCCTCAACATGTTGAGGAGTTCCGGAAGTTCAACTTCTTTTCCTTGCATGTTGAAATTCAGGATAAACTGGGCGTAGGTGGAAGGAAGGGACTGGAGAATCAAGTCAGTGTACAGCTCATTCTCTAACGTGGTCCCGAGGTCCGCGAGCTCCTCAATATAGCCAATCATCTTTAGGACGTGTTCCCCTACAGATGATCCGACGGCCAACCTCGCTTGAAACAGCTTCTTCAAGGTCTCGTATCTTACAATATGGGATTTCTCTCCATATAGTTCCTTAGTTTGGAGAAATATGAATTCAAGATCCATATTCTCGTTCCTCCTCTGATGTTCATTGTCCATAGAGGCAAGCACAAGCCACTTGGCCTTCGCGCAGTCAATCTCCCAGGTCTTACGGATTTCCTTATCCGCGACACTGGATTCTGGAGCTGGGACGGCGGGGCCTTAGTGGAAAGGAGATACCCCAACTTGTCATAAGTGATTGCCATTTTGACATTCCTGAACCAATATTTGTAGTTTGGCCCTGTCAATATATTTTTATCTAATAGTAACTTAAGGCCCGTCATGATGTTTGGTTGCTGCAATTAGGAGAGAGAGAAGAAACACTTTAGCATAATTCTTTTGCAAATTTAGAGTGGTTTTTAGTTTGTCTAAACAGGATGGCTCCCACTGTTTCTCGAATCCTTTCTCAAACCATAAAAGAAGAACTAGTCGGGATTGATCTCACCATACAATACTTGCTTAACCGTTCAGCCAGGCCGGTGTCGGTACTTCGAGAGAGGTTTTACGACGCTTTCGCGAAGTTCCTTAACTAAATAACCTCTTTTCTCTGTGGGTGTAGCCCCGCTAACACCTTTCTAGACACCTACTTGGTTTATAGCATTGATCGTTAAGTGAGAAAATTTCCTGAGGAGTAGCATATACTCACAGTAGGATCGGGATCCAAATATCATTGTGTGATAAAGTTGAAGAAATCCTACCAAAATTATCACACTCCAAATGGTATGCAACACTAGCAAATTTCAGTTTCTTTAGAAACTCCCGATGTGGATTTTTGCGCCATGCTCTTATGACCTTGACGAAGGCCAACATATCATAAGTCACATGTCAAGTTCTACCCGTCATTATCCAGGTTAATTTGAACCCACCCGTACATACCATTGACGAAGGCCAAAATAGCAGTACGACTGTCCCAAACCAACTCATCTATCTATGCAACAGATAAATATTCGGCAGCTACCAATCACTATACCTTGGCGAAGGTCAAAATACATAGCTTGAATACTACTGAATATTCAACTGAAATGACGGAGGGCTACAAATGGTTTTGGGGAAACCGTGAACGTAGTGAATTTGATATAATCGAAGGAACCTGATAGCTTTTAAAAGGAGTGGTTTAAGCTCCGCATTTTAAAAATTTTGCTGTTTTGAAAAAACCGAGTGGTTTTGAAATTGTTCCAACGATTCAACTTTGGTTTGTTTTCTTTGTATTAATATAATGCGTCCCATCAATTAATCCTACCATTGAAGAAAACAACGAAAATATGACATACGTTTATGCCATCCGCATTCGCCACTGGGCCCCATCATCACCCGTTAGGTTACTTAACTAACGACAGAGCGGGGGCTGGACTAGCGCGGATGCAAAACATAAGCAATGCCTACTAGATATCATATATAGATATATATACATTCGCCAGATGCAATGATAGTCATTCCAGATCACAGATGAATATATTGGATATGCTAGGAATCCGCGTATCGTTCGAGCCTGCAACGAAAAACGGATTACACGGTCGCGATGAATAGCCAAACCCCACAATAGACCCCTACGGGTGAGGCAAACTACCCGCCAAATATCCTAAGTGAAGCAGCCTCCCTCAACAACGTGAGTAGGCCACTCAGCACTTCAAAATACCCGGTAGTTTGTGCACCCCACCTTTGGTCTATCCTAGGAGCCAAAAACAGTAAAAGAAATAATATACAATGGTGGCTACAACCTCAACCCGGATGTGCGACCATGAAATAATATTATATCAAATTACAAATATTACATTGAATGAAAAATGAAAACCCTCATCTCATATCCCCGGCTATTCATCACGACGATCCAACAAGTTCATATCCACAAACCAATAGAAACATCACAGAAATGTGTAACCCCCCAACTAATCGACATATAGCAATTAGCGGAAGTTTAAAACACATTATACAGAACATGAAACATCAAACAACATTAAACTGCGACTTCGAAACACCCATAATTTTCCACAGTGAATAATTTACAGTAAAGTCAAAATTGGCAAAAACAAACAACTCCTGAAGTCCTAGATCTAAGTCAAAAAGCAACACACCAAAAATAAAGCACTTCCTCCCATTTCGAACCGAGCTCGCCGGAATTTTAGGCCCTGTGGCCGGCCCAGTCTACAAGGAAGTGTCCCATTTTTGTTCTGTGGTCTTTTACCAGTAAAAATAGCACTCTGTACTTGTTAAAATAATTTTTAGAGTCATATAAAAAATTGACAGAAACTCAGATCTTGGGATTCGATGTTTTGGGTCGTTTCTTTTTCGTAGCTTAACTTGTTGTTTCAAACTGTTAGCTTTGGTTTAGCTAGTCTCTGATACCACTGTAAGTCTATGTTACCCATCCCGATGCTTAACAGGGAGGCGGAATAGGTAAAATCAAATTTTTCTTTAAAGGAAACATAGACTAACCATGAAGGATCTTTGCTAAACAAAAACTAACAAACTAACAAACTAACATGGAGCTTTAACTACTAGGTTAAGAAATTATACCTAAAGCTTGAACTCCTTCTCTTTTTGTGTTGCTTCTCCTTGTTGTGAGCTCCTTGGAATGGTGTAGATGGCTCCTCCTCACTGTCTTCTCTATGCTAAAGAAAGATCCACCCGAAGGCCTCTATCTTGAGCTCCAACCTCTATCTTGAAGTAACTAAGGTGCTTGGTGTGTTAGACTAAGAACCCTAGAGTGAGTATAGAATTGTTTTGGTGGTTTGATCTCACAATGCTCTTGATTTTCAACTCGTGAAACAAGAGAGCCTTGAGAGAGGAAGATGAGAGAGCTAGCAAGATAGAGAAAGTGTCATGATAAAATGAGGTGTTTGCTCCATATGATGAAAAAAGAATAATGATAATTTTAATTAGGATAATTGTCATGGTTGATATTGATTTGACCATTATCATGTCACAATTAATACTAAGCACAAAATATCTCATGCTTAACAAAAATATCTAATTCAACAAAAGTCAACAAGTCAAATGGTCAAACCAATTAACCATGATACAATTATCTCTAATTAAAACTCATTAATCGATTTCCTCCATCTCATTATGGTTTTAATCAAGTCAATGGTCAAAACCCTAATGAGGTTTCTCTGCCTCTGTCAACTGTATATACACACCCGCATCCGTCTTCCGAGGAACACGAATACAATGAGACCGAACCAACCCAAAACTAAATACTAGGATCTGGCTTAAACCAAAGCCCACTAGTGTCAACTGCCCGAACACCAAGCACGCATAAGTGCGTGTATGTGAACGGACCGTGTCGTAAAACCATACGACCTCTACTCCGTTTTGCCCAAAGGTGAACAACCCTCTGTGTGGGACTTTAAAGACTCGACACTACGCTGGCAGTGGGTTTAACCACAGGCCGCAAGCGGTACTAGCTTGTCACGACCCAAAGTTTGGCCCATGACCGGCACTTAACCACGTAACATCTACAGGCGTAACGCGACTAAGTAAGCTGAAGCCCAGAAATTAAAACTAGTAAAAGAATTGAGTGTTTAAAACATTTAATAGAAACATTTGTTAAAACGTTTAGAAAACCTTAAGTAATTTAGAAAAATTCTTTAAAGTTCAAGTTATTATGTTAAAAATTTTGGCAGCATTTCCTTTGTAAAAACTAGCCCCGAAATCGGTTACAAGACAATATATGAGCAAAATGATATACAATAAGAATAAAGCATCCCAAACGGGAGCAATCACGCCCAACGGCGGAAACAATCACCACGATAAAAAAAAATACGACGCCGTAGCGAAGAATGAACAAAAATAAGTGAAGACAACATGAAATATAAAACTGCATAAATAAAGTCGGTTCAAAACGAGCTCGACACCCGAGTACAAATTAATATATATCGTTCTCACAACTGGTCTCTAAGTCAATACATGAAAGTAGATGGAGAGTACCAGATACAACAATGTATACAACTGGAAAATAAACAGATACCGCACAAAAACCCACCTATCAGCAAAAGGGCTAACACGCCAACTGCAGTGGTATCTGTGTCAAAAGATGCAATAAAACAGCCTGTCGCGACTACTCCGAGGGGCAACCTGCAAACACTGTGGCACAACGGGGGTAAGTTGCCAACTCGTGAATAGTAGATAACATATAAAGGTAATCGCGAGTATGCACGTGCTGCGATACTCTAACCTATGCCAACAGATAACATCTATATGATGAGCAGGGTATGCAATAATCGTGCATAGCAAATGCAATCTAATAACATCCTTATATGATAAGCACGGTATGCAATAATCGTGCATAGCAAATGCAATCTAATAACATCTCTATATGATAAGCAGGGTATGCAATAATCGTGCATAGCAAATGCAATCTAATAACATCTCTATAAGATAAGTAGAGTATGCAATAAACGTGCATAGCAAATGCAATCTAATAACATCTCTATATGATAAGCAGGGTATGCAATAATCGTGCATAGAAAATGAAATCTAATAACATCTCTATATAATAAGCAGGGTATGCAATAATCGTGCAAAAGTACTCTATCAGGTACTATAGCTATAGGATGAGATGCAAAATAATGAATGCTAGCATGGGAATAAATATCATCTACACGGAATGTCAACGTGGAAGAATAACCCGTGTCTATCAATGCACCCAAATCCCAGTAAAACTCAAGCGCCATCACTCTGATCGGCCCTCAAATCCTGTACAGCTCATGGAATCGTGAATGCCAAGTATCGGCACTCGAAAATATCATAAATCATCGTGTTAAGCATCGACACGCAAATCCTCAAGTATCGGGCTCCGTCTGCGGAATCGGCCCTCGGCCCCGGCAGTACGTGTCGTCCCGTATCCATCTCTCAACTCTGGTCAGTATCCTCCGGATAACCGCCAGATCTAACCAATCACCGGTAGGTAGTAGTCCCTCTGCCAGGCTCACCGTCTACTACACAGCGATCCGTTCTCGCCCCGGGGTACCATACCGGGTCCACCATGTACCCGCAATCGGCCTCGTCCAGCTCCTCGATTCGGGTTCACATGTCACACGTCTCAGAACCGAGAAAACGCATGGTGGACGCACTGAAATATCATATCAAGGGAAACCAGATTTTAAAAACAGTGCGTATTTTCTTAAAATAATACCCCGGTTCCCAAATCCAGAAATCACATAAATCCAAACTCAATGCGTAAATCCATGCAATGTGTCGTATGACACTAAGAGTAAAAGAAAGGGAAAACCACTCTTTTAAAAAGGATCCAGTTTTGAAAATGCCTCGTGCGGTCCCTTAGTTTTTAAATCATGTCAATATCACCCATATATGTAACATATGTATGTATATAGGTATGAATGTGCAAATGGATATATACGCAATGTGAGTGTAACAATATACATGTGCACTAATATGGATATATGATGTATATATGAACAAGTATAGATATATCAAGGTACGTATGCACTAATATGAATATAAAGGGTGCATGTGCGCAAGTAGTGATATATAAATGATGGTATGCACTAATGTGAATATACGGTGTACATGTGTGCAGGTAGTGATATATCAATGAAGGTATGCACTAATGTGAATATACGGTGTACATGTGCGCAAGTAGTGATATATCAATGAAGGTATGCACTAATGTGAATATACGGTGTACATGTGCGCAAGTGGTGATATATCAATGAATATGTCAATATGCGATAAGTCATGACAATTATCAATGATGTGGCAATCATACGATATGTAATTCGTAGCAATCTTATAGTGCAAGTATCATGGCAATCACTAACGGTGTGAGTGTATCATACAAATAGTGCTCGTGCAGCTTTAACCGTTAGTGACAGTGCAGTGTTATATACTACCAATTCTATATGCAATAAGAAGGTATGCTACAATAGCCCATATGAACATCTACGACTAAATATCCTATCACGCCCTGACGTTTAACGCCATACGGGCGATTTTCCCGTAGATGTTAAATCTACTCACCTGGTCGCGTGCTACACGTAGCCGACTGTTAGTTATATGTATGCCCTAGAGGCCATTACTATACATAGGATGTATATTTTAGTGGATGCTGGGACATATATAGGGAGGACTTTCTTGCTCGACATGATAGTATGCTATCTGGTTGATCTTTACCTTAACGTGTACACTGATTGTCTCCCTGTTACATGTTGGTAAAGCCCTTAGGATCTGTACTTGACTACCTGGACTATGATGCGGATCATACTTGTGGGGACATGGTAGTCCATAAGTACATCCTTCAAAGTCCCTAGTCGTGGGTGTATCGAGACGGGGCATCGATATACCAGAGTAGACTAGCGTGTACCTTCTCGACCCATACAGATGGGCGATGGATGATCCCATATCCATTGGTGTTTGACATCAGAGATGATATACGGGTGCTCAGTAGAGACTGGGTACACTGGACGGACTCGCCGAGAACTCCCAGATGGTATTATACCTCACGTCAGATGGCAGTTCTCTGGTGACACTGGTACAGAGTAGTCTGTTGACCCGAGATCGTCATAGAGTCTTGTGTGGTTCCCACTGTGCTTTGATTTCCATCTTACCACGTCCAAGAGGGCATGCAAAACGGTGGTTTTTGGGTACAGTCCCGAGTCACATGGAGGCAATGAGCGATAGGAGGGGATTCGTCTCTCCCGGTATAGGGGTTTGATGTTGCGCTGTGTTCGATTGGCTATAACAGGAAATCCCTGGCCAGGGTTGCTGAGATTTACTGGTAAGTGTTACCAGTAGTTTCTCGAATTGTTATAGACCTCATATCGACACGACTTATCGAGCTATTGGGGTCTGACGTTTACCACCCCTAGGCGAGATATGCGACATATCAGACGATCAGACCGGACTGTACGGAAGTGTTACTGGTCGAATTCACTGGAGTGTGAGCGGGCTTGCTCGTCGATCTTCAGATCGCTCAATACCCGGGTGGCCGTTACGTTTAGCAGACCGCTTGCGGCTTGTGGGTGATTGATATGATCATCACCTGCTGCCGGCGTATTGACGAGTCTTTAGAGTCCTACACAGAGGTTTCCTGGCTCAAGCGAAACGAAATAGGAGCGCATATGAGATATGTGCGGGACCGAGAATAATGCGTGTATGTGATACCGTATTTCATTCTCGCGATGAATGTGTCGAATGGATATATGCGATATAACCTAATTATCGAATCGAGGATTATTCGATAAACCGATACATTGGATACTAGTCGGTTATATGTGATATGACCGGATCGTTAAATCAAGTGTTGATTTAATGATTTAATGTATAATTATATATTTAATATATTACTTTGCATTAACTAGTATTGGTTCACTTTAAATGGATTTTCTCACTTGGTTTGTGCACATTGTATATGTGATATATTTTTGTGCACTTGTATGTATCATGTTTGATGATGCATGCTAACTTGTGTTTTGTGTAAAGTTTAAACCATGGTTATGTAATGGTTAGGGTTTTCATTTTCATATCTATTTATTTATTTGTTTATGCATTTTGGAAAATGATAAGCATAATGCAAAATGGTGGCTTTTTTTGGAAGCTTGTTGAAGCTTCATGAAGACTTTGACCAAGTGACCATTTTGTCTCATGCTTAACCCTAACCATTCCATTCAACCATGATTAACTCTCTACACATTACCATGGTTACATTATGATAAGTATTCTTATTATTTCCTTTTTGAGAAATACTTATGATAAGATTCATCTTCTTCTTCTTCATCTTCTTCACTTGAAGAAGCTTGCTTCATCAATGGTGATTGATGAAATCAAGTGAGAAATCCAATTCTAAAGTCTACCCACTTCCTATTTCTTCATCCTCTACTTCTTGCCAAGTAGTAGAGTGTGTTTTCTTCACAAGTTTCATGACTTGGTGAAGTGAGAGCTTGATCTTGCGATGCTTCGACGTAGATCATCTTCGGCATGTCGTCGATGACCTAGCCCGTCATTTCTCCGATGAAGCCGACGCTAGAGCCCGGATTTCTGATTTGGACAGCGGAGAGGACTTCATCACGGAGCCGTGGAGGTGGAGGACCGGATCTACAAAGGCTGTATTTCCGATTCTTATAGTTAAGTGTTAACTAGTTTACTTTTCGCCTAGAAATCTAGCCAACGATCCGTTCTAGGGTTTCTCGGCACCGTTTAAATTTGAAATTGGCATGGTTGATGCCTTGTGAGGCCTCATTAGGGTGCCTAGAAACCCTACAGTGGTATCAGAGCCTAGCTAGAGCCTTAGGAGAAGTCCCGACGGAGTTTGAAATCCGAACGAACCCGAAACCCATATTCAAAAATGCTCTCTGTCCAGATTTTAAAATTGTGGATTTTTCAAGATTAAAAATATCCAGAAAATTAAGCAGGGTTTGTTATGAATTACTGTGAAATACGAGGGTCTGAATCGAATTTTCCACCGCGGAACCGCGGCACGTGCTATGCATGGTGCGGCGGTTCCGCGGCCGTACTGTTCCATTGTTTAGTGATTTCTGCACAGTAATTCCTAATTCTGAGTGCTGTATTTTCTGGGATATTTTAACTTTTATTACACAGTTGAGCATTCTGGAGTATTGGGAATCAAAGATTCGATCGGGGTTTCAAATTTTGTCTGTGTGGCTTTCCGGATAAATTTTAGAATATGTTAAAAAGTTCGACCGGATATAAATACCCAATTTTTCCCCTGTCGGGAAATTTCCAAGTGTTGGATTTTTCCGTAGTTTAACGACGTTCTAAGTAGTGCAAGTAACTCGATGGACCCTCTAGAAGACAACAAACCTTAACTCGATTATGTGACCGTCTTGAACTGCCCTTTGAACCTTCGGGTTTGGGGCAGTACGGCGTGCCACATGTGAGGCGTTGGCTTGACCCTTCTACGGCTGGACCGTTCGTAATGAGGCACGAACGGAATGTTGTTAGACTTATTTCATGTGTTGAGCTGTATCGGGAAAACTTGGGTGTTCGATTGTTCGATCGAAAAGTTTAACATTTTCTATTTATCTGGAATGTGATACAATAATTGGAATTCACAAAAGTTATGTGATAACTGAATGAATGTTATAAACATAGCAGTTTAGTCTCACTTGATCGGTTGCCACGGAATTTTGATGTGATCAAAAGTCCGTCGCAATCACGTAGCGTACGCGGATACTCGCCGGGTAAACTTAATAGACAGCCTCACTCCATAGCCCCGACCAAGTGACTGTAGGAGAACCCCGTCGCCGAAAGCATCCGTTCGGGTGCTCGCGGTAGCGGTGTTCCGCCTTGGTACACTTCGTCGACGGCGTCGGGGGTGCGGCCGCCTACTGGAGTTTACAACGAGCATTCGATCAGGATGTCGGGAATCTTGTTGAATTACCCGACTTGATATTGAAAAGAGTTTTCGATTTTGAGACTAAAATGCGGGGTTTATAATTGTTAGGCATGCGATGTCTAAGTAATTCATTTGGTCAGGCATGCGATGTCTAAGGTGATTGCGGATTCCAACTGTTGTAGTTTTACACTTTCTTTTCTGTGACCGTAAGTGTAATATGTGATATCGCCGGTTTCGTTGCTATATGTCAACGACAATTGGGATGGACATATTTACTTACGTTGATGACATGTGATGTTATGTGTTGCTGGATATGTTATATTGGATCGTCGTGTTTTAATAGCCGGGGGTTTTTATGTGAGATGAGTGTTTTTCATTTTCATTCATGTAAAAACTTGTATGTAATATTCTTTTATTGGGGCGCTTCCAGGTTGCGGAAGTTGTCACCCTTTGTATATTATTTACTTTTCCGCACTAGGATAGACCCAAGGAGGGGAGCACAAGTAACCGGGTTCTGGAGTCCAGTGGGAGACCAACTCGAGGAGTCGAGTCCGGGTCTCCTAACTCTAGAATTGGTAGGGTTGCTTGCCGCTCTCGTAGGGGTCTAGGGGTGTGGGTTTGGCTATTCATCACGACCATGGAATCCGTGTTTTATACTGGCTCGTATTGAAAACACGGACGTCCTAGTATATCCAATATTTCATATGATTCTTCTGCTGCCTTATCTGTGATGTGATCATGTGATGTTCTGTGATAGATACAGTATATAGTATATATGATATATTATATAGGCGTTATTTATGTTTTACACCCGCGCTAGCCCTGCCCCGCTCTGCCGTTAGTTACCTAACCTAACGGTGCATGAGGGGACATCGAGGCGAATGCGGATGGCATAAGTGTACGTCGTATTTATCTGTGATGTTTAGGTACTTAAATGATGGGACTTCATTAATGTGATTAATCTATTAAAAGAAACCTAAGATGTTGTAGAATCGAATTTCAAAATAAAACAGGTAGCTACAGTTCTTGCTTTGCACAGCGGTATATATGATATATCCTGCACCTTATTCGATGAGGAAAGGACCGAGATCCCTTCACCGGGAGTGACTCCTTTAGCAATAACTGGCAGATGCTACACACTCGGTTTGTCTTTTGATTGCTTTTAAGAGTTTTTGCTTTGCACAGTGATATATATGATATATCCCGCACCTCATTCGACGAGGAAAGGACCGACGATCCCTTTACCGGGAGTGACTCCTTTAGCAAAACTAGAAAAGCCTTAAAAGCACTCCATTTTAAAATCATTTGATTCTACAACGATATCAAGTTCATTACGCAAAAGGTTTTCAGAAAAACCTGTCGTAGCCCTCCGTCATTTCAGATAAGTACTGGTTAGTATTCGTGCTACGTTTGTTGACTATGTTAAGGCGTAGTGTGCGGTAGCTAATTAGTGCTTATCTGCATAAGCATATGATGTGATTGGATTAGGGTAGTCGTGCGACTTTGTTGACTATGTTAAGGGTCGTGCGGGTGGGTTTAATTCAATCGGGAAATGACGGGTTGAACTTGACTAGCACTTATGATTTGTTGACTATGTTAAGGTCATATAGCTGCTAGGGGCAAAATATTATCGGGAATTTCAAGTGTTGAAATTTGCAATGAGATTGCATACCTTCTATGAGATAGTTGGATCCCGATACCCGCTGCGAGTAAGAGTTACTCCTGGGAGAGTTTTACATATTGCAATTAGCCGATCAAGTAGGTGTCTAGAAAGGTGTTAACGAGGTTACGCCTCTGGGAAAATGAGGTTTACATTAATTAGGTTCGTGCGAAAGCACGGGGGGACCTCCCTCAAAGTACCGACACTAGCCTGGCTGAAAGATTGGCGAACTTGTAGTGTGTAATTAATCCCGGCTAGTCTTTCCTTTTAGGGTTTGAAGGAAGATTTGATAAAAAGCAGTGGGAGCCATCCTGATTAGATAAAATAATAACCAATCTATTCTTGACAGAGCGCACGCTGAGTGTTTTCTTCTCTCTCTCCAGGTAGCGACCATATCACGCCTTAATCAAGATAATAATACGGATATTTGACCGAACCCGCTTGTTATACTGAGCTGGGGAACGTTGGTCCCGCTCCAACTTATGATTGTTATAAGACAGAGCAGGAAATTGGGGATTACCAGAATTCCCGTGCCGCCCAAACGAAGAGAGTGCATGCTGATGCATCATCTTCGGGTGTGTTCATTACAAAGAATTGTTTCTCCGTATCCTCTACGTCCTGGGTATGTGATACCAGATCAGGATCCCAGATATGTAATCTGTTGCATAGGGCTACAGAAAGGTAGAGAACTGAGAACGGGTGATAAGTTTCATGAGGCAGAAAACGGGGCAAGAGTTGCAGCCAAGTCTGTCGGTCACTGTCACCCTGTATTCCAAATACATTGATTCTGAACTAATGTTATTAGATACCGAACCTGATATACAAAATCATATCAGTCACTTTATCAGTAAAGAAATGATAAAATTTTGTATTGTTGGATAATGTTTTGAACATTTCCTATATCAAAAGTTGATCGGTTCAGGCACGTTATCTAAAAGCATTGATGTTCTAAATCAAACTACAGTTCTTAGTATACGGAACACACACAAGAGGAAGAGTTCAGATATGAACGAATCCTACTTGAGGCATTATAGACTAGGTCAGATCAATGTGACCCGACTAGCTAGAGTTACATATAGATGCATATTTAAATCAGTTTGAATTTACATCTTGTGAAACTCGCCAGTCATGTCACAAAGATAAGATGACCATAGCTCCGTTTACTGGAAACAGAGAAAGAGTTACTGAACTCTTGGGATGATACATGTTGATGTATGTAGGTCCCCTGTCTACACATGCCAAGACCGGTTCTTTGTACTTCATTACATTCTCTGATAATCTCTCGAGATTCAGATCTATGTTCTTGGTGAAACACAAGTCCGAACCTTTTGAGATATTCACGGAATATAAGTTAGAAGTAGAGAACCAAAATACGGGTAAAAGTATTATGTCCTTTGATGAGATCAAGGAGGAGAATACTTGAGCACGGAATTCCTGGATTATTCTAAAGGAGAATGAGATTATCTCTCACCATTACTCCTCCGTATACACCATAGCACGACGGTATATCGGGGTGGAGCAGTAACACCCTATATGATAAGGTGTGCTCTATGATGAGTACTACTGAGTTACCTATTTCCTTTTTGGGAGCTATGCACTTGAGAAGCTGCATACCTATTGAATAGGGTTCAAATCAAATCAGTTGCCTACCGCTTCATATGTGATATGGAAAGGGAAGAACCCATATCTTAAGTTAGTTAAGATTTGGGGTTGTCCGGCCTATGTCTAAAAGCAAAATCCGGACAAACTCGAGGCAAGGTCTGTTATGTAGAACTGAAAAGGTTCCAGCTATACAAACTACAGCTGATCATTTGATAGAACCAAAGGATTCAGTAGATTACAACGAACCTCAGCCTCTCCGCCGATCTAGTAGGGTTCCTCACCCACCTGAGAGATACTTCTGTTTCTCTATGACAGTGGGAGCGAGGATTGCATCATGAGATGATGACCCAACTAGTTTCGAGCTGGCCATCAGGAGTAAGACTCTGTAAGAATGGCTGGATGCTTAGTGATCTAAGATGGAATCCATATACACCAACAAAGTATGGACTTTGGTTGCTATATCTGAAGGGTTAAATCCCCATCAGGAGCAAGTATATCTTGAGAAGATTACTTGGTGTACATGGAAAAGTTGAGACTTTCAAAGCTAGACTTGTTAAAAGTTTGCAACATTGACTAGGTACGGATCATGATGAAACCTTTTCTAAGGATCTATGCTTAAGTCCATCCAGATCCTACTTGCCACGGCTACATACCATGACTACGATATCTGGTGGTTGGGTGTCTTGACTGCTTTTCTAAATGATGATTTAGAAGAGAGTGTCTATAAGTACACAGCCAGAGGGCTTCGTAGACAGTGGGAGCAGCGGAAACATGTGCAAGATGCTTTATAGGATTAAAGCAGGCATCGCAGAGTTGGAACATCTGTTTTGATGGATTAGTCAAAGAGTTTGACATCATCAAAATGGTAGATGAACCTTGTATATACAAGAAGGTAGTAGGGAGTATGGTGGCGATCCTCGTAGAGTACGTGGATGACATACTCTTGATAAGAAAAGAGTTTCTTATGCTACGCTCGATCAATCTCCGTTTATCACAATGATTCTCCATATAGGATCAAAGTGATACCTCCTAAATCCTGGTTTTTAGATCTATGAGATAAATCTAATTGGATGTTAGGACTCTCACTAGTTGTAGTGAGACGGTATCAACCGATCCTGGGGAGAATCACTGGAAGGGTTCCAGGGTGATAAAGACGACTGAAAGTCAGTCACAGGCATTGTCTTTACCCTCAGTGGAGGGACGGTATGTTGGAAGAGTTCCAAGCTAAATACCGTGACATACTAGACGAAAAAGGCACGATACATCGCTACTTAAGATGCTACCAAAGAGGCTGTTTGGGTGTATATTGGTTCATGAGATGAACTACGTTCCTCCCATTGTGTGACAATGGAGTTGTGGCTTATGCCGAGGAACGCCGGTCCCATCAGTGATCCAGACTTATTCTAAGGCAGCATCGCCTGATCATGGAGATAGTTGATTTCCAGGGTGATCGAGGTTAGGAGAGTAGACTTAGAGGACAACACAGCCGATCCACTCACAAAGGCCTGTTCCCAGAGAGAGACTTTTATGGGATGGTTCAGTATGAGATACTGCAACCACTGCTATCAGATGGCCCTAGTGCAAGTGGGAGATTGTTAGTTATATGTATGCCCTAGAGGCCATTACTATACATAGGATGTATATTGTAGTGGATGCTGGGACATATATAGGGAGGACTTTCTTGCTCGACATGATAGTATGCTATCTGGTTGATCTTTACCTTAACGTGTACACTGATTGTCTCCCTGTTACATGTTGGTAAAGCCCTTAGGATCTGTACTTGACTACCTGGACTATGATGCGGATCATACTTGTGGGGACATGGTAGTCCATAAGTACATCCTTCAAAGTCCCTAGTCGTGGGTGTATCGAGACGGGGCATCGATATACCAGAGTAGACTAGCGTGTACCTTCTCGACCCATACAGATGGGCGATGGATGATCCCATATCCATTGGTGTTTGACATCAGAGATGATATACGGGTGCTCAGTAGAGACTGGGTACACTGGACGGACTCGCCGAGAACTCCCAGATGGTATTATACCTCACGTCAGATGGCAGTTCTCTGGTGACACTGGTACAGAGTAGTCTGTTGACCCGAGATCGTCATAGAGTCTTGTGTGGTTCCCACTGTGCTTTGATTTCCATCTTACCACGTCCAAGAGGGCGTGCAAAATGGTGGTTTTTGGGTACAGTCCCGACTCACATGGAGGCAATGAGCGATAGGAGGGGATTCGTCTCTCCCGGTATAGGGGGTTGATGTTGCGCTGTGTTCGATTGGCTATAACAGGAAATTCCTGGCCAGGGTTGCTGAGATTTACTGGTAAGTGTTACTAGTAGTTTCTCGAATTGTTATAGACCTCATATCGACACGACTTATCGAGCTATTGGGGTCTGACGTTTACCACCCCTAGGCGAGATATGCGACATATCAGACGATCAGACCGGACTGTACGGAAGTGTTACTGGTCGGATTCACTGGAGTGTGAGCGGGCTTGCTCGTCGATCTTCAGATAGCTCAATACCCGGGTGGCCGTTACGTTTAGCAGACCGCTTGCGTCTTGTGGGTGATTGATATGATCATCACCTGTTGCCGGCGTATTGATGAGTCTTTAGAGTCCTACACAGAGGTTTCCTGGCTCAAGCGAAACGAAATAGGAGCGCATATGAGATATGTGCGGGACCGAGAATAATGCGTGTATGTGATACCGTATTTCATTCTCGCGATGAATGTGTCGAATGGATATATGCGATATAACCTAATTATCGAATCGAGGATTATTCGATAAACCGATACATTGGATACTAGTCGGTTATATGTGATATGACCGGATCGTTAAATCAAGTGTTGATTTAATGATTTAATGTATAATTATATATTTGATATATTACTTTGCATTAACTAGTATTGGTTCACTTTAAATGGATTTTCTCACTTGGTTTGTGCACATTGTATATGTGATATATTTTTGTGCACTTGTATGTATCATGTTTGATGATGCATGCTAACTTGTGTTTTGTGTAAAGTTTAAACCATGGTTATGTAATGGTTAGGGTTTTCATTTTCATATCTATTTATTTATTTGTTTATGCATTTTGGAAAATGATAAGCATAATGCAAAATGGTGGCTTTTTTTGGAAGCTTGTTGAAGCTTCATGAAGACTTTGACCAAGTGACCATTTTGTCTCATGCTTAACCCAAACCATTCCATTCAACCATGATTAACTCTCTACACATTACCATGGTTACATTATGATAAGTATTCTTATTATTTCCTTTTTGAGAAATACTTATGATAAGATTCATCTTCTTCTTCTTCATCTTCTTCACTTGAAGAAGCTTGCTTCATCAATGGTGATTGATGAAATCAAGTGAGAAATCCAATTCTAAAGTCTACCCACTTCCTATTTCTTCATCCTCTACCTCTTGCCAAGTAGTAGAGTGTGTTTTCTTCACAAGTTTCATGACTTGGTGAAGTGAGAGCTTGATCTTGCGATGCTTCGACGTAGATCATCTTCGGCATGTCGTCGATGACCTAGCCCGTCATTTCTCCGATGAAGCCGACGCTAGAGCCCGGATTTCTGATTTGGACAGCGGATAGGACTTCATCACGGAGCCGTGGAGGTGGAGGACCGGATCTACAAAAGTTGTATTTCCGATTCTTATAGTTAAGTGTTAACTAGTTTACTTTTCGCCTAGAAATCTAGCCAACGATCCGTTCTAGGGTTTCTCGGCACCGTTTAAATTTGAAATTGGCATGGTTGATGCCTTGTGAGACCTCATTAGGGTGCCTAGGAACCCTACACCGACCACCTGCTTCCCTTTCTTTGCTGCGTCCGACATACCCGCCTACGAACCTAGAATTCACACAAGGAAAATCCACATAAGCAAATATCTCGCAAAACGCGATATCGAAATCAAACGAGATACCCGCGTCGCGAACTAAACGCGCGTGTGTCCGATACGCTAGATCGTGTGTATACGCGTCTAAAACTACCCCGACACGCCGCGACACGCTGGATCACAGAACCCACTCACGTATCGCGCGTATCGCGCAAACAAAACGTACTAGAAAACGATATATGATCCCAGATTTTTATACAGGTGAAATATTACAAAATTGCACATGCCAAAACACTGGAATATGCAGCAGACTACCCTAGCCAAAACCCTAAATTCCCTGTCTGGCCGCAATTTGCGGCCATAATGATTAAAACGACGGCCTGGGTTGGGTGTCTGGGGTTCGTGCTCGGGTGGTGTGATCAAGGTCTACCAAATATTCTCCAGTTAGCTCAATTTTTCCCTGAAGGAGCCGGGTCAAAAGCAGATCACAGAAAGCCAAGAATTCACTTAAAAACGTTAATTTTAGCACTAATTGAAACCCTATGGTATTTTAGTGAAATCTGGGGTTTAACTAGGTTTAAGTGGCCCTAATAACGCTTAACTAAGTTAGTCTAACCACCACTAACATCACTTAACCAAAAGTCCACAATAATCACCATATTTAGCACAAAAACGCACATTTAACACTAACCGAAGCTATTTAACACAAAAGCTTAGCAAGCTAGGAATTGGGCTCAGATTTTATACCTCACTCTTGACCCTAGGAAGCAGGAGAAGGAGGAGAAGAAGGAGATGAGGTGCTGCTGCTGCTGCTGGAGCTGATGTTGTTGCTGTTGCTGAAGCTGGTGCTGCTGCTACTTCTGGTTGCTGTTGTTGTTGCTGCTGCTGGGTGTTGCTGCTGCTGCAACTTCTGCTGCTGCTTGCTTGAGTGTGTGTGTGTGAGTGAGAGAATGAGAGAAGTGAGAAATGAGTGGCAAAAGAAATGAGAGACAAAGAGTCAACCCCATCTCTCTCTTCAATAAATGCAAGCATGGCAAGGCCATCATGCCCATTCTCTCTCTCTCTCTCCCCCTCCAAGTCAACCAATTTCAAATCATTTCCATTTAAGAAAAAAAAAACAATTGACCCCCAAAATACTTAATAAAACCCAAAGTGGCTTAACAAAATGGTTAGTCCACTATGGTTGCTAATCATGGTCTAAGCCCCATTTAAGCCCTAGTTTACATGCTCATGTGTGTACAAGCCTAGGAAAATTCTATAAAATATTCATTAAATTTGATAAAATATTTGTAAATCAATTTGGTAAACGTTTTATTAAAAACCATATATTAAAATATAATTAGCCATTAATCATATCCTAAGATGTTACAATCTTCCCCCCTAAAGAAATTCGTCTCCGAATTTAAAAATATAAATCTACGTATACCTTCAAAGAGATGAGGGAATTTCTTCCGCATCTCGCTCTCGGCCTCCCAAGTGATCTCTTCACCATTCGGACTGCGCCAAAGCACCTTCACTGATGGCAAGACCCCCGATCGAAGTTTCTTCACCTGCCGGTCCAATGTCACGACTGGCTGCTCGGTGAACGAAAGATCGCGCTCGAGCTAAATGGTCTAGTGCTGAATCATGTGAGAAAGGTCATGAAGGTAATTGCAAAGTATCGACACAAAAAAAATACAGGGTGAATACTCAATAATCTGGGCGAAAGTACCAAATTAAAGGCAACGAAACTAACTCGCTTTAAGGATCTTAAAAGACCTACAATCCTAGGATAAGCTTCCCAAAACTCAACACGTCATTTATCGGAAAAATCCGTAGGAATACATTATCTGCCACTGCGAACTCGAATCCGCGACCATCTCGGTCGGCATATGACCTCTGTCCGAAATGGACAATTCTCATCCTGACCTAAAACAACTGGATCATCTCTGAAATCTCTAGACTAGATGGGGACCAAAAATCCTACAACGCAGAGTCAGAAAAACAGACTGATGATCGGCACGACCTAACCCCTAAACCTAAAGGTTGCTAATTGGAGTGTCTCCTGATAACAGCTATCGAAGAAGAACCCTAACAATGGCGAGTGACGATCCTCAACTGCCGACAATAATTAATACGTACGCACAAACTTAATAAAGAACAACTGAGAAAACTGAGTATAATCGGACGACAAGCATCCGAATGGAGTCACACCCTGACTAAACCTGGGTAGACACCATAACGAAATTCGTGGAGACCTGCTCCCATTCCTACTTCGGAACGGTTAAAGGTTGCAACTCTCCAGCCGGTCTCAGTTGCTCTACCCAAGCACACAACACGACAGTCATCTTGAAACGAAACCCGAGACTTCTCTTTACATCCCTGCCCACCCGTAACTATCTCACAAGTCACGTTAAAGGTTGGTGGAACTTGAATGAGTATAGAGAGTTGACCGATGTGCCTGCTCTAGGATTTCATGTCTCTACCCAATAATATCAGGTATACAAACGCGTCCCTAAACTTAGCACACCCTTGTCATAAATCAAGGACTCCGAATCATTACCCAGCCGAATTGGCTCAAGTATCTCTGACGAACGAGCACCGGTAGGCAGTGTCTCGCGAAAGCGATTAAAGAAAAGTAGTCGGGCGCGGACATGAGCAAGCTGTCCCCTCAGTAGAGACGAACTTAAGCTGTACTCAACGATCGCACACGAACTATAAATCTGCAGAGGACTATCACAATAATCAAAATCCGCTGCAGGAAGATGTACATTAAGCTCTGGTGGTCCGTGAAAATCTGACATGACTCTCGAACAAGTAGTGTCTCCAAATCTCCAACGCAAAACCACCGCGGCCATCTCCAGATCATGAGTGGAATATCCTTCTCGTACTTCCTCCAAATATAGGGAAGCAAAAGCGATAACTCTATAGTGTCACCTCAGTACACACTCGAGCCCCACTCATGAAACATCACAATTAAACCACAAAGTCGTCCGAACCAAAAGCAAAGAAAGAACTGAT
Organism: Agapanthus africanus; assembly: GCA_030015575.1. Classification (NCBI taxonomy): domain Eukaryota; kingdom Viridiplantae; phylum Streptophyta; class Magnoliopsida; order Asparagales; family Amaryllidaceae; genus Agapanthus; species Agapanthus africanus. The sequence continues at coordinate 553,269,577 of CM057340.1, read as the reverse complement.
GCAGTTGTTAACCGAATCTTCAACTGCCGAAACTCCGCACACATGCCTCAGTCCAAAGAAAAGAATCCTCCATTCCGGTCAATTCAGTCAATGGTGCAGCACTACACTAGCAATCCTGCACGAAATGGCGGTAAAAACCTGCTAAGCCCAAAAATCTGCGGACCTCCGTCCTGCTCACCACTCTGGGCCTAAGCTGTACAGCCACGATCTTCCTCGGAACTATACAAAACCGTCTCCCGTAACTACAAAACCTAGGAGTCAACACAAACAAGCCTGAAGGAACACTCCGAGAATCTAGCAAACCGCTGGGGCTCTCCCAGTATCTGCAAAACCAATCCTCAAGTGCTACTCTTGTCCCTCAAGACACATTAAATAGACCAGAATGTCGTAAATAACACAACAATAACTGGTCGAGGAATGGCCTGAAGAAATCCGGTTCATCACATCTACGAATGCGGCTAGGGCATTGGTGAATCCAATGACACATCAATACACACAAAGTCCGTTGCATGCACCAGGTAGTCTTCGGAATGTCATCACTCCGAACTCGCAACAATGATGACCTGATCCCAAACAAACTTAGAAAATGTCTCGCACTCTGGAGCTGATCGAAGAAATCATCAATACGAGGTAAAGGATACTTATCCGCACCGTAAGCCGGTTCAATTGACGATCCATCAATACACAACCTCAATCTGTCGTCTTTCTCCTTGACGAACAGAAATAGGAGCTTCCTAATACGAAACACTCAGACGCACGAAACTCCCCCCAACAAACAACTCTGCAGCAGATCCTTAAGCTCCTTAAGCTTCGCCGGCTCATCTGGAAAAACGTCAGAAAACTCTCACACGAAAGAAAACCGGTCCAACAAACCAACTGTGGCTACGGTATCATGAATGAACGCCACGAATCCAGGACATTTCCTCAAAATCCGACTAGCGAAAAAGGCTGAATTCAAGCTGTGAGAGGCGGCACAACTATCCACCTGCACAACAAGAACTGAATCGCCGGGGAAAACAAAACCTGACTGTTTCCTCATGGTAGTCCACAAATGCCTAGCACGTAGCTAACCAGTCCGTGCCCAGGAGAACGCCAAATCCAACATCTCTAGAAGGATCAAAACGACAGACGAATCTCTATCTCCTATCCGATGGGTACACGACCGAATTACGTGTCGCGCAACAAAAGAATCGCTGACAGAAGTTAACACAACAAACGGCTGATCTACCTAACACGACTCTCGTCCCAACCACGGCACAACAGTGAAAAACAAACAATTATATCAAAATAACATACGAATTAAGGATACCTGAAAACTCTGCATTGGACGCCCTCGCGTCCCGATGAGTAAAAGCAAACTCTCATGTCTGCCCTTTACCCGCAACAGGCCGAACTCCTCCTCTGCTAGACTGACCCCTCTGAGCGAACCCTCCGCGTCCATGACGTCTCAGAATATGACCTTGACGTGGTGCTAAGGAACAATGTCTGACGAAGTGTTGAAGGCTTCCGCATCGAAAACATCCACGCGCTGACTGCTGACCCTCCTGGGGATGAGAGCCAAATGACTGTTCTCGTCCTAAGCCTCTGCTACTCCCGCGACGGTCACGAAATCTGTCTCGACGACTAAGCCTCTGTCCCTGGGTTGGTACACCAGTACTATTCCTCCACTATTCCGGAACTCTCAAGGTCTCTGGAAGGCGTGTCTCGTAAACTGGGGATGCATCTACTGGTGCTATGTAAGTGACGGAATGCTGCATGCTGATCGCAAGGAACAACTAGGTAACAGAGGTGACAACCTCCTATCACTGCGCTCGAACGGTCTCAACCAATGAGCTCATCATCTGGCGCAAATCCTATATCTCTGCCACTAGTCTAGCGATCTGGTCTATCGGAGGTGGAACAGACTGCTCTGGTACAACGGGTGTACTACCCGGGTCTGTCCTCGTCTCTGACGAATCAATTCTAATCTCGGCTCTCGCGGCCGCTCTCTGCGCCCTCGTAGTCTTTGGCGGCATAATGGCTGGAAAAAAAGTAGGATTCGATGAGGATACGAAAATCGAATCGCAAGGATGTATGCAATCATGAAGGAATTTCAATCAATAAGTCCTAAGGTCGTTTAGGCGGAGTACCGTGTTGTGAGTATGCTGCGGAACATACGCACGCTACGCCACTCTGCTTCAGCTACCTACTCCATCATACTAGGGTCATCCTACACTCCGAAGGTAAAACCTACGCTCTGATACCAACTTTGTCACGACCCAAAGTTTGGCCCGTGACCGGCACTTAACCACGTAACGTCTACAGGCGTAACGCGACTAAGTAAGCCGAAACCTAGAAATCAAAACCAGTAAAAGTATTGAGTGTTTAAAACATTTAATAGAAATATTTGTTAAAACGTTTAGAAAACCTTAAGTAATTTAGAAAAATTCTTTAAAGTTAAAGTTATTATCTTAAAAATTTTGGCAGCATTTCCTTTGTAAAAACTAGCCCCGAAATCGGGTACAAGACAATATATGAGCAAAATGATATACAATAAGAATAAAGCATCCCAAATGGGAGCAATCACGCCCAACGGCGGAAACAATCACCACGATAAAAAAAATACGACGCCGTAGCGAAGAATGAACAAAAATAAGTGAAGACAACATGAAATATAAAACTGCATAAATAAAGTCGGCTCACAACGAGCTCGACACCAGAGTACAAATTAATATACATCGTCCTCACAACTGGTCTCTAAGTCAATACATGAAAGTAGATGGAGATACAACAATGTATACAACCGGAAAATAAACAGATACCGCACAAAAACCCACTTATCAGCAAAAGGGCTAACACGCCAACTGCAGTGGTATCTGTGTTAAAAGATGCAATAAAACAGCCTGCTGCGACTACTCCAAGGGGCAACCTGCAAACACTGTGGCACAACGGGGGTGAGTTTCCAACTCGTGAATAGTAGATAACATATAAAGGTAATCGCGAGTATGCACGTGCTGCAATACTCTAACCTATGTCAACAGATAACATCTATATGATGAGCAGGGTATGCAATAATCGTGCATAGCAAATGCAATCTAATAACATCTCGATATGATAAGCAGGGTATGCAATAATCGTGCATAGCAAATGCAATCTAATAACATCTCTATATGATAAGCAGGGTATGCAATAATCGTGCATAGCAAATGCAATCTAATAACATCTCTATATGATAAGCAGGATATGCAATAATCGTGCAAAAGTACTCTATCAGGTACTATAGTTACAGGATGAGATGCAAAATAATGAATGCTAGCATGGGAATAAATATCATCTACACAGAATGTTAACGTGGAAGAATAACCGGTGTCTATCAATGCATCCAAATACCAGTAAAACTCAGGCGCCGTCACTCTGATCGGACCTCAAATCCTGTACAGCTCATGGAATCGTGAATGCCTAGCATCGGCACTCGAAAATATCATAAATCATCATGTCAAGCATCGACACGCAAATCCTCAAGTATCGGGCTCCGTCTGCGGAATCGGCCCTCGGCCCCGGCAGTACGTGTCGTCCCGTATCCATCTCTCAACTCTGGTCAGTATCCTCCGGATAACCGCCAGATCTAACCAATCACCGGTAGGTAGTAGTCCCTCTGCCAGGCTCACCGTCTACTTCACAACGATCCATTCTCGCCCCGGGTACCATACCGGGTCCACCATGTACCTGCAATCGACCTCGTCCAGCTTCTCGATTTGGGTTCACATGTCACACGTCTCAGAACCGAGAAAACGCATGGTGGACGCACTGAAATATCATATCAAGCGAAACCGGGTTTTTAAAACAGTGCGTATTTTCTTAAAATAATACCCCGGTTCCCAAATCCAGAAATCATATAAATCCAAACTCAATGCGTAAATCCATGCAATGTGTCGTATGATACTAAGAGTAAAAGAAAGGGAAAACCGCTCTTTTAAAAAGGATCCAGTTTTGAAAATATCTCGTGCGGTCCCTTAGTTTTTAAATCATGTCAATATCACCCATGTATGTAACATATGTATGTATATAGGTATGGATGTGCAAATGGATATATACGCAATGTGAGTGTAACAATATACATGTGCACTAATATGGATATACGATGTATATGTGCACAAGTATAGATATATCAAGGTACGTATGCACTAATATGAATATAAAGGGTGCATGTGCGCAAGTAGTGATATATCAATGAAGGTATGCACTAATGTGAATATACGGTGTACATGTGCGCAAGTAGTGATATATCAATGAAGGTATGCACTAATGTGGATATACGGTGTACATGTGCGCAAGTGGTGATATATCAATGAATATGTGAATATGCGATAAGTCATGACAATCATCAATGATGCGGCAATCATACGATATGTAATTCGTAGCAATCCTATAGTGCAAGTGTTATGGCAATCACTAACGGTGTGAGTGTATCATACAAATAGTGCTCGTGCAACTCTAACCGTTAGTGACAGTGCAGTGTTATATACTACCAATTCTATATGCAATAAGAAGGTATGCTACAATAGCCCATATGAACATCTACAACTAAATATCCTATCACGTCCTGACGCTTAACGCCATACGGGCGATTTCCTCGTTGATGTTAAATCTACTCACCTGGTCGCGTGCTACACGTAGCCGACCACCTGCTTCCCTTTCTTTGCTGCGTCCGACGTACCCGCCTGCGAACCTAGAATTCACACAAGGAAAATCCACGTAAGCAAATATCTTGCAAAACACCATATCGAAATCAAACGAGAAACTCGCGTCGCGAACTAAACGCGCGTGTGTCCGATACGCTAGATCGTGTATATACGCGTCTAAAACTACCCCAACACGCCGCGAGACGCTGGATCACAGAACCCACTCACGTGTCGCGCGTATCGCGCAAACAAAACGTACTAGAAAATGATATATGATCCCAGATTTTTATACAGGTGAAATATTATAAAATTGCACATGCCAAAACACTGGAATATGCAGCAGACTACCCTAGCCAAAACCCTAACCCCTAAATCCCCTGTCTGGCCGCAATTTGCGGCCAGAATTATTAAAACGGCGGCCTGGGTTGGGTGTCTGGGGTTCGTGCTCTGGTGGTGTGATTAAGGTCTACCAAATATGCTCCAGTTAGCTCAATTTTTCCCTGAAGGAGCCGGGTCAAAAGCAGATCACAGAAAGCCAAGAATTCACTTAAAAACGTTAATTTTAGCGCTAATTGAAACCCTATGGTATTTTAGTGAAATCTGGGGTTTAACTAGGTTTAAGTGGCCCTAATAACGCTTAACTAAGTTAGTCTAACCACCACTAACATCACTTAACCAAAAGTCCACAATAATCCCCATATTTAGCAGAAAAACGCACATTTAACACTAACCGAAGCTATTTAACACACAAGCTTAGCAAGCTAGGAATTGGGCTCAGATTTTATACCTCACTCTCGACCTTAGGAAGCAAGAGAAGGAGGAGAAGAAGGAGATGAGGTGCTGCTGCTGCTGCTGCTGTTGCTGAAGCTGGTGGTGCTGCTACTTCTTGTTGTTGTTGTTGTTGCTGCTGCTGGGTGCTGCTGCTGCAACTTCTGCTACTGCTTGCTTGAGTGTGTCTGTGTGAGTGAGAGAATGAGAGAAGTAAGAAATGAGTGGCAAAAGAAATGAGAGACAAAAGAGTCAACCCCCCTCTCTCTCTTCAATAAATGCAAGCATGGCAAGGCCATCATGCCCATTCTCTCTCTCTCTTTCCCCCCCTTTCAAGTCAACCAATTTCAAATCATTTCCATTTACGAAAAAAAAAACAATTGACCCCCAAAATACTTAATAAAACCCAAAGTGGCATAACAAAATGGTTAGTCCACCATGGTTGCTAATCATGGTCTAACCCCATTTAAGCCCTAGTTTACATGCACATGTGTGTGCAAGCCAAGGAAAATTCTAATAAAATATTCATTAAATTTGATAAAATATTTGTAAATCGATTTGGTAAATTTTTTATTAAAAACCATATATTAAAATATAATTAGCCATTAATCATATCCTAAGGTGTTACATAGCTGTACGTAACGGTCCCCAGGTAGATGCCGATAAAAAGTCCGATGTGGTGAACCCATCCGAACTCCTACTGAGCCTGAATGTGACAATCTCCGTACAGTCCGGTCTGTTCGTCTAAGAGTATTGCATGTCGGGCCTAGGGGGCGGTAAATGCCAGACCCCTAATAGCGGTATAAGTCATGTCGGAGTGTAGCCCAGAACACCCTGAGAAACTACTGGAAACACTACCAGTAAATCTCGCTTGCCCTGACCAGGGACTTTGTGTAATGGCTCTCCTAGACACAGTGCGATATGAACCCCCAATACCGGGAGAGACGAATCCTGTCTAACCGTCACTGCCTCCAAGTGCTTCGGGACTGCACCCAATTAATACCTGTTTGCACGAATCAATAGAGCCGTGGTAGGGTAGTAATCTAAGAACAGTGGGAACACATTCGAAGCGAAGTGACAGTGTCAAGTCAACGGATTAAGCTGTACTCATGTCACTTGGGAACTATTAACTGACGATAGGTATAATACCAACCAACAGTTCCCGATGAGTCCTGTCCAGTATACTCATAATCTAATGAGCACCTGCATACTATCTCCAGTATGACGTACCGATGGCTGTGGGACAGACCATCTCCCCAGCTGGGATGAGAAGCGTACATACTAGTCTACTCTGGAGTATCGATGCCCTGTCTCGATAATCCTACGACTAGGGACCTGTATAAGGATATACTTATAGACTACCCAACCCCTACAAGTGTGACTTCCATCACAATGCTGGTAGTCAAGCAAAGATCCTAAGTGCTCTATCAATATGTATTAGCGATACGTCAAAAGAAACATATACACATATTAAGATAGATACAAACCAAGTAGCATACTACCATATCGAGCAAGACTGTTATAAATATGTGTATATATATCCCAAGCTTCCAAAATGTAATATACAAACTAGTACTATACAATAATGGCCTCTAAGGCATATCACACTAACAGATTTTGTGGAACCAGCGGATTCAATAGTCCTCGACGAACCTCAGTCACTCCGCAGATCTAGTAGGGTTCCTTATCCACCTGAGAGATATTACGGTTTTCTTATAGACGGTGGGAGCGAGGATTGCATCATGGAAGATGGTGACCCAACTAGTTTCGAGCAGGCCATCACAAGTAGAGACTCTGTGAAATGGCTGGATGTTATGCGATCTGAGATGGAATCAATGTACAGCAACAATGTATGGACTTTAAAAGTTGATCCTAAAGAGGTAAAACCCATCGGGGGAAAGTAGATCTTGAGAAGATAATTGGTGCAGATGAAAAAGTTGAGACTTTCAAAGCCAGAATTGTAGCAAAATGATTTCGTCAACGACCCGGTGTCGACTATGATGAAACCTTTTCTCCAGTGGCTATACTTAAGTTCATCAGGATGCTACTTGCCGTTGCTGCATACCATGACTACAAACTCTGGCTGTTGCATATCAAGACCGCTTTTCTAAATGGTGATTTAGAAGAGAGGGTGTACATGACACAGCCAGAGGGCTTCATAAACAGTGGGAGCAGCGGAAGCATGTGCAAGCTGCTTAAATCAATCTACGGATTAAAACAGACATCGCGGAGCTAGAACATCTATTTTGATGAAGCTGTCAAAGAGTTCGACTTTATCAAAAATATAGATGAATCATGTATATATAAGAAGGTTGTAGAGAGTAAGGTTGTCTTCCTCGTATTGTACGTGGATGACATACTCTTGATAGGAAACGATATCCTATGCTACACTCGGTCAAGCTCTTCTTATCACACACGTTCTCCATGAAAGATCAAAGTGATGGCTCCTACATCCTGGGGATTAAGATCTATAGAGATAGATCTAGATGGATGTTGGGATTGTCCCAATCCAGGTACATTGACACCATACTAAAGAGGTTTAGTATGGAAGATTCTAAGCGTGGTAATGTACCCGCTTGTTCAGGAATCACTCTCTCCAAAGAGATGTCTCCCAAGACTGATTTGGAGAGGGTTCGCATACAAGGGATACCCTATACTTCGGCAGTCGGGTCTATCATATATGCGATGTTATGTACCGGACCAGATGCAGCTTACTCACTAGGTATAGTGAGTAGGTATCAATCAGATCCTGGGGAGAAATACTGGACAGCTGTGAAGAACTTTCTTAATTACTTGAGAAGGACTAAATAGATGTTCTTGGTGTATGGTAACAGTGAACTCCAGGTGGAGTCTTTTACCAATTCGAGATTTCAGAGTGATAAGGACGACAGTAAGTCGGTCTCGGGTTTTGTCTTCACCCTCAGTGGAGGGACGGTATGTTGGAAGAGTTCCAAGTTAGATACCATAGCAGACTCGACGATGAAGGCTGAATATATCGCTACCAACGATACTGCCAAAGAGGCTGTTTGGATGAAGAAGTTCATTAGATGAACTTGGTGAGGTTCCATCCATTGAACACCCAATACCTGTGTATTGTGATGGAACTTTAGCTTTGGCCAAGGAACCCCGGTCCCATCAGTGATCCAGATATATTCTTAGACGGTATCACCTTATCAGGGAAATAGTAGATCACCGGGAGATCGAGGTCAGGAGAGTTGACACAGAGGATAGCACAACGGACCCACTCACGAAAGCCCTTCCTCAGATGCTATTCGAGAGACTTTTTGGGATGTTGGGTATGAGATACTACAACAACTGGCCTTAGTGCAAGTGGGAGATTGTTAGTGATATGTATGCCCTAGATGCCATTATTGTATGATATAGTGGATGCTTGGATATATATATGGAAGACTTTCTTGCTCGACAAGATAGTATGCTATCTGGTTGCCTTTATCTTAACATGTTCACTGGTATTATTATACCGTCTTTCATATACATGTTGATAAAGCCCTCAGGATTTTGGATTGACTACCAGGACTATGATACGGATCATACTTCTAGGAACTGGGTAGTCCACAAGCACATCCTTCAATTGTTCCTAGTCGAGAGAATATCGAGACAGGGCATTGATATTCCAGAGTAGACTAGTGTGTATGTTTCTTGACCCTGTATGGGGCGATGGTTGATCCCATATCTATTGGTGTTTGACATCAAAGATTGTACACATGTACTCATTAGAGAATGGGTACACCGAACAGGACTCGCCGAGAACTCCTAGATGGTACTATACCCATCGTCAGATAGCAGTTCTCTGGTGACACTGGTATAGATTAGTCTGTAGACCCGAGACCGTCATAGAGTCTTGTTTGGGTCCCACTGTGCTTTGATTTCTTCCCTACCACGGCTCAAAGGAGTCATGCAAATAGGCGGATTTTGGGTACAGTCTCGAGTCACATGGAGACAATGAGCGATAGGATGGGTTTCGTCTCTCCTGGTATTGGGAGTTGATGCTGCACTATGCTCGATTGGCAATAACAGTAAGTCCCTGGTTAGGGTTGTTGATGAGATTTACCGGTAAATGTTATTAGTAGTTTCTCGTACCGTTATATGCCTTATATCGGAATGACTTATTAATTTATTGGGGTCTGGCGATTCCACCCCAGACCCAATATGCGATATATGAGACGAAGAGACCAGACTGTACGATAAGTGTTACCTATAAGCTTCATGGGAGTTTGGACAAGCTTGCTTGTTGATCTTCTAATCGCTCAATAGCTGGGTAGCCGTTAAGTCCAGCTAGTACCGCTGACGGCTTGTGGGTGATTGATGTGATCATCACCTACTGCTGACGTATTGACGTGTCTTTAAAGTCCCACATAGAAGTTTTCTGGTTCAAGCGAAACGAAGTAAGACACATATGTTGATATGTGCGGGGGGCCTGATTAAATAGGAGTATGAGATACCATATTGTAATCTGGTGGCTATTTGTTATCAGTTAGGTTATATGTGATATAACCGGATTATTGAATCAAGTGTTGATTTGATAATGTGATATACAGATAAATGATATTAGTCGGTTATATGTGATATAACCGGATTATTAAATCAAGTGTTGATTTAATGATATGATATATATTTATATTTGATATAATTGTATATTGACTAATATTATAGCTCACTAATTCTATGCTTATATATATATATATATATATATATATATATATATATATATATATATATATATATATATGAAGTATGGCATGGTTTTTTCTATTTTTAGAAAATAGAAAAAGAGATGATAAATAGGGATATTTTGGAGGATGGGCATAGCATGTCTTATTCTATTTTATATTCATTTGCTTGCACTATTGAAGCATGGCTACAATTTTTAAGTGTTAAAAAGTGTATGCTATAATAATGTGTGTGCTTAGATGAGCCATTCTACACTTCATTCCATACTTAGCCATTTTCTTGAGTTGAGCTCATGTGATGAGTTTTCTCTCTAGCTCTCTCTCTTTTCCTCACCTCCACCTCCAAGCTCAATCCCTCACATGAGTTATGAACTCTTGAGCTTGTGAGAATCCTAATGGGCAAACAACACCCCTATTTTACTATCCTACACTAGATTAGCGCTTTGGTGTAGTATGTTTACTTCACTAAAGAGTTTAGTGAAGAGAAATCTTGGATTAGCGGACTTCGGGTGGATCATCTTCGGCATGAAGGTCATCGAAGCAAGTTCGTTCAACCTTCAAGTGGGGCCTAGTGGAGTCGCGTGGACTACAACCCGGAGTTTTAGAAAAGAAGGACACGGTCTACAAAAGTTGTAGCCATCCATCTCTTAGTGTAAAGTTTATGATATCAAGCTAATTCCTAATCATCTAGTTTAAGATCTTGGTTAGTGTAGATTAGCACCCCGAAAATTGTAAAAACGGCATGTTTGATACTAGTAAAACCCTGTGGTGGTGCTAACATACACTTTCACGAGAGAGCCACTTCTACGGTGAGGGGCCATACCCTAGGAACCATAGTTGGTTTCCGGTGATAAGGTTAGCAGAGGAGAGGAGGGAGTGCTTTCCAAGGGTAGTGGCGTTCTCTATTCGAAGGAAAGGAAGTACCTTTCAGGCGTATTTCATGGCGGCGGCGACGGCGTAGAGGAACCGAAGAGGCAGAGAACGAGGCGGGACCATGATGAGCGTTCTAGTGGCGACGTTGTAACCCCTACGGCACGCCCAGATCTCTGTTAAATATGTCCCATGGCCACTCAGACCTATTTCGACATTGGAGTAGGTCTCCAATGAGACGAAAAGGCAAGGAAGAAAGAGTGGGGCCATCGAAGGACTCGAGGAGATTCGTGGTTAATGGCAGGCGATCCAAGAAGAACTCACTCTTCTCAAATGAGAGAGTCGAGAGTAAGGGTGTGATGTTAACTGCGAGAATTAGGATCTGTTGTGATGGCAGTGGTATAATTCCAAAATAAAAGGAGATTATTGTCGGCTGAAGAGGGTTGATGGTGTATTTTTCGATCGAAGGAGGGGAGTCCATTAAAAAGGTTTCGGTGGTCTCCTTCAGGCGGTCACTGGTGTCAGAAAAGGCTCAGGAAGATGGTGAAAAAATTAGGGTTCGATGTTGCAATGGTTGAGCTCGAGGAAGAAGAAGACAGTTCAGGTGAACCAAGCTCGCATGGGCGAACCGGTCGAGTCAAGGCGTTGCCGGTTCATCGAACCGCTGACGTGGACCAACGGACAGCAGACAGAGGGACAGGTAGTAGAGAAGCTTCGCTGCATGCACTTGGTCAAAAGGGTACTATGGGGCCCTCTAATCCTAGACGTGGTCTGTATGGCCAGATCACGCAGAAGCAACTCCTGGCGACAGTTGTGGCCAACCGTGATCGGACACATGGCGGTCCCCAAGCTGGCGGTGAGCAGGTGTCGCTGCAAGAGAATACATGCTTTAATTTGAACAACTTAGGCCATATGGATGAGTTTCCTCAAAAACGATCAAACAAATTTAATTTCTCATGATGGGCTGCATTTTAATGGGCCGACTTTTCACTTAGGACCATTTGGGGCCTTGGCAATGAAACAAAATATAAACTGGGCCTTCGCGGATCCTATTTTAAAACAAATAATGGCCGAGAATGAGGACACTGTCTTGGGATCACGTTCGGACTTCTATCTTAAGGAAGCCAATAATTGGGAGGGGAGAGATGTTAGCATCGTGCCGGACAAGGAGACCTATACAGAATTCTATGTTGGAAGCTCCACCGAAAAGGAAGAGGAAGGACGGAGATCTCCAATGGGCCTTGATAAAGAGGAAATTGACGATGATGCAATGGTGGTCCAGGAAGAAAAATTAGCTCGGTGCAAGCCGCCGATGACATGTGCAAATGCAGTAGAAACAAGTTAGAGATTATGGGTACCACCGATGATCACTCGAGGGTGAGAGGTGCGGATAGGGGTGCATGTATACAGGAGACAACTTGCCTACACATGTCTCATTCATGTGGTAATGGGTCAGAAGCTGAAGTAATTGGTCCAAACTATTCATGCATGCTGGTTGATTTAGATAATGAAGCTGATCAAGATCACGGTCATGTTACTAATGTGCACAAGATCATGAAGTTCCAAACATTAGCTCGGCAACCGCCTATGGAAGGTTTGCAAAAACAAGTCCTGGAGAATGAATTCGTATAGCATCCCCCCCTTTTTTTTTGCATTTTTATGAAATAATAAGAAACCTTTGGTCATATCCTCATGAGTTCTAGTTATAATAGTAAAGATGGTATAGTGACGACTTGAGTAAATCTCGTTCTTCTAATGTAAGAGGATATGTATCGACAGTTGCGGATTCTGGGCCATTTTTCAGGTAGGGCAAAGTTTAGACTATATTTCAATTTTACAAAAATAACTATGTACAAAATGATTTATTTGGGATTTTTCATATTAAAAATTTAATTTTATTAAAATATAGACGTCATTACCTAAAAAATAGGCTCCATTTTACTATCTTAAAATGACTAGGTAATTTGAAATTGTAAAAGTTGTACGTAAAATCGGTATACAAAGCTCGTATGAAACGCAATTAAGAGGCCATATACAAAAGGAAAAATGAAATATAGCCTAAAAAGCATTAAACAAAAGGCAAGCAATAAAGAGGCTATATCCAAATGGAGAAATGAAATAGAGCCTAAAAAGCATTAAACAAAAGCTAGAAAAATTGATGCATTGCAAGATTCGAACTGGCCCCACCTACTCCTCACCCTAAAATTAAAACCATTATTGACAAGCTTTAGAACATTCAGGTTCTAGCTCTAATATTATATGTTTACTTAAGATATCTATATATCGATTCCCGAAATCCAGATAAGATGGCTGCCTAATATCGACCCTTAAGGGATCCGTCCCTGGATATAGACTTTGCAGGTGGCGGGTAAATATTTACTATTATAATAACAACTCTTTTGCGGCTCACTCATATGCCATCTTTTAAAAAAAAAAGAAAAATAGATAGTATTTTTAATTGATTATAAAATGCCATTGTTCCCGCTAAAAATGTTAGCGCTCATGAGCATAAGCTCCACACTTTGGTGCAAGTGCACGTGCAAAGCACGTGGCGCAGGTGCCAAAACATTGCACTAGCGCCAGACGTGAAATGCACGGGCGCAAGGGCAATGCACAAGTATGTCATGTTCAATGCACGTGGCGCAAACACTAATCTCTTGCGCCAACGACAAATATGCAATGCACGTGGCGCAAGCTCATGGTGAAGCACATGCTTCAGTTTAGAGCCAAAGCTCAATTTGGGAAAATATTTCCTATATCTTTTTAAAACAGAATGATTAATCTTTCAAAACAATAAAAATTCCTGGATCGATGATCCAACGGTGCTCAAGCACCACCGATTGATCAAAGATCAATTTGGAGATCTCTTTTAGATTCTCTCAACTTTTTCTAACTATCTCTAGGAGATTAATCTCAAGATACCTAGAGACCCCAATAAGGTTCGTAAGGAGACTTAAGCCTCCATCATCAAAGAAAAAAACTCTTCTCGAGAAAAACACTAACCGAACTAGGTAAAAACCCAAAGAGAAAGTTCTCCTCAGCCCTTCTCTTTCCTCTATGAAGCTTAAGCTTCTAAAGTGTAAGTGTATGGTGCTCCTTGCTGTGACTACTAGGACTTTGCAGAATCAAAACCTTTAAAAATACTTGAGCACTACACACGAAAACCCTAGAATACAAACCCAAACACTAAACTAAACAACACTAACTAGAGTTTTAGCTATTAGGTTAGTATAACAACCTTTGTAGACAGTCCTTCGGGTCTTGAATAGTTCACTCCTTGAGCTTCTAGAGTTGATGGAATGCGCTTTCGAAATCAATCTCTTGTGTCAAAGATGATCCACCCGAGAATATCGGTTCAAGCGATAGTTTCTACGATGCAACTAAAGATCGAGTCTTATTAAGACAAGATGATTAGAGGGTGTAGTTTATAATAAAGAAGCTTTCTATATTTTTCTCTAATCTCTAGTGAGCAAAAGAGGAAGAACAAGAAAAAGAAGAGAGAATGGCAACTCAAGAAAAATATCAACCATTATAATAATCCTAGACTTTCACAATTCTTATCTCTTCATTTTGCGAAAACCAAATAAGTGGGTGTGTGGGTTGTGACTTGATTGATATGAAATTCGATGTGTGGTATGAAAAGTGGTATCACAATCAAAGAATTTATAGCCGCAATCAATAACGGTGTCGATGTAGTTCGTTAATGAGTACGGATCATCCACTGAGATTTGTGTATTTATTCGTTCTTACTTTAGTTGAGTCAAAAGAAAATAGTAAAGAAAAATTCAAGAAGATGAATCAAGATTTATTAGATGAAATATTTTCAAGAAACATCATGAAAGAATTTATGATTTAGTAATCAAGAAAGTGTTCAAAATCAATTTTAAGTATCAAGAAAATGTAGAATAGCTTGTAGGATTCGATAGGAATTAGAAGCAATGATGAATACTAATAATGACTTATCTTATCTATTGATGAATTATAACTAGAACGATAGCGATGAATGAAAATTAGGGATCTATTGAAAAAACTAGGGTTTCTCCTTCAATATCCTTTGTCTTTTCATTTATCACTATTCAAATCTAGCCTTCAGCAAAGAAAATCGTCACTCATTTGATCCCAAATTGCAACGAAATTATCAAGAACGGTGATCTCGCTCCAAATTTGGTCGTTGATGCTTCTTTTTCCTAAAGTTCATAATTCCCATAAGACTTAAGACGAGTTTAGGATTTCATCACCATTTGATCTACTAATCTCTTTCGAATCCCTAACAAGCGGAGATTTCACTCACGCATCATGAAAATAATAGATTTAAGAATTAGAAATTTCATAATGCGAAAATGTAAAGAATGCGAGAATTAACAATTTATCACCTTTATTAATCAACTTCTAATTACACATTCGTTCAATCCGAGATTACAAGAATTGCTCTCGATCGCTCCCTTGAAGAGGTAACTATTCTGTCGAATTTCTCTTTGCTCGATCTTCGTGAGACTTGGACCTGTCGAGGATCTCGCGCTCTTGATGACGATCGGCTTCGCGTAAAGGATCTTAAATGTCGTTGCTTGATATTGTTCTCAACGATTCTTGATTTGGATCTTGATCTTGAATTAGAGTTACAAGTTGTGTCACTCAACTTGTGTAATGAATTGTTCAACAATAAAATGTGTCACCCCCAAAATGAAGGCTTAGATCCTTTATATAGCCCTTCACCAATCTTCCACTAGAAGCTAGGTCAATTTTCCCCAAGAAACTAGGTAGTTGTAGGGAAACTTCTAGAATAAGATAGTTATCAAACTTCCTCAAGAAACTAGGCTGTTGTAGGGAAGTTTTCAGAACACGTTTGTTACAATGGAGCGTCTTCAACAAGCTAGGTAGTTGCAATGGAGCTTCGAGAGAACTTTTTAACCGTCGATGCCCTAACTCGGCCGCGGATCCACGGCGGATCGGCCTGACTAGGCCGCGGTTCCGCGGCCGTTTGGTGAGCTTGCGGCTTCAAACTTTCTGTGTATTCTATTGTTGGCTAATTGGTGTTCAGGTGATATCTGGAATTTTTTTCTCTCTTCTGAATCTCTGCCAGATTTTTACTCTTTGACTTGCTGCATTTTTTCGGCGAATTTACGATTCCGATATCTGTCCTGAAATAATTTTCTGCACAAAATCTCACTGAAAATTGTTGAGATATACAATATCATGAGCGAAATAATAAACACACAATTTCCTTCCAGAATGTTGATTATAATGTATAACACGTGGTAATTGATATTTTCCAGAAAAACTTGTAATACGTGTTATATTTATAACAAACATCCTTAGATGAGTAGAAAAATGAGGAAATTGTTATGTTAAAGATATCAATATTTTCGACTGAAGATGACTCACTAGTGTGAGTCATAAGCCCACACAACCCTAGAAGAAATGAGAATATAAGAGAGTGTAAAAAGAGGCCACTCACCATGGTATACATACACATATAAATACTTGTATGTATATAATCAAGTATACCAAACTCGTATTTATAATAAATACGTATACCGTATTTCTACAAAAATATGAATACTGTATTTGTACCGAAAATATAAAATACGGGTATTCATATTTAGAAAGAAATACATGTATTTGTATAAAAGCACAAATACCCGTATTTATACAAATACACGTATTCGTATAAACCGTATTCGTGTTAAAATACAAATATCCAAAAGAGAGCAATATAATACTAGTATCAAAATTGGCTACCTTTAAAACCTTCTAGTACTACTAAATAGTCCGATTAAAGCACGTGCATAAATACATGTGTTCAATCGAACACCCGAGCGTATCGAAATACGAAAACTACACCGTTTGGCCTGAACCGGGAAATTCCTGTGTTGGACTCTAAAGACTCGACAATACGCTGATAGTGGGTTTAACTACAAGCACGTCAGTGGCACTAGCTATACGTAACGGCTACCCAGGTATCTTTCGAAAGGAAGATTGATAAGAAAACTCGTCCGAAAACCCTACTGAGCCTATAGGTGACATTCTTTGTACAGTCCGGTCTATTTGTCTAAGTGTATCGCATATCGGGCTCAGGGGGTGGTAAACGTCAGGCCCCTAGAAGTGTGAAGAATCGTGTCGGTGCGGAACCCAATACAATCTGAGAAACTACTGGTGTACCTACCAATAAATCTTACTTGCCCTGGCCAGAGACCTGTAGTATCGGCTAACCGTACACAGCGCGATGTCAACTCCCAATACCGGGAGAGATGAATCCCTTTTATCACCTACTGCCTCTAAGTGCTTCGGGACTTCACCAAACTACTAGTTTGCATGACTCTTTAAAACCGTAGTAGGGTAGTAATTTAAGTATAGCGGGAACACACTCGAGATTAATAGTGATGTCAAGTCATCAGGTTAACCTATACTCATGTCACTAGAGAACTGCTATCCAACGATAGCTATAATACCAACTAGCAGTTCCCAGCGAGTTCGTCCAGTGTAACTCATAACCTAATGAGCTCCTATATACTATCTTTGGTACCGTATATTAATGGCTGCGGGACATGCCATCTCCTATGACGGGGATAAGAAACGTATACACTGGTCTACTTTGGAGTATCGATCCTAGTTTCGATAATCCCACGACTAGGGACAAGTATAGGGATATGCTTATAGACTACCCAGCCCCCAGTAGTGTGACTGCCATCACAATGCTGGTAGTCAAGCAAAAGATTCTACGGGCTTTATCAACTGTATTAGCGATACGTTAAAAGAAATATATACACATGTTAAGATAGATTTAAACCAGATAACATATTATCATATTGAGCAAGATTGTTATATATCTGTATATATCCCAAGCTTGCGAAATGTAATATACAATCCTGTACTATATAATAACGGTCTCTAGGACATACATCACTAATAATCTCCCACCTGCACTAAGGCCATGTATTGGCATATCACAGACCTATTATCTCGAATAGCCTCTCGAACTGCGTATGAGGGATGGACTTTGTGAGTGGATCTGCAGTGTTGTTCTCCATGTCTACTCTCCGCACCTCGATCTCCTGGCGATCTACAATCTCCTTGATCAGGCGATACCGACTCAATATATGTCTGGATCTCTGATGGGACCTTGGTTCCTTTTCTAAAACTATAGCCCTATTGTTGTCACAATACAAAAGTATTGGGTCAACAATGGACGGAACCACCTGAAGTTCTTTAATGAACTTCCCCATCCAGACAGCGTCTTTTGTGGCGTCATAAGCAGCGATATACTCTGCCTCCATCGTCGAGTCAGCAACGGTATCCTGTTTGGAGCTCTTCTAATAGACCGCCCCTCCATTGAGGGTGAAGATATAACCCGACATGGATTTACAGTCATTCTTGTCACTCTAGAAGTTGGAGTCAGTGAAGGCCTCGATCTGGAGGTCTTTACTGCAGTATACTAAGAACATCTCCTTAGTCCTTCTCAAGTACTTGAGAATGTTCTTTACTGCTATCCAGTACTTCTCCACAGGGTTTGACTGATACCTGCGTACCATGCTCAGTGCGTAAGCTACATCCGGTCTGATACACAACATCGCAAACATTATAGATCTTACCGCCGAAGCGTAGGGTATAATACTCATGCGATCCCTTTCCAAATCAGTCTTGGAATACATCTCTTTGGAGAGGGTGATCCCGTGACAAGCGGGTAAATTACCGCGCTTGGAATTTTCTATACTAAATCTCTTGATTATGGTGTCAATGTACCTGGACTGTGAAAGTCCCAACATCCTCTTAGATCCATCGCGATAGATCTTGATCCCCAAAATATAGGAGGCATCACCCAGGTCTTTCATGGAGAACTTCTGTGACCAGAAACTTTTGACCGATTGTAACATAGGAATGTCATTTACTATCAAGAGAATGTCATTGTTCAGTTGATAAAACTGCATATTTAATAAGACATTTTTCCTACTATTTCTATATAATGAAAGGTGTTTATTATAATATATGATATATATGAGGGTTTATCTGTAAAAATACTATTTTCATGTGTTTATATATTATAATTAACATTTGGTAGGAAAAAGTAAGCATATAATATCCATGTAACATTTGGCCCATTTAAATATGCTTATCTTATTAAATACCTTTGACCAATTCTTAATGGGTAAGTTAATATCTCAATAAAACAGACTCTACTAATATTATTTGTTGAGTTGTTGTGCAGAATTTTCAGGGCTGAAATCAAGGAAATCAAAGTTGTTAGAACAAATCTGCCGAAGATATTCAAGTAAATTGAAGAAACTAATTCTGGCAGAAATGTAGAAAAGATTTTCAAAGTCTAGATACTCAAAACATTACCAAGTGTTACAGATATGAAGCTACAAAAATTAGAGGCCATGATCTCACCAAAAGGGGGCGGATCCACGGCCAAACCTATTCAATGGCCACGGTTCCGTCGTGGATTTGAGGAGTTGAGATATGAGATTTTGATGGTTAGGATCCTAACAACTAGTTTCCATATTAGGAAACTAGGGCTCTGGCTCTTTGATTATAAATAAGGACCGAGAGCCTCTTGAAAAAATCATCAAGCTGAAGAGATCACGAAGTCCAAGATGACTCACGCATCCAGGCTGATCATCAACGCTTCATCTACCTCCTTAGAAGAGATCGAGAAGCAAACTAGCATTTTGTAATCATTTTCTAAGAGAACAAAGTGTAAATGAATTTTGTTGATTAATAAAAGTAGTTGTTTTTCTTTTTCTATCTCTTTGTAGTTTTTCATTATGATTTCCCTCTCTATCTTTTCTTATCTCATCATGCGCGAGTAATTCTCCGCTTGTTAGGGTTCGTAGGATTATGGTAGATTAATAAATGATGAAGATCCTTAAACTCTTTTTACGTCCTATAAAGTTTATAAACTTTACCAAAAGAATCATTAACATCCTAATCGGGCGCGCTACCAATTTATTGCTAGCCTCGACCGCTTAGAGATTAGGTTAACGATTATTTTGGTAAAGGCTAGACATGAACGGAGATCCATGTCTAGATAGAGGTTAAGAGTGGGAACCCTATTCCCTCCAGAAACCCTAATCTACATGCATCACTGTCGATCTAGTCTTAAATCTATTAAAAGATAAAAGGAGTAATCTTTAATTAATCATCCATGACTATTAAATCTTAACGAACCCTACAAGCCCCCTTCTACTATAAAACCTACATCTGTAGTTAATCTAGATCTATATTCTGCATCCGTGTTTGACGTAGATCTAGAACCTACAACCATTCTTCACCATTCTTTATTCTTCCTCCTTTTTCAACACTCCTAAAGTAGGATTAAAAGGTTCCACGTTTCCCTGAGGACGACCCGTACTCATCTCGGTCTACCTACGCGCGACACCGCTATTGATTGCGCTTAACTACTACATATAAATACAGATCAATCAAATGGCGCCGTTGCCGGGGATACATGCGTAATTTTTTATTCTTACTATTTGTGTTGAATTCTTATTCGATTTATATCATAAAAACAAAACAAACTGCCTCTTGCATATTTAACGATAAGTGTGCGATTTTTGCGAGGGAATCTGGAGTCACGGACGTGAGGAAACAGAGATCCAGAGACATTCATCAAGATCCAGAGAAGGAAGGGAGGCCACGTAGCTAAAATCTTCTTTAAATCTTCCTAGTAGGCGGCGAAACCGCGGCACAAAGAGCATATTGGCGGCGGAACCGCGGCGCGTTACGGGGTTTAGGGTTTCCAAATTCTCTGGTATCTTTTATATATCTTTCTCTCTCCTCTGAAATCCAATAAAATATCTTTTCTGCAGGATTCTTTGCAAAATATCGCCGCTCAAAAATCTTTTTGCAAAATTTTGTAATTGGTTTGTTTTGCATATTTTAATACGGACTTTAAGGGGCAAAGACCAAAATTCAGATTAGGTGGGGATTTTATCACCCTTCCTAAGCCCCACAAATCACAAACCGAGCATCTGCATCAACCCTCAATAATTTAAAAAAATATTTAGATAAGACTCTAGGGACTGTCGCGCTCAATAAGGACAGAGGAAGGTCGTGGGTAATCTATCGCTTATCTGCATTACTTTTGTGGTGCTTAGGCAAGTGTGTCTAAGGCAAGTGGTTACTTAATTAGGCCCACTACTTACGTAGTGGAGAACTTCTCACTTACCTGGCACTTACCTGGCCATAAGAGTAGTAAAGAGGCAGTAGATGATTGATCCTGCGGCTTGTCCTTTGGAAGTCTAGGAGCGGTCTAGAGACTTGACCTAGGTAACCTTAGTTCTAGGGTTGTTTGTGCATTTTTGTGTGATTTGTCTAAGTCCGACACACTTTTCAAAACAAACCATTTTTAAAAGTACACACGCTGCCACTTGCGCTAAACCCGCTTAGTGCATGCTTGGCTGGACACGGGATTCGAGTGCCCGTCTTGTCCGCGTTCCTGCTATCGACTCCGAAATCGGTGCTTCTTCATCTTCTTTTCCCCCACCACACACCACATCAACCGAGATGGACGGTACTCCATCAGATTATACCACCACCCTGCCACCGCCCGTATGTGCGCAGAATCCACCGCGCATTTCACTCCAAGAGAGATGCTATCCTATCTGTGGTCCACTTCCCACTTGCTTATCTATTCCACCAGCCAACGGGGATAATTTTGAAATTAAACCCCACTACATCAATCTGTTGCCCAAATTTCACGGGCTTGAATCTAAAGACGCGTACGTTTTCATCACTATATTCGAAAATGTATGCGTAATGATGGGTACTTCACAACTGACTGTGGATGCTATGCGCTTGCGTCTTCTTCAATTCACTCTGTGCGACTTGGCAGAAAAATGGCTTTATAATAGTGCCGCACACTCTATTGCCAATTGGGATGAATTCGTAATTGCATTTCTTAAGAAGTTTTACCTAAACCATAAGACCGCCCGTGTTAGGAGCAAGATCAACCAGTTCACCCAGCTTTCCAATGAACCATTTTGGAAGTGCTTTGAACGTTTTAAGGATCTGCTTGTCCAATATCCTCATCATGAAATACAAAGATGGGATTTATGCCGAATTATGTATGAGGGCATTAATCCAGCGACAAAGCAGATGCTTGAAACAATGTGTCAATGCAATTTCATGTCCAAAGAAGATGGTGAAGGCTGGAAATATATAGAAGATCTCGCTGAAAATAATTTGCAGTGGGAAAGCGTAAGACCGCCTTCATTTAGGGGAGGTATTCATCAGCTTGATGTTTCCATCGCAGTAAAAGCCGAAATGGCAGCGATACAGAAGAAACTCGATTCTATTGAGAACAAATTCTCATCAGTCTCCATAAATCAGGTAACGCTTCCCAAGACCGTGTGTAGTTGCTGTTCAGATCCTTCACACTTGACGGAAGAATGTCCTATGAATGCATCGTTTCAAGGTCACGAGCAAACTAATGCTGCTTTTCAGCAGCGACCTAGAAACGATCCTTATTCTTCCACGTACAATCAAGAATGGAGGAATCATCCCAACTTTGCTTGGAACCAAAACCAACCCCAAAATCAAAACCTGTTCCAAAGCAATTATCAAAGACCTCCTCCACAGCAACCAAAACCATAAAGTCAGCACCCTTTTCAGTCACAAAATTTTCAAAATCCGGCCAACACTTCTGCACCGCAACTGGCCGGTACTGATAACTCTTCACTCGCACAAACTTTGGATTTGTTTATGAAAAATTCAATCCAAATGTCGGCTGATATGAGGTCCTCTATTAATACCATAAAGAAAGAATCCGTCTCCCATGGTGAGAGTATTAAATAAATAGTAGCCCAAATTGCACGATTAAACGCTGAAATGAGTGCTAGAGAGAAAGGGAAACTTCCGTCTCAACCCCTACCAAATCCTGGCTACTCACAAAGTTATAATGTGAGTGTCGTTACTACGTTGAGATCGGGAAGAGTGCTGGATAACCAAATGGGTGAACAAGTTGATGATGTTAGTGATACCAATGATACCCCGGCTTCTACTTCTTCCCCTAATTCGTCTAGTCTCCCACCTACTTCCGAGCCTATTCTACGCTTCCCACAATGCTCGAACCCTCAGCCCACTTCCACAAATCTATCTAAAACGATCTCCACTCCAATTCTGGGATCCACTCCATCCCCACAATCCTCTCTAATGTTGGACCAAACCCTTATTGATAAAGCACCTTATCCAAACAGGTTAAGGGGCAACAAACCAAGTCCACAAATGGAGAAGATTGTGGAAATTTTTAAGCAAGTTAACATAAACATTCCTCTCCTAGATGCTATTCAACAAGTTCCGTCTTATGCGAAAATCCTAAAGGACTTGTGCACTAGGAAGAGAAAAGTTCAAGTACTTAAAAAAGTTTTCCTTGCGAGTAATATGAGCACTGCTTTTACACAACAACTACCGAAGAAACGAAAGGACCCCGGAAGTCCTACAATTTCTATTTCTATTGGGGGTAAAAATATCAATCGTGTTCTACTCGATTTAGGTGCTAGTGTTAACTTACTTCCATATTCTATTTATGAGCAATTAGGGATCGGAGAGTTAAAACCGTCGCATTGCACTCTTCAGATGGCTGATCGATCTATCACCCAACTTAGGGGTGAGCTAGAGGATGTGTTAATCAAAGTCGGGGAATTTATATTTCCTGTGGGCTTTATCGTTATAGATACACAACCTGTAGCGAACCCACGAAACCAAATTCCGGTGATTTTAGGTCGACCTTTTCTTGCAACTTCCAACGCAATAATCAATTGTAGAAACGGCTCTATGAACCTATCCTTCGGGAAGATGTCAATTGAGCTTAACATTTACAAGTTGGGAAGTGAACCCTCCGAACCCTATGCTCATGTGTGTTCTGTCGAAACAATAGATTCCAACAGCAGCGAAATTGAAGAGCTTCACGATACTGATCTCGACTCCGCTATTACGTTGTTGTCCGGGACAACAACTAACGCTAAATGTGAACCTTTTATGGAGTCAGAGTATCATCCCGTTCTTTCTGATGAGATTATTATTCGGGATATCGATGAAAGCTTCGAGGAAATCTTCGCTGATGAACTCGCATTCTTAGAAGACATGGGCGTTGTGATGAATCAACCCCAACCCAAAGAAATTAAACCGCCACATCTTCTTCTTATCAAGAATGAGAATGCGAGTAATCCATCATCATTGTTTTGTCTCTACAAATCGAGACGTAAACCTTTTCCATTACACCTCTTATCTCCTCCCCACTTCTTCACGTCAATTGGCGACATGTTCTTCTACCAACCTTGGTGCTTCATCGATAAAATTTTTGAATGGTTGGTTTTGACTTTTGGTCTTTGCAAGGCTTTACTTTGACCAATAACTTTTACCCTCCCCAATAATTTTAAATGCTTAATACTATTTTACTTAAGTTTGGGAGGGGAGGGGTATATTTTTGGCTCTTGAAAATAAAATTGTCCCCAAAATTGTGAGCCAATAATAAGTTTGGGAGAGGATTTTCACTTTTAATTTTTGTTCCCCTGTTAATAACCTTTCCTCCCAAGTCTACAGGTTTTTGAGGTTTATAAGAAACAACAGTGAGGACACTGCTGCAAACAGGTTTGGGGGAGATTTGTGCTTATTTACACATTACTTTGCATTACACTATATAAGCACAAAAAAAAATTTGATAATAAAAGTTTGAAAGTGAAAATTTACATATGAAAGATAGGAATGAAGAATAATGACGATGTTTTATTGAGTGATGATGTGATTTCTAACATTTTTTCACGACCATTAAGATAGGGCTCATAGCAACAGAAAAACTGGTGTAGTTGAAAACTCTTATTTTCAAGTTCTTTCTTTTATAGTTCTTATCTTTATATGTAACTTTCACCATCTCTTTTTTATAGGATTTTGTGGGTGTAATCCGCTAAAAACCCTCAGGAGACAACACTCCTCCTACTAGGGACACCTAGAGGTTTAACGGTTTGTTGCACGTGCTCAGTGCAATCGTGTTGCCTACGAAAATGTGCTTAGCTTTCTCATCTTTTTTTCTCCTTCTCTTGAATAAACTAGTTTGCTCGGGACGATCAAAAATAAGTTTGGGGGTATTTTTTCAGTTGATAAAACTGCACATTTAATAAGACATTTTTCCTACTATTTCTATATAAAGAAAGATGTTTATTATAATATATGATACATATGAGGGTTTATCTGTAAAAATACTATTTTCATGTGTTTATATATTATAATTAACATTTGGTAGGAAAAAGTAAGCATATAATATCCATGTAACATTTGGCCCATTTAAATATGCTTACCTTATTAAATACCTTTGACCGATTCTTAATGGTTAAGTTAATATCTCAATAAAACAAACTCTCCTAATATTATTTGTTGAGTTGTTGTGCAGAATATTCAGGGCTGAAATCAAGGAAATCAAAGTTGTTAGAACAAATCTGCCAAAAATATTCAAGTAAATTGAAGAAACTAATTCTGGTAGAAATGTAGAAAAGATTTTCAAAGTTTAGATACTCAAAACATTACCAAGTGTATGGTGTTTTTCGTCACCCCATTGAGATGGGAATGCGCGCACGCTTGTCAGGCGTACTACAGATTCCCCCTGCCTAGGATAGGCCGGGGTTTAATGATTGTGGGGATCCGATTTCTGCAAGCAAGTAAGAAAGCCTTGTTTGCCACGGACTAAGCTGCCGTTAATTATCCCTCGCCTTTGGAGCGAGGGAACCTCCGATTGACGGGTTAAACTGGTCATGCAAACTCAATGTGCAGTATACGTGTGTTGTATTTTGAATGGGGGTTTTGGATATATCGGGAGCCACGCAGAGTTTTTACGGGCGTTCCGCTACCCGGATAGCGAGCTGGGGGTCAAGAGGGCTAGCAGCCCCCTTGCGGGGTGCGGGGGCAGCGCCCCGTTAGAAATTTTTTTTCTAACAGGGGCAGTGTCGTGGAGTGTGTGTGTATCTGTACATGTATATATATAAAAAAAGGGAAAAAGCGCCCAAAGGACATGTAGGGTCAGCGCCTTGAGCGCTGTGCGCTTAGGCGCTAGCGCGCCACGTGTCGGCATGTGGGCGTTTTGCGCTTGAGCGCTGGGCGCTCGAGCGCAAGCGCGCCACGTGTCGGCATGTGGGCGCTTTGCGCTTGAGTGCAGGGTGCTGGAGAGCAAGCGCACCACGTGACTGCACGTGGGCGCTGGAGCGCAAGCGCGCTACGTGTCGGTATGTGGGCGCTTTGCGCTTGCGCTGGACGCTTGAGCGCAAGAGCGCCACGTGTCGGCACGTGGGCGCTTTGCGCTTGAGCGCAGGGCACTGGAGCGCAAGCGCGCCACGTATCGGCACATGGGCGCTTTGCGCTCGAGCGCTAGCGCGCCACGCGTCGGCACGTGGGCGCTTGGCGCTTGAGCGCTTGGGTGCCGGCGAGAAAAAGAGGCTTTTAGCCCCAGAAATTCTCGAAAGAGAAATCAGAGTGGAGTTAAACTCCTAAGATGTTTTGAGGTTGTTGAAAGAGGTTCTTCTGCTTTCTCCTCTGGTTGCTGGATCTTGAAGATCAGGAGATATGAAATTTTAAAAATCTCTTCTTTTTTAGATCTAATGGAAGATCTGAGTTCCCCTTTATGGGTTTTGTGGTGAAAAACTATTTAGTTTTATAAAATGAAGAGTAAAGCTCTTGATTTAATTCAAAAGAAAGAAGAAGGTTTTGGAACCTTGAAGAAGGAGAAAAGATCTCAGATCTAAAAATTTTTTGGAGAGAGAAAAGTTGTGAGATATTTCATTATCCTTGACTTTATAGGCTATACACTTTACATATAGCCCCCCGGGCTTTACAAAAATGGCATTTTAGCCATCCCATGGCTCATGTGCCATTTCTTTTTGCACATAAGCCATGGGCTTACAAAAATTTGGCTTTATGCCCATTTTTCATACATTCATGGATAAAAAATTACATAAAAAATTATTTATTACATGATCTATATTTTGACATGGAGGAGGCTGGCCGCGGGCTCGACTTGGGCATGGTCCCGCTTGACCTGGGCTTGGGCCCACCTGGCTTGGGGTTGACCTTGACATTGACTCGGTCAACCGGGGGTGCAAATTTTTACCCCAACAAAGTGCCCCCCATCAATAAATGCACACCGCACATTTGAGTTGTGTGCATGAAATTGTTGGATCTTGAAGCTGGACTTCGAGGTGGAACATTATTCCGGGGGCGGAGCATCCCTCGGGGAGCATGATTCCCGGGGATCGGAGCATCATTCCGATTTGCGGAGCATAATTCCAGGGATCAGAGCATCATTCTGATTTGCGGAGCATAATTACAGGGTCGGAGTATCCCTCGGGGAGCATGATTCCCGGGGATCGGAGCATCATTCCGATTTGCGGAGTATAATTCCAAGGTCGGAGCATCATTCCGAAGATCGGAGCATGATTCCAAGGATCGGAGCATCATTCCGAAGCGCGGAGCATGATTCCAAGAGATCGGAGCATCATTCCGAAGCGCGGAGCATAATTCCAGGGGTCGGAGCATCATTCCGAAGAGCGGAGCATGACTCCAGAGATCGGAGCATCATTCCGAGGGGCGGAGCATGATTCCAAGGATCGGAGCATCATTCCGATGAGCGGAGCATGATTCCAGGGTCGGAGCATCATTCCGATGAGCGGAGCATGATTCTAGAGATCGGAGCATCATTCCGAGGGGCGGAGCATGATTCCAAGGATAGGAGCATCATTCCGATGAGCGGAGCATGATTCCAGGGTCGGAGCATCATTCCGAAGGATGGAGCATAATTCCAGGGATCGGAGCATCATTCCGATGGGCGGAGCATGCTTCCAGGGATTGGAGCATCATTCCGAAGAGCCGGAGCATAATTCCGATTTACGGAGCATAATTCCAGGGTCGGAGCATCATTCCGAAGGATCGGAGCATCATTCCGATTCGCGGAGCATAATTCCAAGGATCGGAGCATCATTCCAAAGGATCGGAGCATCATTCCGATTTGCGGAGCATAATTCCAGGGTCGGAGCATCATTCCGAAGAGCCGGAGCATAATTCCGATTTGCGGAGCATAATTCCAGGGTTCGGAGTATCATTCCGAAGGGCGGAGCATGATTCCAAGGATCGGAGCATCATTCTGAAGGGTGGAGCATAATTCCAGAGGTCGGAGCATCATTCCGAAGAGTGGCATACATTCTGACCGAAGCATAATTTCGATGCAGGGGTTGATTCCCAGGCGAAGCATAATTCCGACAGGGAAGGCAAATACTCCGAGGCGAAGCATGATTTCGACACGGGATACATTCTGAGACGGCGCATGATTCTGACGCAGAGCTTGTTGGTAGACTTGATTCCGAGATGAAGCATAATTTCGACAGGGAAGGTAGATACGCCGAGGCGAAGCATGATTTCTACACGGCGTACACTCTGAGACGAAGCATGATTCCGGCGCAGAGCTTGTTGGTCGACTTGATTCCGAGGCGGGGCTTAATTCCGACGAGGAGGTCACTGGTTGATTCTGAGTCGAAGCATAATTCCGACAGGGAAGGCAGGTACACCGAGGTGAAGCATGATTTTGACACGGGGTGCACATTCTGAGACGAAGCATGATTCCGACGCAGAGCTTGCAGGTTGACTTGATTCCGAGGCGGAGCATAATTCCGACGAGGAGGTCGTTGGTTGATTTCAAGCAGAAGCATAATTCCGACAGGGAAGGCAGATACACCGAGGCGAAGCTTGATTTCGACATGGGGTAAGTTCTGGGACGGAGCATGATTCTGCAGCAGAGGTTGTTGGTTTGATTTGATTTGGGTTGACATCAGCATTGCTACACTGGAATATGGTACCAGGAGCGAATCATCATTTGCCATGAGTGGATGTGAGGATTTCGGTTTTGGTTTGGCATCTGCATTGCTGCAATGGAATAATGCCAGGAGCAACTCATCATTTGCCCCGGGAGGACTTGGGAACTGGTTTTTTTTGTTTGGCATCAGCATCGCTACACTGGAATATGGTACCAGGAGCGAATCATCATTTGCGTTTGTTTATCAGGAAGCGATGGCTTAGGAGACAGGTTTTAGGTCCCTATCACCTAAGACTTTTCAATTTTGTGAGCCGTAAGGGTCTCACAAAGCATTTTCTCCCTGCGGGTCGTAAGGATCCCGTAGGTGTATTTTCTCCTTAGGAGTCGTGAGGACCCCCAAGTGTGTTGCTCCTTTATGAGTCGTAAGGATCTCACGCGGGAATTTTCTCCTCAAAAAGTCGAGAGGACTTTGCGAGTGCATTTCATCTCTTTTTCACGAGTTTGCGCTCTTTCGGGTTTTCACATACTCGCCGGCAATCCTGCTGTTTTTACTCACAGAGCCCTTTCGGGTTTTCATCCGTGCCCATTTTTCTTGTGGACATACCTTCTTTTTTTTTCTTCTTCTCTCTCTTTTTTTTTTCTTTTTCCTTTTTTTTGAATCTTCCCTACCGGTGGGACTTTGAATGTGGTCTCGCCGGTAGGACTTAGGAGAGATTGGGATCGATTTACGCCCGTGGATTGTATACGGTTTTGCAGGATGTATGATCCAGACCGTAAGGCTATAAAAATTTCGGGACTTTGTTGGCGTCTGTATCGCTGCACTGGAATATGGTACCAGGTGCGACTCATCTTTCGCCACTTGGGGATTTGGATTTGGAATTTGGCTGGCGTCTGCATCGCTGCACTGGAATATGGTACCAGGAGCGACTCATCATTCGCCACTTGGGGATTAGGGAATCGATGGCTTAGGAGACAGGTTTAGATCCCTATCACCTAAGGCTTTTCAATTTTATAGGCCGTGAGGGTCCCATAAAAGCATTTTCTCCCTACGAGTCGTAAGGATCCCGTAGGTGTATTTTCTCCTTAGGAGTCGTGAGGACTCCCAAGTGTGTTTTTCCTTTGTAAGTCGTAAGGATCCCACAAAGGTTTGTTCTCCTCATGTATCGTGAGGTCACATGAGTGGGTCTTCTCAATGGAGCATAATTCCAAATCCGGAGACCAGCCGCGTAACTGGTGATTACGGTAGGGTATGGGTATGATGAGAATTATTTGAGCCCGTGGATTGTATATGGTAGTCAATTTGGGGACTGGCCGTAGGGCTGGGAGAATTTTGGAAATTGGATTTTGGTTGGCGTCTGCATCGCTGCACTGGAATATGGTACCAGGAGCGACTTATCATTCGCCGTTGTTTTTTTTTTTTTTTTTTTTTTGGTTTTTTGTTTTTGTTTTACCGCGATTGCTTTATCATTTCAGGTTTTCTTGCCGCGAAGGTCGCGATTGCCCTATCATTTCGGCTATTTATTCGCGGTTGCCCCATCATTTCGGCTTTATTTTCATTTTCATTTTTACTCGCTGATTTTTATTGCGAGTTGCCCCATCATTTCGGCTTTTTTTTATTTTTCTTTTATTTACACATTTTTTGTTTATTTACATTTTTTTACATTCCCAGTTTAACGACTTAGAGGTCGACTGTTCCCAGTTTAATGACGTGCTGGTCGATTGTTTTCAGAGAAAGGCAGATGTATGAGAGAATCAGTTTCACGAAGAACTTCGGTCTCCGTTTGTATGAAATTGGTGGTCGCAGCTGGACTGTTTGTTAACACGCCTTTAGACAGTTCTATCTCTCCTGCCTTGTATTGCTTTTCGACCCAGTCTTTGAAGACGAAGCAGTCCTCAATGGCATGACCTATCACTCTATGATAGGGGCAGTATTTAGGGTCGTCGGTCATATTCACTTCCTGCGGTCTTTTTGATTCTGGCAGTTGTAGACCGTTCTTCAGGGCGTCTTTGAATATTTTACGGATTTTGTCCCTTCTGAAGGAATAGACCTTATCTAGCTTCTCTTTGAGTAGAGATTCTCCTCCCTCTCCGAACACTGGCTTCCGAGGCTGGTTGGCACTAGGCCCGCTCATCTCTTGCTTATTTCGGTTAGCTGAAATGTTAAAAGATTCAGAATCGTCGGAATTCCCGCTCTTGCGATTATCGTCCTTTCGGTTTCTCCAGGACCTATTGTTATTTTGGGAATCCGAGGAGGACTCCTGCTTTGAGCGCTCTAGCATCTGAACTTTCTTGGTCAGCTCTTGGAATGTTTTGAGACCCGCGGTGCATAGAAACGGGGCCATCCAATTGTTGAGATTTCCGACGAGAAACTGACAGATTGGTCCTGCTCTATCAGCAGTTCACATTTGACGGAGAGATTGCGCCATCGGGTTATAAAATCCATGCTGCTTTCGTTGTTCTTTGGCTTGGTCCTTACAAGCTCGGCAATGGTGATCTTATCGTTGAAGCTCATGAACCTTTGTCGAAACAAAGATTCCATTTGGACGAAAGTAGTAACGGAGCCATCCGGTATGCTCGCGTACCAGTCGAAAGCAACATCGGTCAAGCTATTAACGAACTGGCGGAGGAGAAGCACATCGTTTCCCCCAGTATTCCCGCATGAGGCTTTGAAGTGGGCGATGTGCTGATTCGCATTTCCCGTCCCATCAAATCTTCCGAATTTAGGGATGACATAACCGTTGGGAATTTCTACCACATCATACTGAGCAGGATATGGTCTCCCGCTACCGCTAATATCTTTTTGCGCTTCGGCTTCGGCCACCAATATTTTGACTTTGCTGGCAACCAAATCCATGATTTGATCTTGAGTTAGCGGGCTATTATCATCGGTAGCCAAGACATTTCCCGAGATAGGATGCGACTGAGTTTCATGCGGTCTGCCCACCTTTGGGCTTGAGGGAATAGGCGTCAGCTGCCTTGGGACACCGTTTCCTGGTTCATGAGCAGAGCCCTGCGCTTGATTGGACGGCTGAGAGGCAAGTCGGGCCGTGAGCTGCAAGACGACATTCGTCAAGTCGTCAATTTTGGAGTAAAGTTTGGCCATCTCCTTATCTTTACTTCTGAGCTATTTTCGGAGCTCTTGGAGAAGTTGCTGCTCTGCGTTCTTGGGACGGAAGATTGGCTCATCTTCGCTTTCCGAGCCCGACTCCTCATGGACCGAAGGGTCTTTCTGCCTATCATCCTCATCGAGAGGGTTTTCATCACCCAGCGGAGGCGGCTGTTCTTGGGAAGCGGCAACCACATTCAAGCCTGATTGGATTTGAGATGTGGTGGCCCCATCCTTACTTTTGCTATGAAGGTTGTCGATGGGACGCGTGCCCACCATGTAGACGGTGTGGATAACACATTCAGCCATCCCCTCATCTTTGGCGGGGTAACCCTGTTCCTCGGACCTCATGAGGTTCAGCACAGCAGGAGCCCTAGCCCTTCTGTTGGCTCTATATCTAAGCTTTTTCTGCCTTAGCCTCTCAATTTCAAGGGCTTGGCGGGCATCTATTTCCTGGGAAGCCACCGTGAGTCGATTAGCGGGGAGCTTAGAGAAGACACCCGATCGAGCAGTTGTCAGGGGCACCGCCGGAGCTTGCTCGAGATGCCTTGTTGCTTTGTTGGTGTTGATGGCCTTGCCCCCAGCCGGGGCCAAGGAGAGCCGCTCAAACACCGACTTGTGTTTGAGCTGGGGCGCCTTCGAGACCACCACATTTAGCCTCTTCCCCTTTGAGACCGGTTTGTCTGTTACCGGAGCTTGAGGAGCTGGGACGGCGTTAGCTGACACGAACATAATAGAGCTAAATGGTAGCGGCTCCTCCTCCTATTGTCGCCCGAGACTGGCCGGAAAGACCGTCCTGGAGTCTATCTTCATCGTGTAGGAGATGGGAGCTGTATCGAGAGCTGAGTTCATCTATGGAGACATTGTTGGAAAGTGATCGCTTGAAAACCTGCATGAAAGAGCATTATTTTAGTATAAATACAGATATGTATATTGATTAAGTTCGCATGAACGTTTAACCCGAAATATGGGAGGAGAGATTGGTCCCACCGGGCGTGCCAGAATCTGTAGGGTGTTTTTCGTCACCCCATTGAGATGGGAATGCGTGCACGCTTGTCAGGCGTACTACAGATTCTCTCTGCCTAGGGTAGGCCGGGGTTTAATGATTTGGGGGATCCGAATCTCCGGCAGCCGCGGACTAAGCTGCCGTTAATTACCCCTCGCCTTTGGAGCGAGGGAACCTCCGATTGACGGGTTAAACTGGTCATGCGAACTCAATGTGTAGTGTACGCGTGTTGTATTTTGAAAGGGGGTTTTGGATATATCGGGAGCTACGCAGAGTTTTTACGGGGGTCCCGCTACCCGGATAGCGGGCTGGGGGTCAAGGGGGCTAGCAGCCCCCTTGCGGGGTGCGGGGCAGTACCCCGTTTGAATTTTTTTCTAACAAGGGCAGTGTCGTGGAGTGTGTGTGTGTATGTACATATATATACATGTATATATATATATATATATATATATATATATATATATATATATATATAAGGGAAAAAGCGCCCAAAGGACGCGTGGGGTTAGCGCCTTGGGCGCTGTGCCCTTAGGCGCTAGCGTGCCACGTGTCGGCATGTAGGCGCTTTGCGCTTGAGCGCAGGGCGCTGGAGCGCAAGCGCGCCACGTGTCGGCATGTGGGCGCTTTGTGCTTGAGCGTAGGGCGCTGGAGCGCAAGCACGCCATGTGTCGGCATGTGGGCGCTTTGCGCTTGCGCTTGACGCTTGAGCGCAAGCGCGCCACGTGGGCGCTTTGCCCTTGAGCGCAGGGCGCTGGAGCGCAAGCGCGCCACGTGTCGGCATGTGGGCACTTTGCGCTCGAGCGCTAGCGCGCCACGCGTCGGCACGTGGGCTCTTGGAGCTTGAGCGCTTGGCACTTGAGCGCTTGGGCGCCGGCGAGAAAAAGAGGCTTTTAGCCCCAGAAATTCTCGAAAGAGAAATCAGAGTGGAGTTAAACTCCTAAGATGTTTTGTGGTTGATGAAATAAGTTTTTCTGCTTTCTCCTCTGGTTGCTGGATCTTGAAGATCAGGAAATATGAGATTTTAAAAATCTCTTCTTTTTGAGATCTAATGGAAGATCTGAGTTCCCCTTTATGGGTTTTGTGGTGAAAAACTATTTAGTTTTATAAAATGAAGTGTAAAACTCTTGATTTAATTCAAAAGAAAGAAGAAGGTTTTGGAATCTTGAAGAAGGAGAAAAGTTTTCAGATAAAAAATTTTTTTGGAGAGAGAAAAGTTATGAGATATTTCAATATCCTTGACTTTATAGGCTATACACTTTACATATAGCCCCTTGGGCTTTACAAAAATGGCATTTTAGCCATCCCATGGCTCATGTGCTATTTCTTTTTGCACATAAGCCATGGGCTTACAAAAATTTGGCTTTATGCCCATTTTGCATACATTCATGGATAAAAAATTACATAAAAAAATTATTTATTACATGATCTATTATTTGGCATGGAGGAGGCTGGCCGTGGGCTCGACTTGGACATGGGCCTGCTTGACCTGGGCTTGGGGCCACCTGGCTTGGGGTTGACCTTGACTTTGACTCGGTCAACCGGAGGTGCAAATTTTTACCCCAACACCAAGTGTTACAGATATGAAGCTACAAAAATTAGAGGCCTTGATCTTACTAAAAAGGGGTGGATCCGCAGCCAAACCTATCCAATGGCCGCGGTTCCGCCGCGGATTTGAGGAGTTGAGATATGAGATTTCGGTGGTTAGGATCCTAACAACTAGTTTCCATATTAGGAAACTACGGTTATGGCTCTTTGACTATAAATAAGGACCGAGAGTCTCTTGGAAAAATCATCAAGCTGAAGAGATCACGAAGTCCAAGATGGCTCACGCATCCAGGCTATTCATCAACGCTTCATCTACCTCCTTAGAAAAGATCGAGAAGCAAACTAGCATTTTGTAATCATTTTCTAAGGGAACAAAGTGTAAATGAATTTTGTTGATTAATAAAGATAGTTGTTTTTCTTTTTCTATCTCTTTGTAGTTTTTCATTATGATTTCCCTCTCTATCTTTTCTTATCCCATCATGCGCGAGTAATTCTCCGCTTATTAGGGTTCGTAGGATTAGGGTAGATTAATAGATGATGAAGATCTTTAAACTCTTTTTACGTCCTATAAAGTTTATAAACTTTACCAAAAGAATCATTAACATTCTAATCGGGCGCGCTACCAATTTATTGCTAGCCTCGACCGTGATTAGAGATTAGATTAACGATTATTTTGGTAAATGCTATAAATGAACGGAGACCCATGTCAAGATAGGGGTTAAGAGTGGGAACCCTATTCCCTCCAGAAACCCTAATCTACATGCATAATTGTCGATCTAGCTTTAAATCTATTAAAAGATAAAAGGAGTAAACTTTAATTAATCATCCATGACTATTAAATCTTAACGAACCCTACAAGCCCCCTTCTACTATAAAACCTACATCTGTAGTTAATCTAGATCTATATTCTGCATCCGTGTTTGACGTAGATTTAGAACCTACAACCATTCTTCACCATTCTTTATTCTTCCTCCTTTTTCAACACGCCTAAAGTAAGATTATAAGGTTCCACGTTTCCCTGAGGACGACCCGTACTCATCTCGGTCTAGCTACGCGCGACACCGTTATTGATTGCGGTTAACTACTACACATAAATACAGATCAATCAGTCATCCACGCACAAGACGTAGAATACCACAGTTCTTGCTACAATCTTACTATAAATGCATGGTTCATCTACATTTTTGATAAAGTCAAATTCTTTGATCGTCTCATCAAAGCAGATGTTCCAACTCCGCGATGCCTGCTTTAATCCATAAATGGATTTAAGCAACTTGCACATTCTTCCGCTGCTCCTATGTCAGGACTCAAAGGTACGGAATGTGACTGACACTTAAACTACGAAACGTCTCAAGGCGCAACGTAATCTAAGTAAGCCAAAACCCTGAAAACTAAACCGTTTGACAATTAGAGTGAAGGAAAACTTGTTTTAAAGTAAGTGGTTTTAACAAAATAAGTGGCCTTAAACATTTAAAAGCAACATCATATTTTTCCAAAAATTTCGGCAGAGTTTCCTTTGTAAATACTGGCCCCCAAATGGGTACAACATATGAAAATACATATAATGATAAATAAAGGCATCCACAAGCGGGAGCTAGCTCTTTGCCAATGGCGGAATCACAACCACATACAATATGTATATCAAAAGTGCGAAATAAGCATCTGAAAGCAAGAAATGAGAAACACCATGTCGGCTCAAGTGAGCATCGACACCAACATCACAAATACAAGCCCCACGAGTCTCAACGTCTAGTCAAATATATAAGGGTAGATGGAGTATACTAGATACAAAATAATATACATGATGGAATAAAATATCCTCGCAACCCACCTACGAGCAATGCCGCAAGTCCAAGCAAAAGGAACGAAATGAAAAAGTGCGCCCGCCGCTACTATGCTGATGGGTCGGACCTGCAAGATACTGTGGCGCAACGGGGGTGAGTTGCCAACTCGTGAGTAGTAAGTAACATCTAATAAGGCTATCGTAAGCATGCACGCAAATGCGTCTCAACCTACGCATATCGATATGATACGATGTACTTACATGAATGCAACATGAATGCATAATCAAAATGAAACCTGAACAAGTATGGTATGAGAAAATCTTTGTTCTTATCTTAGAAAAACCTCTGTGCAATAAACTGAAGTATCATCAATGAAATCAACAGAAAATCCATGTCAAGCATCGACACAAAAAATATATATCCTAATATCTCAATGTCTCAATATCTCTATATCTCAATGTCTCAATATCTTAATATCTCGGGCTCCGTCAGTCCGGATTGACCCATATCATCAAATCTCACGACTACATCGGTATCCTCCGGATATCCTCTACGTCAAAATAATCGGTCGGTAGTGCTCCCCTGCCGGGCTTAACGCCATCTGTGCGATCTTCTTGCCCCGAGGTACCGCACCGGGTCTACCATGTACCCGCAAACGGTGCATCCTCTTCCTCAAATTGGGTATATGATACCGCTCAAGAACCGAGAAAACACATGGTGGACACCACACACATCACATCACGAGAAAACTACAACTTACATTTTTAAAATGGTAATACGTTCTTAAAATTCTTACGGTTTCTCCAAAATCCATAAATATCATAAATACTGAAATTCTCAAGAAGAATCACAATATGTAAACATGTCGGTGATGATGTATGTCTATGATGCGAAAGTATATACCATGCGAAGTACGGCCAGAAGTTATGCATGAATCATGATACAATGAGGTATGTATATATGACTAACAATCCTTCTTATCCATCCTGATGAAATGACTATACATATACAGGTTTACAGATCATATATGATGCAATGCACAGATACCGATTCTAAGCAAGTTCTATAGTGTTCGTGACATAGCAATTACCAAAGACGTGTGTGTTCGCATGAATAGTGCACGTGGCATGAACCAATGGTAATGGTGCAAGTGTCCTATGAGATAATATCATATATATTTATGATGATGCAATGCAATGAGATGAATGACTAGGAGACTACGCATATAAACACAAGCACTACTAGAAATCCTGACTATCGGGTGCCTCACACCATCCAGACGATTCCCCCATAGATGTGTACATCTACACACCGGGATGCCTCGGCTAATCTGATCCGATTTCAGCTCTGCCATTTCCGCGCCACATCCAACGCCTCTGCACCCGATATTAGAAATGTACACAAGTAAATAAGAGAATAAATATATAAATAGTCGCGGACACAAACAATATAAGTTAACCATGCGCACTAACTAAACGCGCACGTACTTGGTGCACAAAACGCGCTCGCGAAAACGCCACAACCACAACTAGGGTCGCTAAACGTGACAACCACCAAGCCTAAAACCCAATCGCACCAATCACACATTCACAACACACTAAATATTATATGAAATAGTATATATATTACCATAATGTCACATTAACCCACCATTTAATTATACCGAAAACCTAGTAAGCAACCCAAAGGAATTTTGGTGCAAAACATCGTGGATTAGCGATCTAGTGGCTACAATCACAAGTAAACATCCAAACTAACCCACTAGATAACAAACTACACTTAGCTAACCTAGTAGTGATGGTTAAAACCCTAACTCTAATTCAAACCCTTCTCTTGAATTTCTTAAACTTGCAATTAAAAATAAATTAACACATAAATAGTTTAGATTAGAGTAATTAACTAACAAGGTAACTATTGGGTTAATATTTTATACCTTAAATTTTAGAGATCTAATCTTGCAAACTTAGCCTCCAAAGATAGTTTCATGCTCCAAGATCCATGCTAGATTAGGTCAAGAAATTTTGGTGAAGGCTTAATTATGAATTTGTGAGGTTTTTTTTTTGTGTGGATTTTGATGGAATTTTGGAGATTTTTGAAGTGAGAAGAGATGGAGAAGGGGGGGGGGGGGGAAGCAGCAGGAGGCTCGGTCAGTGAGGGAAATGGAAAGGTGAGTGAGGTATGGGTGTGGGTCAACTCAAGAAAAGCCCCAAAACATCATATATTTACACCCCATACTTCATTCTTTATAATATTCTTTAAATTTCCTTATTTTTTTTTGAAGTTTTAGTAGTGAAAAAGAATGGAGAGGGAGGCTGTGCAGGCTCGGCCAAATGGGGAAATGGGGTGTGTGTGTTTGTGTGTTTATAATTTCCCAAGTCAAGAAAAACCCCTCAAGCCTCATTAATGCACCTCACATCAATTTCTACTTTTATTTTATTTTATTTTCTTATAAAACTTTGACTAGAAAAGTCTAGAACCCATGAGACCAATTTTAAAAGAAACATGTTACACAACTAGGATTTAAGTTGTCATGGTTCACTAAATTTGTATTAACCCATTCTAATTTGTAATTTAACACCAATTAAATGTATAAGAGAAGGCTTAAAATAATATTTAAAAATAATTAATTAAGAAAAATATTTAAGTAAACCAACAATTTATAAGCGACTAATTAAATATCAACACTAGCCATTACATAGCTAGAATAGGTGTATTTAAGTCTATGTCGAAAAATAATTATATCTTGGTTTTTACGGAAAACACCAGTTATTTTTACCGATTATCCGAAATTTCACCTAAACGATTTTTTAGAACGTTACATCCTACTCTCTATGAAGCCCTCTAACTGATCCATATAAACACGCTCTTCCAAATTTCCATTCAGAAAAGTGGTCTTTACGTCCATCTGTTAAATTTCATAATTATGGAAGGCAGCAATGGAAAGTAGAATCCAAATGGATTTAAGCATAGCCACTGGAGAAATGTTTCATCATAGTCCAGCCAGGTCTTTGACGAAAACCTTTTTCTATAAGTCTAGCTTTATAGGTTTCAACCTATCCACCTGTACCAATCTTCTTTTTGAAGATCCATTTACAGCCTTCGGGTTTTACCCCTGGAGGTGCAACGTCCAAAGTCCAAACTTTGTTGGTGTACATGGATTCCATCTCAGATCGCATTGCATTCAATCACTTTACTGAGTCTTGATTCGTATGTAAAAAATATTTCTAAACCGTAATCAAGAACGGCGTCGCTTGGTAGCTAACCGGTGAGTACGGGTCGGTCCACAGGGATTTTGTGAATTTCCTAGTTGTTCTTACGAGCTAATTCCGAACGGTATGAACGGATTGATTAATTAAATCTAAAAACTAAATCTATCTAGATCTAAATCATGCTAGGGTTAGATCTAGGGTAGGTTTGGAAATGTAAATAAATCTCACCGCTTTCTATACCTAAATTAAGATCTATGAGGAGTTATGGTAATTATCAATAGAGGGGATTAGATCCATTCGGGAAGATGTTTCTTCCTCTAGGTTCTTGTCCTTCCTTTATCGATCCTTACCCCAACTTCCATGGAAAACAGGCTCAACCAGGCCTTTATACTACGGTATCACCGCTACCTCGAGGGATAGGGTGCCGTTGGGAGCGGTGTGTGCATGTATGCATGAAGTCCTATTGATTATATGTGATGGGCAAGAAAGGGATGAGAGATCTCATCTCTCAAAAGCCTTCCCCAAAGCTAACCCTAACAAGCGAGGAGACTACTCGCTCATTAGGGAATTGAAGAACATGCTATCTATCTATCTAGGGCAAGAAATTAAAGATCTAAACTAGGGCAATTAAATAAAACTACTTACTTTACAGATAGCTCTCTCCAAACATTTACACAGGGTTGTCAGATCTGAATAGATGATATGAAAAGAGGCATCGATGCTCTCCAAAAGAAATCTGAATTTTATTAATGAAAGGAGGCATACCTCAAAAGAGGTATTTGGGTTTCTATTTATAGATTCATAGAAACCCTAGGTTACAATTGACACGCACATCTGCTTTTACAAAAATACCCTCTAAGAAAAGACCTAGTCAACGATACGCGCACTGCCACAAAATCACCACCGACACGGGCAATAGACGGCCGCGGATCCGCGGCCAGAGGCAGGGTTTGGCCGCGGAACCGCGGCCGTATGGAGGCTTCTTCTGCTGAAAATTCCTGGTTATATTCCTGGTGTTTTTATGTTCTTATTTCTTTGGTTCTTTTCTCAGGTTAGCTTCTAGGTTTCTTCCAGATTTTTCCAGTGAACATTGTAGTGGACTTTTGCCGTTGCTTCGTGACGAAGTATTGAACCTTGCACTGCCTTGTACTTTGTGAACTGATCTTTGTGTAGGCTTTATCAAGATTCTCTGTTTGTTGGTCGAAGTCTCACTTATGCACCGTCTTCTGTCTTTTTCACTGTTTTTGTCCAAGAACCTGTAACATGTAACTAAGTAGCAGACATGGGTCAAAAGCACCTATTTATTTGTAAACTGACTAGGAATGGGGAATATAATAATGTAATATTATGGTATGAATAAATACCCCCAAACTTATCTTTTGTTCGTCCTCGAGCAAACATAGTTTTATTCTCAACAAAATCCTAACCTCACTTTCGCAGGGAATCGCGATTGCACTGAGCTCGTGCAACAAGCCGTTAAACCTCTAGGTGTTCCTAGTAGGAGGAGTGTTGTCTCCTAAGGGTTTTCAGCGGATACTACCTACAAAATCCTATCAATTAGGCCCATTGACTTTTATTCTCTAATTCGGTTTTCCAACAAAGAATTCTATTATCTTCGACTCATAAATTATCCACCCATATTCTTCACGCTTCCTTATCAGTTAACTTAAGATTATATACGTTCTGTAGACTTACTTAGCTTTCGGCATCTTTTAAGTTTTCCTTCTAGGGTTCTATCTCAACTTAAGATTTTTTATCATCTCTACTAAGGATACAAGTCCTATTCTTCATTCCTATCTCTTATCTAAACCCCAATCACATACCCCTACGTGTGTGTATATATCACCCCTACACTTGGAAATTCAAATCAAGCAATCATATTCTTGTCCGTTGTCCAAAGCACTTCTTAATAGGTGAATTTTTAGATGAATTTCGCTTACACATCCTTCATGCGATCGTTAATACTTCTTGAGGTACCAACAACCGATCACAAGATGTGTTTGCATATTAAAGCGTAATTCCTAGTCTTGTAACACCTAAGGCTTTAGCAGTGACTCCCAAACCAGTTGGTCTAAAGCACTAGGTGATGAAGTATCCTCGCTAAATATTTTTCTATTTTTGCAGCCTTAAGTAATCACAAAAACCAGTGTTCATTTTTTTATTATCTCTTTATTCACACTTGAATTTTTTTTTATTTTTCTTTTTACTAAAGACTTAAGACAAGAGCATTTCAAGGTCTCCTCTACTATTCCAAGTTTCAAGGTGCGTGTTTGTGCAATTTGTAGGGTATATTTTCAGTATTTAGACTTAAGCTAGGAACTATTTTCAAACTTATACTTTGATAAAAATATCAATACTCTTCCCTTGTTTTAACTTACCCCAAGAACTGAACTCAAAATTTGCCTATTTCTAAATAAACTACAAAGGCATATACTTTCTACCGTTAAATTTTAAGAAAGGTTATTTTTAGGGTTTTTAATTTACTAAGTTTAGGATCTAGTTGTTCCTAGCTAGTTAACCTTTTTGTCAAACTCAAGTCAATTGTGGCCAAAATTGAATACTTTCAATTTTATAATTTTTGAAATTTTTCAAATTTTTATGGGTTTTAAAATAAGTATGCAAATGCAAGTATATACACATGAATGCGAAGGAAGAAGGCTTACCGAGTATACCCCCAAACTTAAACTTGACAGTGTCCTCACTGTCATGCTACACCAAGAGGGTTGAGAATGTCGGCAAATTTTTTTTTTATTTTTTTTATTTTTTTTGAATTTTTTTTTGTTAATAGAAAAAGAAAACAAAATATATATATATACATATATACAACAAGGTCCTCCCCAAACTAAACAAGGCCTTACATAAGCCAAAGGTTAGCACCAACCATTCAAAAATCTTATCGTGGTAATGGTAGAGTTGGTGAAAGAATGGAGTGGAAAGAAAAGAAATGAGAAGCACACGAGACCGTGTGGAGATAGAAACGGTATACGGTCTCGGTGGAGGAGAAGAATGGCGGAAAAGAGAAAGAAGTGTAGTATGAACTTGAGGGTGTAAATCGAGTGAATAAATTAGCGCAATATGTGATGACCGATGTGTTAAAAGCGATTGTGCTAAGTTATCAACCCGTCGAGAAATGGGGTCAAATCCCTCAAGATTCACAAGAAAACATGGGTACGCCGAATTTGGTAAACCCTTTATTGAAAATGGAAACGCGACGGAGTCTTGCGTGGTCGAAACGATAGGAAGGATGAAAGGGAGTGATTTAGGGATAGTCTTATTCTCACCTAAGTAATCTGTCTCGAACTTGAAAGATTCAATCAATGGTTCGAAACAACTGTATGCAACCGAGTCTGCTGGTTCAACTAACTCATCTGAAAATGTAAAGGACTCAACTCGGGAGGTGAGTTTTCAACATCGTCCGAAAAAGTGAAACACTCGTAATCATTATCGTCTGTGAGAACTGTGTCAGATTCAAAGAGAAATTTTTCAAGCTCACAGTCTTCAAGCGTGATCTTTTGCGTGGTCGGAACGATGGAAAGGAGGAGGGTGATTTAGGAAGTATAACAGTTAAAGGTTCAGGAGGATGAATTGGAAAATCCGACACATCAAACAAAAATGGTTCATACTCAATATTATCCTCAATACTCTCCTCAATACTATCCTCATAATTCTCCTCAAAATTTATCTCATCCATACCATTATCATCAAAATCAAGACGCATATGAGGTTCGGGAGAAACAATTAATGACTCGGGATGATGAATTGGAGATAAAATTTCAGTCAAATTTACGAGTTCATCATCCAAAATATTCCCGGCGTCTATATCCTCTATCAAGTGAACATCAATTTTTTCTGACACCTCATCAAAAGCATGGATATCAATTAATTCAGGCTCTAGAGTGGAGGTGTAAAGTTTAAAAGGATTAGGTATGGTTTCACTCGAAGGGACTCTTCATAATCTGGCAAATCAAGAACTAGAAAGTCGCACAACTCATCATTTTGGACACATGTTTGAAAACTGGAGTTGTTGGATTCAACTGGGTATGGGTAGGTTTGATTTGGAAAGGTGTAGAACTTACGCTCTCCTCTCAAATTGTCACTCTGTCCAACTGCCTCCTCATACATTGGAAAATTTGGAGCTAGTTGGAAACTAGCTACCGGTTAATTAGGTTGCATAAGGGCGGCAATGGACGCATCCACATTTCTCATCATTTTATGTGTTGCTAAAATATAAGCTTCCAACGACTGTTCCAAACTAGACATGGGTTTTGAAGAGGTTTCGGTAAAAGATTCAAAATTGTTTGGATACGTGAAACTCCCAAATGGCTGTGTAGGAGCAATGTCTAGTGAAGGTGGGAAAGTCGGGTAGGACTGGTAGGAATTGGATGGTTGGACAGGAGTAGGATCAACATTTGGATAAAAAGGTGAATGGACTTGTTGATCCCTAGAACTGAATGTGTGGAGAGGAGTGAAAGATCGGCTACGAGATTGTTCAATATGCTCCGCAATAGACATGGGTTTCGGAGTTACAATAGGACTTGAAAAAGTGGTATCAACGTAAGAAGGTTGTGAAGGTTGACACGGTTGATACATAGTGGATTGCAAAGTCGAACTGTTTCTCCTAGACGCTTCTATTCGATCTTTCAAAAAAATTTTGGGCATGGAGGGGTCGTCCTTAAATCGACTGAAACAATTTGCGTAAGAGGCAAAGTTAGGTTCAGGGTACCAAAGTTCGGCAAGAGATTTATGAGGTGGGGTACCCATGATGTAAGAAGAAGAAGAGAAAGAAGGTAGGTGGTGCAAGGATTGCTTAGCGACAAGATTTTGCAAGTTTTTATAAAAAATTTTCCTTTTTTTTATTTGGAGCTTTTTGCACAAAAGATTTTCGATAAAGGGCTTCAACACAAATGCAATCAACCAGAAATGCACAATTAGGCCTAAATCTAGGGTCACCTAGGTCAGCTAGACAGCTCCTAACTGTCCCAAAGGGCTAGAAATAGGACCTCTTCACCGCCTCTTCACTGCCAATTGCGGCCAGGTAAGTGCCAGGTGAGTGGGAGGCTCCCCACTACAAGTAGTGGTCCAAATTAAGTAACCACTCGCCTTGGACACACTTGCCTAGACACCGCAAAGTCAGGTTAGGATTAACGGCCGATGCCTATAACTTGTCCTCTGTCATATTGAGCGCGACATCCTTAGGGCTGAGTCTAGTATTTTTTAATTAAAGGTTGGTCAATGCAAATGACTTATGTGATTTCTGGGGTCCTGGGAAGGGTAATGAAATCCCCACCCAATCTGAATTGGTCTCAAGCCCCTTAAAGTCCGATTAAAGATATGCAAAACAGAAAATATCACTTGCAATCAAATCTTTTTATTTTATGCACGGCGCAAAGAATCCTGCACAAG
The DNA here is from genome assembly GCA_030015575.1 of Agapanthus africanus. Lineage (NCBI taxonomy): Eukaryota > Viridiplantae > Streptophyta > Magnoliopsida > Asparagales > Amaryllidaceae > Agapanthus > Agapanthus africanus. The sequence goes on along the minus strand of CM057340.1, from coordinate 553,224,749 downwards.
ATTTGTTATTGAGAAGGAGGAAATTTTTTTTAGGCACAAAGAATCCTGCAGGAGATTTGGCAAAAGATATATTTTAGATTGCAGAGGGGAGAAAAAGGAAACAAACAGTGAAAATTTCGTGCGATTTTGTCACAGAGGGACCGCGGATTAGCGGCAAATACCCATTTCTGGCCGCGGTTTAGCGGTGGAAATGGCGGCGCAAATCTCCAGAAAAATTATGGTGTTCTGTTGTTCCAGCCCCTTTCTGTTCTGATGTACTTTTTTCTGTTTCGCACTCTGGATTTTTCCAGATCCGTCAATCATGCAAAGATTCACACAAAAATACCCTTCAAACAATAAATGATAAAATTTTTATAATTTTTCTTTTTCTGTTTTTATGATTTTTTAATTTAGATTAACCCGAAATTGCAAAAAGGAAATACTACGCCATCCCCGGCAACGGCGCCATTTGATTCGTATGTCAAAAATATTTCTAAACCGCAATCAAGAACGGCATCGCTTGGTAGCTAGCCGGTGAGTACGGGTCGGTCCACAGGGATTTTGTGAATTTCCTAGTTGTTCTTATGAGCTAATTCCGAACGGTGTGAACGGATTGATTAATTAAATCTAAAAACTAAATCTATCTAGATCTAAATCTTGCTAGGGTTAGGTCTAGGGTAGGTTTGGAAATGTAAATAAATCTCACCGCTTTCTATACCCAAATTAAGATCTATGAGGAGTTATGGTAATTATCAATAGAGGGGATTAGATCCATTCGGGAAGATGTTTCTTCCTCTAGGTTCTTGTCCTTCCTTTATCGATCCTTACCCTAACCTCCATGGAAAACACGCGCAACCGGGCCTTTATACTACGGTATCACCGCTACCTCGAGAGATAGGGTGCCGCAGGGAGCGGTGTGTGCGTGTATGCATGGAGTTCTAATTATTATGTGTGAAGGGGCAAGAAAGGGGTGAGAGATCTCATCTCTCAAACCTTCCCCAAAAGCTAACCCTAACAAGCGAGGAGACTACTCGCTCATCAGGGAATTGAAGAACATGCTATCTATCTATCTAGGGCAAGGAATTAAAGATCTAAATTAGGGCAATTAAATAAAACAACTTACTTTACAGATGGCTCTCTCCAAATATTTACACAGGGTTGTCAGATCTGAATAGATGATATGAAAAGAGGCATCGATGCTCTCCAAAAGAAATCTGAATTTTATTAATGAAAGGAGGCATACCTCAAAAGAGGTATTTGGGTTTCTATTTATAGATTCATAGAAACCCTAGGTTACAATTGACACGCTAATCTGCTTTAATACCCTCTAAGAAAAGACCTAGTCAACGATACGCGCACTGCCACAAAATCACCACCGACACGGGCAATAGACGGCCGCAGATCCGCGGCCAGAGGCAGGGTTTGGTCGCGGAACCGCGGCCGTATGGAGGCTTCTTCTGCTGAAAATTCCTGGTTATATTCCTGGTGTTTTTGTCTTCTTATTTCTTTGGTTCTTTTCTCAGGTTAGCTTCTAGGTTTCTTCCAGATCTTTCCAGTGAATATTGTAGTGGAATTTTGCCGTTGCTTCGTGACGAGTCTTGAACCTTGCACTGCCTTGTACTTTGTGAACTGATCTTCGTGTAGGCTTTATCAAGATTCTCTGTTTGTTGGTTGAAGTCTCACTTTTGCATCGTCTTCTGTCTTTTTCACTGTTTTTGTCCAAGAACCTGTAACCTGTAACTAAGTAGCAGACATGGGTCAAAAGCACCTATTTATTTGTAAACTGACTAGGAATGGGGAATATAATAATGCAATATTATGGTATGAACAAGTCTCTGCTCGTAATGGCCTGCTGGAAACTAGTTAGCTCATCATCATTGATGATGCAATCTTCTCTATCCCCGTCCATAAGAAAATCGTAGTATCTCTTTAGCAGATGGGATTTCCTACTAGATCTGCGATGTGGCGAAGGGACATCCGGTTCTTTTGAAATTTCGGGTTCCACCAAACTTTCAGTAATAGATTGTGCTTCTGGAATTTCTTCTAGTTCTATTGCGCTCCCACTTATTCCTTTTTCAAAAAATTGAGTCTCCAGAAAGTGGGCATGCCGAGAAACAATAATCTTTTGTTCCTCTGCATAACAGAAAAGATACCCCATAGAATTCCTTGGGTATCCCAAAAACTTGCACAATACTGATCGTGCCTCGAGCTTGTTTGCATGCTACTTTTTAATAAAACCCGGACATCCCCATATCTTAAGATATTTAAGATAGGGTTCCTTCCCACTCCATATTTCATATGGAGTGGTAGGCACTGACTTAGTTGGAATTTTGTTCAAAAGATATGCAACATATTTTAGTGCATAACCCTAGAAGGACCGCGGTAACTCAGCATTACTCATCGTGGAACGCACCATATCTAGTAAGGTGCGGCCCCGCCTTTCTGATACACTGTAGTGTTGAGGTGTGTATGGAGGAGTAAGCTGAGAGGGAATTCCATTCTCTTTTATATATCCCAGGAACTCAACACTTAAGTATTCACCATCCCGATTAGATCGAAGTGTCTTGAGACTTTTGCCTATTTGTTTTTCCACTTCATTCTTGTACTCCTGTAATTTCTCAAAGGTCTCGGATTTATGTTTCATCAAGAATACATGTCTATACTTTAAGAAATCATCCGTAAAAGTAATGAAGTAGGAATAACTACTTCTTGCATATATAGACATTGGAACATACACGTCACTATGTATGAGTCACAAGAGCTCGGTAGCTCTTACTCTGAGATTTTGTCATCTTTCTTTTGATATATGATTGACAAGCTGCATAAGATAGATATTCAAACGGATCCAAATATCTCTCTTTATGTAACTTCGTCAACCGTGTTTCATTAATATGACCTAGTCTACAATACCATAAGAAAGCTTGATTTAATTCTGGAGTTTTTCTTTTAAGTGTGTTCTGGGCATTAAAAACTTGGTGTCGATTTAATGCGTATATACCGTTATCTAGTGTACTAGACGCAATCAAGCTATGATTAAGGTGAATGTTGACAACATCGTCTACAAATGTAAAATCATAACTTTCTTTAGATAGTAAAGATATAGAGATAATATTACATGTTAAACTAGGTACAAAAAAACAGTTACGCAAAATCAAAATGTTTCCATTTGTCAATCCTAGGTGATATTTCCCTACGGAAACAGTATCCACGCTCGCTCAGTTAGCTACCCTGAGGGTCATATTACCTGCCTTCAAAACTCTACGGTTTCTCAGTGCCTACAATGAATTATAGATATGAGATTCTGAACCGGTATCTAATACCCATGAAGTAGAGTTGATTGACAAATAGTTTTCAATCATAAACACACCTGAAGCCGAAACCACAACTTACTTCGAAACCTGATTCTTGGCTTTCCAAGCCCTGCAGTCCTTCTTCCAATGACTTTTCTTGTGACAATAGAAGCATTCCTACTTTGTCACTGTTGGTCCCCCAACTTTTGCCTTTCCCTTCTCCTGTACCTTAGCGACACCGCCTTTCGGCTTGGTAAGGGCCTTTTTTTCTTCCCTTATCTTTTGCTTTGGATCTAGAGGAAGAAGATTCCCTAATAAGTAGAGCTGGTGTCTCCCTGATTTTCTTTAGGGTGCCCTCTACACTCCTCAACATGTTGAGCAGCTCTGGAAGTGTAACTTCTTTCCCTTGAATATTGAAATTCAATATAAACTGGGCATAGGTAGAACTGTAAAATCAAGTCAGTGTATAAATCGTTCTCAAACGTGGTCCCGTTGTCCCAAGGTCTGGGAGCTCTTCAATAAAGTTGATCATCTTAAGGACGTGGTCCCCTATAGATGACCCGACGGCCAACCTAGCCTGAAAGAGTTTCTTCGAGGTATCACATGTTGCGATACGAGATTGCTCTCCATATAAATCCTTTGTATGGAGGAAGATGGAAGCAAGGTCCATCTTTTCGTGCCGCCTCTGTTAGGAATATGTATGCCCTGGAGGCCATTGTTGATGATATAGTGGATGCTTGGACACATATATAGAGGACTTTCTTGCTCGACATGATAGTATGCTATTTGGTTACATTTATCTTAACATGTAGACTGGTATCTTTATACTGTCCGTCTCTTACATGTTGATAAAGCCCTTATGATATATACTTGACTACCAGGATTATGATGAGATTCTACTAGTGGGGCCAGCGTGGTCCAAAAGTACATCCTTTAACTGTTCTTAGTCGAGGGGATATCGAGACTATGGCATCAATATTCCAGAGTAGACTAGTGTGTACGTTTCTTATCTCTTAGAGGGCGATGGCTGATCCCACAACCATTGGTGTGGGACATCAAAGATTGTATACAGGTGCTCATTAGAGAATGGGTACACCGAACGGACTCGTCGAGGACTCCTAGTTGGTTTTATACCTATCGTCAGATAGCAGTCCTCTTGTGACATTGGTATAGGTTAGTCTGTAGACCCTAGATCGTCATAGAGTCTTGTGTGGCTCCCACCGTGCTTTGATTTCCTCCCTACCACTCTCAAGAGGAGTTGTGCAAACAGGTGGATTTTGGGTACAGTCCCGAGTCACATGGAGGCAATGAGCGATAGGAGGGGTTTCGTCTCTCCCGGTATTGGGGGTTGATGTTGCGCTATGCTCGATTGGCTATAACTGGAAGTCCCTGGCCAGGGCTGCTGCTGAGATTTACTGATAAGAGTTATCAGTAGTTTCTCAAACCGTTATAGGCAAGACATCGGCATGACTTATCACGTTACTGGGGTCTGACGTTTACCAACCCTAGACATGATATGCGACATATCAGACAAAGAGATCGGACTGTACGGTAGTGTTACTGATAGGCTTCATGAAGAGTATGGACAAGCTTGCTTGTTGATCTTCATATCGTTCAATACCCGGGTAGTCGTTATGTCCAACTAGTACCGCTGACGGCTTGTAAGCGACTGATGTGATCATCACCTACTGCTGGCGTATTGACGAGTCTTTAGAGTCCCACACAGAAGTTTCCTGGTTCAGGCAAAACAAAGTAGGACACATATGTGATATGTGTGTGGGCCAGATTAAATATGTGTATGTGATATCGTATTGTAATCTGGCAGTTACCTGTTATCAAGTTCGGTTATATGTGATATAACCAAATTATCGAATCAAGTGTTGATTTGATAATGTGATATATAGATAAATGATATTAGTCGGTTATATGTGATATAATCGGATTATTAAATCAAGTGTTGATTTAATAATGTGATATATATTATATGTGATATAATTATATCTTACCTAATATCATTAGCTCACTAATTATTCTTCCATTATATATATTGATATACATGATATATTTATATTTATATATATATATATATATATATATATATATATATAATAATAATAATGAAGCATGGCATAAAATTCTATTTTGTGAAAATAGAAATGAGGTGGAATTTGTGGAATGGTGTGAGGTATGGCACATAATATATTTTATTAGTTTGGCTTCACTATTGAAGCATGGTGCATATTTTCTTTTTGAAAATATTCACGCTTCAATGAGTGATTGATATCTTGTGTGAGCCATTCCTTTCTCATTCAACACTTAGCCATTTTCTTGAGTTGCTCCCATTTTGCTCTCTAGCTTCTTCTTCTTCCTTAATGTAATGGTTCAAGCTTCAACCCTCACATGTGATGTGAACCATGAAGCTTGAACACAAACTTGTGAGGTTTAACATCCCCTGCTTCACCATCCTACACTTGACTAGCGATCGAGTGTAGCGTGTTTACTACGCTAAAGAGTTTAGTGCAGAGGTATCTTGAGTTGGAGGGACTTCATGTAGACCATCTTCGTCATGAAGGTCATCGGAGGAAACTCGTCTAAAGCCTCAAGTGGAGCCTAGTAGAGTCACGGGACTACTACATGGAGCATGTGAAGTGAAGGACTCGATCTACGAGGGTATAGCCATCTTTCACTTCTTATAGTTTAGTAGATATAAAACTAAAACCCTAATTAACTAGTTAAACATCTTGGATGGTCTAGCTTAGCACCTATAAAAATTTAAATTTGGCATGCTTGATGCCACTAGAACCCCTTGCTGGTGCTAGGGTAGACTTTCAGCCTCTGGTGATCACTATCCATAGAGGCTAACACGAGGCACTTGGCTTTCGCACTGTCTATATCCTATGTCTTATGGATCTCAATATCCGTAACGGTGGAATCTGGACCAGGGACAGTGAGGGCTTTAGTAGTAACGAGGTAGCCTAACTTATCATAAGTAATGGCTATCTGAACATTCCTTAGCCAATCTTTATAGTTTTGCCCCATCAATATATTTTTATCTAATAGTAACTTAAGTCCGGTCATCTTGGTCATTGCAATTAGGATAAAGAGAGAACAAACACTCAGCATAGATGCTCTTGCGAATTTAGATTGATTTTAAGTTTATTTAAACAAGATGGCTCCCACTGTTTCCTCGAATTCTCCTTCAAACTATAAAAGAAGAACTAGTCGGGATTAATTGCAACTTACAATTTTTGTTTTAACCTTTCGGCCAAGCTAGTGTCGGTATTTCGAGGGAGGTTTTACAATGCTTACACGAAATTCCTTAATTAAATAACCTTTTTCCCCTGGCGGCGTTGCCCTTCTAACACCTTTCTAGACACCTATTTGGTTTATAACATTGACCGTAAAGTGAAAAAGTCACCCGAAGAGTAATAATAATTACTCACGGTGAGATCGGGATCCAACTATCATTATGTGATAACTTTGAAGGAATCCTACCAAAATCATCTCACTCCAGAGGGTATGCAAAACTAACAAGTTTCCTTTTTCTTTGAAACTCCCGATGTGGATTTTTGCCCTAGGCGCTTACGACCTTGATGAAGGCCAAAATATCATAAGACGCAACTCAAGTTCTACCCGTCATTGTCCTGGATAACCTAGACCCATTCGTACAAACCCTTGACGAAGGCCAAAATGGCTGTATGCCTGTCCTAAATTAATGCATCTATCTATGCTACAGACAAATATCCAAATAGTTACCAATCACTATACCTTGGCGAAGGTCAAAATACATAGATTGAATACTGGTGGATATCCATCTGAAATGACGGAGGGCTACGGCTGGTTTTGGCGAAAACCGTGTACGTAATGAATTTGATATAGTCGAAGGAACCTGATAGCTTTTAAAAAGAGTGGTTTAGGCTCTGCATTTAAAAGTTGTTTTTAAAGAAAACCGAGTTATTTTTAAATTGTTCCAACGATTTAAACTTTTGGTTTGTTTCTTTTGCACTAATCAAAATTAATGCGGTTCCATCATTGCAGAAGAAATGAAAATAGAACGTACGCTTATGCCATTTGCATTTTCCACGGGGCCTCGGGTCTTCACCGTAAGATTACTTAACTTACGGCTGAGCAGGGGCAGGGCTAGAGCGGGTGCAAAACATAAACAACGTTTATTATATGTAATCTATATATAGACATTTGTCTCATGCAATCTTAATAATCATAGATCACAGATCACACCAGAAGCAACACAGTTGAAAATATTGGATATATTAGGAGCCTTTAAAGAAAACCGAATTCAACGGTCGTGATGAATAGCCAAAACCCTCAACTTAGACCCTAATGGGTGCGGCAAACTACCTGTCAAATCCCCGAAGTGAAGCAACCTCCCTTAATGAGATGAGTAGGCCACTCGGCACTTCAAGAACCCGGTAATTTGTGCACCCCACCTTGGGTCTATCTTATGTGCATGAAAAGTAAATGAATAATACAACAGTGGTTATAACTGTCAGTGTATATGCCCTAGAGGCTATTACTGTATCATACTAGTTTGTATATTACTTGATGGAAGCTTGGGATATTCACAGTTGTATATACAATCTTGCTCGAAATGGTAGTATGCTACTTGGTTTGTCTCTGCTTTAATATGTGCATGTGTTTCTTTTAGCATATCGCTGATATACATATTAGTAGAGCCCTTAGGATCTTTGCTTGATTACCAGCGTTATGATGGCGCTCACACTCGTGGGGGCAGGGTAATCCATAAGCACATCCTTATACAGGTCCCTAGTCGTTGGACTATCGAGACAGGGCATCGATACTCCAGAGTAGACTAGCGTATGCGCTTCTCATCCCAGCGTGGGAGACGGTCTGTCCCACAGCCGTCAGTACGTCGTACTTGAGATAGTATGCGGGTGCTCGTTAGGTTACCAGTATACTGGACAGGACTCGTCGGGAACTGTTGGTTGGTATTATACCTATCGTCAGTTATCATTTCCCAGGTGACATGAGTACAGCTTAGTCCGCTGACTTGACACTGTCACTTTGCCTCAAGTGTGTTCCCACTGCACTTTGATTACTACCCTACCACGGCTCAAAGGAGTCGTGCAAACAGGTAGTTTTTGGGTGCAATCCCGAAGCACTTGGAGGTAGTGACGGTTAGACAGGATTCGTCTCTCCCGGTATTGGGGGTTGACATCGCGCTGTGTCTAGGAGAGCCATTACACGAGTAGTCCCTGGCCAGGGTAAGCGAGATATACTGGTAGGTTTCCAGTGTTATCTCAGGGTGTTCTGGGCTACACTCCGATACGACTTGTACCGCTATTAGGGGACTGACGTTCACCGCCCCCTAGGCCCGCCATGGATGTATCAGACGAACAGACCGGACTGTACGGAGACTGTCACATACAGGCTCAGTAGGAGTTCAGATGGGGTTACCTCGTCAGTCTTCTTATCGGCATCTACCTGGGGACCGTTACGTACAGCTAGTGCCGCTTGCGGTCTGTGGTTAAACGCACTGCCAGCGTAGTGTCGAGTCTTTAGAGTCCCACACAGAGAGCTATTCGCCTTTAGGCAAAATGAGTAGAGGTCGCATGGTTTTGCGACAGGGTTCGTTCACATCCGTGCACTTGTGCACGTTTGCTATCCGGACAGCTTATACTAGCGGGCTTTGGTTTAAGCCGGATCCTAGTATATGATTTGGGATTGGTTTTATCTCATTGTATTCGTGTTCCTCGGATCACGAATACGGGTGCGTATGCACAGTTGCTTGAGACATAGGGAGAGGACTTTGATTAGGGTTAATAACCATTGTCATTTTATTAACCCTAATGCTTATGTGTGTATTATGGTTAATTGATATTAGTTTAATATAATTGTGCATGGTTATGGTTGTTGACCATTTGACCTTCTTGACTTGTTGACTTAGGTTGACACTTTGACCATCATCATTTCATTTGGAAGATGCTCTTTGATCCTTGCAATTTGCATTAAAAATGAAATGATAATGGTCATGTCTTGATTAAGCCATGACAATTATCTTACTAATTATCAATTTATAATAATTCACACATATATGTGAGAATGCTTCATATTATTCTCTCATTCACTTTCTCTCTCTTGTTCTTCCTCTCCCTCAAGCTCTCCCCTCTCATGTGTTGAGAAACACTTGAGCTTGAGAAAAACCTCTTCTTGATAATCTTTACTCTCATGTAGGGTTTTAGGACTAGCACTTCTAGCACCCTAGTTACTTCTAGCGTGAAGTTGAAGCCAAAGGTTGAGGCTTTCGGGTGGATCCTTCTTCGACTCAAGAAGACGACAAAGGTGATCCCTTTCTACTACTCCAAGGAGTAAGGAGAGAAGGACATAAAGCCCTAGGTATAACCATTCTACTCTTTAACTAGTTTCTAGTTAGCTTTAGCAAGTTTTTGTTTAGCAAAGATCCGACTTTGTCTAGTCCATGTTGCCTAGAGTAGTAAAAATCCGATTTTTATTCCGTTTTCCGCCTCCCCGCAAGCACCGGGGTGGGCAACGTAGACTTACAGTGGTATCAGAGCCTAACTAAACATAAACTAGCTAGGTAGTAAAAGTGTATGGAAGTTTGATCGGAAAAATCGAAAAACCAAAACATCAAAACCCTAAGTTTCTGTTAAAATTTTTCCTGTTCAAAATAAAATAAATCATACTCCAAAAATCATCTCAGGGTTTTGTGAAGAAAGCCACCAAAAACGATTCAGTGACTCGCTCAAAGAGCCGCGGTTCCGCGGCAATAGCAAGCTATTGCCGTGCAACCGCGGCCATTTTGGCTCGGTTCTGGGTCGAGTTTGGTGCAGTGTTCTTCTGGCATGGTTTTGGGATTTTTAAGATGGTTTATATGTGCCCAGGTTTTCCAGAAAAGAAATTTGTTTTGGGGGCCTATAAATTCGTATTTTTGATCGAACTTCAATACACTTTGACTAAAGGGTTATATCTGTGATGTTTATATGTATTGAACGTCGGCTAATCGCTATATGTCGATTAGTGGGGGTTATACATATCTGTGATCTGTGTTTGATGATGGTATGTGTATATGAATGCGTTGGATTGTCGCGGGTGAATAGCCGGGGTGGATGTGAGATGAGTGTTTCTTTTTCTTTCATTCATTGTAACATGTAAATTGATGTATTATTATTTGTATGGCCGCGCAACCGGGTCGGGGTTGTAGCCATCATTGTATAATTCTTTTTACTGTTTTTGCTCCTAGGATAGACCCATGGAGGGGGTGCACAAACTACCGGGTATCTCGAAGTGCCGAGTGGCCTACTCACGGTGGTGAGGGAGGTTGCTTCGATTCGGGTACTTGGCGGGTAGTTTGCCGCACCCGTAGGGGTCTTGGGTGGGGTATTGGCTATTCACCGCGACCGTGTAATCCGCTTTTCGTTGCAGGCTCGAACGGATTGCGGATTCCTAGTATATCCAATGTATTCATCTGTGATCTGTAATGTTTATCATTGCTATATATTTATATATTATAACTATTTAGGCGTTGCTTATGTTTTACAGCCGCGCTAGCCCAGCCCCCGCTCTGTCGTTAGTTAAGTAACCTAACGGGTGATGACGGGGCCCCGTGGCGAATGCGAATGGCATAAGCGTACATCATATTTTGGTTGTTTTCTGCAATGCTAGGATTAAATGATGGGACGCATTAAAAGAACTAATGCAAGAAAATAAACCAAGTAAAAGTCGGTTGGAACACTTTGAAAAAACACTCGGTTCTTTTCAAAACTAAACTTTTAAAACGCGGAGCTTGAACCACTCCATTTAAAAGCTATCTCATTTCATCGATTATATCAAGTTCACCACATTCACGGTTTCGCCAAAACCATTCGTAGCCCTCCATCATTTCAGTTAAATATTCGGTAGTATTCAAGCTATGTATTTTGACCTCACGCCAAGGCATAGTGATTGGTAGCTGTCGGATATTTATCTGTTGTATAGATAGAATGCATTGGTTTGAGACAATCGTACTGCCATTTTGGCCTATGTCAAGGGTAGGTACTGGTGGGTTCAAATTAACTGGGATAATGATGGAAAGAACTTGACATGTGACTTATGACATTTTGACCTCACGCCAAGGTCATAAGAGCATGGGGCAAAAATCCACATCGGGAGTTTCATAAGTACTGAAACTTGCTAGCGCTGCATACCATTTGGAGTGTGATGATTCTGGTAGAATTCCTTCGGTTTTATCACGCGATGATATTTGGATCCCGATCCTACTGTGAGTATATGCTACTCCTCGGGAAAACTCTCACTTAACGATCAATGCTATAAACCTAGTAGGTGTCTAGAAAGGTGTTAGCGGGGCTACGCCCACAGGGAAAAGAGGTTACTTAATTAAGGAACTTCACGAAAGCGTTGGAAAACCTCCCTCGAAGTACCGACACTGGCCTAGCTGAACGGTTAAGCAAGTATTGTACGGTGAGATTGATCCCGACTAATCCTTTCTTTACGGTTTGAGAAGGGATTCGAGAGACAGTGGGAGACATCCTGTTTAGACAAACTAAAACCACTCTAAATTTGCAAGAGCATCATGCTAAAGTGTTTCTTTTCTCTCTCCTAATTGCAGCGACCATTCAACATGACCGGACTTAAGTTATTACTAGATAAAAACATACTGACAGGGCCAAACTACAAAGATTGGCTCAGGAATATCAAGATGGCAATCACTTACGACAAGCTGGGGTATCTCCTTACCACCAAAGCTCCCCCTGTCCCAGGTCCCAAAACCAGTGTCGTAGATAGGGAAATCTATAAGACCTGGGAAATAGATTGCGCGAAGGCCAAATGCCTCGTACTTGCCTCGATGGACAACGAACATCAGAGGAGGCACGAGAATATGGACCTAGAGTCCATATTTCTTCATACAAAAGAACTGTATGGAGAGCAGTCTTGTATCGCCAGATACGAAGTGTCGAAGAAGTTGTTTTCGGCAAGGTTGGCCGTCGGATCATCGGTAGTGGAACACGTGCTTAAGATGATTGGCTACATAGAGGAGCTCGCAGAACTTGGGACCACGTTGGAGAATGAGCTCTATACGGACTTGATTCTCCAGTCCCTTCCTTCCACTTACGCCCAGTTCATCCTGAACTTCAACTTATAGGAAAAGGAAGTTGAACTTTCAGAGCTCCTCAACATGCTGAGGAGTGCAGAGGGCACCATACAGAAAGGTAGGGAGACATCCACTTTGTTTGTAGGAGGATCTTCCTCTTCTAGATCCAGTGCGAAAGCCAAGGGTAAGAAGAAGAAAGCTCCCGCCAAACCAAGAGGCGGTGTCAGTAAAGTGGATACGAAGGGAAAAGGAAAAGCAACAAAGGTAGCGGGAAAGCTGGTGGGGAAGGAAGAATGCTTCTACTGTCACAAAAGTGGTCACTGGAAACAGGATTGCAAGGCTTGGAAGGCCAGAACACAGGATTTGAAGCGAGTTGCGGCTTCAGCTTCGGTGTGTATGTTATTGAAAACTGTCTATCAATAAACTCTACATCCTGGGTATTGGATACCGGATCAGGATCTCATATCTGTAATTCTTTGCAGGCGTTGAGAAAGCGTAGAGTTTTGAAGGCAGGTGACATGACCCTCAGAGTTGCAAACGGTGCTAGCATGGATGTTGAGGCCATGGGGGACTATCACCTGGGACTGTCAGATGGACACTTTTTGGTTTTGCGTAGTTGTTATTATGTACCAAATGCAACCTGTAATATCATTTCTGTATCTTTATTATCTAAAGAAGGTTATGAATTTGCATTTGTAAGTAATGTAGTGAACATTCACCTTAATCAAGTTTTGATTGGGTCAGGTACATTGAACAACGGTATATACGTATTAAACCAACAACAGATTTTCAATATCCAGAATACACACAAAAGAAAGTCTCCAGAAATCAATAAAACTTTCTTATGGCATTGTAGACTGGGTCACATCAATGAGAGAAGGTTGACTGAGTTACAAACAAAAGGATATTTGAATCCGTTCGAATATCAATCGTATGCAACTTGTCAATCCTGTCTCAAAGGAAAGATGACAAAGACTCCGTTCACTGGACACGGAGTAAGAGCGAGCGAGCTCTTAGGACTCGTACACAGCGACGTGTGCGGTCCAATGTCTACACATGCACGAAGCGGTTATTCTTACTTCATTACTTTTACGGATGACTTTTCAAGGTACGGTTATGTCTTCTTAATGAAACATAAATTCGAGACTTTTGAAAGATTGCAGGAATATAAGAATGAAGTAGAAAAACAAACAGGCAAAAGTATCAAGGCACTGAGATCTGATCGAGGTGGTGAATAATTGAGTGCCGAGTTCCTGGGTTACTTAAAAGAGAATGGAATTCTCTCTCAGCTTACTCCTCCATACACTCCGCAACATAACGGTATATCGGAGAGGCAGAACCGAACCCTATTGGATATGGTTTGGTCCATGATGAGTAACGCTGAGTTGCCTCGATCGTTCTGGGGATATACGCTAGAAACAGCTGCATACCTTTTGAACCGAGTTCCCACTGTTAGTGTTTATGCCCTAGAAGGCCATTACTGTATCATACTAGTTTGTATATTACTTAATGGAAGATTGGGATATTCACATGTATATAGCAGTCTTGCTAAACATGGTAGTATGCTACTTGGTTTTTCTATCTTAATATGTGAGTATACGTATTGATAGAGCTCTTAGGATCTTGCTTGACTACCAGCGTTGTGATGGCAGTCACACTAGTGGGGGCTGGATAGTCTACAAGCACATCCTTATTCAGGTCCCTGGTCGTTGGATTATCGAGACAGAGCATCGATACTCCGGAGTAGACTAGTGTGTACGCTTCTCATCCCAGTTGGGGAGATGGTCTGTCCCACAGCCGTCAGTACGTCGTACTGGAGATAGTATGCAGGTGCTCGTTGGGTTACGGGTACACCGGACAGGACTCACAGGGAACTGTTGGTTGGTTTTATACCAGTCGTCAGTAAACAGTTCCCAGGTGACATGAGTACAGCATAGTCCGCAGACTTGACACTGCTACTTCGCCTCGAGTGTGTCCCACTGTTCTTAGATTGCTACCCTACCACGGCTCAAAGGAGTCGTGCAAACAGGTAGCAGTTGGGTACAGTCCCGAGCACTTGGAGGCAGTGGCGGTTAGACAGGATTCGTCTCTCCCGGTATTGGGGGTTGATATCGCGCTGTGTCAGAGAGCAATTACGCAAAGTACCTGGCCAGGGCAAGCGAGATTTGCTGGTAGGTTCCAGTAGTTTCTCAGGGTGTAATGGGATTCGCTCCGACACGACTTATACCGCTATTAGGGGACTGACGCTTGCCGCCCCCTAGGCCCGATATGCGATAGTCTTAGACGAACGGACCGGACTGTACGGAGATTGTCACATCAGACTCAGTAGGAGATCGGATGGGTTTCCTCATCGGCCTTCTTATCGACATCTACCTGGGGACCGTTACGTACAGCTAGTGCCGCTTGCGGTCTGTGGTTAAACCCACTGCCAGCGTAGTAGTCGAGTCTCTAAAGTCCCACACAGAGAGTTTCCCTACTCCAGGCGAAACGATATAGAGGTCGTATGGTTTTACGACAAGGGTTCGGATGCATACGTGTGTTTACGCACGTACGACTTTCGGACAGTTTTTACCAGTCGGCTTTGGTTTAAGCCAGTTACTGGTATCCGGTTATTGGATTTATACAGTCTAAAGTTTTTCCGTATTTTTGCGGAAAGGAGGGGCGTTCTCGTAATTGCGCGAGAAGCTTCTAGAAGATGGTGACTAAGGAGGTTTAGGTGGCATATACAATGAATGTGATTAGTGAGTCATATGGATGATTCATCCATGTCATTAATGCATCATAAATGCTTAATGACTCATGGATGTGAATCATCACTAGATATTATCAAGCATGGTTGTTAAATTCATTTCTTTTCTTTTCTTGATAAAAGAAATGCTTGATATATATTATCATAACTCATTCTTCTCACTTCATTATTATCTTCACCTTCTCTCTCTTCAAGCTCTCCCTCTTCAAACCCTAATCCTCCCCTCTCATGTGTTGAGTACATAGATTAGTTAGACTAATTAAACCATAACCCTCACTCTATATCACCTAGCTTCTTTGATTAGCACTTAAAGAAGGTTAGTTGCCTCAAGTTTAGAGGCTAAGCTTGGAGTAAAGCTCTCGGGTGGATCGTCTACTACTTCGAGAAGGCCGAGGAGGAGGAGGAGTTCGTAAAGACGAAGGACACGGTTCTTTAGGTATAATCCCTTTACATAGTAGTTGCTAACAACTATGTTTGATGTTAGTTATCGTTTAGCTTCAATTCGTGCGGTTAGTCGATATTTAAGCAAAGAACAAGATCGTTTTTCATATTTTCGCCTCCCCGCAAGTCGTGGGGTGTTGTACATCGACTTACAGTGGTATCAGAGCCTCGCTAAACAATAAATAACTTACTTGCAAATTTGTATGAATTTCGAACGGAAAAAACGAAACCGGAAAAACCCGAAATCACAAGTTTCTGTCGATTTTTAAATGAAGTCCAAAATTTTTTTAGGGAGATTCAGAAAGCTTAAAAAGACAGTAGAAGAACACCCAAGAAATTTGGGCCCCTGAATCGCCTAAAGCGCCGCGGAACCGCGGCGGATCGCACCGATCCGCCGCGCTTCCGCCGCCGAGTTGGCGATTCAGGAACCCAATTTTCCTGTGTTGCTTTTCTGTGATATTTGGTATTTTCTGGAATATTTTATTTTTGCTCAGGTTTCAGATTTACAGAGCAGTATTGGAGCAAAATTAAAAGTGTTTAATCGATCGAAATTATACAGTATTTGCTTGTTGGATTATATCTGTGTTTGTATAATGTGTTCGTAAACCTCCCCTAACTGCTAGTATGTCGGTTAGCAGGGGGTTGCACATTTCTGTAATGTTTTTTACTGTTTGTGGATATGAACTGTGTTGGACTGTTGTGATGTTTAGCCGGGGTTATGTGATGGGTTATTATTTAATTCATTTGATGTAATTGTAATTTGTTGTAATATTATTTTGCGGGGCACATCCAGGTTGCGGTTGTAGCCACCGTTGTATTATTTCATTTTACTGTTTTTGCTCCTAGGACAGACCCAAGGTGGGGTGCACAAACTGCCAGGCGGGTAGTTTGCCGTACCTGTTGGGGTCTTGGATGGGGTAATGGCTATTCATCACAACTGTGTAATCCGTCTTTTGTTGCAGGCTCAAAACAAACACGGATTACTTGCAAATCCAATAAAGTTCATCTGTGATCTGGAATGCCTATTATTGCGTCTAACGAATGTACAATATCTATATATGATAGCTATTTAGACGTCACTTATGTTTTACACCCGCGCTAGCCCAGCCCCCGCTCTGTCGTTAGTTAAGTAACCTAACGGATGATGACGGGACCCCGTGGCGAATGCGGATGGCATAAGAGGACGTTGTATTTTCGTTGTTTTCTGCAATGATAGGTTAATGATGGGACGCATTATTTATAATGCAAAGAAAATAAACCAAAAGTTTAATCGTTGGAACAATTTAAAAGAAACCACTCAGTTAATTTTAAAAACAGATATTTTTAAATGCGGAGCTTTAACCACTCCTTTTAAAAGCTATCAGGTTCTTTCGGTTATATCAAGTTCACTACGTTCACGGTTTCGCCAAAACCATTCGTAGCCCTCCGTCATTTCATTTGAGTATTCAGTAGTATTCAAGCTATGCATTTTGGCCAAAGTCAAGGCATAGTGTTTGGTAGCTGCTGGGTTTTTCATTTGTTGCATAAGATAGATGAGTTGGTTTGGGACAGTCGTATTATCATTTGACCAAAGTCAGGGGTATATTTGGATGGGTTCAAATTAGACAAGATAATGACGGGTAGAACTTGACATGTGACTTATGACATTTTGACCAAAGCCAAGGTCATAAGAGCATGGGGCAAAAACTTATATCGGGAATTTCTAAAGAAACTGAAATTTGCAAAGAGATGCATACCATTTGGAGTTTGATGAATGTTGGTAGCATTCCTTCAACATTATCATACGATAATATTTGGATCCCGATCCTACTGTGAGTATATGCTACTTATCAGGAGATTCGTCACTTAATGATCAATGCTATAAACCAAGTAGGTGTCCAGAAAAGTGTCAGCGGGGTTACGCCCCCAGAGAAAAGAGGTTATTTAATTAAGGAACTTCGCGAAAGCGTTGGAAAACCTCCCTCGAAGTATCGACACTAGCCTGGCTGAACGGTTAAGTAAGTATTGTACAGTAAGAATAGTCCTGGCTAATTCTTCTTTTATGGTTTGAGGAAGGATTCGAGAAACAGTGGGAGCCATCCAGTTTAGATAAACTAAAAACCACTCTAAACTTGCAAGAGCATCATGCTAAAGAGTTTTCTTCTCTCTCTCCTAATTGCAGCGACCCTGAAAATGACTGGACTTAAGTTACTTTTAGAGAAAAATATACTGACAGGGCCAAACTATAAAGATTGGCTGCGGAATGTCAAAATGGCTTTGACCTATGACAAACTGGGGTACGTCCTTACCGCTACGGCATCTGCTGTCCCTGGTCCCAAATCCAGCAATGCGGATAAGGAAATTCGCAAAACCTGGGATTTAGATTGCGCGAAAGCCAAGTGCATCATGCTTGCCTCAATGAACAATGAACATCAGAGGAGGCACGAGGATATGAACCTAGATGGCATATTTCTCCATACAAAGGAACTTTATGGAGAGCAATCTCGTATAGCAAGATACGAGACCTCTAAGAACTTGTTTCGAGCGAGGTTGGCTGTCGGGTCATCGGTAGGAGAACATGTCCTAAAGATGATCGACTATATTGAAGAGCTCGCAGACCTTGGGACGACTTTGGATAATGAGCTCTATACAGACCTTATTCTCCAGTCCCTTCCTCACATCTACGCCCAGTTTATCCTGAACTTCAACCTTCAAAGAAAAGAAGTTGAACTTCCGGAACTCCTGAACATGTTAAGGAGTGCAGAGGGCACCTTGCAGAAAGCAAGGGAAATACCCGCTATGTTTGTTAGCGGTGCATCTTCTTCCGGGTCCAAGGCTAAGGCCAAAGGAAGGAAGAAGAAGGCCGCCACCAAACCTAGAGGAGGTGTTAGTAAGGTGGGAGGGAAGGGAAAGAAAAAGTTTGCGGTACCGGTAGTTGGCCAGGATGAGTGCTTCCATTGTCACAGGAAAGGGCACTGGAAGAAGGATTGCAAGGCGTGGAACGCCAAGAACCAGGAACCGAAGCAAGCTGTGGTTTCGACTTCAGGTGTGTTTGTAATTGAGAATTGTCTGTCGATCAACTCTACTTCCTGGGTATTGGATACCGGATCAGGATCTCATATTTGCAATTCATTGCAGGCACTGAGAAACCGTAGAGTGCTAAAGGAAAGTGATATGACTCTAAAGGTTGCTAACGGAGCTAGCGTGGGAGCTGCGTCCGTCGGGGATTATCATCTAGGATTGACGAGTGGACACATTTTGGTTTTACATAACTGTTATTTTGTACCAAGCTTAACGTGTAATATCATATCAGTTTCCTTGTTATCAAATAAAGGTTATGATTTCACGTTTGTAAGAGATGTTGTTAACATCCACCTTAATCATGGTTTGATTGGGTCCGGTACACTAAATAACGGTATATATGTTTTAAACCAACTCCAAATTTTCAACGTCCAGAACACACTTAAAAGAAAGTCTCCAGATTTAAATAAAGCTTTCTTATGGCATTGTAGACTGGGTAACATCAATGAGAGAAGGTTGACTAAGTTGCATAGAGAAGGATATTTGGACTCGTTCGAATATCAAACTTATGACACTTGTCAATCTTGTCTCAAAGGAAAGATGACAAAGACTCCATTTACTGGACAAGGAGTAAGAGCGAGCGAGCTCTTAGGACTCATACACAGCGATGTATGCGGTCCAATATCTACACATGCAAGAGGTGGTTTTTCCTATTTCATTACTTTCACGGATGATTACTTAAGGTACGGATTCATTTATCTGATGAAACATAAATCCGAGGCTTTTGAGAAATTCCAAGAGTATAAGAATGAAGTAGAAAACCAAACCGGCAAAAGTATCAAGACACTTAGATCTGATCGAGGTGGTGAATACTTGAGTGCCGAGTTCCTAGGTTACCTAAAAGAGAAAGGAATTCTCTCTCAGCTTACTCCTCCATACACTCCACAGCATAATGGCGTATCGGAGAGACGGAATCGAACCCTATTGGATATGGTACGATCCATGATGAGTAATGCTGAGTTACCGCGATCTTTCTGGGGTTATGCGCTAGAATCAGCGGCATATCTTTTGAACAGGGCTCCTACCAAGACTGTGCCTACCACTCCATATCAGATGTGGACTGGGAAGAAACCCCATCTTCAGCATATGAAGATTTGGGGATGTCCGGCTTTTGTTAAAAAGCAGCATGTGGACAAGCTCGAGGCACGATCAGTAAAATGTATGTTTGTGGGATATCCAAAGAACTCCAAGGGATATTATTTCTATTACGCAGAGGAACAAAAGGTTTTTGTTTCTCGTAATGCCCATTTTCTAGAGCATCAGTTTTTAGAAAAGGAAATAAGTGGGAGTGAAATAGAACTGGAAGAAATTCCAGAACCACAAGCTGCTACTGAAAGTTTGGTAGAACCGGAAGTTCAAGAAGAACAGGACATTCCCGCACCCCTCCGCAGGAGTAGTAGGCCGTCTCATCCGCCTGAGAGATACTACGGTTTTCTCATAGATGGGGATAGAGAGGATTGCATAATAGATGATGATGAACCTACTGACTTCCAGCAGGCCATCCAGAGCGGCGACTCGGTACGATGGCTAGATGCAATGCAGACCGAAATGGAGTCCATGTACACCAACAAAGTATGGACTTTGGACTTTGCTCCAGATGGGGTAAAACCCATAGGATGCAAATGGATCTTCAAGAAAAAGATTGGTGTAGATGGGCAGGTGGAAACCTATAAGGCTAGACTTGTTGCAAAGGGTTTTCGTCAAAGACCTGGTTTGGACTATGACGAAACTTTTTCTCCAGTGGCTATGCTCAAATCCATTCGGGTCCTTCTTGCTATTGCTGCCTTCCATGATTATGAAATCTGGTAGATGGACGTAAAGACGGCTTTTCTGAATGGAAATTTAGAAGAGTGCGTCTATATGGATCAGCCAGAGGGTTTCAATCAGAGTGGGAGCAGCGGAAAAGTATGCAAGCTGCTTAAGTCCATTTATGGACTAAAGCAGGCATCGCGGAGTTGGAACATCTGTTTTGATGAGACAGTCAAAGAATATGACTTTATCAAAAATCCAGATGAACCGTGCATATATAGTAAAGTTGTATCCAGAAGTGTCGTATTCCTCGTCTTGTACATGGATGACATTCTATTGATAGGAAATGACATTCCTATGTTACAATCTGTCAAAGGATTCTTGTCACACAGGTTCTCCATGAAAGACCTGGGTGATGCCTCTTACATTCTGGGGATCCGGATCTATCGTGATAGATCCAAGAGGATGTTGGGACTTTCGCAGTCCAGGTATATCGACACAGTACTGAAAAGATTCAGTATGGAAGATTCTAAGCGCGGTAATCTACCGGCTTGTCATGGAATCACCCTCTCCAAAGAGATGTCTCCCAAGACTGATTTGGAAAGGGAACGCATGTCTATTATACCCTACGCTTCTGCGGTAGGCTCTATAATGTATGCGATGTTGTGCACCAGACCAGATGTAGCTTACACACTGAGCGTGGTAAGCCGGTATCAGTCAGACCCAGGGGAGAAGCACTGGATAGCAGTAAAGAACATTCTCAAGTACCTGAGAAGGACTAAGGAGATGTTCTTGGTTTACGGCGGAAAAGACCTCAGGTTGGAGGCCTTTGCTGATTCCGGCTTTCAGAGTGATAAGGACGATTCCAAGTCCATGTCGGGTTATGTCTTTACCCTCAATGGAGGGGCGGTGTGCTGGAAGAGCTCCAAGCAGGACACCGTTGCTGACTCGACGATGGAAGCGGAGTATATAGCTGCTTGTGATGCCACAAAAGAAGCAGTCTGGATGAAGAAGTTCCTAACAGAACTTCAGGTGGTTCCTACCATAGTTGATCCAATACCTCTATATTGCGACAACAACGGAGCTATAGCTTTAGCAAAGGAACCAAGGTCCCATCAGAAGTCCAGACACATATTAAGGCGGTATCACCTGATCAGGGAGATCATTGATCGTCAGGAGATCGAGGTTCGGAGAGTTGCTTCTGAAGAGAACATTGCTGATCCATTCACGAAGGCCCTACCTCAGATTCAGTTCGAGAGGCTACTCGAGATCACCGGTCTTCGATACGCCAGTACATGGCCCTAGTGCAAGTGGGAGATTGTTAGTGTTTATGCCCTAGCAGGCCATTACTGTATCATACTAGTTTGTATATTACTTAATGGAAACTTGGGATATTCACATGTATATAACAGTCTTGCTAAACATGGTAGTATGCTACTTGGTTTTTCTATCTTAATATGTGAGTATATGTATTGATAGAGCTCTTAGGATCTTGCTTGACTACCAGCGTTGTGATGGCAGTCACACTAGTGGGGGCTGGGTAGTCTACAAGCACATCCTTATTCAGGTCCCTGGTAGTTGGATTATCGAGACAGAGCATCGATACTCCGGAGTAGACTAGTGTGTACGCTTCTCATCCCAGTTGGGGAGATGGTCTGTCCCACAGCCGTCAGTACGTCGTACTAGAGATAGTATGTAGGTGCTCGTTGGGTTACGGGTACACCGGACAGGACTCACAGGGAACTGTTGGTTGGTTTTATACCAGTCGTCAGTAAACAGTTCCCAGGTGACATGAGTACAGCATAGTCCGCAGACTTGACACTGCTACTTCGCCTCGAGTGTGTCCCACTGTTCTTAGATTGCTACCCTACCACGGCTCAAAGGAGTCGTGCAAACAGGTAGCAGTTGGGTGCAGTCCCGAGCACTTGGATGCAGTGGCGGTTAGACAGGATTCGTCTCTCCCGGTATTGGGGGTTGATATCGCGCTGTGTCAGAGAGCCATTACGCAAAGTCTCTGGCCAGGGCAAGCGAGATTTGCTGGTAGGTTGCAGAAGTTTCTCAGGGTGTAATGGGCTTCGCTCCGACACGACTTATACCGCTATTAGGGGACTGACGCTTGCCGCCCCCTAGGCCCGATATGCGATAGTCTTAGACGAACGGACCGGACTGTACGGAGATTGTCACATCAGACTCAGTAGGAGATCGGATGGGTTTCCTCATCAGCCTTCTTATCGACATCTACCTGGGGACCGTTACATACAGCTAGTGCCGCTTGCGGTCTGTGGTTAAACCCACTGCCAGCATAGTAGTCGAGTCTCTAGAGTCCCACACAGAGAGTTTCCCTACTCCAGGCGAAACGATATAGAGGTCGTATGGTTTTACGACAAGGGTTCGGACGCATACGTGTGTTTATGCACGTACGACTTTCGGACAGTTTTTACCAGTCGGCTTTGGTTTAAGCCAGTTACTGGTATCCGGTTATTGGATTTATACAGTCTAAAGTTTTTCCGTATTTTTGCAGAAAGGAGGGGCGTTCTCGTAATTGCGCGAGAAGCTTCTAGAAGATGGTGACTAAAGAGGTTTAGGTGGCATATACAATGAATGTGATTAGTGAGTCATATGGATGATTCATCCATGTCATTAATGCATCATAAATGCTTAATGACTCATGGATGTGTATCATCACTAGATATTATCAAGCATGGTTGTTAAATTCATTTCTTTTTCTTTTCTTGATAAAAGAAATGCTTGATATATATTATCATAACTCATTCTTCTCACTTCATTATTATCTTCACCTTCTCTCTCCTCAAGCTCTCCCTCTTCAAACCCTAATCCTCCCCTCTCATGTGTTGAGTACAAGGATTAGTTAGACTAATTAAACCATAACCCTCACTCTATATCACCTAGCTTCTTTGATTAGCACTTAAAGAAGGTTAGTTGCCTCAAGTTTAGAGGCTAAGCTTGGAGTAAAGCTCTCGGGTGGATCGTCTACTACTTCGAGAAGGCCGAGGAGGAGGAGGAGTTCGTAAAGACGAAGGACACGGTTCTTTAGGTATAATCCCTTTACATAGTAGTTGCTAACAACTATGTTTGATGTTAGTTATTGTTTAGCTTCGATTCGTGCGGTTAGTCGATGTTTAAGCAAAGAACAAGATCGTTTTTCATATTTCCGCCTCCCTGCAAGTCGTGGGGTGTTGTACATCGACTTACACCCACTAAGACTGTGCCTACCACACCATATGAGTTATGGAGTGGGAAGAAACCCTATCTTCAATACTTGAAGGTTTAGGGATGTCCAGCTTATGTCAAAAAGCAGCATACGGACAAACTAGAGGCACGCTCAGTACTGTGCAAGTTTGTGGGATACCCAAAGAACTCCAGAGGGTATCTTTTCTATTACGCAGAGGAATAAAAAGTCCTTGTTTCTCGTAATGCCCATTTTCTGGAACATCAGTTCATAGAAAAAGAAATAAGTGGGAGCGCAATAGAACTGGAAGAATTTCCAGAACCACGAGCTATTACTGAAAGCTTAGTAGAACCAGAGGGTTTGAAAGATCAGGACATTCCCACGCCACTCCGCAGGAGTAGTAGGCAGTCTCATCCGCCCGAGAAATACTACGGTTTTCTCATTGACGAGGATAGAGAGGATTGCATCATAGATTGTGATGAGCCTACTAGCTTCCAGCAAGCCATTCAGAGTGTCGACTCAGTAAAATGGCTGGATGCAATGCGGACCGAAATGGAGTCCATGTACACCAACAAAGTATGGACGTTGGACATTGCTCCAGATGGGGTAAAACCCGTAGGATGCAAGTGGATCTTCAAAAGGAAGATTAGTGTAGATGGACAGGTTGAGACCTATAAAGCTAGACTGGTTGCAAAGGGTTTTCGTCAGCGACCTGGTTTGGACTATGACGAAACCTTTTCTCCAGTAGCTATGCTGAAATCCATTCGGATCCTTCTTGCCATTGCTGCTTTTCCACGATTATGAAATTTGGCAGATGGACGTAAAGACCGCTTTTCTAAATGGACATTTAGAGGAGTGTGTCTATATGGAACAGCCAGAGGGTTTCATTCAGAGTGGGAGCAGCGGAAAGGTGTGCAAGTTGCTTAAGTCCATTTATGGACTGAAGCAGGCATCGCGGAGTTGGAACATCTGTTTCGATGAGACGGTCAAGGAATTTGGATTTATCAAAAATCCAGATGAACCATGCATCTATTGTAGATTTGTAGCGAGAACTGTAGTATTCCTCGTTTTATACGTGGATGACATTCTCTTAATAGGAAATGACATTCCTATGCTACAATCTGTCAAGCGGTTCTTATCACACAGGTTCTCCATGAAAGACCTGTTAGTGTATATGCCCTAGAGGCCATTACTGTATCATACTAGATTGTATATTACTTTATGGAAGCTTGGGATATTCACCTTGTATATAAAATCTTGCTCAATATAGTAGTATGCTACTTGGTTTGTTTCTACTTCAATGTGTACATGTGTTTATTTTAGTATATCACCTATGCACATTAGTGGAGCCCTTAGGATCTTTGCTTGATTACCAGCGTTATGATGGCAGTCACACTAGTGGGGATGGGTAATTTATAAGCACATCCTTATGCAGGTCCCTAGTCGCAGGACTATCGAGACAGGGCATCGATACTCCGGAGTAGACTAGCGCATGCGCTTCTCATCCCTGTGTGGGAGATGGTCTGTCCCACAGCCATCAGTACGTCGTACTGGAGATAGTATGCGGGTGCTCGTTGGGTTACGAGTACACTGGAAAGGACTCGTCGGGAACTGACCGGTTGGTATTATACCTATCGTCAGTTATCAGTTCCCAGGTGACATGAGTATAGCTTAGTCCGCTGACTTGATACTGTCACTTCGCCTCGAGTGTGTTCCCACTGTACTTTGATTACTACCCTACCACGGCTCAAAGGAGTCGTGCAAACAGGTAGTAGTTGGGTGCAGTCCCGAAGCACTTGGAGGCAGTGACGGTTAGACAGGATTCGTCTCTCCCGGTATTGGGGGTTGACATCGCGCTGTGTCTAGGAGAGCCATTACACGAGTAGTCCCTGGCCAGGGCAAGCGGGATATACTGGTAAGCTTCCAGTGTTATCTCAGGGTGTTTTGGGCTTCACTCCGACACGACTTGTACCGCTATTAGGGGACTGACGTTTACCGCCCCCCTAGGCCCGCCATGCGATGTATCATACGAACATACCGGACTGTACGGAGACTGTCACATTCAGGCTCAGTAGGAGTTCAGATGGGTTTCACCTCGTTAGTCTTCTTGTCGGCATCTACCTGGGGAGCGTTACGCACAGCTAGTGCCGCTTGCGGTCTGTGGTTAAACCCACTGCCAGCGTAGTGTCGAGTCTTTAGAGTCCCACACAGAAAGCTATTCGCCTTTAGGCAAAAGAGTAGAGGTCGCATGGTTTTGCGACAGGTCGCATGGTTTTGCGACAGGGTCCGGTCACATCCGTGCACTTGTGCACGTACAGTGTCCGGACAGTTAACACTAGCGGGCTTTGGTTTAAGCCAGATCCTAGTGTACGTTTTGGGATTGGTTTTATCCAGTATGTATTCATGTTCCTCGGAACGCGGATGCGGGTGTGTATGCACAGTTGACGGAGAGACAGAGGCAGAGGATTCTCATTAGGGTTGTTGACCGTTGACTGTTGATTATTGACTTTTTGCTCAACCCTAGTGAGAATATGATATGTAATTAACAATAATATTAATTAAGTATTATGGTGACATGGTTGTTGAGGGGTTGACTTTGTTGACTTGTTGACTTTGTTGACCGGTTGACTAGGTTGGACTAGTTGACCATCATGATGACAATGACTATCATTTCATGGCAAAGACTTTTTGCTTGCTTGTTCTCCTGTGAAAAATGAGTGCATGAAATGATATGGCTATTGTAGCTTAAACCATCACATAATACTTGATTGCTATGATTTGTTATGATGGCTTTGGATTATGAGAGCCAAGTGAGAAAAGTCTTTCTCATTCTATCATTTTCATTCTCTCTCTTGTTCTTGAGCTCTCATCTTCTTCCTCTTGCTCTCCCTCTTTTTAGTTTATGGTTCACTTGTCTCATGTGTTGAGAACCAAGAACCATAGAGAAAATCCCAACACACTCTTCTCTACTCACTCTAGTTCATAAGGTTTAGCAAACCAAGTGAACTAGTTTCTTCAAAGACCGAAGAAGAAGCCAAAGGTAGAAGCTTTCAGGTGGATCGATCTTCGGCGCAAGGAGACGACGGGGTGAAGCCGATCCGGACAACCATCGAGGCTTGAAGACGAAGGAGTTCAAGAAAGAAAGGTATAACCCCCTAACCGAGTAGTTAACAACTCCTAGTTAGGTTGTTAGTTAGATGTTTAACCAAGATCCGGTTTTGAGTCCATGTTACCGCCGCTAGAAAATTGTTTTTCACCAAATTCCGCATGCCCGAAAGTACCGGGAGAGATAGCATGGACTTACAGTGGTATCAGAGCCTAGTTAAACACTACCTAACATGTTAGCATAGTAACTAGAAATTCGATCGGAGAAAAAGTCGCGAAATACACCCGGATTTCAAACTTTCTGTCGATTTTCAAAGTGCTGCAAAAATTATTTGAGATATACCAAAAATCGACTCTGGGTTTTTAGAAGAAACTGCAAAAATTCGACCCACTGAATCGATCAAAGCGCCGCGTTTCCGCGGCGGGAGCTTGCTCCCGCCGCGGAACCGCGGCCGAGTTGACTCGGTCGTGGGGTTTTATTTTTACAGTTTGTTCATAGGGGTATTTTGGGATTTTTGGAATATGTATTTTCTGCCCAGATTTTCCAGAACGAAAATTTTGTGTTTGGGGCCTGAAAATCCGTATTTTTGATCGAACTTCTAAAAGACTTAACCTGACGGGTTTTTCTGTGATGTGATATTTGTATTGAACGTCTGCTAATCGCTATATGTCGATTAGTGGGGGTTATACAAATCTGTGATCTGTAATGTTATTGGAATGTGTATATGAATTCATTGGATTGTCGCGGGTGAATAGCCGGGGGTTGTGAGACGAGAGTTTTCTTTTCTTTCAATTCATGTAAATTTATAAATTGATGTAATAATTATTTGTATGGCCGCACAACCGGGTCGGGGTTGTAGCCGTCATTGTATAATTTCTTTTTACTCCTAGGATAGACCCATGGAGGGGGTGCACAAACTACCGGGTATGCCGAAGTGCCGAGTGGCCTACTCACGGAGTTAAGGGAGGTTGCTTCGCTTAGGGTACTTGGCGGGTAGTTTGCCGCACCCGTAGGGGTCTTGGGTGGGGTATTGGCTATTCACCGCGATCGTGTAATCTGCTTTTCGTTACAGGCTCGTACGAATTGCGGGTTCCTTGTATATCCAATGTGTTCATCTGTGATCTGAAATGGCTATCATTGCAGTATATCTATATATAATATTATTTAGGCGTTGCTTATGTTTTACAGCTGCGCTAGCCCAGCCCCCGCTCTGTCGTTAGTTAAGTAACCTAACGGGTAATGACGGGGCCCCGTGGCGAATGCGAATGGCATAAGCGTACGCCATATTTTGGTTGTTTTCTGCAATGGTAGGATTAAATGATGGGACACATTAAAAGAACTAATGCATGAATATCACGCATTAAAAGAACTAATGCATGAAAAATAAACCAAGTAAAAGTCGTTGGAACACTTTCGAAAAACCACTCGGTTCTTTTCAAAACTAACTTTTAAATGCGGAGCTTGAGCCACTCCTTTTAAAAGCTATCTCGTTCCATCGATTATATCAAGTTCACTAAGTTCACGGTTTAGCCAAAACCATCCGTAGCCCTCCATCATTTCAGTTAAATATTCGGTAGTATTCAAGCTATGTATTTTGATCTCACGCCAAGGCATAGTGATTGGTAGCTGCCGGATATTTATCTGTTGCATAGATAGAATGCGTTGGTTTGGGACAGCCGTACTGCCATTTTGGCCTACGTCAAGGGTAGGTACGAGTGGGTTCAAATTAACCTGGATAATGATGGGAAGAACTTGACATGTGACTTATGACATTTTGACCTCACGCCAAGGTCATAAGAGCATGGGGCAAAAATCCACATCGGGAGTTTCAAAAGAACTGAAACTTGCTAGTGTTGCATACCATTTGGAGTGTGATGATTCTGGTAGGATTCCTTCAGTTTCGTCACATGATGATATTTGGATCCCGATCCTACTGTGAGTATATGCTACTCCTCGGGAAATTTCTCACTTAACGATCAATGCTATAAACCAAGTAGGTGTCTAGAAAGATGTTAGCGGGGCTACGCCCCCAGGGAAAAGAGGTTATTTAATTAAGGAACTTCGTGAAAGCGTTGGAAAACCTCCCTCAAAGTACCGACACTGGCCTGGCCGAACGGTTAAGCAAGTATTGTACGGTGAAATTGATCCTGACTAATTCTTCCTTTTTTGGTTTGAGGAGGGATTCGAGAAACAGTAGGAGCCATCCTGTTTAGACAAACTAAAAACCATTCTAAACTTGCAAGAGCATCATGCTGAGTGTTTCTTCTCTCTCCTAATTGCAGCGACCAATCGACATGACTGGACTTAAGTTACTTCTAGATAAAAACATACTGACAGGGCCAAACTACAAAGATTGGCTCAGGAATGTCAAGATGGCAATCACTTACGACAAGCTGGGGTATCTTCTTACCACCAAAGCTCCCCCTGTCCCAGGTCCCAAAACCAGCGTCGCAGATAAGGAAATCCATAAGACCTGGGAACTATATTGCGCGAAGGCCAAGTGCCTCGTGCTTGCCTGTATGGACAACGAACATCAGAGGAGGCACGAGAATATGGACCTCGAATCCATATTTCTCCATACAAAAGAACTGTATGGAGAGCAGTCTCGTATCGCAAGATACGAAGTGTCGAAGAAATTATTTTCGGCAAGGTTGGCCGTCAGATCATCGGTAGCGGAACATGTGCTTAAGATGATTGGCTTCATAGAAGAGCTCGCGGACCTTGGGACCACGTTGGAGAATGAGCTCTATACGGACTTGATTCTCCAGTCCCTTCCTTCCACTTACGCCCAGTTTATCCTGAACTTCAACTTACAAGAAAAGGAAGTTGAACTTTCAGAACTTCTCAACATGCTGAGAAGCGCAGAGGGCACCCTACAGAAAGGTAGGGAAACATCCACTTTGTTTGTAGGAGGATCTTCCTCTTCTAGGTCCAAGGCGAAAGCCAAGGGAAAGAAGAAGAAAGCCCCCGCTAAACCAAGGGGCGGTGTTAGTAAAGTGGATACGAAGGGAAAGGCAAAAGCAACAAAGAAAGTGGGAAAGCTTGTGGATAAGGAAGAATGCTTCTATTGTCATAAGAAGGGACACTGGAAGAATGATTGCAGGGCTTGGAAAGCCAGAACACAGGATCTGAAGCAGGTTGCGGCTTCCGCTTCAGGTGTGTATATTATTGAAAACTGTCTTTCAATAAACTCAACTTCCTGGGTATTGGATACCGGATCAGGATCTCATATCTGTAATTCTTTGCAGGCGTTGAGAAACCGTAGGGTTTTGAAGGCAGGTGACATGACCCTCAAAGTTGCAAACGGAGCAAGCATGGATGCTAAGGCCGTGGGGGACTATCACCTGGGAATGTCAGATGGACATGTTTTGGTTTTGCGTAATTGTTTTTTTGTACCCAACGCAACTTGTAATATCATTTCTGTATCTTTGGTTTCTAAAGAAGGTTATGAATTTGCGTTTGTAAGCAATGTTGTAAACATTCACCTTAATCAAGTTCTGATTGGGTCAGGTACATTGAGCAATGGTATATATGTATTAAACCAACCACAGATTTTCAATGTCCAAAATACACACAAAAGAAAGTCTCCGGAAATAAATCAGATTTTCTTGTGGCATTGTAGACTGGGTCACATCAATGAGAGAAGGTTGACGAAGTTACATACAGAAGGATATCTGAATGCGTTCGAATATCAATCGTATGCCACTTGTCAATCCTGTCTCAAAGGAAAGATGACAAAGACTCCGTTCACTGGACACGGAGTAAGGGCGAGCGAGCTCTTAGGACTCGTACACAGCGACGTGTGCGGTCCAATGTCTACACATGCGCGAAGCGGTTATTCTTACTTCATTACTTTTACAGATGACTTTTCAAGATACGGTTATGTCTTCTTAATGAAACATAAGTCCGAAGCCTTTGGAAAATTCCAGGAATATAAGAATGAAGTAGAAAAACAAACCGGCAAAAGTATCAAGATCCTAAGATCGGATCGAGGTGGTGAATACTTGAGTGCCGAGTTCCTGGACTATTTAAAAGAGAACGGAATTCTCTCTCAGCTTACTCCTCCATACACTCCGCAACATAACGGTGTATTGGAGAGACGGAACCGAACCCTATTAGATATGGTACGGTCCATGATGAGTAACACTAAGTTACCGCAATCATTCTGGGGATATGCGCTAGAATCAGCCGCATACCTTTTGAACAGAGTTCCTACTAAGACTGTGTCTACCATACCATATGAGTTATGGAGTGGGAAGAAACCCTATCTTCAATATCTGAAGATCTGGGAATGTCCAGCTTTTGTCAAAAAGCAGCATACGGACAAACTCGAGGCACACTCAGTACTGTGCAAGTTTGTAGGATACCCAAAAAATACCAGGGGGTATCTTTTCTACCACGCAGAGGAACAAATAGTCCTTGTTTCTCGTAATGCCCACTTTTTAGAACACCAGTTCTTGGAAAAGGAAATTAGTGGGAGCGCAGTAGAACTAGAAGAAATTCCAGAACCACAGACTATTACTGAAAGCTTAGTGGAACCAGAGGGTTCAAAAGAACATGACATTCCTACGCCGCTCCGCAGGAGTAGTAGGCAGTCTCATCCGCCCGAGAGATACTGCGGTTTTCTCATAGAAGGGGATAGAGAGGATTGCATCATAGATTATGATGAGCCTCCTAGCTTCCAGCAGGCCGTTCAGAGCGTTGACTCGGTAAAATGGCTGGATGCAATGCGGACCGAAATGGAGTCCATGTACACCAACAAGGTATGGACGTTGGACATTGCTCCAGACGGGGTAAAACCCGTAGGATGCAAGTGGATCTTCAGAAGGAAGATTGGTGTAGATGGACAGGTTGAGACCTATAAAGCTAGACTTGTTGCAAAGGGTTTTCGTCAAAGACCTGGTTTGGACTATGACGAAACCTTTTCTCCAGTGGCTATGCTTGAATCCATTCAGATCCTTCTTGCTATTGCTGCCTTCCACGATTATAAGATCTGGCAGATGGACGTAAAGACTGCTTTTCTAAATGGAAATTTAGAGGAGTGTGTCTATATGGACCAACCAGAGGGTTTCATTCAGAGTGGGAGCAGCGGAAAGGTGTGCAAGTTGCTTAAGTCCATCTATGGACTAAAGCAGGCATCGCGGAGTTGGAATATCTGTTTTGATGAGATGGTCAAGGAATTTGGCTTTATCAAAAATCCAGATGAACCATGAATCTATAGTAGATTTGTAGCGAGAACTGTAGTATTCCTCGTTTTATACGTGGATGACATTCTCTTAATAGGAAATGACATTCCTATGCTACAATCTGTCAAGGGGTTCATGTCACACAGGTTCTCCAAGAAAGAACTGGGTGATACCTCATACATCCTGGGGATCCGGATCCATCGTGATAGATCCAAGAGGATATTAGGACTTTCACAGTCCAGGTACATCGACACCATACTGAAAAGATTCAGTATGGAAGATTCCAAGCGCGGAAACCGACCGGCTTGTCACGGGATCACCCTTTCTAAAGAGATGTCTCCCAAGACTGATTTGGAGAGGGATCGCATGTCTATTATACCCTACAGTTCTGCGGTAGGCCCTATAATGTATGCGATGTTGTGTACCAGACAGGATGTAGCTTATGCACTGAGTGCAGTAAGCCGGTATCAGTCAAACCCTGGGGAGAAACACTGGATAGCGGTAAAGAACATTCTTAAGTACCTGAGAAGGACTAAGGAGATGTTCTTGGTGTATGGCGGAAAAGACCTCCAGATCGAGGCCTTTGCTGACTCCAGCTTCCAGAGTGACAAGGATGATTCCAAGTCCATGTCGGGTTTTGTCTTTACCCTCAATGTAGGGGCGGTGTGTTGGAAGAGTTCCAAACCGGAAACCGTTGCAGACTCGACGATGGAAGCGGAATACATCGCTGCATCTGATGCCGCAAAAGAAGCTGTCTGGATGAGGAAGTTCTTGAAAGAACTTCAGGTGGTTCCGTCCATTGTTGATCCAATACCTCTGTATTGTGACAACAACGGGGCTATAGCTTTAGCGAAGGAACCCAGGTCCCATCAGAGATCCAGACACATCTTGAGGCGGTATCACCTGATCAGGGAGATCGTGGATCGCCAGGAGATCGAGGTTCGGAGGGTTGCTTCAGAAGATAACACTGCAGATCCACTCACCAAGGCCTTGCCCCAGACTCAGTTCGAGCGGCTGATCGAGATGATAGGTCTTCGATACGCCAGTACATGGCCTTAGTGCAAGTGGGAGATTGTTAGTGTATATGCCCTAGAGGCCATTACTGTATCATACTAGATTGTATATTACTTAATGGAAGCTTGGGATATTCACCTTGTATATACAATCTTCCTCAATATAGTAGTATGCTACTTGGTTTGTTTCTACTTCAATGTGTACATGTGTTTATTTTAGTATATCACCTATGCACATTAGTGGAGCCCTTAGGATCTTTGCTGGATTACCAGTGTTGTGATGGCAGTCACACTAGTGGGGCAGGGTAATCTATAAGCACATCCTTATGCAGGTCCCTAGTCGTAGGACTATCGAGACAGGGCATCGATACTCCGGAGTAGACTAGCGCATGCGCTTCTCATCCCGGTGTGGGAGATGGTCTGTCCCACAGCCATCAGTACGTCGTACTGGAGATAGTATGCGGGTGCTCGTTGGGTTACGACTACACTGGACAGGACTCGTCGGGAACTGACCGGTTGGTATTATACCTATCGTCAGTTATCAGTTCCTAGGTGACATGAGTACAGCTTAGTCCGCTGACTTGACACTGTCACTTCGCCTCGAGTGTGTTCCCACTGTACTTTGATTACTACCCTACCACGGCTCAAAGGAGTCGTGCAAACAGGTAGTAGTTGGGTGCAGTCCCGAAGCACTTGGAGGCAGTGACGGTTAGACAGGATTCATCTCTACCGGTATTGGGGGTTGACATCGCGCTGTGTCTAGGAGAGCCATTACACGAGTAGTCCCTGGCCAGGGCAAGCGGGATATACTGGTAGGCTTCCAGTGTTATCTCAGGGTGTTTTGGGCTTCACTCCGACACGATTTGTACCGCTATTAGGGGACTGACGTTTACCGTCCCCTAGGCCCGCCATGCGATGTATCATACGAACATACCGGACTGTACGGAGACTGTCACATTCAGGCTCAGTAGGAGTTCAGATGGGTTTCACCTCGTCAGTCTTCTTGTCGGCATCTACCTGGGGACCGTTACGCACAGCTAGTGCCGCTTGCGGTCTGTGGTTAAACTCACTGCCAGCGTAGTGTCGAGTCTTTAGAGTCCCACACAGAAAGCTATTCGCCTTTAGGCAAAAGAGTAGAGGTCGCATGGTTTTGCGACAGGTCGCATGGTTTTGCGACAGGGTCCGGTCACATCCATGCACTTGTGCACGTGCAGTGTCCGGACAGTTAACACTAGCGGGCTTTGGTTTAAGCCAGATCCTAGTGTACGTTTTGGAATTGGTTTTATCCAGTATGTATTCGTGTTCCTCGGAACGCGGATGCGGGTGTGTATGCACAGTTGACGGAGAGACAGAGGCAGAGAATTCTCATTAGGGTTGTTGACCGTTGACTGTTGACTATTGACTTTTTGCTCAACCCTAATGAGAATATGATATGTAATTAACAATAATATTAATTAAGTATTATGGTGACATGGTTGTTGAGGGGTTGACTTTGTTGACTTGTTGACTTTGTTGACCGGTTGACTAGGTTGGACTAGTTGACCATCATGATGACAATGGCTATTATTTCATGGCAAAGACTTTTTGCTTGCTTGTTCTCTTGTGAAAAATGAGTGCATGAAATGATATGGCTATTGTAGCTTAAACCATCACATAATACTTGATTGCTATGATTTGTTATGATGGCTTTGGATTATGAGAGCCAAGTGAGAAAAGTCTTTCTCATTCTATCATTTTCATTCTCTATCTTGTTCTTGAGCTCTCATCTTCTTCCTCTTGCTCTCCCTCTTTTTAGTCTATGGTTCACTTGTCTCATGTGTTGAGAACCAAGAACCATAGAGAAAATCCCAACACACTCTTCTCTACTCACTCTAGTTCATAAGGTTTAGCAAACCAAGTGAACTAGTTTCTTCAAAGACCGAAGAAGAAGCCAAAGGTAGAAGCTTTCAGGTGGATCGATCTTCGGCGCAAGAAGATGACGGGGTGAAGCTGATCCGGACAACCATCGAGGCTTGAAGACGAAGGAGTTCAAGAAAGAAAGGTATAACCCCCTAACCGAGTAGTTAACAACTCCTAGTTAGGTTGTTAGTTAGATGCTTAACCAAGATCCGGTTTTGAGTCCATGTTACCGCCTCTAGAAAATTGTTTTTCACCAAATTCCGCATGCCCGAAAGTACCGGGAGAGGTAGCATGGACTTACAAGACCTGGGTGATGCCTCATACATTCTGGGTATCTGGATCTACCATGACAGATCCAAGAGGATATTAGGACTCTCACAGTCCAGGTACATCGACACCATACTGAAAAGATTCAGTATGGAAGATTCCAAGCGCGGTAATCTACCGGCTTGTCACGGGATCACCCTCTCCAAAGAGATGTCTTCCAAGACTGATTTGGAGAGGGATCGCATGTCTATTATACCCTACGCTTCTGCGGTAGGCTCTATAATGTATGCGATGTTGTGTACCAGACCAGATGTGGCTTATGCACTGAGTGTGGTAAGCAGGTATCAGTCAAACCCTTGGGAGAAACATTGGATAGCGGTAAAGAACATTCTCAAGTACCTGAGAAGGACTAAGGAGATGTTCTTAGTGTATGGCGAAAAAGACTTCCAGATTGAGGCCTTTGCTGACTCCAGCTTCCAGAGTGACAAGGATGATTCCAAGTCCATGTCGGGTTTTGTCTTTACCCTCAATGGAAAGGCGGTGTGTTGGAAGAGCTCCAAACAGGAAACCGTTGCTGACTCGACTATGGAAGCGGAATACATCGCTGCATCTGATGCCGCAAAAGAAGCTGTCTGGATGAGGAAGTTCTTGAAAGAACTTCAGGTGGTTCCGTCCATTGTTGACCCAATATCTCTGTATTGCGACAACAACGGGGCTATAGCTTTAGCGAAGGAACCCAGGTCCCATCCGAAATCCAGACACATCTTGAGGCGGTATCACCTGATCAGGGAGATCGTGGATCGCCAGGAGATCGAGGTTCGGAGGGTTGCTTCAGAAGATAACACTGCATATCCATTCACCAAGGCCTTGCCCCACACTCAGTTCGAGCGGCTGATCGAGATGATAGGTCTTCGATACGCCAGTACATGGCCTTAGTGCAAGTGGGAGATTGTTAGTGTATATGCCCTAGAGGCCATTACTGTATCATACTAGTTTGTATATTACTTGATGGAAGCTTGGGATATTCACAGTTGTATATACAATCTTGCTCGAAATGGTAGTATGCTACTTGGTTCTTCTCTGCTTTAATATTTTCATGTGTTTCTTTTAGCATATCGCTGATATACATATTAGTAGAGCCCTTAGGATCTTTGCTTGATTACCAGCGTTGTGATGGCGCTCACACTCGTGGGGGCTGGGTAATCCATAAGCACATCCTTATACAGGTCCCTAGTCGTTGGACTATCGAGACATGGCATCGATATTCCGGAGTAGACTAGTGTATGCGCTTCTCATCCCAGCGCGGGAGACGGTCTGTCCCATAGCCGTCAGTACGTCGTACTTGAGATAGTATGCGGGTGCTTGTTAGGTTACGAGTACACTGGACATGACTCGTCGGGAACTGTTGGTGGGTATTATACCTATCGTCAGTTATCAGTTCCCAGGTGACATGGATACAGCTTAGTCCGCTGACTTGACACTGTCACTTCGCCTCAAGTGTGTTCCCACTGCACTTTGATTACTACCCTACCACGGCTCAAATAAGTCGTGCAAACAGGTAGTTTTTGGGTGCAGTCCAGAAGCACTTGGAGGCAGTGACGGTTAGACAGGATTCGTCTCTCCCGGTATTGGGGGTTGACATCGCGCTGTGTCTAGGAGAGCCATTACACGAGTAGTCCCTGGCCAGGGCAAGCGAGATATACTGGTAGGTTTCCAGTGTTATCTCAGGGTGTTCTGGGCTACACTCCGACACGACTTGTACCGCTATTAGGGGACTGACGTTCACCGCCCCCTAGGCCCGCCATGCGATGTATCAGACGAACAGACCGGACTGTACGGAGACTGTCATATACAGGCTCAGTAGGAGTTCAGATGGGGTTACCTCGTCAGTCTTCTTATCGGCATCTACCTGGGGACCGTTACGTACAGTTAGTGCCGCTTGCGGTCTGTGGTTAAACCCACTGCCAGCGTAGTGTCGAGTCTTTAGAGTCCCACACAGAGAGCTATTCGCCTTTAGGTAAAATGAGTAGAGGTCGCATAGTTTTGCGACAGGGTTCGTTCACATCCGCGCACTTGTGCACGTTTGCTGTCCGGACAGCTTATACTAGCGGGCTTTAGTTTAAGCCGGATCCTAGTATATGATTTGGGATTGGTTTTATCTCATTGTATTCGTGTTCCTCGGATCACGAATACGGGTGCGTATGCACAGTTGCTTGAGACAGAGGGAGAGGACTTTGATTAGGGTTAATAACCATTGTCATTTTATTAACCCTAATGCTTATGTGCGTATTATGATTAATTGATATTAGTTTAATATAATTGTGCATGGTTATGGTTGTTGACCATTTGAGCTTCTTGACTTGTTGACCTAGGTTGGCACTTTGACCATCATCATTTCATTTGGAAGATGCTCTTTGATCCTTGCAATTTGCATTAAAAATGAAATGATAATGGTCATGTCTTGATTAAGCCATGCCAATTATCTTACTAATTATCAATTTGTAATAATTCACACATATATGTGAGAATGGTTCATATTATTCTCTCATTCTATCATTCACTTTCTTTCTCTTGTTCTTCCTCTCCCTCAAGCTCTCCCCTCTCATGTGTTAAGAAACACTTGAGCTTGAGAAAAACCTCTTCTTGATAATATTTACTCTCATCTAG
Source organism: Agapanthus africanus (assembly GCA_030015575.1). Taxonomy (NCBI): domain Eukaryota; kingdom Viridiplantae; phylum Streptophyta; class Magnoliopsida; order Asparagales; family Amaryllidaceae; genus Agapanthus; species Agapanthus africanus. The sequence continues at coordinate 553,187,065 of CM057340.1, read as the reverse complement.
AGTTTTAGGACTAGCACTTCTAGCACCCTAGTTACTTCTAGCTTGAAGTTGAAGCCAAAGGTTGAGACTTTCGGGTGGATCCTTCTTCGACTCAAGAAGACGACAAAGGTGATCCTTTTCTACCACTCCAAGGAGCAAGGAGAGAAGGACATAAAGCCCTAGGTATAACCATTATACTCTTTAACTAGTTTCTAGTTAGCTTTAGCAAGTTTTTGTTTAGCAAAGATCCGACTTTGTCTAGTCCATGTTGCCTAGAGTAGTAAAAATCCGATTTTTATTCCGTTTTCTGCCTCCCCGCTAGCACCGGGGTGGGCAACGTGGACTTACAATAACCTCAACCCGGATGTGCCCCACAAAATAATATTACATCATTTTACAAATTACATGAATGAAAATAAAAGAACACTCTTCTCACATCCCTCGGCTATTCAATCACGATGATCCAATACTTCATATCCACAAACAAGCAACAACAAGATACAAGATCCGTGCAACCCCTACTAATCGACGTATAGCAATTAGTTGACGTTTAGAAACACATATACAAACACAAAGCGAATAAACAATGCTAAAATCTCGACTTCGAAACATTCCGTGAAAATCCGAATACAAAGATAACACTATATGAAATTTGGGCCAAAATTGCGTAACACAAAAATCCTAATTCCAAGTGACCAAACCACTGTATGAAGCTCGACACCAAACGTCACCGTTTGGCCGCAAATTGCAGGAATTAGGAATATTTTTGCGGCCCAAAAAGTGAATTATGGTCCCATTCTTCTACAATAGTATACTAGTAGTATAAACATCTCTCTGCAATACACAAAATATTTTTTAGAGATCAAAAAAAATTCGACAGAAACTTGGAGTTTGGTTTTCCGATATAGAACTATTTTGGTTTCGAGACTTTAAACTTTGTCTATTCCATTTAGTTAAGTATTTGGGAAGGCTCTAATCCTAGTGTAAGTGTATGGTGCTCCTAGCCGTGTCTACTACGACTTTGCAGAATCAAAAACTTTAAAAATACTTAAGCACTACACATTAAAACCCTAGAATACAAGCCCAAATACTAAACTAACAGCACTAACTAGAGTTTTAGCTACTAGGTTAGTGTAACAACCTTTGTAGACGGTCCTTCGGGTCTTAAATGGTTCACTCCTTAAGCTCCTAGAGTTGATGGTATTGGGGTTCCTAGTGCCCTGGCCGTCGACCGCGGCCGTTGCGGAACAGAAACTTTTGGTGTTTAAAAAACTTGGCGCTTGAAACAACTACCTAGAATCGAAACCAAACATGAAACTAGCAAGCTACAAAGATATTCTAGCTACTGTGATAAAGTTGTTATACCAAATGAATCGTATCCTTCGGTCTTCTATCATCTTCCTTAGCTCCTAAAGGTCTCCTTGAATGAGCTTGGCCGCTAGTCTTCCTCCGTCGAAGATGATCCACCCGAGGGATGTAGCTCATGGTTCTAGCTTCACACTAAGAATCTAGTGAAGCAACTAGGGACTCTAGGTTGCTAATGTAGAGTGCTTAGGGATGTAGTGAGTGTCTCTAAGTGTTTATCTATCTCTCTTCTACCCTTGTTTCTCAACACATGAGATGATAGGGTAGAAGATCAAGAAGATGGAGGAGGAGATCAAGAAAGGTAGTGAAGAGAGAATAAGCAAAATGGTGAGAGTTTTTTTTTCATGAAGTAAAAAAAATGAACCATCCAAAAGAGATAAAACCATCAAGCATAGTTTTGTAAAAACCATTTTTCAAATATCATATAGCAAACATAATTGAATAGTTAGCACAAATGAATTAACAATTCATTTGTCATCACTATTCAAGCATGGTTCTCACCATTCTCTTTTCTTTACCTTTACACCTCATTTCCATTTAAATAAATAAATGGATAATCCAAAATGAGGTGTCCACCTTCTAGAATGTTTTCAGTAAAAATACGGATTACACTCTACAGTATATACATACCTGTATTCGTACCGAAATACGAATACACAAAGAGAAAGAATAACACAAAGAAGATAATACTAGAATATACGTATCGAAATACATATACGTAAATTATTGAATCAATACCTGATTTAATATTCCAGCTCAAACCCGAGCCGGCTAGTATTATCAACCCTATGATCGAAAGTCCGGGTAACTAGTAAAATCATTCGATCGGAACCCTGCACGTATCGAATACGGATACTACATCATTTTTCCTGAACAAGGGAAACCATCTGTGTGGGACTCTGAAGACTCGTCAATATGCTGGCAGTGGGTTTAACCATAAGCACGTCAGCGACACTAGCTGTACGTAACGGCTACCTAGGTATTGAGCGAAAGGAAGGCCTATGAGCAAACTCATCCGAATCCCTACTGAGCCTATCAATGACAATCTCCATACAGTCCGGTTTGTTCGTCTAAGAGTATTGCATATCGGGTCTAGGGGATGGATAAAATCAGACCCCTAATAACGCGATATTTCATGTCGGTGTAAAGCCCATCACCAACTAAGAAACTACTGATCCAAATCAGTAATTCTCGTCTATCTTGGTCAAGGAATTCTGGTGATGGCCACCCATGCACCGCGCGACATCAACCCCCAATACCGGGAGAGACGAATCCCCGACGATCCGCTCACTGTTTCCATGTGGCTCGGGACTGTACCCAACTAGAACCTGTTTGCCCGACTCCTTTGAGCCGTGGTAGGGTAGTAATCAAAACACAGTGGGAACTCACACGAGACAAATGATGATCTCAGGTCGACAAACTAACCTATACTCATGTCACCTGAGAACTGCTATCTGACAATAGGTATAATACCATTTAGCATGTTCCCGGTGGTCCGTCCAGTGTAACTCATAACCCAATGAGCACCTGTATACTATCTTAGGTGACTAACTGACACCAATGGCTTGTGAGACCGGCCACCGCCCCTCGTTGGGGTCTCGAAAAGTATACACTAGTTTACTCTGGAGTATCGATGCCCAGTCCCGACAATCCCTCGACTAGGGACATTTAAGGATGTGCTTATAGACACCCAACTCCCACGTATATGATCTCCATTATAATGCTGGTAGTCAAGTAAGAATTCTATAGGCTCTATCAACATGTAATAGTGATCTGTAATACCATATAATGCATGTACATGATGATAAAGGCAAACCAGATAGCATACTATCATTTTGAGTAAGACTGTTCTACCCGTATAGTACCTCCCTCAATCATCACAATCGTGTGCCTGCGATTATAATAATTGAATTGAGGGCACTATATCCAACAATCTCCCACTTGCACTTAAGACTAATTATTACGATGTCACATACTCACAGCCCGTGTGATACCGAACACCCAACTTCTCTACTAATCAGTCTCGCAAAACCCGTTTGTGAAACTATTGCGTTCGATAAATGGCCTCAGTGAGTGGATCCGCTCCAATATTTTCTATCGTTATCTCTCTATATCTCAACTTCGCGGAGAAAGACTATCTCCCGAAATGACCGATACACGTCTTAGAATTTGTCTGGATATCTGATGGGACCCAGTTCACAAATGAACTCCAAATCCAACAAACTTCTTAGACCGTATCTTCCACTGAATTTAATCAGTATCCTGCGCCATGCCTTCCTCAGTATCCGCTTGGACCATCTGTCCAACATACCGCCCCTCAAAAGAGGGAAAACTATAACTCTGACACTCACTCTGTCATCCAGGTCATCTTGAAAGCCAGAAATGATAACCGCTTCCTTAAGGAGGCTGCCATTACCATATACCAAGAACTTCCACTTATGTTCACAACTGCTTCCTAATGTTTCTCCAGGATTGGATTAATATATACGCTTATTGTAGCCAGTGCAAAAGCAATATCTGGTGTGGTACTTGATATTTCATGATTAACTCAATTGCCTAACCAAGTGATATACCAATCATGCAAATTCTTCTCCTCATCAGTCTAGAAGACATCTCTTTAGAGAGGGTGACTCCATCACCTGCGGGTACACCACCATGCCAGGAGTCGTCCATTCTTATACACTTTAGAATAGTGTCAAGTACCCGAATTGTGATACTTCCCAAATCTAGATCTAAAACCATATATCTAGTTACCAGAATCCCTGATATTTTATCCAGATCTTATGTGGAGAAACAACTTGTGGCAACCATAGTATAACCGATCGTAGTATAGGAAGATCACTTCCTATCAAGAGCATGTTATCCAAATACCAGGACATCACTCCCTATTACCTTCTTATCAGGTCTATCTGTTATTCTGATGAAGTCAAACCCTATGACTGTCACATCAAAATAGATGATCTATCTCCGCTATACTTGCTTTAGTCTATAAATAGATATAAGCTACTTGCCAACTATGGTTCTGCTACTCCCACTGACTACAACAACCCTCTGGCAGAGTCATTTACACGTGCACTTCTAAAGCTAATTTAGAACGATATTATACTCATCCATGTTAGTTGTATGTATGCCCTAGAGGCCAGTATTGTACAGATGATGTATATTATATTGGATGCTTGGACATATATAGAGATGACTTTCTTGCTCGATATGATAGTATGCTATCTGGTTACTCTTTATCTTAACATGTATACTAGTCTCTTTAAACTGTCTTATAGTTACATGTTGATAAAGCCCTTAGGATGTGTACTTGACTACTTGGACTATGATGCAGATCATACTAGTGGGGACATGGTAGTCCATAGGTACATCCTTCAAGGTCCCTAGTCGTGGGTGTATCGAGACGGGGCATCGATATACCAGTGTAGACTAGCGTATACGCTTCTCGACCCATGAGATGGGCGATGGATGATCCCATATCCATTGTTGTTTGACATCAGAGATGGTGTATGGGTGCTCAGTGGAGACTGGGTACACTGGACAGACTCGCCGAGAACTCCCAGATGGTATTATACCTCACGTCAGATGGCAGTTCTCAGGTGACACTTGTGCAGGTTAGTCTGTAGACCCGAGATCGTCATAGAGTCTTATGTGATTCCCACTGTGCTTTGATCTCCACCTTACCACGTCCATGAGGGCGTGCAAAACGGTGGTCTTTGGGTACAGTCCCGAGTCACATGGAGGCAATGAGCGATAGGAGGGATTTCGTCTCTCCCAGTATTGGGGGTTGATGTTGCGCTGTGCTCGATTGGCCGTAACAGGGAAGTCCCTGGCCAGGGCTGATCAGAGATTTGCTGGTAAGTGTTACCAGTAGTTTCTCGACCCGTTATGAGCCTCACATCGGCATGACTTATCGGTTATTGGGGTCTGACGTTTACCACCCCTAGACTTGATATGCGACATATCAGACGAACAGACCGGACTGTACGGTAAGTGTTACTGGTTGGATTCAAAGGAGTGTGAGCGGGCTATCTCGTCGATCTTCTGATCGCTCAATACCCGGGTGGCCGTTACGTTTAGCAGACCGCTTGCGGCTTGTGGGTGATTGATATGATCATCATCTGCTGCCGGCGTATTGACGAGTCTTTAGAGTCCTACACAGAGGTTTCCTGGCTCAAGCGAAACGAAATAGGAGCGCATATGAGATATGTGCGGGACCGAGAATAATGCGTGTATGTGATACCGTATTTCATTCTCGCGATGATTGTTTCGATTGGTTGTATGCGATATAACCTAGTTATCGAATCGAAGATTGATTCGATAAATCGATACATTGTATACTAGTCGGTTATGTGCGACATGACCGGATCATTGAATCAAGTGTTGATTTAATGATTTAATGTATAATTATATATATGGTATATTACTTTGTATTAACTAGTATTGGTTCACTTTAAATGGATTTTCTCACTTGTAGTTCACAAGTTGTATATGTGATATACTTTTGTGCACTACATTGTGTCATGTTTGATGATGCATGTAATTTGGCTTTGTGTTAAGACTTATACCATGGTTAGGGTTTTGATTTATTCACTTATTTATTTATCCATTTCTTTTGACAAATAAATAAAAGAAAACAAAATGGTTTCATTCTATCATGAAGCTTGTTGAAGCTTCATGAAGGTTTGACCAATGTGACCATTTTGTCTTCATGCTTAATCCTAACCATTCCAAATAACTATGGTCTAATCTCTACACATAACCATAGTTAGAAGATGATAAGTATTCATTTTATTTCTATTAAAACAATACTCATCATATTCCATCTTCTTCTTCTTCTTCATCTTCAAGAAAGAAAACTAGCCACCATCAATGGCTTCTTGAGTAAAAGTGTGAGAAATCCAATTCTAAAGTGAACCCACCTCCTATTTCTTCACTCTCTACCTCTTGCCAACTAGTATATGGTGTTTTCTTCACAAGTTTCACAACTCGGTGAAGTTGGAGCTTGATCTTGTGTAACCTCGACGTAGATCATCTTCGGCATCGTAGCCGACGACTAGTCCGTTCATTTCTCCGATGAAGCCGATGCAAGAGTCCGGGATTCGAGATGGACAGCGAGGGGACGACTACGTGGAGCTAAGGAAGTGGATAACCGGATCTACAAAGGTTGTGGCTTCTTATCTTTAGTTAAGTTGTTAACTAGTTCAATGTTTCACCTAAAATTCTAGTTAACGATCCTATTAGAGTTTCTCGGCACTTGCAAAATTTGAAATTGGCATGGTTGATGCCTTGTGAGACTTCATTAGAGTGCCTAGGAACCCTACAGTGGTATCAGAGCCTAGCTAGAGCCTTAGGCGAAGTCTAGACGACGTTTGAAATCCGAATGAACATCGAAACCCATTTCCAAAATGCTCTCTGGAAATTTTCTAAAAATTTGGATTTTTGTCAATTAAAAAAATGCAGAAAAATAAGCAGGGTCTTATTTGAATTACTGTGAAAAACGAAGGTCTAAATCCATTAATCCACCGCGGCACAAGCTAGGCATGTGCGGCGGTTCCGCGGCCGTACTGTCCCCTTGTCTGATGATTTCTGCACAGTAACTCATATAATTTAATGATATATTTTCTGGGTATTTTTATTGTGACTCTACAGATGAGTATTCTGGGGTTGTATTGGGAATCATAGATTTGATCGGATTATCAAATTTTGTCTGTGTGGTTTTCCGGATAATTTTGGAATATGTTAAAAAGTTCGACCGGATGTAAATACCCAATCTTTCCCCTGCCGGAAAATATCCAAGTGTTGGATTTTTCTGTGGTTTAAGGACGTTCTGAGTAGTGCAAGTAACGCGATGGCCCCTCTAGAAGACAACAAACCTTAACTCGATTATGTGACCGTCTTGAACTGCCCTTTGAACCTTCGGGTTTGGGGCAGTACGGCGTGCCACATGTGAGGCGTTGGCTTGACCCTTCTACGGCTGGACCGTTGGTACTGAGGCATGAAGTGAATGTCTTTGAACCTATTTCATGTGTTGAATGGTTTCGGGAAAACTTGGGTGTTCGAATGTTCGATCGGAAAGTTTAATATTTTCTATTTATCCGGAACGGGATACAATAATTGGAATTCACAAAGAGTTATGAGATAACTGAATGAATGTTATAAATCTAGCGGTTTAGTCTCATTTGATATTGAAAAGAGTTTTCAATAATGGGACTAAAATGCGGGGTTTATAATTGTTGGGCATGTGATGTCTAAGTATTTCATTTTGATTAGGCATGAGATGTTTAAGAAGGTTGCGGATTCCAATTGTTGTAGTTTTACACTTTCTTTTCTGTGACCGTAAGTGTAATATGTGATTTCGCCGGTTTCGTTGCTATATGTCAACGACAATTGGGATGCGCATATTTACTTATGTTGATGACATGTGATGTTATGTGTTGCTGGATATATTATATTGGATTGTCGTGTTTGAATAGCCGGGTTTTTTTTATGTGAGATGAGTGTTTTTCATTTTCATTCATGTAAAAACTTGTATGTAATATTCTTTTATTGGGGCACTTCCAGGTTGCGGAAGATGTCACCCTTTGTATATTATTTACTTTTCCGCATTAGGATAGACCCAAGGAGGGGAGCACAAGTAACCGGGTTCTAGGGTCCAGTGGGAGACCATCCCGAGGAGTCGAGTCCGGGTCTCCTAACCCTAGAATTGGTAGGGTTGCTTGCCGCTCTCGTAGGGGTCTAGGGGTGTGGGATTGGCTACTCATCACGACCGTGGAATCCGTGTTTTATACTGGCTCGTATTGAAAACACGGACGTCCTAGTATATCCAATATTTCATATGATATTTTCTGCTGCGATATCTGTGATGTGATCATGTGATGTTCTGTGATGGATACAGTATATAGTATATATGATATATTATATAGACGTTACTTATTTTTTCCCCCGCACTAGCCCTGCCCTGCTCTGTCGTTAGTTACCTAACCTAACGGTGCATGAGGGAACATCGAGGCGAATGCGGATGGCATAAGTGTACGTCGTATTTATCTGTGATGTTTAGGTACTTAAATGATGGGACTTCATTAATGTGATTAATGAAAGAAAAGAAACATAAGATGTTGTGGAATCGAATTTCAAAAATAAAACAGGTAGCTACAGTACTTGCTTTGCACAGCGATATATATGATATATCCCGCACCTCATTCGACGAGGAAAGGACCGAGATCCCTTCACCGGGAGTGACTCCTTTAGCAATAACTGGCAGATGCTACACACTCGGTTTGTATTTTGATTGCTTCTATAGTTTCTGCTTTGCACAGTGATATATATGATATATCCCGCACCTCATTCGACGAGGAAAGGGCCGACGATCCCTTCACCGGGAGTGACCCCTTTAGCAAAACTAGAAAAAGCCTAAAAAACACTCCATTTCAAAATTATTCGATTCTACAACGATATCAAGTTCATTACGCAATAGGTTTTCTGAAAAACCCGCGTAGCCCTCCGTCATTTCAGATAGATATTATTTAGTATTCGTGCTATATTTGTTGACTTAGTCAAGGCATAGTGTATGGTAGCTAAATTATGTTTATCTGTTACAACATGAGATGTGATTGGATTAGAGCATTCGCACGGCCTTGTTGACTCAGTCAAGGGTCGTACGGGTGGGTTTAATTCAATCGGGAAATGTACGGGTTGAACTTGACTTGCGATTTATGGTTTGTTGACTTAGTCAAGGTCATAGATCGCTAGGGGCAAAAGCATTATCGGGAATTTCAAGTGTTGAAATTTGCAATAAGATTGCATACCTTCTATGAGATAGTTGGATCCCGATACCCACTGCGAGTAATTGTTACTCCTGGGAGAGTTTTACACAGGACAATTAGCCGATCAAGTAGGTGTCTAGAAAGGTGTCAACGGGGTTACGCCTCTGGGAAAATGAGGTTTACTTTAATTAGGTCCGTGCGAAAGCACGGGGAACCTCCCTCAAAGTACCGACACTGGCCTGGCTGAAAGATGGACGAAGTTGTAAGGTGTAATTAATCCCGGCTAGTCTTTCCTTTTAAGGTTTGAAGGAAGATTTGATAAAAACCAGTGGGAGCCATCCTGATTAGATAAGATAATAACCAATCTGATCTTGCAAGAGCATACTCTAAAGTGTTTTCTTCTCTCTCTCTCCAGGTAGCGACCATTTCATGCCCTAATAAAGATAATAATATGGATGTATTGACCGAACCCGCATGTTATACTGTGCAGGGGAACGTTGGAACCGTTCTATCTTATAAATGTTATAAGACTGAACAGGAAACAGGAGAATATCTAGATTCTCACGCCGCCCAAACGGAGAACGTGCATGATGATGCACCTTCTTCGGGTGTGTTTGTTATTGAGAACTGTTTCTCAGTTCACCCTACGTCCTGGGTATTAGATACCGGATCAGGATCCTACATATGTAAGCAGTTACATGGGCTACGGAAAGGTAGAGAACTGGGAAAAGGTGATCATTCCGTTCAAGTAGGGAATGGGGCAAATATTGCAGCCAAAGCAGTTGGCATATATCACCTGGTATTACCAAATGGTGATACACTGGTCCTGAATGAGTGCTATTATATACCGAACATGATGTGCAACATTATATCAGTTTCTTTATTAAGTAAAGAAGGATATAATTTTGTAGTAAAGGATAATGTTATGAACATATTCCTAGATCAAAAGTTGATTGCATCAGGCTCGCTACATAATGGCATATTCATTCTCAATCAAAATACAGTCCTCAATATACAAAACACACACAAGAGGAAAAGCTCAGAAATGAACGAATCCTTCTTGTGGCACTGTAGACTTGGCCATATCAATGAGACACGACTAGCTAAGTTGCATAAGAATGGATATTTGAATTCATTCGAATTATCATCTTATGACACTTGCCATTCACGTCTCAAAGGAAAAATGACCAAAACTCCGTTTACGGGACACGGAGAAAGAGTTACAGAACTCTTGGGACTGGTGCATAGTGATGTATGCGGTCCTATGTCTACACACGCCAGAAATGGTTCTTCCTACTTCATTACATTCACTGACGATCTCTCTAGATACGGGCATGTGTTCCTGTTGAAACAGAAGTCTGAAGCTTTTGAGAAATTCAAAGAATATAAGCACGAGGTAGAGAACCAAACGGGCAAAAGTATTAAGATTCTTCGATCTGATCGAGGAGGTGAATACTTAAGCATTGAATTCCTGGATTATCTAAAAGAGAATGGGATTCTCTCTCAGCTTGCTCCTCCTTATACACCACAGCACAACGGTGTATCGGAACGAAGGAATCGCACCCTATTAGATATGGTGCGTTCAATGATGAGCAATGCTGAGTTACCTATTTCCTTTTGGGGGTATGCGCTTGAGACAGCCATATACCTATTAAATCTGGTTCCGTCTAAATCTGTACCTACCACACCATATGAGATATGGAGTGGGAAGAGACCATATTTTAAACGAATTAAGATATGAGGTTGTCCGGCCTACGTCAAAAAGCAAAATCCGGACAAACTCGAGGCACGATCAGTCCTTTGCAAGTTTGTGGGATATCCAAAGAATTCTCAAGGATATTTTTTCTACCAAGCTGAGGAACAAAGAGTGTTTGTTGCTCAACATGCCACCTTTTTGGAAAGGGAATTTCTTGCAAAAGAAATTAATGGCAAAGAGGTAGAGCTGGAAGAGGTTCCAGCACCACAAACTGCAACTAATGATTTAGTAGAACCAGAGGATTCAGTGGTGCTCGACGTACCCCAGCCTCTCCGCCGATCTAGTAGGGTTTCTCATCCACCTGAGAGATACTACGGTTTTCTCATTGATGGTGACAGTGAGGATTGCATCATGGAGGATGATGACCCAACTAGCTTCGAGCAGGCCATCACGAGTGGGGACTCAGTGAAATGGCTGGATGCTATGTGATCCGAGATGGAATCCATGTACACCAACAAAGTATGGACTTTGGAAGTTGCTCCTGAAGGGGTAAAACCCATTGGGAGCAAGCGGATCTTCAAGAAAAAACTTGGTGTAGATGGGAAAGTGGAGACTTTCAAAGATAGACTTGTTGCGAAAGGTTTTCGTCAAAGACCAGGTGTGGACTATGACGAAACCTTTTCTCCAGTGGCTATGCTTAAATCCATCCGGATCTTGCTTGCCATCGCTGCATATCATGACTACGAAATCTGGCAAATGGATGTTAAGACCGCCTTTCTAAACGGTGATTTAGAAGAGTGCGTGTACATGACTCAGCCAGAGGGCTTCGTAGATAGTGGGAGCAGCGGGAAGGTGTGCAAGCCGCTTAAATCCATTTATGGATTAAAGCAAGTATCGCGGAGTTGGAACATCTGCTTTGACTTCGTTATCAAAGAGTTTGATTTCTTCAAAAACCCAGATGAACCTTGTATCTACAAGAAGGTAGCAGAGAGTAAGGTTGTCTTCCTCGTATTGTACGTGGACGACATACTCTTGATAGGAAATGATATTCCTATGCTGCAAGCGGTCAAGCTCTTCTTATCACAAAGATTCTCAATGAAAGATCTTGGTGATGCCTCCTGCATATTGGGAATTAGGATCTATAGAGATAGATCCAAACGGATATTGGGATTGTCCCAATCCCGGTACATTGACACCATACTAAAGAGCTTTAGTATGGATGAATCCAAGCGTGGGAACTTGCCCACGATCTCTGGAGTCACTCTCTCCAAAGAGATGTCTCCCAAGACTGATTTGGAGAGAGTTCGCATGCAAGGGATACCCTATGCTTCGGCTGTAGGCTCTATCATGTACGCGATGCTATGTACCAGACCCGATGTAGCATACTCACTAAGTGTAGTGAGCAGGTATCAAGCTGATCCTGGAGAGAGTCACTAGACAGCTGTGAAGAGCATTCTCAAGTACTTGCGAAGGACTAAAGAGATGCTCTTGGTGTATGGTAACGGAGAACTCCAAGTGGAGTCCTTTACCGATTCGAGCTTCCAGAGTGATAAGGACGACTCTAAGTCACAGTCGGGATTTGTATTTACCCTTTACGGAGGGGCGGTTAGCTGGAAGAGTTCCAAGCAGGAAACCATGGCAGACTCGACGATGGAGGCTGAATACATCGCTGCCAACGATGCTGCTAAAGAGGCTGTCTGGATCAAGAAGTTCATTACTGAACTTGGAGTGGTTCCATCCATTGAGCATCCAATACCTTTGTATTGCGATAACAATGGAGCGGTGGCTTTGGCCTAGAAACCCAGGTCCCATCAGCGATCCAGGCATATTCTGAGGCGGTATCACCTGATCCGGGAGATAGTTGATCGCCGGGAGATCGAGGTCAGGAGGGTTGACACGAAGAACAACACGGCGGATCCACTCATGAAGGCCACTCCCCAGATACAGTTTGAGAGACTCTTCGGGATGCTCGGTATGCGATACTACAGCAGCTGGCCCTAGTGCAAGTGGGAGATTGTTAGTTGTATGTATGCCCTAGAGGCCAGTATTGTACAGATGATGTATATTATATTGGATGCTTGGACATATATAGAGATGGCTTTCTTGCTCGATATGATAGTATGCTATCTGGTTACTCTTTATCTTAACATGTATACTAGTCTCTTTAAACTGTCTTATAGTTACATGTTGATAAAGCCCTTAGGATGTGTACTTGACTACCTGGACTATGATGCAGATCATACTAGTGGGGACATGGTAGTCCATAGGTACATCCTTCAAGGTCCCTAGTCGTGGGTGTATCGAGACGGGGCATCGATATACCAGTGTAGACTAGCGTATACGCTTCTCGACCTATGAGATGGGCGATGGATGATCCCATATCCATTGGTGTTTGACATCAGAGATGGTGTACGGGTGCTCAGTGGAGACTGGGTATACTGGACGGACTCGCCGAGAACTCCCAGATGGTATTATACCTCACGTCAGATGGCAGTTCTCAGGTGACACTTGTGCAGGTTAGTCTGTAGACCCGAGATCGTCATAGAGTCTTGTGTGATTCCCACTGTGCTTTGATCTCCACCTTACCACGTCCATGAGGGCGTGCAAAATGGTGGTCTTTGGGTACAGTCCCGAGTCACATGGAGGCAATGAGCGATAGGAGGGGTTTCGTCTCTCCCGGTATTGGGGGTTGATGTTGCGCTGTGCTCGATTGGCCGTAACAGGGAAGTCCCTGGCCAGGGCTGATCAGAGATTTGCTGGTAAGTGTTACCAGTAGTTTCTCGACCCGTTATGAGACTCACATCGGCATGACTTATCGGTTATTGGGGTCTGACGTTTACCACCCCTAGACTTGATATGCGACATATCAGACGAACAGACCGGACTGTACGGTAAGTGTTACTGGTTGGATTCAAAGGAGTGTGAGCGGGCTAGCTCGTCGATCTTCTGATCGCTCAATACCCGGGTGGCCGTTACGTTTAGCAGACCGCTTGGGGCTTGTGGGTGCTTGATATGATCATCATCTGCTGCCGGCGTATTGACGAGTCTTTAGAGTCCTACACAGAGGTTTCCTGGCTCAAGCAAAACGAAATAGGAGCGCATATGAGATATGTGCGGGACCGAGAATAATGCGTGTATGTGATACCGTATTTCATTTTCACGATGAATGTTTCGATTGGTTGTATGCGATATAACCTAGTTATCGAATCGAAGATTGATTCGATAAATCGATACATTGTATACTAGTCGGTTATGTGCGACATGACCGGATCATTGAATCAAGTGTTGATTTAATGATTTAATGTATAATTATATATATGGTATATTACTTTGCATTAACTAGTATTGGTTCACTTTAAATGGATTTTCTCACTTGTAGTTCACAAGTTGTATATGTGATACACTTTTGTGCACTACATTGTGTCATGTTTGATGATGCATGTAATTTGGCTTTGTGTTAAGACTTATACCATGGTTAGGGTTTTGATTTATTCACTTATTTATTTATCCATTTCTTTTGACAAATAAATAAAAGAAAACAAAATGGTTTCATTCTATCATGAAGCTTGTTGAAGCTTCATGAAGGTTTGACCAATGTGACCATTTTGTCTTCATGCTTAACCCTAACCATTCCAAATAACTATGGTCTAATCTCTACACATAACCATAGTTAGAAGATGATAAGTATTCATTTTATTTCTATTAAAACAATACTCATCATATTCCATCTTCTTCTTCTTCTTCATCTTCAAGAAAGAAAACTAGCCACCATCAATGGCTTCTTGAGTAAAAGTGTGAGAAATCCAATTCTAAAGTGAACCCACCTCCTATTTCTTCACTCTCTACCTCTTGCCAAGTAGTATAGATTGTTTTCTTCACAAGTTTCACAACTTGGTGAAGTTGGAGCTTGATCTTGTGTAACCTCGACGTAGATCATCTTCGGCATCGTAGCCGACGACTAGTCCGTTCATTTCTCCGATGAAGCCGATGCAAGTGTCCGGGATTCGAGATGGACAGCGAGGGGACGGCTACATGGAGCTAAGGAAGTGGATAACCGGATCTACAAAGGTTGTAGCTTCTTATCTTTAGTTAAGTTGTTAACTAGTTCAATGTTTCGCCGAAAATTCTAGTTAACGATCCGTATTAGAGTTTCTCGGCACTTGCAAAATTTGAAATTGGCATGGTTGATGCCTTGTGAGACTTCATTAGAGTGCCTAGGAACCCTACAATCCACCTGCCAGATCTCATAGTCTAGGACTGCAGTAGTGGCAAGCTTGGGCCATCAAAAAACTCCCTATCACCGTCTTTGAAAAGACCGAAGTACCTCTCGGGTGGCTGAGCTTACCCACCAAATTTGCGGAGTGGCTTATGGATTGTCGAATCCAATTGAATCTTTAGGTTCTACTAAATTTTTAGTAATCGTTTGTGGTTTTGGAATAACTTCCAATTCTACCATACTCCCACTAATGTTTTTCTGAAAAGAATTCATTTTACTAAAGAGGTGGCGAGTCAAGAACAATACAATTATTGATCTTCCAAATGGTGGAATGTTAACCCTTATCAAAGCCCAGGAAAACCCACAAACTGCCATTACTGAAATGTGCCTAGAGTTTATCCAGATTATGGTTTTAAGCATAAGCCGGACAACACTATATACTTTAACATCGTTAAGATATGAATCCATTCTATATCTAATATATAAACATATGCACTAATTTAATTGGAAACAGAGTCAAAAATCATGCAGCTGTTTTGAGTGCATATCAGCTAAATGGAAGAAGGCCAAGAAGAATTACTCAACAAGGAGCGTACTCATAGATGAGTAACCAGAGAGAGAACCAAGTTCTTAAATATATTATTTACAATGGAATACCCAGCATAGGTATTTACACCTTCGATCACTCCGAAGGATACTGATACTTGCAACATATGGTTCTCTACTTTATTCTTATGCCTATAACTTCTCAAAATTTGGACCTTATATTTCAACGAAATACTTATCTAAAACCATAGAAATCATGAGTAAACAGAATATAGTACGAGTACTAACCCCTTTGTCCTAACAGACATCGGACAACATACAATACTTTGTATAAGTCCACTGAGTTTAATAACTCAAACCCTGTGCGTCGTAGGTTGAAAATTGTGCTATGGTTAAGAAGAATTACACCGCTGTTGAATGCACCTTACCTAACCATCAACTGATATAGGTAAATGTCATAAACGTAATTTCAAAAAGTTATATCTCATTTTATAAAATAAACGTACAGATATATCAGTTTGAAACTGGTGCATAACAACGGATATTCAAAACCAAATATTTGCCGTTAGGCAAAACTCAAGTGATTTCCTCAAATATCACTAATTACAAAAAATTCTAATATATTGAGGATCTAATCACCAATTACCAATATCTTACTCCCACTCAGAATCTGTAACGCCGTACAGATGTGAGAATCAAGTTTGGTAAATACATACCCTGGAGTCATAATCTAATTGGGAAAACAGTTTTCAATTAACACCGTACAGTAAAACTGAAACATGAAAATGTTTCGAAGGGGTGGCTAGGTGTTCCTCGTAATGACTTTTCCACTGTCCAGATTCATGACAATAATCATATATTTTCTTTCCTTCACTCTAATCCCTTCATATGTCTTTACTTCTTACCTTCTGTACACCATACTTAGGCTAATTGGTTTTCTTCCTTCCCTACCCTTCGACACTAGTCTAAGGTTTGGAAGAAGACTATCCAACAAGCGTAATAGGTGTACTCTCCTAATACTAGGAGCTCTCGCAACCTGAGAGAAGGAAAAAAAGAAAAGAAAACCGAATAATCATATTCAATTTCTCCAGAGCCGAAAACCATCCTCGAGCTGAAACAAGTTTCTTCGAGTTCGTATGTAACTATACGATGGCATATCCAAGCAATATGGATCTTCGTAGTGATACGGAGTGTTCTGGAGAAATGCAAAGGGGAAGTAGGAGTGTCATTGATATATGCGGTTTCATTGTGAATGATAAAAATCGCAATTTCCTTTGCCCTCACTCTAATCCCTTTATATGTCTTTACTAATTACCTTTTGTACACCATACTTAGGCTAATTGGTTTTTTTTCCTTTCCCTACCTTTTGGCACCTGCTTATGGTTTGGATGAAAACTATCCAATAAGCGTAATAGGTGTACTCTCCTAATTCTAGGAGATCTCGTAACCTGAGAGACGGGAAAAGAGAAAAGACAACTGAATAATCCTATTCAATTTTTCCAGAACCGGAATCCATCCTCGAACAGAAACAAGTTTCTTTGAGTTCATATGTAACTATACGATGGAATATCCAAGCAATATGGATCTTCGTAGTGATACAGAGTGTTCTGGAGAAATGCAAATGGAAAGCAGGAGCAGCATGGTATATGCGACTTCATCGTGAACTATGACAATCCAAAAGCCAAAGTGTTTTAAGAAGGTTCGGTTAACTTGGTTCTTGAGTTTTAGTTTAAGGTCAGGCCTTGGTCGCTGCCAAAGAGGGAGAGAAAAGAAATATTCAGCGTGCACTCTAACCTAGATCAGATTGGTTAATCACTTTATCTAATCATGATGAATCCTACTGTTTCCTCGAATTCTCCTTCAAACCCTAAAAGGTGAATTAGTCGGGATCATCTGAAAATCACCCGAGGAGTAACACCTACTCATCAGTGGGAATCGGGATCCAACTATCATCGCATGATAACTTTATGGAAGCCACTCAAGTCACCACACTCCAGAAGGTCTGTAGATGCCTGGTAAGTTTCCTATATGTTTGAAACCCCCGATGTGGTTTTTTCCCCTAACGGTTTATGACCTTGACTAGGTCAACATATCATAAACCGCTAGTCAAGTTCAACCTGTCATTATCCAAGATTAATTTAGACCCACCCGCATATACCCTTGACTAGGTCAAAATGGTTATACGGCTGTCTAAAATAACCGCAGCATCTGCAACAAACAAGCATCACTCAGCTACTGAACACTACGTCTTGACTATATCAAAACACGCAACATGAAAACTAAGTAACACTTGTAAGAAATGACATAGGGCTACGGCTAGGTTTTTGGCAAAAAAACCCTTTAACGTAATGAACTTGATATCGTTGAAGGAACCGAGTGGTTTTACAAATATATAGTGACGTAAACTTTTGCTAAGAGGCCAATCCCTGTGAAGGGATCTCGGCTCTTTCCTCATCGAATGATGTGCTGGATATTCCTAACTGAATACCACGATGTAAAGAAAAAGAATCGACTATAGTCAAATATTTACAATGACGCAAACTTTTGCCCAAGAGGTCACTCCCTATAAAGGGATCTCGGCTCTTGCCTCATCGAATGAGGTGCTGGATATTCATAACCGAATACTGCTGTGCAAAGCAAAAGGGAACGTCTTTAATAACAGTTTTCAAAAATTGGTTCCAACAACATCATTTAGGTTTATTTTTCCTTGCATTAATCAGAATTAATGCATTCCCATCAATTAATCCATATCACACCATAAAAGAACGAAAATACAATGTACATAAATGCTATCTGCATTTGCCACGGGGCCCCATCATGCACCGTTTGGTTACTTAACTAACGGCAGAGCGGGGGCCGGACTAGCGCGGATGCAAAACATATACAACATCTACTAGTGTGTGTGTGTGTGTGTGTATAACATTCATCCCAGGCATGATATAAGCAACATCACAGAAAAGCGTGTGCAATGTAGAATCAAGACCCCTACGAGTGCGGAAAGTTACCCGCCAATCCCAGAAGTGAGGCAACCCCAATCAACAAAGTGAATGAGCCACCCAGTAGTTCATGGAATCTGGTAACTTGAGCACTCCACCGTGGGTCATCCTATACCCCCTACGAGTGCGGCGAATAGCCTACCAATTCTAGAGTAAGGCCCCCTCCGTCTCAACGCCATGAGATGCGGGCCCATTGCCCTCTAGAACCCGGCTACTCGAGTATTCCACTACGGGGTAATCCTAGTACAGAAAAGAAAAATATATATACAATGGTGACATCGACCTCAACCCGGTCGTGTCCCAATAAAAGAATATACAATCTGGCAGAAACGGCTGTCCACATGTTGGACGCTCGCCCCACAATAACGAATATACAAATGAATCTGAACTGTACTATTACCATTGCACTATAGGCTATCCACCACGACAATCCGAACATAGCCATCACAGATATCAGCATCACAATAGCATATGAAAGTATGTGCAACCCCGTCTAAACGGCATATAGCAAATAGACGACGTTTGAAAAATACATACACCACATCACAGATATCAACAATGCTTATACTTTGAAAATTTCAACTTTTGAAACTTTCGATGTTGCTCCCAAGCAAAGATAACACTAAGTGAAATCTGGAGCAAATCAAACAAGACCAAAAATACAAATTTACAAAACCCAAAACACAGAATGAAAATTGGGCCCAGATGTGAACAGTGAACCGGCCAGGCCGGGTATTTAGGCATTTTGGCCGGCTATAGTTGTATCAAATTTCTTAGTTTTTGTTGCGCCACGGCAGCGCCCCGGCCGTCTATCCGAGGCCAAAATGCGGAATCAAAAATTTTCTTAACTTTTAAACTGGCGCTACCGCGGACAATAAACCCGGATCGTAACCATTAACCTAATCCTAGCAATCAAGAGAAAGGGTAAGAGATATACCGAGTGATCCATGTCCTCCGGTCTTCTCGTCGTCGTCCCGATCTCCCGCGGAAACTTCGGTCTTCATCTCCTTACCGGAAAGGGCACCACATAGTCGGATTCTTTTACGGGCTCCCACCTCTGGACCGAGGCAACTCGGGCGTGAAGTTGGCTAGCCGACGCGTCCAAGGGTACTGTAGGTTGTAGTGTAGTGGCTTGTCTCTTTGGGGTTTATGTTGCCATTGGGTGATGGAAGAATCAAAGAACTTTGGAGAGGGGTTTTTGATTTTGGAGCATACAAATGAGATGATCTAATTTCCCTCATCCAAAATGAAATCCTCTCTCTCTCTCTCCCCTAAAGTGGCCGGCCCCCCTCATATGAAAATGGTGGAAGGAAAAGCAAAATGAAACCATGAAGGGAGGTAAGTGTAGGAGACTCCAAGAGGTGACCACATCAAAAGGTTATGATAACAATATCAATCAACTCAAATCAACTCTAATCACAAAAAGCAAGCCATCATGAAAAAGCAAAGATGCTTAACCTTTCATGATGCTACAAATGCAAGAAACCCCCTCCACAAATGTTATTTGCAAAACTTGCAAATAACCCCCTCCATCGAAAAGTCCGGCCGTGAAGGAACAAAGGAAAACCGGCCGGAACGGAATGCAAACTGGCAACTTCAGAAAACTGATCCCGTAATAAATTACAGGAAAACCCCGCTACCGCATATACATGCCTGCATTTGTATTCCCACTGAATACAAATGCAACGAGACAAAATCTACACTGTCAAATACTAGGATCCGGCTTAAACCAAAGCCGGCTAGAAAAAAACCGTCCGATCACGATCCGTGCAATACCGCACGTATCTGATCGAACCCTGCCATATCTCCATACGGCCTCTACAGCGTTTCGCCCGAAACTTGAGTAACTGTCTGTGTGGTGGACTCTAAAGACTCGTCAATACTATGGCTGTGGATTTAACCACTAGCACGTCAGAGGTATTAGCCATACGTGACGGGCCACCAGCTATTGACCAAAAGGGACGTCGATGAGCGAACTCATCCTGACACCCTACTGAGCCTGTCAGTGACAATATCCGTACAGTCCGGTCCGTTCGTCTATGAGTATCGCATGGCGGGCCTAGGGGGTTGGTAAAAGTCAGACCCCCAAAAGCGGTACAAGTCGTGTCGGAGCGAAGCCCAGAACACCCTGAGATACTACTGGAATACCTACCAGTAAATCTCCTGCCTCGGCCGAAGGCTTTGTGTAATGGCTCTCCTAGACACAGCGCGACCTCACCCCCAATACCGAGAGAGACGAACCCCTGCAGATCCGCTCACTGCCTCCATATCGCTCGGGACTGTACCCAACTAAAACCTGTTTGCACGACTCCTTTGAGCCGTGGTAGGGTAGTAATCAAAGTACAGTGGGAACTCACACGAGACAAATGACGATCTCAGGTCGATGAACTAACCTGCACACATGTCACCAGGGAACTGCTATCTGACGTCAAGTATAAGACCAACTAGCATGTTCCCGGCAAGTCCTGTCCGGTGTACTCATAACCCAATGAGCACCTGTATACATCTTAGGTGAACCAACTGACACCAGTGGCTTGTGAGACCGGCCACCGCCCCTCGTCGGGGTCTCGACTGTATACACTAGTCTACTCTGGAGAATCGATGCCCTGTCTCGAAACTCCCACGACTAGGGACCTTTTAAGGATGTGCTTATAGATCACCAGCTCTCTCGTATATGATCGCCATCATACTGCTGGCAGTCAAGCAAGAATCCTAGGGGCTCTATCAGCGTGTAATAGCGACCTGTAAGGTCACCTGAAGCAGTACACGATGATAAAGGTAAACCAGATAGCATACTATCATCCTGAGTAAGTCTGTCCTACCGGGACAGGTCCTCCCTCAATCATTGCAATCACGTGCCTGTGATCCAATAATTTACTCTGAGGGCACTATCTCCAACAATCTCCCACTTGCACTCAAGGCTAATTATTGCGATGTCGCATACTCACAGCCCGTGTGATACCGAACACCCAACTCCTCTACTAGTCAGTCTCACAAAGCTCCTTTGCGAAACTATTGCGTTCGAGGAACAGCCTCAGTGAGTGGATCCGCTGTGATGTTTCTTTCTATATCTCTCTATATCTCGAGTTCGCGGAGAAAGCCATCTCCCGAAATGAGCAATTCCTGTCTTGGAATATGTCTGGATATCTGATGGGATCTAGCTCATAAATGAACTCCAAATCAAAACTTCTTAGACTGTATCGTCAACTGAACTTAATCAGTATCCCGTGCCATGCCTCCCTCAGTATCCTCCTGGACCACCTATCCAAAATACTGCCCCTCGTCAGAGAGAAAACTATAACTCTGACAGCCACTCTGCCATCCAGGTCACCTTGGAAGCCTGGAGTGATAACTGTCTCCCGAAGGAGAAAGCTGCTATCATATCCCTAGAACATGAACTTATGTTCTAAAACTACTTCCGACTGTTTCTCTAGGATTGGATCAATATCAACTTATTGCACCTACTGCAAGAACAACATCTGGTTTGGTACTTGACATCTCATGATTGACTCAATTGCCTAAGCAAGTGATCTGCCAATCATGCGTATCCCTCTCCCCTTTAGTCTGTAAGACACCTTTAGAGAGGGTGACTCCATCACCTGCAGGTATACTACCGTGCCAGGAGTCGTCCATTCTAAACACTCATAGAATGATGTCTAAGTACCCAGATTGGGATACTTCCCAAATCTAGATCTAATACTTTAGATCCAGTAACCAGAATGTCTGATATAATATCCAAGTCCTATGTGGAGAAATCACTGTGTGACGACCAAAGAATAACCGATCGTAGTATAGGAATTTCACTTCCTACTCTGTGTATGTCATCCAAATACCAGGACATCACACCCTACTACCTTCTTAACAGATCCATCCCCTATTCTGATGAAGTCAAATCTATGACTGTCACATCAGAAATAGATGATCTATCTCCTCTATATCTACTTTAGTCTATAAATAGACATAAGCCAACTGTCCACCAATGCTTCTGCTGCTCCCACTGACTACGACAACCCTCTGGCAGAGTCATATAGATGTACACTTCTAAAGCTAGTTTAGAACGACGCTATACTCATCCTCCTGCCGGGTCTCACAGTTTGGAACAACAGCAATGGCAAGTCTGGGTAAACAAGAACCTCCCTGCCACCGTCCTTGTGCATACCGAAGTACCTCTCGGGTGCCTGAGGTTACCCATTTTATCTGCGGAGTGGCCAATGGAATGTCAAACCAGATTGAATCTTTAGGTTCTTATCAAATCTTCAGTAATCGTTTGCGGTTCTGGAATCACTTCCAGTTCTACCATACTCCCACTACTGTTTTCTGAAAAAATCCAATTTTATTAAAACTGCGGCGAGTCAAGAACAATATCACTATTGATCTTCCAGATGGTAGAAAATCAACCCTCGTCATAGCTTGGGTCAACCCACAAACAGCCACTACTGAAACGTGCCTTGAGTTATCCGGAGTCTGGTTTTAACCATAAGCCGGACAACTCCCCGTACCTTAACAATGTCAAGATATGAACTGTTCTATATCCAATACAGAAACAGAGGTACTGATTTAATTGAACCAGATTCAAATCATGCAGCTGTTACCAGTGCATGTCAACTAAATGGAAGGAGGCCGATCAGCGTTACTCAACTTAGGAATGCTTCCAATTATGAGTAACCTGAAAGAGAAGCAAGTTCTCATTACTATCAAATGAATACCATACACAAGTATCTACATCTTCGATCACCTTGAAGAATCCCGATACTTGCAATACCTGGTTCTCTACTCTATTCTTATACCAATAACTCCTCAAAACTCAGACCCTGTGTTTCTACGAAACACATGTCTAAGAACTAGAGAAGTTAAAAGTAAACAGAATATAGTACGAGGACCAACCCCACTGTCCTAATGGACACTGGACAACATACAATACTCTGTATAAGTCCCCTGAGTCTAATAACTCATTCACTGTGTGTTGTAGGTTGAAAAATGAACTATGGTTATGAAGAATTACACCGCTGTTTAATGCTCCTTACCTAACCATCCACTGATATAGGTAAATGTCATAGACATAATTTCAAAAAGGTATATCTCACTCTATAAAAATAGACGTACAGATATATCAATTTGAAATTGGTGCATAACAACGGATATTCAAAACCAAATATTTGCCGTCCGGCAAACAACCCAGGTGACTTCCTCAAATATCACCAATTTCAACGAATTCCGATATAATGAGGATGATCTCCTAATTCCCAATAACTTACTCCCACTCATCATCCGTAAAACCATACAGATGTGAGAATCATACTTGGTAAATACATACCCTGGAGCTAGGTTCTAATAGGGAAATCAGTTTTCTTTTAACAGTATACAGTGAAACTGAAACATTGAAATGTTTCGATGGGGTATCCTGGTATTCCTACTAATGCCTCTTCCATTATCCAGATTCACAACTATAACCGTATAATTCTTTGCCATCTTTCCAAATCCCTTTATATGTCTTTAGTCATTACCTTCTGCACACCCCTTTAGGCCAAATGGTTTTCTTCCTTCCCTACCGTTCGGCACCATCCTATGGTTTGGAAGAAGACTATCCAATAAGCATAATGGGTGTACTGTCCTAATCCTAGGAACACTCGTAATGCGAGAGAAGGTGAAGATAAAAGACAACCGAATAAACCTTATTCCTATTTCTCCTGAACCAGGATCCATCCTCGAACTGGAACAAGTTCCTTTCGAGTTCGTATATAACCATACGATGGATTATCCAATAAACTTAGGATCTTCGTAGTGATACGGAGTGTCCTGAAGAAATACAAAGGTGATTTAGGATTCGCGAAGAAATACTTGGTTCGGTCGTGAATAGCAGTCGCAATTTACTTTGCCCTCTTTCTAATCCCTTTCTTTGTCTTAACTTAATACCTTCTGTACACCGTTTTAGGCTAATTGGTTTTCTTCATTCCCCACCGGTCGGCACCTGCCTATGGTTTGGAGGAAGACTATCCAATTTGCGTAACAGGTGTACTACTCCTAAACCAAGGAGTACTCGCAACCTGAGAGAGGGTAAAAGGAAAAGACAACTGAATAGTCCTATTCGTTTTCTCCAGAACCGGAAACCATCCTCGAATTCCTTCGAGTTCGTATATAACCATACGATGGTTTTGTCCAATGGAAGTGGACGTTCGTAGTAATACGGGGTGTCCTGGAGAAAAGGGTAAAAGTAGGAGTGGCAATGAGGTTTGCAACTCTAACAATCCAAAAGCCAGTGTTAAGAAGGTGTAAGTCCATATTGCGACCCCCGGTGCTTACGGGGAGGCGGAAACGGTATAAAAAACAAATTTTTATCGCAAGAGGCAACATGGACTAAAACAATGTCGGGATCGTGTCTAAACTAAAACTAGCATACTTGCTAAAGAGATTTAGCTACTCGGATGAAGATGGTTATACCTAAACTTGAACTCCTTCTTCTTCAAACTTTTGTAGAGGTTGATGGTTCTCTTCTTGTCGCCTTCTTCCGTAGAAGATGGATCCACCTCGAAGGTTCGACCTTTGGGCTCTTCCTCGATCTTTGAGTGAACTAGGGTTTCCGGCTTGCTAAACCTTGAACCTAGAATAAGTAGAGAGTGTCTAAGGGGTGCTTTTCTTTTTAAAGAGAAGGATTCTCAACACATGAGAAGGTTTCTCTTTAGCTAGAGGAAGAAGAAGATGAAGTGAAGAGAGAGAATGAATATGATAGAATGAGCTATCCTTTTTCTTTCTTGCAACCATAATGCAAAAGAAAAAGAATTATCAATAATAATAATAATGAAAATGAAAAGGTTGATGGAAAGTTTTAGAATGACCATTATCATTTCAAACATTAAATGAATTTGCTAGAATCAAAGAGCATCTTTCTTTTGTAATGATGATGGTCAAAACTTCAACCATGGTCAACAAGTCAACCATGGTCAACAAGTCAACAAAAACTAACCATGACACAATTTCATTTTATTATATATTATTAATTGATATAATACAAATCCATTAGGGTTTGGAAAAAGACGACTGTCATCTGTGCATACGCACCCGTTCCGAAACCCTAATGAAAGTCATCTTCCTCTTCCTCAAATAACCGTGCATACACACCTGCATCCTTGTTCCGAGGAACATGAATACTGAGATAAAAGCAACCCCAAAAACATATACCAGTATCTGACTCAAACCAGAGCCAGCCAGTAATATCCGTCCGGACTCTAAACGTGCACAAGTGCGCGGATGAGAACGAACCCTGTCGCAAAACCATGCGACCTCTACTCTGTTTTGCCCAGAGGCGAATACCCTCTGTGTGGGACTCTAAAGACTCGACACTACGCTGGCAGTGGGTTTAACCACAGACCGCAAGCGGCACTAGCTGTGCGTAACGGTCCCCAGGTAGATGTCGACAAGAAGGCTGACGAGGTGAAAACCCCATCTGAACTCCTACTGAGTCTGAATGTGACATTCTCCGCACAGTCCGGTCTGTTCGTCTGATACATCGCATGTCGGGCCTAGGGGGCGGTAAAACGTCAGTCCCCCAATAGCGGTACAAGTCGTGTCGGAGTGAAGCCCAAAACACCCTGAGATAACACTGGAAACCTACCAGTATATCTCGCTTGCCCTGGCCAGGGACTACTCGTGTAATGGCTCTCCTAGACACAGCGCGATATCAACCCCCAATACCGGGAGAGACGAATCCTGTCTAACTGTCACTGCCTCCAAGCGCTTCGGGACTGCACCCAACCACCACCTGTTTGCACGACTCCTTTGAGCCGTGGTAGGGTAGTGATCAAAGTGCAGTGGGAACACACTCGAGGCGAAGTGCCAGTGTCAAGTCAGCGGACTAAGCTGTACTCATGTCACCTGGGAACTGATAACTGACGATAAGTATAATACCAACCTGTCAGTTCCCGACGAGTCCTGTCCAGTGTACTCGTAACCCAACGAGCACCCGTATACTATCTCCAGTACGACGTACTGATGGCTGTGGGACAGACCATCTCCCACACTGGGATGAGAAGCGCATACGCTAGTCTACTCCGGAGTATCGATGCCCTGTCTCGATAGTCCTGCGACTAGGGACCTGTATAAGGATGTGCTTATAGATTACCCAGCCCCCACTAGTGTGACTGCCATCACAACGCTGGTAATCAAGCAAAGATCCTAAGGGCTCCACTAATGCGTATAAGTGATATACTGAAATAAACACAAGTACACATTGAAGTAGAAACAAACCAAGTAGCATACTACTATATTGAGCAAGATTGTTTATACAAGGTGAATATCCCAAGCTTCCATCAAGTAATATACAAACTAGTATGATACAGTAATGGCCTCTAGGGCATATACACTAACAATCTCCCACTTGCACTAAGGCCATGTACTGGCGTATCGAAGACCTATCATCTCGATCAGCCGCTCGAACTGAGTCTGGGGTAAGGCCTTGGTGAATGGATCTGCAGTGTTCTCTTCTGAAGCAGCCCTCCGAACCTCGATCTCCTTGGGATCCACGATCTCCCTGATCAGGTGATACCGCCTCAAGATGTGCCTGGATCTCTGATTGGACCTGGGTTCCTTTGCTAAAGCTATAGCCCCGTTGTTGTCGCAATACAGAGGTACTGGGTCAACAATGGACGGAACCACCTGAAGTTCTTTTAAGAACTTCCTTATCCAGACAGCTTCTTTTGCGGCATCAGATGCAGCGATGTATTCCGCTTCCATCGTCGAGTCTGCAACGGTTTCCTGTTTGGAACTCTTCCAACACACCGCCCCTCCATTGAGGGTAAAGACAAAACCCGACATGGAATTGGAATCATCCTTGTCACTCTGGAAGCTGGAGTCAGCAAAGGCCTCAATCTGGAGGTCTTTTCCGCCGTACACCAAGAACATCTCCTTAGTCCTTCTCAGGTACTTGAGAATGTTCTTTACTGCTATCCAATGTTTCTCCCCAGGGTTTGACTGATACCGGCTTACTACACTCAGTGCATAAGCTACATCCGGTCTGGTACACAACATCGCATACATTATAGAGCCTACCGCAGAAGCGTAGGGTATAACAGACATGCGATCCCTCTCCAAATCAGTCTTGGGAGACATCTCTTTAGAGAGGGTGATCCCGTGACAAGCCGGTAGGTTACCGCGCTTGGAATCTTCCATACTGAATCTTTTCAGTACGGTGTCGATGTACCTGGACTGTGAAAGTCCTAATATCCTCTTGGATCTATCACGATGGATCCGGATCCCCAGGATGTAAGAGGCATCACCCAGGTCTTTCATGGAGAACCTGTGTGACAAGAAACCCTTGACAGATTGTAGCATAGGAATGTCATTTCCTATTAAGAGAATGTCATCCACGTATAAAACAAGGAATACTACAGTTCTCACTACAAATCTACTATAGATGCATGGTTCATCTGGATTTTTGATAAAGTCAAATTCCTTGACCGTCTCATCAAAACAGATGATCCAACTCCGCGATGCCTGCTTTAGTCCATAAATGGACTTAAGCAACTTGCACACCTTTCCGCTGCTCCCACTCTGAATGAAACCCTCTGGCTGATCCATATAGACACACTCCTCTAAATTTCTATTTAGAAAAGCGGTTTTTACGTCCATCTGCCAAATCTCATAATCGTGGAAGGCAGCAATGGCAAGAAGGATCCGAATGGATTTCAGCATAACCACTGGAGAAAAGGTTTCGTCATAGTCCAAGCCAGGTCTTTGAAGGAAACCCTTTGCTACAAGTCTAGCTTTATAGGTCTCAACCTGTCCATCTACACCAATCTTCCTTTTGAAGATCCACTTGCATCCTATGGGTTTTACCCCGTCTGGAGCAATGTCCAACGTCCATACTTTGTTGGTGTACATGGACTCCATTTCGGTCCGCATTGCATCCAGCCATTTTACCGAGTCAACGCTCTGAATGGCCTGCTGGAAGCTAGTAGGCTCATCATAATCTATGATGCAATCCTCTCTATCCCCGTCTATGAGAAAACCGCAGTATCTCTCGGGCGGATGAGACTGCCTACTACTCCTACGGAGCGGCATAGGAATGTCCTGTTCTTTTGAACCCTCTGGTTCCACTAAGCTTTCAGTAATAGTCTGAGGTTCTGGAATTTCATCCAGTTCTACTGCGCTCCCACTTATCTGATTTTCCAAAAACTCAGTTTCCAAGAAGTGGGCATGACGAGAAACAAGGACTTTTTGCTCCTCTGCGTAATAGAATAGATACCCCTTGGAGTTCTTTGGGTATCCCACAAACTTGCACTGTACTGAGCGTGCCTCGAGCTTGTCCGCATGCTGCTTTTTTACAAAAGCCGGACATCCCCATGTCTTAAAGGCTTTAAGACAGGGTTTCTTCCCACTCCACATCTGATATGGTGTGGTAGGCACAGTCTTAGTAGGAACTTGGTTCAAGAGATGTGCAGCTGTTTCTAGTGCATATCCCCAGAAAGATCGCGGTAACTCAGCCTTACTCATCATGGAACGAACCATATCCAATAGGGTTCGATTCCTCCTTTCTGATACACCGTTATGTTGCGGAGTGTATGGAGGAGTACGCTGAGAGAGAATACCATTCTCTTTTAAATAGTCCAGGAACTCGGCACTCAAGTATTCACCACCTCGATCCGATCTTAGGATCTTGATACTTTTGCCTGTTTGTTTTTCAACTTCATTCTTGTAATCCCGAAATTTCTCAAAGGCCTCGGATTTGTGCTTCATTAAGAAGACATGTCCATACCTAGAGAAATCGTCTGTGAAAGTAATGAAGTATGAATAACCGCTTCGCGCATGTGTAGACATTGGACCACACACGTCACTGTGTATGAGTCCTAAGAGCTCGCTCGCTCTTTCTCCGTGTCCAGTGAACGGAGTCTTTGTCATCTTTCCCATGAGACAAGATTCACAAGTGGCATAAGACTGATACTCGAACGGATCCAAGTATCCTTCTTTATGTAACTTAGTCAACCGTGTCTCATTGATGTGACCTAGTCTACAATGCCATAAGAAAGCCTGATTGATATCTGGAGACTTTCTTTTGTGTGTATTCTGGATATTGAAAATCTGTGGTTGGTTTAATACGTATATACCATTGCTCAGTGTACCTGACCCAATCAGAACTTGATTAAGGTGAATGTTTACAACACTATTTACAAACGCAAATTCATAACCTTCTTTAGAAACCAAAGATACAGAAATGATATTACAAGTTGCGTTGGGTACAAAAAAGCAATTACGCAAAACCAAAACATGCCCATCTGTCATTCCCAGGTGATAGTCCCCCACGGCTTTAGCATCCATGCTAGCTCCGTTCGCAACTCTGAGGGTCATGTCACCTGCCTTCAAAAAACCTACGGTTTCTCAACGCCTGCAAAGAATTACAGATATGAGATCCTGATCCGGTATCCAATACCCAGGAAGTAGAGTTTATAGAAAGACAGTTTTCAATAACATACACACCTGAAGCTGAAGCCGCAACCTGCTTCAGTTCCTGTGTCCTGGCTTTCCAAGCCCTGCAATCTTTCTTCCAGTGTCCACTCTTATGACAATAGAAGCACTCTTCCTTTCCAATAAGCTTCCCCGCAATCTTTGTTGCCTTTTCCTTTCCCTTCGTACCCACTTTACTAACACCGCCTCTTGGTTTGGCGGGGGCTTTCTTCATCTTTCCCTTGGCTTTCGCCTTGGACCTAGAGGAAGAAGATCCTCCTACAAACAAAGCGGGTGTATCCCTACCCTTCTGTAGGGTGCCCTCTGCGCTCCTCAGCAGGTTGAGGAGTTCTGAAAGTTCAACTTCCTTTTCTTGCAAGTTGAAATTCAGTATGAACTGGGCGTAAGTGGATGGAAGGGACTGGAGAATTATATCCGTATAGAGTTCACTGTCCAACGTGGTCCCAAGTTCCGCGAGCTCCTCAGTGTAGCCAATCATCTTAAGCACGTGGTCCGCTACCGATGATCCGACGGCCAACTTTGTCGAAAATAACTTCTTCGACACTTCGTATCTTGCGATACGAGACTGCTCTCCATACAGTTCTTTTGTATGAAGAAATATGGATTCCAAATCCATATTCTCATGCCTCCTCTGATGGTCGTTGTCCATCGAGGCAAGTACGAGGCACCTGGCCTTTGCGCTGTCAATCTCCCAAGTCGTACGGATTTCCTTATCCGCGACGCTGGAGGTGGGACCTGGGACGGGGGGAGCTTTGGTGGTAAGAAGATACCCCAGCTTGTCGTAAGCGATTGCCAATTTGACATTCCTGAGCCAATCTTTGTAGTTTGGCCCTGTCAGTATGTTTTTATCTAGAAGTAACTTAAGTCCAGTCATTTCGATTTGGTCGCTGCAGGGGGAGAGAAGAAACACTTAGCACGATACTCTTGCAAGTTTAGAATGGTTTTTTTAATTTGTCTAAACAGGATGGCTCCCACTGTCTCTCGAATCCCTCCTCAAACCACAAAGGAAGAATTAGCCGGGATCAATCCCACCGTACAATACTTGCTTAACCGTTCAGCCAGGCCAGTGTCGGTACTTCGAGGGAGGTTTTCCAACGCTTTCGCGAAGTTCCTTAATTTAAGAACCTCTTTTCCCTGGGGGCGTAGCCCCGCTAACACCTTTCTAGGCACCTACTAGGTTTATAGCATTAATCGTTTAGTGAGAAATTTCCCGAGGAGTAGCATATACTCACAGTAGGATCGGGATCCAAATATCATCGCGTGACGAAAATGAAGGAATCCTACCATAATCATCACACTCCAAATGGTATGCAAATCTAGCAAGTTTCAGTACTTATGAAACTCCCGATGTGGATTTTTGCCCCATGCTCTTATGACCTTGACTAAGGCCAACAAATCATAAGTCACATGTCAAGTTCTTCCCGTCGTTATCCAGGTTAATTTGAACCCACCCGTATATACCCTTGACTATGGCCAACAAGGCAATACGACTGTCCCAAACCAACGCATTCTATCTATGCAACATATGAATACCCAGCAGCTACCAAACACTGTGCCTTGACTAAGGCCAACAAACACAGCTTGAATACTGTTGAATATTCATATGAAACGACGGAGGGCTACGGATGGTTTTGGCGAAACCGTGAACGTAGTGAACTTGATATAATCGATGGAACGAGATAGCTTTTAGAAGGAGTGGCTCAAGCTCCGCATTTAAAAGTTAGTTTTGAAAAGAACCGAGTGGTTTTCCGAAAGTGTTCCATCGACTTTAAACTTGGTTTATTATCTTGCATTAGTTCTTTTAATGCGTGATATTCTTGCATTAGTTCTTTTAATGCGTCCCATCATTTAATCCTACCATTGCAGAAAACAACCAAAATATGACGTACGCTTATGCCATTCGCATTCGCCACGGAGTCCCGTCATCACTCGTTAGGTTACTTAACTAACGACAGAGCGGGGGCTGGGCTAGCGCGGCTGTAAAACATAAGCAACGCCTAAATAGAAAGCAATGATAGACATTACAGATCACAGATGAATACATTGGATATACTAGCAATCCGCAATCCTTTCGAGCCTGCAATGAAAAGCGGATTACACGGTCGCGGTGAATAGCCAAATACCCCACCCAAGACCCCTACGGGTGCGGCAAACTACCCGCCAAGTACTCGGCAGTTTGTGCACCCCTCCATGGGTCCATCCTAGGAGCAAAAACAGTAAAAAGAATTATACAATGACGGCTACAACCCCGACCCGGTTGTGCGGCCAAACAAATAATAATTATTACATCAATTTACATTTACAATGAATGAAAGAAAAACAAAAGCTCATCTCACATCCACCCCGGCTATTCACCCGCGACAGTCCAACACATTCATATACACAATCTAATATCAAACACAGATCATGTATAACCCCGACTAATCGACCTATAGCGATTAGCCGACGTTCAATACATGCAAACATCACAGATATAACCATCATAGTCAAACTGCAGTGAAGTTCGGAAAAAATACGGAATTATAGGACCCCAAAAGTGAATTTCTGTTCTGGAAAATCTGGGTACATATAATATATTTTAAAAATCCCAAAACCAACACAGAAGAACACTGCACGAAAAACGATGCACAGAAGACGACAAACGGCGGCGCTTCCGCGGCACATACCTACCTCGTGCGGCGGAAGCGCGGCGGTTTGAATGAATTAGGGCAACGTTTTTCTTGGGTGTTCACACAAAACCCTGAGCCGAATTTACAAGTATAAAGTTTTTCATTTAGAGCAGAAAAAAATTCAACAGAAACTTAGGGTTTTGTTTTTCCGGTTTTGTGATTTTTTCGGTTCCGAACTTCGTTACACTTCACTACCAAGCTAGTTTAAGTTTAGTTAGGCTCTGATACCACTGTAAGTCCATATTGCGACCCCCGGTGCTTACGGGGAGGCGGAAACGGTATAAAAAACAAATTTTTATCGCAAGAGGCAACATGGACTAAAACAATGTCGGGATCGTGTCTAAACTAAAACTAGCATACTTGCTAAAGAGATTTAGCTACTCGGATGAAGATGGTTATACCTAAACTTGAACTCCTTCTTCTTCAAACTTTTGTAGAGGTTGATGGTTCTCTTCTTGTCGCCTTCTTCCGTCGAAGATGGATCCACCTCGAAGGTTCGACCTTTGGGCTCTTCCTCGATCTTTGAGTGAACTAGGGTTTCCGGCTTGCTAAACCTTGAACCTAGAATAAGTAGAGAGTGTCTAAGGGGTGCTTTTCTTTTTAAAGAGAAGGATTCTCAACACATGAGAAGGTTTCTCTTTAGCTAGAGGAAGAAGAAGATGAAGTGAAGAGAGAGAATGAATATGATAGAATGAGCTATCCTTTTTCTTTCTTGCAACCATAATGCAAAAGAAAAAGAATTATCAATAATAATAATAATGAAAATGAAAAGGTTGATGGAAAGTTTTAGAATGACCATTATCATTTCAAACATTAAATGAATTTGCTAGAATCAAAGAGCATCTTTCTTTTGTAATGATGATGGTCAAAACTTCAACCATGGTCAACAAGTCAACCATGGTCAACAAGTCAACAAAAACTAACCATGACACAATTTCATTTTATTATATATTATTAATTGATATAATACAAATCCATTAGGGTTTGGAAAAAGACGACTGTCATCTGTGCATACGCACCCGTTCCGAAACCCTAATGAAAGTCATCTTCCTCTTCCTCAAATAACCGTGCATACACACCTGCATCCTTGTTCCGAGGAACATGAATACTGAGATAAAAGCAACCCCAAAAACATATACCAGTATCTGACTCAAACCAGAGCCAGCCAGTAATATCCGTCCGGACTCTAAACGTGCACAAGTGCGCGGATGAGAACGAACCCTGTCGCAAAACCATGCGACCTCTACTCTGTTTTGCCCGGAGGCGAATACCCTCTGTGTGGGACTCTAAAGACTCGACACTACGCTGGCAGTGGGTTTAACCACAGACCGCAAGCGGCACTAGCTGTGCGTAACGGTCCCCAGGTAGATGTC
The DNA here is from genome assembly GCA_030015575.1 of Agapanthus africanus. NCBI lineage: Eukaryota > Viridiplantae > Streptophyta > Magnoliopsida > Asparagales > Amaryllidaceae > Agapanthus > Agapanthus africanus. The sequence continues at coordinate 553,153,005 of CM057340.1, read as the reverse complement.
GACAAGAAGGCTGACGAGGTGAAAACCCCATCTGAACTCCTACTGAGTCTGAATGTGACATTCTCCGCACAGTCCGGTCTGTTCGTCTGATACATCGCATGTCGGGCCTAGGGGGCGGTAAAACGTCAGTCTCCCAATAGCGGTACAAGTCGTGTCGGAGTGAAGCCCAAAACACCCTGAGATAACACTGGAAACCTACCAGTATATCTCGCTTGCCCTGGCCAGGGACTACTCGTGTAATGGCTCTCCTAGACACAGCGCGATGTCAACCCCCAATACCGGGAGAGACGAATCCTGTCTAATTGTCACTGCCTCCAAGCGCTTCGGGACTGCACCCAACCACCACCTGTTTGCACGACTCCTTTGAGCCGTGGTAGGGTAGTCATCAAAGTGCAGTGGGAACACACTCGAGGCGAAGTGCCAGTGTCAAGTCAGCGGACTAAGCTGTACTCATGTCACCTGGGAACTGATAACTGACGATAGGTATAATACCAACCTGTCAGTTCCCGACGAGTCCTGTCCAGTGTACTCGTAACCCAACGAGCACCCGTATACTATCTCCAGTACGACGTACTGATGGCTGTGGGACAGACCATCTCCCATACTGGGATGAGAAGCGCATACGCTAGTCTACTCCGGAGTATCGATGCCCTGTCTCGATAGTCCTGCGACTAGGGACCTGTATAAGGATGTGCTTATAGATTACCCAGCCCCCACTAGTGTGACTGCCATCACAACGCTGGTAATCAAGCAAAGATCCTGAGGGCTCCACTAATGCGTATAAGTGATATACTGAAATAAACACAAGTACACATTGAAGTAGAAACAAACCAAGTAGCATACTACTATATTAAGCAAGATTGTTTATACAAGGTGAATATCCCAAGCTTCCATCAAGTAATATACAAACTAGTATGATACAGTAATGGCCTCTAGGGCATATACACTAAAAGAAGGTTCGGTCAACTTGGTCACTGAGTCATAGTCTAGGGTCGGGTCAATGGTCGCTGCCAAAGAGAGAGAGAAAAGAAACACTCAGCGTGCACTCTAACCTAGATCAGAATGGTTATCACTTTATCTAATCTGGAAACCTCCCACTGTAACCTCAAATTCTTCCCCAAACCTGAAAGAAGAATTAGTCGGGATCACCCGAGGAGTAAACCAACTCATCAGTGGGAATCGGGATCCAACTATCATCGCATGATAACTTGACGGAATCCACTCAAGTCACCATACTCCAGAAGGTATGCGCATGCCTGGCAAGTTTCAGTTTCTTTAGAAACTCCCGATGTGATTTTTACCCCTAGGACCCAATTGACCTTGACGGATAATCAACAAATCAAAAGGTCCTAGTCAAGTTCAACCCATCATTATCTTGATTGCGTTAAACCCACCCGCATGACCCTTGACGAATAATCAACAAAGTCGTACGACTGTCCTAACCAATCCACATATCCATGCGACAGAAAGCATTACAGAGCTACCGCACACTACGCCTCGGCGAATAGCAACGACAAACGTAGCGCGAATACTATGCAATTCTAATCCGAAATGACGGAGGGCTACGAATGGTTTTTGGCGAAAAACCTTTAATGTAATGAACTTGATATCGTTGAAGGAACTGCATGGCTTTTTATAAAAATATAGTGACGAAAACCTTTGCTAAAGAGATCACTCCCGGTGAAGGGATCTCGGCTCCTTCCCCGTAGAATGAGGTGCAGGATATTCCAACTGAATACCACGATGCAAAGCAAAAGTAATCGGCTATAGTGAAGTTATTGCCCTGACGCAAACTTCTGTCCAAGGGGTCACTCCCGGTGAAGGGATCTCGGCCCTTGCCTCGTCGACTGAGGAGCAGGATATTCCAACTGAATACCACGATGCAAAACAAAAGTGAACGTCCTTGCAATAACAGCTGTTTGAAAAAATGTTCCAACAACATCATAATAGGTTTGTTTATCTTGCATTGATCCGAATCAATGCAGTCCCATCAAATGATCACACTAATAAAGAACGAAAATATACTGATGTACGTATATGCCATCCGCATTCGCCACTGGGTCCCGTCATTACTCGTTAGGTTAGCTAACTAACGACAGAGCGGGGACTGGACTAGCGCGGATGCAAAACATATACAACATCTACTAATATATATACAATATATAATTTTCGCTCAAGGCGTGATAAAATGCAACATCACAGAAATGTACAGCATCACAGAATAATACAGAATCTGGAAGCCCCGGATTTTACAGAGCCGCTGCTGAAACCCGACGTTCCTCTGGTCGTATGGATAGCCTGTGCAATGAAAATCCTAGACCCCTACGGGCGCGGCAAGTTTCCCGCCAAAACCTGAAGCGAGGCAGCCCCCTTCAGCAACGTGAATGGACCACCCAGCACTTCACGGAATCCGGTAGCTTGGGCACCCCTCCTTAGGCCAACCTGTACCCCCTACGAGTGCGGCGAACAGCCCGTCAATTCTAGAGTGAAGCCCCCTTCGTCTCAATGCCATGAGATGCCGGCCCGTTGCCCTCTAGAACCCGGCTATCCGTGCACCCCTCCGCGGGGTAAACCTAGTACAGAAAGTAAAATATACATACAACGGGTACATCGACCGCAACCTGGTCGTGCCCCAAAAGAATAATACAAACAGGCAGTGACGGCAGTCCACATGTCAGACGCTCGCCCCGCAATATCAAATGTACATAAAACAACAAAACTGTACTAGCACTGCAACCAGGCTATCCCCCACGACCGATCCGCAACATCACAGCAAAAACACAAGACATTAGCGTGAATGTCACGTTCGCAAATCCGTTTAACCGGGCTATAGCAGTTGCCGATCAAGTGACATTCACGGTCGCAGATATAATGTAAATACTGTGAACCAATGTGTTTAAAATATCCGATCGATCAAATTTTACCAAGTGGGCCCCCAAACAATACTGTAGCACTCACAGAAATTCTGGGCCCAAACAAAGTATACCAAAACCCCTATATTCAGCCCACAAGCCCACTACAAAAAAATGATGACGTGAATCCACATTCCTGCGGCGGAACCGCGGCCAAAGAGGGGTTATGGCCGCGATTCCGCGGTCGTACGGAAGGATCAGGGCACCAAATTTTTCCAGTGTTCTTAGGACTTTCAGTACATCACTTTTCTACAACCTGAAAAATTTTTGGACTTCAAAAAATTTCGACAGAAACTGATGTGAAGAAAAACGCGGTTTTGGAATTTTTGTTCGATCGGAAATGTAAAACACATTAGATAAATCTAGACTAGGTTAATGGCGTGGCTTTGATACCATGTTACGCCACGGCAGCGCCCCGGCCGTCTATCAGAGGCCAAAATGCGGAATCAAAAATTTTCTTAACTTTTAAACTGGCGCTACCGCGGACAATAAACCCGGATCGTAACCATTAACCTAATCCTAGCAATCAAGAGAAAGGGTAAGAGATATACCGAGTGATCCGTGTCCTCCGGTCTTCTCGTCGTCGTCCCGATCTCCTGCGGAAACTCCGGTCTTCATCTCCTTGCCGGAAAGGGCACCACGTAGCCGGATTCTTTTACGGGCTCCCACCTCTGGACCGAGGCAACTCGGGCGCGAAGTTGGCTAGCCGACGCGTCCAAGGATACTGTAGGTTATAGTGTAGTGGCTTGTCTCTTTGGGGTTTATGTTTCCATTGGGTGATGGAAGAATCAAAGAACTTTGGAGAGGGGTTTTTGATTTTGGAGCATTCAAATGAGATGATCTAATTTCCCTCATCCAAAATGAAATCCTCTCTCTCTCTCTCCTAAAGTGGCCGGCCCCCCTCATATGAAAATGGTGGAAGGAAAAACAAAATGAAACCATGAAGGGAGGTAAGTGTAGGAGACTCCAAGAGGTGACCACATCAAAAGGTTATGATAACAATATCAATCAACTCAAATCAACTCTAATCACAAAAAGCAAGCCATCATGAAAAAGCAAAGATGCTTAACCTTTCATGATGCTACAAATGCAAGAAACCCCCTCCACAAATGTTATTTGCAAACTTGCAAATAACCCCCTCCATCGAAAAGTCCGGCCGTGAAGGAACAAAGGAAAACCGGCCGGAACGGAATGCAAACTGGCAACTTCAGAAAACTGATCCCGTAATAAATTACAGGAAAACCCCGCTACCGCATATACATGCCTGCATTTGTATTCCCACTGAATACAAATGCAACGAGACAAAATCTACACTGTCAAATACTAGGATCCGGCTTAAACCAAAGCCGGCTAGAAAAAACCGTCCGATCACGATCCGTGCAATACTGCACGTATCTGATCGAACCCTGCCATATCTCCATACGGCCTCTACAGCGTTTCGCCCGAAACTTGAGCAACTGTCTGTGCGGTGGACTCTAAAGACTCGTCAATACTATGGCTGTGGATTTAACCACTAGCACGTCAGAGGTATTGGCCATACGTGACGGGCCACCAGCTATTGACCAAAAGGGACGTCGATGAGCGAACTCATCCTGACACCCTACTGAGCCTTTCAGTGACAATATCCGTACAGTCCGGTCCGTTCGTCTATGAGTATCGCATGGCGGGCCTAGGGGGTTGGTAAAAGTCAGACCCTCAAAAGCGGTACAAGTCGTGTCGGAGCGAAGCCCAGAACACCCTGAGATACTACTGGAATACCTACCAGTAAATCTCCTGCCTCGGCCGAGGGCTTTGTGTAATGGCTCTCCTAGACACAGCGCGACCTCACCCCCAATACCGGGAGAGACGAACCCCTGCAGATCCGCTCACTGCCTCCATGTGGCTCGGGACTGTACCCAACTAAAACCTGTTTGCACGACTCCTTTGAGCCGTGGTAGGATAGTAATCAAAGTACAGTGGGAACTCACACGAGACAAATGACGATCTCAGGTCGATGAACTAACCTGCACACATGTCACCAGGGAACTGCTATCTGACGTCAAGTATAAGACCAACTAGCATGTTCCCGGCAAGTCCTGTCCGGTGTACTCATAACCCAATGAGCACCTGTATACATCTTAGGTGAACCAACTGACACCAGTGGCTTATGAGACCGGCCACCGCCCCTCGTCGGGGTCTCGACTGTATATACTAGTCTACTCTGGAGAATCGATGCCCTGTCTCGAAACTCCCACGACTAGGGACCTTTTAAGGATGTGCTTATAGACCACCAGCTCTCACGTATATGATCGCCATCATACTGCTGGCAGTCAAGCAAGAATCCTAGGGGCTCTATCAGTTTGTAATAGCGACCTGTAAGGTCACTTGAAGCAGTACACGATGATAAAGGTAAACCAGATAGCATACTATCATCCTGAGTAACACTGTCCTACCGGGACAGGTCCTCCCTCAATCATTGCAATCACGTGCCTGTGATCCAATAATTTACTCTGAGGGCACTATCTCCAACAGTTTTCATAGTGTGTCATATTTATGTCAATACTAAGTCTCCGCACCTGTCAAAAAAAAATTCAAAGATCAAAAAATTTTCAGAACAGAAAGTGGATTTTGAAATCGGAATTTTTTGGTTTTGAAACTAATGCATCGTCTACTACTAGTTTCTAATGTTTGGATCACTCTGATACCATGTTGGGGTTTCTAGCGCCCTGGCCGTCGACCGCGGCCATTGCGGAACCAAAAATTTTGGTGTTTAAAAAACTTAGCGCTATAAAAAACTACATAGAATCGAAACCAAACATGAAACTAACAAGCTACAAAGATGTTCTAGCTACCATGATAGAGTTGTTATACCGAATGAATCGTGTCCTTCGGTCTTCTACCATATTCCTTAGCTCCTAGAGGTCTCCTTGAACGAGCTTGGCCGTCGGTCTTCCTCCGTCGAAGATGATCCACCCGAGGGATGTAGCTCATGGCTCTTGCTTCACACTAAGAATTTGGTGAAGCAACTAGGGACTCTAGATTGCTAATCTAAAGTGCCTAGGGATGTAGTGAGTGGATCTAAGTGTTTATTTATCTCACCTCTTCTCTTGATTCTATGTATTCGTACCGAAATATGAATACCCAAAGAGATAGATTAACGCAAAGAACATATTACTAGAATATACATATCGAAATATATATACGTAAATTATTAAATCAATATCTGATTTAATAATCCGGCTCAAACCAGAGCCGACTAGTATTATCAACGGTTCGATCGAAAGTCCGGGTAACTAGTACAATCATTCGATCGGAACCCCGCATGTATCCAATACGGCTACTATATCATTTCGTCTGAACCAGGAAAACCCTTTGTGTTGGACTCTAAAGACTCATCATTACGCTGGCAGTGGGTTTAACCATAAGCACGTCAGCGGCACTAGCTGTATGTAACGTCTACCCAGGTGTTGAGCGAAAGAAATGCCGATGAGCAAACTCATCCGAACCCCTACTGATCTTTTCAGTGACAATCTCCATACAGTCCGGTCTGTTCGTCTAAGAGTATCACATATCGGGTCTAGGGGGTGGATAAAGTCAGACCCCTAATGGTTCTTTGGTTTTCACTTCAACTATCCGTATGTTATTTCATGACGGTGTGAAGCCCATCACCAACTGAGAAACTACTGATCCAAATCAGTAATTCTCGTCTACCTTGGCCAAGGATTTCTGGTGATGTTCACTCGTGCACCACACGTCATCAACCTCCAATACCAGGAAGGTTGAATCTCCGACGATCCGCTTACTGCCTCTATGCGGCTCGGGACTGTACCCAACTAAAACCTGTTTGCATGACTCTTTTGAGCCGTGGTAGGGTAGTAATCAAAGCACAGCAGGAACTCACATGAGACAAATGACGATCTCAGGTCGACTGACTAACCTGTACTCATGTCACCTGAGAACTGCTATCTGACAATAGATATAATACCATCTAGCATATTCCCGGAGAGTCCGTCCAGTGTAACTCATAACCCAATGAGCACCTGTATACTATCTTAGGTGACTAACTGACACCAATGGCTTGTGAGACCGGCCACCGCCCCTCGTCGGGGTCTCAAAAAGTATACACTAGTCAACTCCGGAGTATCGATGCCCAGTCTCAACACTCCCTCGACTAGGGACATTTAAGGATGTGATTATAGACCATCCATGATCACCATCATAATGTTGGTAGTCAAGCAAGAATCCCATGGGCTCTATCAATATGTAATAGTGATCTGTAATACCATATAATGCATGTATATGATGATAAAGGCAAACTAGATAGCATACTATCATTTTGAGTAAGACTGTTCTACCTGTATAGGTCCTCCTTCAATCATCACAATCGTGTTCCTGCGATTACAATAATTGACTTGAGGGCACTATATCCAACAGATGGAATGAGTTCTCGAAATCGATCTCCCATGTCAAAGACGATCCACCCGAGCACGCCGGTTCAAGCGATAGCTTCTACGAAGCAACTAAAAATCGAGTCTTATAAGGACAAGATGCTTAGAAGGTGTAGTTTATAATCAAAATGCTCTCTATATCTTTCTCTAATCTCGAGTGAGCAAAAGAGGAATAACAAGAAGAAGAATAGAGCATGGAAACTCAAGAAAAATATCAACCATGATAATAATCCGAGACTTTCACAATTCTTATCTCTTCATTTTGCTAAAAACAAATAAGTGGGCGAGTGGGTTGTGACTCACTAGTGTGAGTCACAAGCCCAGATAACCCTAGAAGAAATAAGAATATGAGAGAGTGTAAAGAGAGGCCACCTCACCATGGTATACATACACATACAAATACTTGTATGTTTATAATCAAGTATACCAAATCCGTATTTATAATAAATACGTATACCGCATTTCTACCAAAATATGAATATCGTATTTGTATTGAAAATACAAAATACGCGTATTCATATTTAGAAAGAAATACATGTATTTGTATCAAAGTACAAATACCCGTATTTATACAAATACACGTATTCGTATAAATACCATATTCGTGTTAAAATACAAATACCCAAAAAAGCACAATATAATACTAGCATCAAAACTGGCTGTCTTTCAAACCTGCTAGTATTGATAAATAGTCCGATTAAAGGACATGTATAAATACACGTGTTCAATCGAACACCCGAGCGTATTGAAATACGTAAACTACACTGTTTCGCCTGAACCGGGAAACCCTTTGCGTAAGACTCTAAAGATTCAATAATGGCAGTAGGTTTAACTACAAGCACATCAGTGGTACTAGCTATACGTAATGGCTACCTAGGTATCTGTTGAAAGGAAGATCAACAAGAAAACTCGTCTGAAAACCCTAATGAGCCTATATGTGACATTCTTCATACTATCCAGTATGTTCGTCTAAGAGTATCGCATATCGGGCTTAGGGGGTGATAAACGTCATACCCTTAATAGCGCGATAAATTGTGTCGGTGTGGAGCCCAATACAACTTGAGAAACTATTGGTATATCTAACAGTAAATCTCACTTGTCTTGGCCATGGACCTGTAGTATCGGCCGACCGTACACAACACGATATCAACTCCCTATACCGGGAGAGACGAATCCCTTCTATCACCTACTTTCTCCAAGTGCTTCGGGACTGCACCCAACTACTACCTATTTGTACGACCCTTTAAAGCCATGGTAGGGTAGTAATATAAGTACAATAGGAATACACTCGAGACTAATAGTGATGTCAAGTTATCGGACTAATCTGTACTCATGTCACCAGAGAACTGCTATCCGACGATAGGTATAATACCAACCAGCATTTCCCAGTGAGTCTGTCCAGTGTAACTCATAACCTAATGAGCATCTATATACTATCTTTGGTACTGTATACCAATGGCTGCGGGACAGGCCATCTCCCCTGACGGGGATAAGAAATGTATACACTAGTTTACTCTAGAGTATCGATGCCCAGTCTTGATAATCCTATGACTAGGGACAAGTTTAGGGATGTGCTTATAGACTACCCAGCCCCTGCTAGTGTGACTGCCATCACAACGCTGATAGTCAAGCAAAAGATCTTACGGGCTCTATCAACATGTATTAGCGATACGTTAAAAGAAACATATAAACATATTAAGATAGATTCCCAAATACTATACTATCATATTGAGCAATACTGTTATATATCTGTATATATCCCAAGCTTCCAAAATATAATATACAATCCTGTACTATACAATAATAGCCTTTAGGGCATATATCACTTGTTGGCTATAGTGTCCTTAAGTCAATTATTGGATCCCAGGCACGTGATTGCAATGATTGAGGGAGGACTCATACCGGTAGAACAGTCTTACTCGAGATGATAGTATGCTACATGCTTTAGGTGACATTACAGATCACTATTATATGTTGATAGAGCCCATATGATTCTTGCTTGACTACCAGCAGTATGATGGCGATCATATACGTGAGAGTTGGGTAGTTTATAAGCACATCCTTAAAATGTCCCTAGTCATGGAAGTTTCGAGACTGAGCATCGATACTCCAAGAGTAGACTAGCGTATACTGATCGAGACCCCGAAAAGAGGCGGTGGCCGGTCTCACAAGCCATTGGTGTTAGTTTGTTCACGTAAGATGTATACAGGCGCTCATTGGGTTATGAGTACACCGGACGGACTCGCCGGGAACATACTAGTTGGTATTATACCTATTGTCAGATAGCAGTTTCCAGGTGACATGTGTACAGGTTAGTCTATTGACCTGAGATTGTCATTTCTCTCGTGTGAGATCCCACTGTTCTTTGATTACTACTATACCACGGCTCAAAGGGGTCGTGCAAACAGGTTTTAGTTGGGTACAGTCCTGAGCCACATGGAGGCAGTAAGCGGATCGTCAGTGGATTCATCTCTCCAGGTATTAGGGGTTGAAGTCGCGGAGTGCACGGGTGGCCATCACCAGAAATCCTTGGCCAAGATAGCCGAGAATTACTGATTTAGATCAGTAGTTTCTCATATGGTGATAGGTTTCATACCGACACTAAATGTCGCGTTATTAGGGGTCTGACTTTATCCACCTCCTAGACTCGATATGCGATACTCATAGACGAACGGACCGGACTGTACGGATAGTATCACTGTCAGGCTCAGTAGGATTTCAGGATGAGTTTGCTCGTCTGCCTCCCTTTCGCTCAATACCTGGGTAGCCGTTACGTACAGCTTGTGCCACCGACGTGCTTGTAGTTAAACCCACTACCAGCTTATTGATGAGTCTTTAGAGTCCCACACAGAGTGTTTCCCTGCTTCGGGCGAAACTTTGTAGAGGCCGTATGGTTTTATGGCAGGGTTCGATCACATACGTGTACTTGTGCACGGATGATGTTCGGACGGATAATACTAGTGGGCTTTGGTTTAAGCCGGATCCTAATATTATATTGTTGGATTATTTTCGTCTCGTAGTATTCGTATTCTTTCGGAATACGGATGCGGATATGTATATACGGATGAGGGGTATTATTGTAATTCATTACAAGTTTATTTTAGTAGAAGCCATTTCTTTTCTTGTGATAAACATTTAAGTTAAATGTTTAATTGTTGTGGAAGTGTGAGTCATGGTTCATGCATGCACTTGGTGACTCATGGTAATGGGTCATGAGGTGATTCATTATGACATGGATAGGTTTTGTTTTAGCCAAGATATTTGTGTGAGATATTTTGTAGTGAGATGGCTGTTGATTTTCTAGTGAGGATTTTCTTTAAGTGCTCACAAAATAACACACATAAAAAACTTAGCCAAAAAACAACAAAAGAAAGAGCAGACACTTCATTTTTTCTTTACTTTCTCTTTTCGTTTCTTGAGCTCACACTTTCCTTAATTGGCATCTTCTTCAACCTCCACCCTACAGGTCTCATGTGTTGAGAAACCTAGGATGTATTGAGACAAAGTAATCACACACACTCTCTACTTCATGTTGGCTATCTAGGTTAGAAAATTGGATACCCGAGTTGCTTCAGTTTTGAGGTCAGAGCCCGTATTACTAACCCTCGACGTGAATCTTATTCGATGTGGGGAGACCGGAGATCAAAGATGATCAAGGAAGCCGTGAGGAGCTTGGGATAGAGGTTGAAGACCGATGGACAAGGATCGTTTGGTATAACCTCTCTAAACTCTTTTCATATAGCTAGTGTAGGGTTAATGGTACGATCCGTAGATTAGGGTTCCGTTAGCGTCGGTTTCAAAATGTTTTTGTTCCGCATTTGGCCACAGATTGATGGCCGGGCACTGCCGTAACCCAACATGGCATCAGTGCCAAGTAATTAACCTCATACTAGTTTTTTAGACGATGTTAAAGTACCGAAACCAAAACAACTCCGAAACAACACTCGATGTATTCCAGTTTCTGTCAATATTTTCTGAGTCTTCAAATTTTTTTTAAACAATTGCAGAAGGCTATTTTGGTGACTACTAGAACATACCCCAAATACGAACCAATTTCACCTGTTTTGACCCGATGAGATCAATCAAAAAAACAGGTGTGGCCGGTCCTATTAAGGATTTGGGACTTCGTATTTTAGGTGTGGTTTAGTTTCTGGAATATTGGTTCAGTGGTATTGCTTGTTTAGTGTTCATACCAGAATATTGCATTTTATACCGCCCATTCTTACGCTCGTTTGTTTATAGGCAGGTGCTTTTAATCGGTGTTTGCTACATATTTACAGGATACTGGTTCTCAGCTCTAGACAGTGAAATTCATAGAAAAGTACGTCAAATTCCGGATTACTGCCAACAACAGATAAAACACGGGTCTCCGCTCACTATCCGTATGTTGCCACACACCAGTTTAAGGGAAAAAATGGCAAATCGATGTCATTTTCGTGCACAAAGCTCAATGTCAACACAAGATCCAACATATCTACGCGAAGCTCGAGGAAATCTTGGCAAAAGATCCACATCACATCACCTTTTGATCTACTGAAATTCTGGAAGAAATGGGAAGAGTTTCTGAGAAAAAGTCATATACCACACTGAAGAGTACTAAAAACTATGGAAAACCACCAAATTTCATGGCCTAACTCCTCTAAACGGCCGCGGTTACACGGCATAAGCGCGCTTAGGCCACGGAACCGCGGCCATTTAGTCTCCTCTCGTTGTCGTTTTTCAGGGGCATGTTGGTATTTTCTTGTAGGGGCAGATTCTTGCCCTAGGTTTCCAGTTCCCCACCTATAAATACCCCAGAGCTGAGCCAAACCAAGGTGTTAATTTCTTTAGCCTCTTTTAGTGTAGTTTTGTTCTTCTTCTTCTTCTTCTTCTTCTTCTTCATCTTTCCTCCATGAAAATGTAGTGAGAGCATTGCGTGGATGTTAAATGAAGATGAGAGTTTTTGTATCATTCTTGTTTGTTTAGCTTCCCCTTGAGATTCTTGCTTTCTCTTGATCTTTCAACCACTTCATTGAGCTTGAAAGTTTAAGGGTTTGTTATTGATCTCAAGGGTTGTATCTTCTTATGGAATTAGTGCTTCATTTCACAAGAGTTCTTTACCCTTCTCTTGATCTTGCAACCTCTTGATTGAGCTTGCAAGTTTAAGGGTTGGCTATTGATCTCATGCTTGTCTTGAGTTCTAGTTTCTAGTTCTTTTTATTGCTTATTTCTTTCTTGCTTTTTATTACCTTGCTTTACTTTCTTGCACTTTAAATTCCATGCCCTTACTTACTTGTAATCTTTTCTTTTCTTTGTTCTTTTTGTTCTCTCTTTTTGGTTCTTTTTGTGAATGATTGTAATTATCGTTGTTAAGAATAAATACGGTATTGTAAGTTAATGTTTCTTTTCTCATTTCCTTTTCCCGTTATTTTCCATTGAACTCCGCCCAAACGTTACGCAAGCACTCCGTTAGGCACCCTACCCTACCAAGGTAACGGTGATTCCTAACCGCGACCGGTTGCGTTCGGTTTGGCCGGAGGCGAAAGCAAGAGACAAGAACGGAAGGACACGGGTAAATAAGCCGGATTCCACGAATACCGTGCTTAAATCCACTAATCCACGTTGTTGCCGATTGCTCTAGCTTCAATTGGTCAAGACTCGGCTCAAAGGTTTTGAGTACGGATTTCTTTAGCTTACAATTTCGTATCTTTTTCTTAACAACTTCATACTTGCATATAAAACACATAGGTTAGTTTGAACAAACACATACAAATTCTTTATTGACTCGTCTAAAACTCGAACGGACATACAACCATCTCCCTGTGGATCGACCCGTGCTCAACCGGCTAGCTGCATAGCGACACCGTCCTGATCGCGGTTATACTTTAGAACTTTGAACATCCGACACGCCAAAAGCGTGCGATCAAATGGCGCCGTTGCCGGGGAAACGGTAGCGTATTTTCTTTCTTGTTATTCGGGTTAATATTCTTTTTGTATATATTTATAAAAAAAAAATCTTTTTGTTTTTTTTTGATAATTTTTGTGAGCAAGTCTGCAGATTTTTGCGGATTTGCAAACGGCGATTGTGGGGAGCAAAGTGTACGTTCAAAGCTAAGGTGATTGCAAATTACAGTGCCAAAGATCCGGATAGTTTGACCCGCGCAAGCGAACTTTTCAAGCTTACCGGATTTGATTCAACGGGGGTTTCCTAACCCAAAAACTTAACGGTATGTACTTTACTAACACCTTCTTCTCAAATCCGACGCATCCAATATACTATTCTTTGCAGGATTCTTTGCAAGTTCGCTAGCAAACGCTAAAAATTGACTAACCCGTATTTGTTGCAGTGCCGTGCTTAAACTAAAAAACGATTGTTTGATTCTTTATAGAATTTTTATTGAATTGCGCATTGCATACATTAATACGGACTTAAGGGCAAGCGAACCCCATAATATACGGTAAAGGATTTCATCACGTTTTCCGTGGCCCACAAATCACGAACTTGAGCATAACGTTTACCCGCACAAATTTTAAAAGAAATTAGACTTTAAGCCTTAAGGACTTCACGCTCATTAGGAGAAGTTAGCCGTGTTTAGAACCTCGCTTAACGGTACATTGTTTACGGGGTGTCTAGGAAAGTGTTAACGGCGAAACCGCCAAAAGAGAAAGGGTTATTTAATTAAGGAACTTCGCGAAAGCGTTGGAAAACCTCCCCTTATCTCTGCACTTACCTGGCCTCGTGATCAGTGTATCTTGAGCCCGTTTCTCGACACAGTTTTACTTCGACAATCAAGTTCTGGAGCTGGTCTAGTTGACCTAGGTGAACCATAGAACGATTAGGTGTGTGGTATTTTTGTGTCGTAATTGTTTTTGTCCAGATTCTTTTTGTGTATATATTTCATTCTTTTGTTAATATCTACCTAAAAAAATTTATAAAAAAAAAAATCAAAATTTTTTCCCCCTCCTTTTCTCTGCCTTCCTTTCTTTCTCTCTTCATATCATGGGTACCCCACCTCGCAAAACTCTTGCCGAACTTTGGTACCCACAACCAGACATTACTTCTTACGGTTCTTGCTTTGGCCGAACATCGAACGATCCCTCCATGCCCAAAATGTCATTGAAAGATCGCATAGACGCGTCTAGGACAAACACTTGCCCTCCGCATTCTACTTTGTATCAACCTTTTCAACCTCCCGCACCCGCTTATGTTGATACCACTTTTGCAAGTCGTCCTTTGTCCATCGCTGAACGTATTGAACAATCTCATAGCCGATCTTTCACTCCTTTCACCACTTCAAATTCTTGGGATCAACACTTCCATTCACCTTCGTATCCAAATGTTGATCCTACCCCTGTCCAGCCATTCAATTCCTACCAGTCCTACCCGACTTTTGCACCTTCCCTAGATATTGCTTCTGAACAGCCATTTGGGAGTTTTCAGTATCCAAACTGTTGGAGATAGTGCCCTCAGAGTCAATTATTAGGTCACAGGTACGTGATTGTAATGATTGAGGGAGGACCTATCCCGGTAGGACAGTCTTACTCGAGATGATAGTATGCTATCTGGTTTACCTTTATCATCGTGTACTGTTTTAAGTGACTTGACACGTCGCTATTACACGTTGATAGAGCCCCTAGGATTCTTGCTTGACCACCAGCAGTATGAGGGCGATCATATAAGTGGGAGCTGGGGGTCTATAAGCTTATCCTTAAAAGGTCCCTAGTCGTGGGAGTTTCGAGACTGGGCATCGATACTCCATTAGTAGACTAGTGTATACAGTCGAGACCCCGACGAGGGGCGGTGGCCGGTCTCACAAGCCACTGGTGTCAGTTGGATCACCTAAGATGTATACAGGTGCTCATTGGGTTATGAGTACACCGGACAGGACTCGCCGGGAACATGCTAGTTGGTCATATACCAGACGTCAGATGGCAGTTCCCTGGTGACATGTGTGCAGGTTAGTTCATCGACCTGGGGATCGTCATTTGTCTCGTGTGAGTTCCCACTGTACTTTGATTACTACCCTACCACGGCTCAAAGGAGTCGTGCAAACAGGTTTTAGTTGGGTACAGTCCCGAGCCACATAGAGGCAGTGAGCGTATCTTCAGGGGTTCGTCTCTCCCGGTATTGGGGGTGAGGTCGTGCTGTGTCTAGGAGAGCCATTACACAAAGTCCTTGGCCAAGGCAAGGAGATTTACTGGTAGGTATTCCAGTAGTATCTCAAGGTGTTCTGGGCTACACTCCGACACGACTTGTACCGCTTTTGGGGGTCTGACTTTTACCAACCCCCTAGGCCCGCCATGCGATACTCATAAACGAACGGACCGGACTGTACGGATATTGTCACTGACAGGCTCAGTAGGGTTGTCAGGCTGAGTTCGCTCACAGACATCCCTTTTAGTCAGTACCTGGTAGCCCGTTACGTATTGGCTTATACCTCTGACGTGCTAGTGGTTAAATCCACAACCAAGGTGTTGATGAGTCTTTAGAGTCCCCCACATTCAGTTACTCAGCTTTCGGGCGAAAGGTTGTAGAGGCCGTATGGAGATATGGCAAGGTCCGACCAGATACGTGCGGTATTGCACGGATCGGGATCGGACAGTTTGTACTATAGGCCGTATGGATATATGGCAGGGTTCGATCAGATACGTGCGGTATTGCACGGATCAGGATCGAACGGATATTACTGGCCGGCTTTGGTATAAGCCGGATCCTAGTATAGTACAGTGTAGAGTTTGTCTCATTGCATTTGTATTTCGGTCGGAATACAAATGCGGGTGTGTATGCACAGTATCGGGGTTTTCCTGTAATTTATTACGGGACCAGTTTTCTGGAGTTGCCAGTTTGCTTTCCGTTTCGGCCAATTTCTATTGTTCCGTTCATTGGCCGAAGATTGGTGGAGGAGGGCTTATTTGCATTGTTGCAAATAAGCTTTTGTGGAAGGGGGTCTTTGCATGTTTCCTTGTATCATGATGGTGCACCATTCTTTTGACCTTGACTTGTATCTTCATGATGGCATGACTTTTAAGCCATCATGTTTGATGATGGTTGGTGATTGAGTGTGGATGTATTTTGTTATCATGTTCTTTCATGATTCCTTTTTGCATTATTGTGATGGTTGCACCACTCATTCCTTGGCTCACTCTCTCTCATTCTCTCCATTCACCTCTCATGGCCGGCCAAGCTTGGAGGAGAGGTTGCCCATTTTTGTAGTGGGGATTTTTGCTCTCTTGATGTTAGAAAAATCCCCAAGTTCCTCCACATTGTTCTTGTATCATCCCTCCACCTAAAATGGCATCTCCAAGAACCCCAAAGTGAGACTTGAGGACTACATATTCTACAGCGAACCTTGGGCACGTCGAGTAGCCGGCTTCGTGCCCGAGTTGCCTCGGCATTGAGGTGGGAGCCCGTAAAAGAAGTAGGCGATGTGGTGCGCTTCCGGCGACGGGGAGGAGACGGGACATTCCGCAGGAGATCGGGACGATGATGAGAAGACCGGAGGACTTGGATCGTCGGTATATCTCTTTCCCATCTTATAGTTATGCTAGGACTAGTTAGTGGTTCGATCCGGGTATTAGTGCGCGGCGGTTTGCCAGTTCAAGAAAATTTAAAGTTTATCACCGCTTCCGCATTTCGGCGTCGGATTGACGGCCGGGGCGCCGCCGTGCACTTACAGTGGTATCAGAGCCGCGCCATTAACTTAGTCTAGCTTTGTGTAATGTGTTTGCATTTCCAATCGATAAAAAAGTTCCAAAACCCGTATTTTGATCACATCAGTTTTCTGTTGGAAATTTTTAGTGTCAAAATTTTTTTCAGGTTGTAAAATATTGATGTACTGGAAAATCTAAGAGCTCTGTAAAAATTCGACGAAGTAACTCCACAGTTGGAGCGCGGAACCGCCGCGAAAACCCCCTTCCTGCCGCCCTTCCGCCGCACACTGTGGAGATCACTTCACCAATTTTTTACAGAGGCCTTCTGGGCTTAAAATATGGGTTTTGGAATATTAAAATTGGGCCCAGGATTTCTGTGAGTGCTACAGTTTTGATTGGGGGCCCACTTGTTAAATTTTGATTGATCGGTTATTTTAAACATATTTTTCACAGTATTTACATTATATCTGCGACCGTGAATATCACTTGATGGGAAAATCCGGTCTAACTGCTATAGCCCGGTTAGACGGATTTGCGAACGTGACTTTCACGTTGATGTTTTGTTTTTGCTGTGATGTTGCGGATCGGTCGTGGGGGATAGCCTGGATGCAATGCTAGTACAGTTTTGTTGTATTATGTACATTTCATATTGCGGGGCGAGCGTCCGACATGTGGACTGCCGTCACTGCCTGATTGTATTATTATTTTGGGGCACGACCTGGTTGCGGTCGATGTACCCGTTGTATGTATATTTTACTTTCTGTACTAGGATTGCCCCGCGGAGGGGTGCACGGATAGCCGGGTTCTGGAGGGCAACAAGCCCGCATCTCATGGCATTGAGACGGAGGGGGCTTCACTCTAGGATTGGCGGGCTATTCGCCGCACTCGTAGGGGGTACAGGTTGACCCAGGAGGGGTGCCCAAGTTACCGGATTCCGTGAAGTGCTGGGTGGTCCATTCACGTTGCTGAAGGGGGCTGCCTCGCTTCAGGTTTTGGCGGGTAACTTGCCGCGCCCGTAGGGGTCTAGGATTTCATTGCACAGGCTATCCACACGACCAGGGGAACGCCGGGTTTCAGCGGCTCTGTGAAACCCGGGGATCCCAGATATCTGTATTGTTTCTGTGATGCTGTACATTTCTGTGATGTTGCATTTTATTCACGCCTTGAGCGAAATACTATATATTGGTATATATATTAGTAGATGTCGTATATGTTTTGCATCCGCGCTAGTCCAGTCCCCGCTCTGTCGTTAGTAAGCTAACCTAACGGGTAATGACGGGACCTAGTGGCGAATGCGGATGGCATATACGTACATCAGTATATTTTCGTTCTTTTTGGTGTGATCAATTGATGGGACTGCGTTGATTCGGATCAATGCAGGTTAAAAACAAACCTAATCTGATGTTGTTGGAACACTTTTCAAAAAGCTGTTATTGCAAGGACGTTCACTTTTGTTTTGCATCGTGGTATTCAGTTGGAATATCCTGCTCCTCAGTCGACGAGGCAAGGGCCGAGATCCCTTCACCGGGAGTGACCCCTTGGACAGAAGTTTGCGTCAGGGCATTAACTTCACTATAGCCGATTACTTTTGCTTTGCACCGTGGTATTCAGTTGGAATATCCTGCACCCCATTCTACGGGGAAAGAGCCGAGATCCCTTCACCGGGAGTGACCTCTTTAGCGGAAGTTGTCGTCACTATATTTCTAAAAAGCTATCCGTTCCTTCGACGATATCAAGTTCATTACGTTAAAGGTTTTCGCCAGAAACCATTCGTAGCCCTCCGTCGTTTCATATGGATAGTCAATAGTATTCAAGCTGTGTTTGTTGGCTAAAGTCAAGGCACAGTGTTTGGTAGCTGTTGGTTATTCATATGCAGCATAGATAGATGCGTTGGTTTGGAACAGTCGTATAGCCTTGTTGGCCAAAGTCAAGGGCTTGTGCGGGTGGATTCGAATCAACCTGGAGAATGACGGGCAGAACTTGACATGTGACTTATGATTTGTTGGCCAAAGTCAAGGTCATAAGAGCATGGGGCAGAAATCACATCGGGAGTTTCAAAAGAACTGAAACTTGCCAGATATGCGCATACCTTCTGGAGTGTGATACCGTGAGCGGATTCCGTCACGTTGTCATGCGATGAGAGTTGGATCCCGATTCCCACTGATGAGTTAGTTTACTCCTCGGGTGAGCCCGACTAATTCTTCTTTCAGGTTTGGAGGAGAATTTGAGGTACAGTGGGAGATTTCCAGATTAGATAAATTGGTAACCATTCTGATCTAGGTTAGAGTGCACGCTGAGTGTTTCTTTTCTCTCTCTCTTTGGCAGCGACCATTGACCCGACCCTAAGACTATGACTCAGTGACCAAGTTGACCGAACCTTCTTAACACCGGCTTTTGGATTGTCAGAGTTGCAAACCTCATTGCCACTCCTACTTTTACCCTTTTCTCCAGGACACCCCGTTTTACTACGAACGTCCACTTCCATTGGACAAAACCATCGTATGGTTAGATACGAACTCGAAAGAATTTATTCGAGGATGGTTTCCGGTTCTGGAGAAAACGGATGGGATTATTCAGTTGTCTTTTCCTTTTACCCTCTCTCAGGTTACGAGTACTCCTTGGTTTAGGGGTAGTACACCTATTACGCAAATTGGATTGTCTTCTTCCAAACCTTAGGCTGGTGCCGACCGGTAGGGAATGAAGAAAACCAATTAGCATAACGATGGTGTGCAGAAGGTATTAAGTTCAGACAAAGCAAGGGATTAGTAAGAGGGCAAAGTAAATTGCAACAGATATTCACGACCAAACCAAATATTTCGTTACCACTCCCACATCACCTTTGTATTTCTCCAGGACACTCCGTATCACTACGAAGATCCACAGTTTATTTGGATACTCCATCGTATGGTTATATACGAACTCGAAAGGAATTTGTTCCAGTTCGGGGATGGATTCTGGTTCAGGAGAAATAGGAATAAGGTTTATTCGGTTGTCTTTTATCTTCACCCTCTCTCATTGCGAGTGTTCCTAGGATTGGGACAGTACACCCATTATGCTTATTGGATAGTCTTCTTCCAAACCATAGGCTGGTGCCGAACGGTAGGGAAGGAAGAAAACCATTTGGCCTAAAGGGGTGTACAGAAGGTAAAGACTAAAGATATATGAAGGGATTTGGAGAGGTGGCAAAGAATTATACAGTTACAGTCGTGA
This sequence comes from Agapanthus africanus, assembly GCA_030015575.1. Taxonomy (NCBI): domain Eukaryota; kingdom Viridiplantae; phylum Streptophyta; class Magnoliopsida; order Asparagales; family Amaryllidaceae; genus Agapanthus; species Agapanthus africanus. Next base: position 553,132,826 of record CM057340.1, on the reverse strand, counting down.
ATCTGGAAGAGGCATTACTAGGAATACCAGGATACCCCATCGAAACACTTCGATGTTTCAGTCTCACTGTGTAATGTTAAAAGAAAACTGATTTCCCGATTAGATACTTATTCCAGGGTATGTATTTACCAAGTACGATTCTCACATCTGTATGGTTTTTCAGATGGTGAGTGGGAGTAAGTTATTGGGAATTGGGTGATCATCCTCATTATATCGGGATTCGTTGTAATCGGTGATATTTGAGGAAATCACCTGGGCTGTTTGCCGGTCGGCAAATATTTGGTTTTGAATATCCGCTGTTATGCACCAATTTCAAATTGATATATCTGTACGTCTATTTTCATAGAGTGAGATATACCTTTCTGAAATTATGTCTACGACATTTACCTATATCAGTGGATGGTTAGGTAAGGAGCATTAAACAGCGGTGTAATTCTTCTTAACCATAAGTACAGTTTTCAACCTACGACACACAGTGAATGAGTTATCAGACTCAAGGGACTTATACAAAGGATTGTATGTTGTCCAGGGTCCATCAGGACAGAGGGGTTGGTCCTCGTACTATATTCGGTTTACTTATGACTTCTCTAGTTTTTAGACAGGTGTTTCGCGGAAACACAGGGTCCAAATTTTGAGAAGTTATAGGTATTTGAATAGAGTAGAGAACCAGGTATAGCAAGTATCGGGATTCTTCAAAGAGATCGAAGATGTAGATACTTGTGTATGGTATTCAGTTGATAGTAATGATAAAGAGATCTTGCTTCTCTTTCAGGTTACTCATAATTGGAAGTATTCCTAAGTTGAGTAACGCTGATCGGCCTCCTTCCATTTAGTTGACATGCGCTGGGAACAGCTGCATGATTTGAATCTGGTTCAATTAAATCAGTGCCTCTGTTTCTATATTGGATATAGAACAGTTCATATCTTAACGATGTTAAGGTACGGGGAGTTGTCCGGTTTATGATTAAAACCAGACACTGGACAACTCAAGGCACGTTTCTGCAATGGCTGTTTGTGGGTTGACCCAGGCTATGACGAGGGTTGACTTTCTACCATCTGGATGAACAATAGCGATATTGTTCTAGACTCGCCACAATTTTATTAAAAATGGATTTTTTTTCAGAAAACAGTAGTGGGAGTATGGTAGAACTGGAAGTAATTCCAGAACCACAAACGATTACTGAAGATTTGATAAGGAACCTAAAGATTCAATCTGGATTGACATTCCATTGGCCACTCTGCAGATAAGGTGGGTAACTGTAAGTGCACGGCGGCGCCCCGGCCGTCAATCCGACGCCGGAATGCGGAAGCGGTGAATAACTTAAAATTTGCGGACTTAGCAAAACGGCACCACCGCGCACTATAACCCGGATCGTTACCATTAACAAGTCTAAGCAAACTAGAAGATGGGAAAGAGATATACCGACGATCCAAGTCCTCCGGTCTTCTCGTCATGGTCCCGATCTCCTGCGGAAAAGTCCCGTCTCCTCCTCGTCGCCGGAAGTGCACCACATCGCCTACTTTGTTTACGGGCTCCCACCTCAATGCCGAGGCAACTCGGGCACGAAGCCGGCTACTCGACGTGCCCAAGATTTGCTGTAGAATGCGTAGTACTTAAGTCTCACTTTGGGGTTCATGGAGATTGCCATTTTGGTGGAGGAAGAAGAACTTGAAGAGAGGTGAGGAAAAATGTATCATGCAAAGAATCAATGTGACAATTTTCTCACTACCAAAAGAAAAGCCCCCCACCCTCACTAGTGGCCGACCAAGCATGATGGTGGTAGGTGGGAATGGAGTGAAGTCAAATGAAAGACAAGGGAGTGGGTGAGCTATCATGGAAGGAAGAATAATGAGTGATGATCAAAACAATATCATCACAAACAAAAACAAACACTCCAAAGCAACCATGATGACTCCAAATGGTCAAGCCATCATGAAGAAGTCAAGAAGTCAAGGTCAATGGAGCAACCATCATGATCCAACCAATAAGCAAAGACCCCCTCCAAAAATACTTATTTGCAACAATGCAAATAAGCCCTCCTCCACCAATCTTCGGCCAATGAACGGAACAATGGAAATCGGCCGAAACAGAAAGCAAACTGGCAACTCCAAAAACTGGTCCCGTAATAAATTACAGGAAAACCCCGATACTGTGCATACACACCCGCATTTGTATTCCGACCGAAATACAAATGCAATGAGACAAAATCTACACTGTACTATATTAGGATCCGGCTTATACCAAAGCCGGCCAGTAATATCCGTTCGATCCTGATCCGTGCAATACCGCACGTATGTGATCGAACCCTGCCATATAACCATACGGCCTATAGTACAAACTGTCCGATCCTGATCCGTGCAATACCGCACGTATCTGATCGGACCTTGCCATATCTCCATACGGCTTCTACAACCTTTCGCCCGAAAGCTGAGTAACTGTAAGTGTGGTGGACTCTAAAGACTCGTCAATACTATGGCTGTGGATTTAACCACTAGCACGTCAGAGGTATATGCCAATACGTGACGGGCCACCAGCTATTGACCAAAAGAGACGTCGATGAGGAAGCTCACCCCGACACCCAACTGAGCCTGTCAGTGACAATATCCGTGCAGTCCGGTCCGTTCGTCTATGAGCATCACATGGCGGGCCTAGGGGGTTGGTAAAAGTCAGACCCCCAAAAGCGGTACAAGTCGTGTCGGAGTGTAGCCCAGAACACCCTGAGATACTACTGGAATACCTACCAGTAAATCTCCTTGCCTCGGCCGAGGGCTTCGTGTAATGGCTCTCCTAGACACAGTACGACCTCACCCCCAATACCGGGAGAGACGAACCCCTGAAGATACACTCACTGCCTCCATGTGGCTCGGGACTGCACCCAACTAAAACCTGTTTGCACGACTCCTTTGAGCCGTGGTAGGGTAGTAATCAAAGTACAGTGGGAACTCACACGAGACAAATGACGATCCCCAGGTCGATGAACTAACCTGCACACATGTCACCAGGGAACTGCCATCTGACGTCTGGTATACGACCAACTAGCATGTTCCCGGCGAGTCCTGTCCGGTGTACTCATAACCCAATGAGCACCTGTATACATCTTAGGTGATCCAACTGACACCAGTGGCTTGTGAGACCGGCCACCGCCCCTCGTCGGGGTCTCGACTGTATACACTAGTCTACTAATGGAGTATCGATGCCCAGTCTCGAAACTCCCACGACTAGGGACCTTTTAAGGATATGCTTGTAGACCCCCAGCTCCCACTTATATGATCGCCCTCATACTGCTGGTGGTCAAGCAAGAATCCTAGGGGCTCTATCAACGTGTAATAGCGACGTGTCATGTCACCTAAAACAGTACACGATGATAAAGGTAAACCAGATAGCATACTATCATCTCGAGTAAGACTGTCCTACCGGGATAGGTCCTCCCTCAATCATTACAATCACGTACCTGTGACCTAATAATTGACTCTGAGGGCACTATCTCCAACAATCTCCCACTTGCACTCAAGGCTAATTATTGCGATGTCGCATACTCACAGCCCGTGTGATACCGAACATCCAACTCCTCTACTAGTCAGTCTCACAAAGCTCGTTTGCGAAACTATTGCGTTCGAGGAATAGCCTCAGTGAGTGGATCCGCATAGTTGTTTCTTCCTTTGTCTCTCTATATCTCAAGTTCGCGGAGAAACCCATCTCCCGAAATGAGCAATACCTGTCTTAGAATGTGCCTGGATGTCTGATGGGACATAGCTCATAAATGAACTCCAAATCCAAACTTCTTAGACTGTATCGTCAACTGAACTTAATCAGTATCCTGCGTGCCATGCCTCCCTCAGTATTGCCTTGGACCACCTGTCCAAAATACTGCCCCTCATCAGAAAGAAAACTATAGCTCTGACAACCTCCTTGTCGTCCATGTCACCTTGGAAGCCTGGAATGATAACTGTCTCCTGAATGAGGCTGTCGTTATCATATCCCTAGAACATCCACTTATGTTCTAAAACTGCTTCCGACTGTTTCTCCAGGATTGGATTAATGTCAACTTATTGCATCTAGTGCAAGAACAACATCTGGTGTGGTACTTGACATCTCATGATTGACTCAATTGCCTAAGCAAGTGATCTGCCAATCATGCACATCCCTCTCCCCTTTAGTCTGTAAGACAGCTTCAGAGAGGGTGACTCCATCACCTGCAGGTACACTACCGTGCCAGGAGTCGTCCATCCTAAATACTTTTAGAATGCTGTCAAGTACCCTGATTGGGAAACCACCCAAATCTAGATCTAATACCATAGATCCAGTAACCAATATGTCTGATACAAAATCCATTTCCTTTGTGGAGAAACCACTGTGTGACGACCAAAGTATAACCGATCGTAGTGTAGGAGTTTCTTTTCCTACTCTGTGTATGTCATCCAAATACCAGGATATCACACCCTACTACCTTCTCAACAGATCCATCCCCTAATCTGATGAAGTCAAACCCATGACTGTCACGTCAGAAATAGATGATCTATCTTCGCTATATCTGCTTTAGTCTATAAATAGACATAAGCTACCTGTCCACCAATGCTTCCGCTGCTCCCACTGACTACGACAACCCTCTGGCAGAGTCATATACACGTGCACTTCTAAAACTAGTTTAGAACGACGCTATACTCATCCTCCCGCCGGGTCTCGTAGCCTGGAACAACAGCAATGGTAATTGTGGGTAAACAAGAACTTCCCTGTCACCGTCCTTGAGGCTACCGTAGTACCTCTCGGGTGCCTGAAGTTACCCACCTTATCTGCGGAGTGGCCAATGGAATGTCAATCCAGATTGAATCTTTAGGTTCCTTATCAAATCTTCAGTAATCGTTTGCGGTTCTGGAATCACTTCCAGTTCCACCATACTCCCACTACTGTTTTCTGAAAAAAAATCCATTTTTAATAAAACTGTGGCGAGTCTAGAACAATATTGCTATTGTTCATCCAGATGGTAGAAAGTCAACCCGCGTCATAGCCTGGGTCAACCCACAAACAGCCATTACAGAAACGTGCCTTGAGTTGTTCAGTGTCTGGTTTTAATCATAAACCGGACAACTCCCCGTACCTTAACATCGTTAAGATATGAACTGTTCTATATCCAATATAGAAACAGAGGCACTGATTTAAATGAACCAGATTCAAATCATGCAGCTGTCCGCAGTGCATGTCAACTAAATGGAAGGAGGCCGATCAGCGTTACTCAACTTAGGAATGCTTCCAATTATGAGTAACCTGAAAGGGAAACAATTTCTCTTAATCATTACTATCATCTGAACACCATACACAAGTATCTACATCTTCGATCACTTTGAAGAATCCCGATACTTTCTACACCTGGTTCTCTACTCTATTCAAATACCTATAACTTCTCAAAATTCGGACCCTGTGTTTCCACGAAACACCTGTCTAAAAACTAGAGAAGTCATAAGTAAACCGAATATAGTACGAGGACCAACCCCTCTGTCCTGATGGACCCTGGACAATATACAATACTCTGTATAAGTCCCTTGAGTCTGATAACTCATTCACTGTGTGTCGTAGGTTGAAAACTGTACTTATGGTTAAGAAGAATTACACCGCTGTTCAATGCTCCTTACCTAATCATCCACTGATATAGGTAAATGTCGTAGACATAATTTCAGAAAGATATATCTCACTCTATGAAAATAGACGTACAGATATATCAATTTGAAATTGGTGCATAAAAGCGGATATTCAAAACCAAATATTTGCCGACCGGCAAACAGCCCAGGTGACTTCCTCAAATATCACCGATTACAACGAATCCCGATATAATGAGGATGATCACCCAATTCCCAATAATTTACTCCCACTCATCATCTGTAAAACCATACAGATGTGAGAATCATACCTGGTAAATACATACCCTGGAGTAAGCGTCTAATCGGGAAATCAGTTTTCCTTTAACAGTACACAGTGAAACTGAAACATTGAAATGTTTCGATGGGGTATTCCGGTATTCTTAGTAATGCATCTTCCATATTCACGTCTGTAACCTTGTAATTCTTTGCCACCTCTCCAAATCCCTTCATATGTCTTTAGTCTTTACCTTCTGTACACCCCTTTAAGCCAAATGGTTTTCTTCCTTCCCTACCGTTCGGCACCAGCCTATGGTTTGGAAGAAGACTATCCAAAAAGCATAAAGGGTGTACTGTCCTAATCCTAGGAGCACTCGCAACGCGAGAGAAGGTGAAGATAAAAGACACCTGAATGTACTTTATTCCTATTTCTCCTGAACCAGGATCCATCCCCGAACTGGAACAAGTTCCTTTCGAGTTCGTATATCACCATACGATGGATTATCCAATAAACTATGGATCTTCGTAGTGATACGGAGTGTCCTGGAGAAATACAAAGGTGATGAGGGAGTGGTAACGAAGTATTTGGTTTGGTCGTGAATATCTGTTGCAATTTACTTTGCCCTCTTACTAATCCCTTGCTTTGTCTGAACTTAATACCTTCTGTACACCATTGTTATGCTAATTGGTTTTCTTCATTCCCTACCGGTCGGCACCAGCCTAAGGTTTGGAAGAAGACAATCCAATTTGCATAATAGGTGTACTACCCCTAAACCAAGGAGTACTCACAACTTGAGAGAAGGTAAAAGGAAAAGACAACTGAATAATCCTATCCGTTTTCTCCAGAACCGGAAACCATCCTCGAATAAATTCTTTCGAGTTCGTATCTAACCATACGATGGTTTTGTCCAATGGAAGTGGACGTTCGTAGTAATACGGGGTGTCCTGGAGAAAAGGGTAAAAGTAGGAGTGGCAATGAGGTCTGCAACTCTGACAATCCAAAAGCCGGTGTTTAAGAAGGTTCGGTCAACTTGATCACTGAGTCATAGTCTTAGGGTCGGGTCAATGGTCGCTGCCAAAGAGAGAGAGAAGAAACACTCAGCGTGCACTCTATCCTAGATCAGAATGGTTACCAATTTATCTAATCTGGAAACCTCCCACTGTACCTCAAATTCTCCTCCAAACCTGAAAGAAGAATTAGTCGGGATCACCCGAGGAGTAAACCAACTCATCAGTGGGAATCGGGATCCAACTCTCATCGCATGACAACGTGACGGAATCCGCTCACGGTATCACACTCCAGAAGGTATGCGCATATCTGGCAAGTTTCAGTACTTTTGAAACTCCCGATGTGGATTTTTACCCCATGCTCTTATGACCTTGACTAAGGCCAACAAATCATAAGTCACATGTCAAGTTCTACCCGTCATTATACAGGTTGATTTGAACCCACCCGTACAAGCCCTTGACTAGGGCCAACAAGGCTATACGACTGTCCCAAACCAACGCATCTATCTATGCAGCATATGAACACCCAATAGCTACCAAACACTGTGCCTTGACTAAGGCCAACAAACACAGCTTGAATACTATTGACCACCCATATGAAACGACGGAGGGCTACGAATGGTTTCTGGCGAAAACCTTTAACGTAATGAACTTGATATCGTCGAAGGAACGGATAGCTTTTTAAAAATATAGTGACGAAAACCGTTGCTAAAGAGGTCACTCCCGGTGAAGGGATCTCGGCTCCTTCCCCGTAGAATGGGGTGCAGGATATTCCAAATGAATACCACGATGCAAAGCAAAAGTAATCGGCTATAGTGAAGTTAATGCCCTGACGCAAACTTCTGTCCAAGGGGTCACTCCCGGTGAAGGGATCTCGGCCCTTGCCTCGTCGACTGAGGAGCAGGATATTCCAACTGAATATCACGATGCAAAACAAAAGTGAACGTCCTTGCAATAACAGCTTTTTGAAAAGTGTTCCAACAACATCAGATTAGGTTTGTTTTTAACTTGCATTGATCCGAATCAATGCAGTCCCATCAATTGATCACACCAAAAAGAACGAAAATATACTGATGTACGTATATGCCATCCGCATTCGCCACTGGGTCCCGTCATTACTCGTTAGGTTAGCTTACTAACGACAGAGCGGGGACTGGACTAGCGCGGATGCAAAACATATACAACATCTACTAATATATATACCAATATATTATATTTCGCTCAAGGCGTGAAAGAAATGCAACATCACAGAGAATGAACAGCATCACAGAAACAATACAGATATCTGGGATCCCCGGGTTTCACAGAGCCACTAATGAAACCCGACGTTCCCCTGGTCGTGTGGATAGCCTGCGCAATGAAATCCTAGACCCCTACGGGCGCGGCAAGTCACCCGCCAAAACCTGAAGCGAGGCAGCCCCCTTCAGCGCCGTGAATGGACCACCCAGCACTTCACGGAATCCGGTAACTTGGGCACCCCTCCTGGGTCAACCTGTACCCCCTACGAGTGCGGCGAATAGCCCGCCAATCCTAGAGTGAAGCCCCCTCCGTCCCAATGCCATGAGATGCGGGCTTGTTGCCTTCTAGAACCCGGCTATCCGTGCACCCCTCCGCGGGGCAATCCTAGTACAGAAAGTAAAATATACATACACCGGGTACATCGACCGCAACCAGGTCGTGCCCCAAAATAATAATACAAACAGGCAGTGACGGCAGTCCACATGTCGGACGCTCGCCCCGCAATATCAAATGTACATAATACCACAAAAACTGTACTAGCATTGCATCCAGGCTATCCCCCACGACCGATCCGCAACATCACAGCAAAAACAGAACATCAACGTGAAAGTCACGTTCGCAAATCCGTCTAACCGGGCTATAGCAGTTAGACCAGATTTACCGATCGAGTGACATTCACGGTCGCAGATATAATGTAAATACTATGAAATAATGTGTTTAAAATATCCGATCGATCAAATTTTAACAAGTGGGCCCCCAAACAATACTGTAGCAGATCAAGAAATTCTGGGCCCAATATTAATGTTCCAAAACCCCAATTTTAAGCCCACAAAGACACTGTAGAAATTTGGTGCAGTGATCTCCACAGTGCGCGGCGGAACAGCGGCGAAAAGGGGGTTTGTGCGGCGGTTCCGCGCTCCCACAGTGGAATCACTTCATCGAATTTTTACAGAGCACTTAGATTTTCCAGTACATCAATATTTTACAACCTGAAAAAATTTTCGAGACAAAAAATTTTCAACAGAAAACTGTCGATAGGAAAAACACGGTTTTGGAACTTTTTGATCGATCGAAAATGCAAACACATTAAACCAAGCTAGACTAAGTTAATGGCGAGGCTTTGATACCACTGTAAGTGCACGGCGGCGCCCCGGCCGTCAATCCGACGCCGGAATGCGGAAGCGGTGAATAACTTAAAATTTGCGGACTTAGCAAAACGGCACCACCGCGCACTATAACCCGGATCGTTACCATTAACAAGTCTAAGCAAACTAGAAGATGGGAAAGAGATATACCGACGATCCAAGTCCTCCGGTCTTCTCGTCATGGTCCCGATCTCCTGCGGAAAAGTCCCGTCTCCTTCTCGTCGCCGGAAGTGCACCACATCGCCTACTTTGTTTACGGGCTCCCACCTCAATGCCGAGGCAACTCGGGCACGAAGCCGGCTACTCGACGTGCCCAAGATTTGCTGTAGAATGCGTAGTACTTAAGTCTCACTTTGGGGTTCATGGAGATTGCCATTTTGGTGGAGGAAGAAGAACTTGAAGAGAGGTGAGGAAAAATGTATCATGCAAAGAATCAATGTGACAATTTTCTCACTACCAAAAGAAAAGCCCCCCACCCTCACTAGTGGCCGACCAAGCATGATGGTGGTAGGTGGGAATGGAGTGAAGTCAAATGAAAGACAAGGGAGTGGGTGAGCTATCATGGAAGGAAGAATAATGAGTGATGATCAAAAAAATATCATCACAAACAAAAACAAACACTCCAAAGCAACCATGATGACTCCAAATGGTCAAGCCATCATGAAGAAGTCAAGAAGTCAAGGTCAATGGAGCAACCATCATGATCCAACCAATAAGCAAAGACCCCCTCCAAAAATACCTATTTGCAACAATGCAAATAAGCCCTCCTCCACCAATCTTCGGCCAATGAACGGAACAATGGAAATCGGCCGAAACAGAAAGCAAACTGGCAACTCCAAAAACTGGTCCCGTAATAAATTACAGGAAAACCCCGATACTGTGCATACACACCCGCATTTGTATTCCGACCGAAATACAAATGCAATGAGACAAAATCTACACTGTACTATATTAGGATCCGGCTTATACCAAAGCCGGCCAGTAATATCCGTTCGATCCTGATCCGTGCAATACCGCACGTATGTGATCGAACCCTGCCATATAACCATACGGCCTATAGTACAAACTGTCCGATCCTGATCCGTGCAATACCGCACGTATCTGATCGGACCTTGCCATATCTCCATACGGCTTCTACAACCTTTCGCCCGAAAGCTGAGTAACTGTAAGTGTGGTGGACTCTAAAGACTCGTCAATACTATGGCTGTGGATTTAACCACTAGCACGTCAGAGGTATATGCCAATACGTGACGGGCCACCAGCTATTGACCAAAAGGGACGTCGATGAGGAAGCTCACCCCGACACCCAACTGAGCCTGTCAGTGACAATATCCGTGCAGTCCGGTCCGTTCGTCTATGAGCATCGCATGGCGGGCCTAGGGGGTTGGTAAAAGTCAGACCCCCAAAAGCGGTACAAGTCGTGTCGGAGTGTAGCCCAGAACACCCTGAGATACTACTGGAATACCTACCAGTAAATCTCCTTGCCTCGGCCGAGGGCTTCGTGTAATGGCTCTCCTAGACACAGTACGACCTCACCCCCAATACCGGGAGAGACGAACCCCTGAAGATACACTCACTGCCTCCATGTGGCTCGGGACTGCACCCAACTAAAACCTGTTTGCACGACTCCTTTGAGCCGTGGTAGGGTAGTAATCAAAGTACAGTGGGAACTCACACGAGACAAATGACGATCCCCAGGTCGATGAACTAACCTGCACACATGTCACCAGGGAACTGCCATCTGACGTCTGGTATACGACCAACTAGCATGTTCCCGGCGAGTCCTGTCCGGTGTACTCATAACCCAATGAGCACCTGTATACATCTTAGGTGATCCAACTGACACCAGTGGCTTGTGAGACCGGCCACCGCCCCTCGTCGGGGTCTCGACTGTATACACTAGTCTACTAATGGAGTATCGATGCCCAGTCTCGAAACTCCCACGACTAGGGACCTTTTAAGGATATGCTTGTAGACCCCCAGCTCCCACTTATATGATCGCCCTCATACTGCTGGTGGTCAAGCAAGAATCCTAGGGGCTCTATCAACGTGTAATAGCGACGTGTCATGTCACCTAAAACAGTACACGATGATAAAGGTAAACCAGATAGCATACTATCATCTCGAGTAAGACTGTCCTACCGGGACAGGTCCTCCCTCAATCATTACAATCACGTACCTGTGACCTAATAATTGACTCTGAGGGAACTATCTCCAACAGTAACTTCAGGCACCCGAGAGGCACTACGGTAGCCTCAAGGACGGTGACAGGGAAGTTCTTGTTTACCCACAATTGCCATTGCTGTTGTTCCAGGTTACGAGACCCGGCGGGAGGATGAGTATAGCGTCGTTCTAAACCAGTTTTAGAAGTGTACGTCTATATGACTCTGCCAGAGGGTTGTCGTAGTCAGTGGGAGCAGCGGAAGCATTGGTGGACAGGTTGCTTATGTCTATTTATAGACTAGAGCAGATGTAGCGGAGATAGATCATCTATTTCTGACGTGACAGTCATGGGTTTGACTTCATCAGAATAGGGGATGGATCTGTTGAGAAGGTAGTAGGGTGTGATATCCTGGTATTTGGATGATATACACAGAGTAGGAAAAGAAACTCCTACACTACGATCGGTTATACTTTGGTCGTCACACAGTGGTTTCTCCACAAAGGAAATGGATTTTATATCAGACATACTGGTAACTAGATCTATGGTTTTAGATCTAGATTTGGGTGGTTTCCCAATCAGGGTACTTGACAGCATTCTAAGAGTATTTAGGATGGACGACTCCTGGCACGGTAGTGTACCTGCAGGTAATGGAGTCACCCTCTCCAAAGGTGTCTTACAGACTAAAGGGGAGAGGGACGGGCATGATTGGCAGATCACTTGCTTAGGCAATTGAGTCAATCGTGAGATGTCAAGTACCACACCAGATGTTGTTCTTTCACTAGATGCAATAAGTTGACATTAATCCAATCCTGGAGAAATAGTCGGAAGCAGTTTTAGAACATAAGTGGATGTTCTAGGGATATGATAACGACAGCCTCATTCAGGAGACAGTTATCATTCCAGGCTTCCAAGGTGACATGGACGACAAGGAGGTTGTCAGAGTTATAGTTTTCCTTCTGATGAGGGGCAGTATTTTGGACAGGTGGTCCAAGGCAATACTGAGGGAGGCATGGCGCGCAGGATACTGATTAAGTTCAGTTGACGATACAGTCTAAGAAGTTTGGATTTGGAGTTCATTTATGAGCTAGGTCCCATCAGACATCCAGACATATTCTGAGACAGGTATTGCTCTTTTCGGGAGATGGCTTTCTCCGCGAACTTGAGATATAGAGAGACATAGAAAGAAACAACTAAGCGGATCCACTCACTGAGGCTATTCCTCGAACGCAATAGTTCCGCAAACGAGCTTTGTGAGACTGACTAGTAGAGGAGTTGGATGTTCGGTATCACACGGGCTGTGAGTATGCGACATCGCAATAATTAGCCTTGAGTGCAAGTGGGAGATTGTTGGAGATAGTGCCCTCAGAGTCAATTATTAGGTCACAGGTACGTGATTGTAATGATTGAGGGAGGACCTATCCCGGTAGGACAGTCTTACTCGAGATGATAGTATGCTATCTGGTTTACCTTTATCATCGTGTACTGTTTTAAGTGACCTGACACGTCGCTATTACACGTTGATAGAGCCCCTAGGATTCTTGCTTGACCACCAGCAGTATGAGGGCGATCATATAAGTGGGAGCTGGGGGTCTATAAGCTTATCCTTAAAAGGTCCCTAGTCGTGGGAGTTTCGAGACTGGGCATCGATACTCCATTAGTAGACTAGTGTATACAGTCGAGACCCTGACGAGGGGCGGTGGCCGGTCTCACAAGCCACTGGTGTCAGTTGGATCACCTAAGATGTATACAGGTGCTCATGGGGTTATGAGTACACCGGACAGGACTCGCCGGGAACATGCTAGTTGGTCATATACCAGACGTCAGATGGCAGTTCCCTGGTGACATGTGTGCAGGTTAGTTCATCGACCTGGGGATCGTCATTTGTCTCGTGTGAGTTCCCACTGTACTTTGATTACTACCCTACCACGGCTCAAAGGAGTCGTGCAAACAGGTTTTAGTTGGGTACAGTCCCGAGCCACATGGAGGCAGTGAGCGTATCTTCAGGGGTTCGTCTCTCCCGGTATTGGGGGTGAGGTCGTGCTGTGTCTAGGAGAGCCATTACACAAAGTCCTTGGCCAAGGCAAGGAGATTTACTGGTAGGTATTCCAGTAGTATCTCAGGGTGTTCTGGGCTACACTCCGACACGACTTGTACCGCTTTTGGGGGTCTGACTTTTACCAACCCCCTAGGCCCGCCATGCGATACTCATAAACGAACGGACCGGACTGTACGGATATTGTCACTGACAGGCTCAGTAGGGTTGTCAGGCTGAGTTCGCTCACAGACATCCCTTTTAGTCAGTACCTGGTAGCCCGTTACGTATTGGCTTATACCTCTGACGTGCTAGTGGTTAAATCCACAACCAAGGTGTTGATGAGTCTTTAGAGTCCCTCACATTCAGTTACTCAGCTTTCGGGCGAAAGGTTGTAGAGGCCGTATGGAGATATGGCAAGGTCCGACCAGATACGTGCGGTATTGCACGGATCGGGATCGGACAGTTTGTACTATAGGCCGTATGGATATATGGCAGGGTTCGATCAGATACGTGCGGTATTGCACGGATCAGGATCGAACGGATATTACTGGCCGGCTTTGGTATAAGCCGGATCCTAGTATAGTACAGTGTAGAGTTTGTCTCATTGCATTTGTATTTCGGTCGGAATACAAATGCGGGTGTGTATGCACAGTATCGGGGTTTTCCTGTAATTTATTACGGGACCAGTTTTCTGGAGTTGCCAGTTTGCTTTCCGTTTCGGCCAATTTCTATTGTTCCGTTCATTGGCCGAAGATTGGTGGAGGAGGGCTTATTTGCATTGTTGCAAATAAGCTTTTGTGGAAGGGGGTCTTTGCATGTTTCCTTGTATCATGATGGTGCACCATTCTTTTGACCTTGACTTGTATCTTCATGATGGCATGACTTTTAAGCCATCATGTTTGATGATGGTTGGTGATTGAGTGTGGATGTATTTTGTTATCATGTTCTTTCATGATTCCTTTTTGCATTATTGTGATGGTTGCACCACTCATTCCTTGGCTCACTCTCTCTCATTCTCTCCATTCACCTCTCATGGCCGGCCAAGCTTGGAGGAGAGGTTGCCCATTTTTGTAGTGGGGATTTTTGCTCTCTTGATGTTAGAAAAATCCCCAAGTTCCTCCACATTGTTCTTGTATCATCCCTCCACCTAAAATGGCATCTCCGAGAACCCCAAAGTGAGACTTGAGGACTACATATTCTACAGCGAACCTTGGGCACGTCGAGTAGCCGGCTTCGTGCCCGAGTTGCCTCGGCATTGAGGTGGGAGCCCGTAAAAGAAGTAGGCGATGTGGTGCGCTTCCGGCGATGGGGAGGAGACGGGACATTCCGCAGGAGATCGGGACGATGATGAGAAGACCGGAGGACTTGGATCGTCGGTATATCTCTTTCCCATCTTATAGTTATGCTAGGACTAGTTAGTGGTTCGATCCGGGTATTAGTGCGCGGCGGTTTGCCAGTTCAAGAAAATTTAAAGTTTATCACCGCTTCCGCATTCCGGCGTCGGATTGACGGCCGGGGCGCCGCCGTGCACTTACACAAACAACTTTGAATCTTTTACTGAAACCCCGTCACAACCCATGTCTAGTCTGGAACAGTCGTTGGAAGACTTTAGGGTAGCGTCATGCCAACAGATGATGGATTTGAATGCGTCCATGGCCACCCTCATACAACCTACTGACCCGGTAGCTTGTTTCCAACTAGCTCCTAATTTTCTAATGTATGATGAGGCGGTTGGACAGATTGAAAATTTGGGTGGAGAGAGTGAGCTGTACCCCCTTCCAAATCAAACCTACCCGTTTCAAATTGAATCCCACAACTCCTGTGTTGAAAGTCTATCAAGTATCCCAACTGAATTATCAATTGAAGACAGAATGTTTGATAAGTTGTGCGACTTTGCAGTGTTTGATTTACCCGATTGTGAAGGGACCTTGCCAAGTGAAACCACACCCCATCCTTTTGACCTCTACATCTCCATCTCCATCTTAGAACCAGAATCGATTGAAATCCATGCTTTTGATGAGGTGTCTCAGAAAATTGACTTTCACTTGATTGAGGATATTGACGCCGGGAATATTTTGGATGATGAACCTGTAGATTTGGCAGAGTTTTTCTCTCCAATTCATCATCCCGAGTCATTAACTGTTTTTCCCGAACCCCTGATGCGTCTAGATTTCGATGAAATTTGCATGGATGAGCTAATTTTTGAGGAGAACATTGAGGAAATTTTTGAGGATGAACCAGTTTTAATTGATGAGTCAGATTTTCCAATTCATCATGTCCCTTCCATTGACTGTGTACCCCCTCTCGAACCTTTACCTGATACCCCTCCTCGATCACTTTCCTCTACCCTTTCCATCGTTCCGACCCTGCAAGTAACTGTATCACTTCCATTTCCATTGTCTGGTTTACCAAGTTCGGCATACCCATGGTTTCTCGCGAATCTTGAGGGATTTGACCCCATTTCTCGACGGGTTAATATATTAGCACAATCGCTTTTCACACATCGGTCATCACAAATTGTGCTAATCTATTCACTCCATTTTTACCCTCAAGTTCGTATTCCACTTCTTTCTCCCTTCCGCCATTCTTCTTCTCATATACCGAGACCGTATCCCGCTTCTATCTCCTTACGGTCTCGCGTAATCTCCATTTCTTTCCTCTTCACCTTCTTTCACCAACCCGCATCTTACAGAGATAGAATTTTTGAATGGTTGGTGTTAACTTTTGGCCTTTGTAAGGCCTTTTATAGCTTGATACCATTCTCTTTCCCCCTAATCCTGAACTTCAACGCTTAACAGTGGAAACACTGTTTTACTTAAGTTTGGGGGGGGACTCCTTTTTTGTTTTCCTTTTTGTTTTGTATATAATTTGTTTCTAGGGAGCGCCGACAATTTTGACCCTCTTGGTGTAGCCTGACAGAGAGGGCACTGTCAAGTTTAAGTTTGGGGGTGTGCTCGGTAAGCTTTCTTCCTTCGCATTCATTTGTATATTTTGCATTTGCATACCTTATTAAAAACCCACAAAAATTGAAAATTTTCTAAAAAAATATAAAACTTTATCTTCAAGTTAGCTAATAGGGTAACTTAGATTTTTTATGAAAGTTTAGTCGATATGTTAGAAATAGTTAAATTCTAGACTTAGGAATTGAAAATCCTTAAAATAACCCTCATTCTGTCTAACTTTGGTAAGTATACGTTCTTACAGTTTTTTGAGTTCAGTTCTTGAGTTAAGTCAAGATGAAGGGAAAGTATTGAAGCTTTACTGGAGGATAAGTCTGAAAAATAGTTTCTTTTCTTGAGTTCAAATTTAGAAAGTATATACCCTACAAACTGCACTTACACGCACCTTGAAACTTGGGATAGTAGAGAATACCTAGAAATACTCTTGTCTGAAAGCCTAGTATGAAAGAAAAAGCGGTATTTAAAGCTAAACACCAAAAGAGCATATCGAAAAATATATCCGGTCTTGAAAAAGAAAAAGAAAAAGAAAAAGAAAAAGAAAAAAATAGAATAAAATCAAGACCTGGAAACTGCTATTTACGCTTTAGAGTTCACACATTCAATAATCGGTCGTTAGTGCCTCAAGAAGCATTAATAGTCGCATGAAAGGTGTGTGAGCAAATCCGTCCATCCTTAATGAAAATAAGTAGTATTAGGTATTAGGGCAAGGGTATTATAGCTTGAATTGAATTCTTGAGTGTAGGGGTGCAAATATACAGACACGTAGGGGTATACAATCGATGTTTGGATAAAAGATAGAAATAAAGAATAAGACTTGTGTTTTCTGTAAAGTTGATAAAAATCCCTGATTTGAGGCCGCACTTTAGAAGGAAAACTTAGGAGAACCAAGGTTAAATAGATAGGAGGTGTGAAAAATAAGGTTTGGATATTTCTAACTTAGGATAATAGAATTTCTAACGTAAATAATAAACTGTAGGAGTAGAATTGATGTAAACTTATGACACTAGCTTGACGGGATTTTGTGGGTGTAATCCGCTGAAAACCCTCAGGAGACAACACTCCTCCTACTAGGGACACCTAGAGGTTTAACGGCTTGTTGCACGTGCTCAGTGCAATCGCGTTCCCTGCGAAAGTGCGGTTAGGATTTTATTTTTGTGAATAATTGGTTTTGTTCGGAACGAGCAAAAGTTAAGTTTGGGGATATTTGTTCATACCAGAATATTGCATTTTATACCGCCCATTCTTACGCTCGTTTGTTTATAGGCAGGTGCTTTTAATCAGTGTTTCCTACATATTTACAGGATACTAGTTCTCAGCTCTAGACAGTGAAATTCATAGAAAAGTACGTCAAATTCCGGATTACTGCCAACAACAGATAAAACACGGGTCTCCGCTCTCTATCCGTATGTTGCCACACACCAGTTTAAGGGACAAAATGGCAAATCGATGTTATTTTCGTGCACAAAGCTCAATGTCAACACAAGATCCAACATATCTACGCGGAGCTCGAGGAAATCTTGGCAAAAGATCCGCATCACATCACCTTTTGATCTACTGAAATTCTGGAAGAAATAGGAAGAGTTTATGAGAAAAAGTCATATACCACACTGAAGAGTACTAAAAACTAGGGAAAACCACCAAATTTCATGGCCTAACTCCTCTAAACGGCCGCGGTTCCGCGGCATAAGCGTGCTTAGGCCGCGGAACCGCGGCCATTTAGTCTCCTCTCGTTGTCGTTTTTCAGGGGCATGTTGGTATTTTCTTGTAGGGGCAGATTCTTGCCCTAGGTTTCCAGTTCCCCTCCTATAAATACCCCAGAACTGAGCCAAACCAAGGTGTTAATTTCTTTAGCCTCTTTTAGTGTAGTTTTGTTCTTCTTCTTCTTCTTCTTCTTCATCTTTCCTCCATGAAAATTTAGTGAGAGCATTGAGTGGATGTTAAATGAAGATGAGAGTTTTTGTATCATTCTTGTTTGTTTAGCTTCCCCTTGAGATTCTTGCTTTCTCTTGATCTTTCAACCTCTTCATTGAGCTTTAAAGTTTAAGGGTTTGTTATTGATCTCAAGGGTTGTATCTTCTTATGGAATTAGTGCTTCATTTCACATGAGTTCTTTACCCTTCTCTTGATCTTGCAACCTCTTGATTGAGCTTGCAAGTTTAAGGGTTGGCTATTGATCCCATGCTTGTCTTGAGTTCTAGTTTCTAGTTCTTTTTATTGCTTATTTCTTTCTTGCTTTTTATTACCTTGCTTTACTTTCTTGCACTTTAAATTCCATGCCCTTACTTGTAATCTTTTCTTTTCTTTGTTCTTTTTGTTCTCTCTTTTTGGTTCTTTTTGTGAATGATTGTAATTATCGTTGTTAAGAATAAATACGGTAGTGTAAGTTAATATTTCTTTGTTCATTTCCTTTTCCCGTTATTTTCCATTGAACTCCGCCCAAACGTTACGCAAGCGCTCCGTTAGGCACCCTACCCTACCAAGGTAACGGTGATTCCTAACCGCGACCGGTTGCGTTCGGTTTGGCCGGAGGTGAAAGCAAGAGACAAGAACGGAAGGACAAGGGTAAATAAGCCGGATTCCACGAATACCGTGCTTAAATCCCTTAATCCACGCTGTTGCCGATTGCTCTAGCTTCAATTGGTCAAGATTCGGCTCAAAGGTTTTGAGTACGGATTTCTTTAGCTTACAATTTCGTATCTTTTTCTTAACAACTTCATACTTGCATATAAAACACATAGGTTAGTTTGAACAAACACATACAAATTCTTTATTGATTCATCTAAAACTTGAACGGACATACAACCATCTCCATGTGGATCGACCCGTGCTCAACCGGCTAGCTGCATAGCGACACCGTCCTGATCGCGGTTATACTTTAGAACTTTGAACATCCGACACGCCAAAAGCGTGCGATCATTTAGCCCAGTTTGGATATGGATTTATCTATTGGTTTGGGGGCTATTTAGGGTGTTTCGAAGTCGATATTTCTAACACTGTTTAAAGTTTTACAGTACATACGTTACTATCTGCGACCGTAAATGTCATTAGAGTGGTACAACTTGTCTAATTGTTATAGTTCTTTTAGACGGGTTTGCCAATGTGACATTCACGATGATGTTCTGTGTTGTGCTGTGTTGTGGCGGAATCATCGTGGTGGATAGCTTGGGTGCAATGTTAGTACAGTTTAGTTTCATTTGTACATTTGATATCGTAGGGCGAGCGTCCGATATGTGGACTGTCGTCACTGCCTGCTTGTATATTATTTTTTTGGGGTACGACCGGGTTGAGGTCGATATCACCATTGTACATATTTTCTTTTCTGTACTAGGATTACCCTGCGATAGAGTGCATGGATAGCCGGGTTCTAGAGGGCAATGAGACAACATCTCATGGCGTTGAGACGGAGGGGGCCTCACTCTAGAATTGGTAGGCTATTTGCTGCACTCGTAGGGGGTACAAGTTGACCCAAGGAGGGGTGCTGTAGTCACCGGATTCCGTGAAGTGCCGGGTGGCATATTCACTTTGATGAACGGGGTTGCCTCACTTCTGGTTTTGGTGGGTAACTTGCCGCGCTCGTAAGGGTCTAGGTTTTCATTGCACAGGCTATCCACATGACCAGGGGAACGTCGGGTTTCACTTGCGGCTCAATGGAAACCGGGTCTCCTAGATTCTCTGTATTGTTCTGTGATGTGTATCGCTTATCTGTGATGTTGCATTTATCACACCTGGCGCGATTATTATATATTGTTACATATATACTAGTAGATGTTGTATATGTTCTGCACCCACGCTAGTCCAGCCCCTGCTCTGTCGTTAGTTAAGTAACCTAACGAGTGATGACGGGGCCCAGTGGCGAATGCGGATGGCATATACGTACATCATATTTTTGTTCTTTTCTGGTGTGATTAATTGATGGGACTGCGTTGATTCTGATCAATGCATAGAAAAGTGACCTAAACGATGTCGTTGGAACAATTTTCAAAAGCTGTTATTACAAGAGCGTTTTCTTTTGTACAGTGATATTCGGTTATGAATATCCAACACCTCATTTGACGAGGCAAGGGCCGAGATCCCTTCACCGGGAGTGACCTCTTGGGTAGAAGTTTGCGTCAGGGTAATAACTTCACTATAGTCGATTACTTTTTTGCTTTGCATCATGGTATTCAGTTGGGAATATCTTGCACCTCATTCCACGAGGAAAGAGCCGAGATCCCTTCACCGGGAGTGACCTGTTTAGCAAAGGTTTACGCCACTATATATTTGTAAAAAACTATCCGGTTCCTTCAACGATATCAAGTTCATTACATAAAGGTTTTTCGCCAAAATCCATTCATAGCCCTCCGTCATTTCAAACGGGTAGCACCTAGTATTCATTCTATGTTTGTTGACCTTCATGAAGGCATAGTGTATGGTAGCTGTTTGTTACTTTTCTGTTGCATAGAAATATGCATTGGTTTAGGACAGTCGTACTACTTTGTTGGCCTTCGTCAAGGATATGTACAGATGGGTTCAAATTAACCTAGACAATGATGGGTAGAACTTGACATGTGACTTATGATTTGTTGGCCTTCGTCAAGTTCATAAGATCATGGGGTAAAAATCACATCGGAAGTTTCAAATGTACAGGAAACTTGCCAGATATGCGCATACCTTCTGCAGTGTGATAACTTGAGTGGATTCTATCAGGTTATCATGTGATGATAGTTGGATTCCAATTCCCACTGATGAGTTGGTTTACTCCTCTGGTGATTTTAGATGATCCTGACAAATTCTTCTTTCAGGTTTGGAGGAGAATTTGAGGATATAGTGGGAGACATCCTGATTAGATAAAGTGATTAACCATTCTGATCTAGGTTAGAGTGCACGATGAGTGTTTCTTTTCTCTCTCTCTCTTTGGCAACGACCATGGCCCGACCCTAGACTAGAACTCATAAACCAAGTTAACCAAACCTTCTTAAAACACATTGGCTTTTGGATTGTCAGAGTTGCATATATCATTGCCACTCCTTCTTTTACCCTTTACATTTTTTCCGGAACATTCCATATCACTACGAAGATCCACATTTATTGGATATGACCATCGTATAGTTACATAGGAACTCGAAGAAACTTGTTTCAGATTAGAGAATGGTTTCCGGTTCTGGAGAAATTGAATATGACAATTCAGTTGTGTTTTCATTTTACCTTTTCTCAGGTTGTGAGGGCTCCTGGGATTAGGAGAGGGTGCACCTATTGCGCTTATTGGATAGTTTTCTTGTTAGTTATATGTATGCCCAAGAGGCCATTACTGTACATGTGATGTATAATGTAGTGGATGCTTGGACATATATAGGGATGACTTTCTTGCTCGTCATGATAGTATACTATCTGGTTGCACTTTATCTTAACATCTATATTTATTGTCTCTCTATTACATGTTGATAAATCCCTTAGGATAAGTATGTAATATTTCAGAAAATATAAAATATTATTTTTAGAATTTAATATTAAAATAATATATTTCCCGAAAACTGCCGATTTGCGAAATTGGGGTTTTCGAAAAGGGTATAAATATATACCAATAATTGTGAAATAATTGGAGATTAAAATGATTTATTCATATAAAAATATATTTAAAAGATTTGGCATTTTTAAAATTTATTATATGCAGTTTAAATAAAAACCCGATTAGTGCACCGCTAATCGCGATTAAGCCAAATCCGTGTTTCTACAGTTTTCATGGTTAGTACACCATGATATGTTTCATTTGGTTACATGTTCATTTGTGTTGTTTTATGTTATGGTTTTTTTTTGTGAGAAAAGAATTGAGTGGAATGATTGAGGGGAGAGAGAGGGAACATAATGATGAGGGTAAGCTTGCTTGGAGAGAGAGAGTGAGAGATTAGGTAAGAGAGAGGGGGGCTGCCTCTATTTTCTTTCCCCCACCATTTTCATCTCCTTCTTCATCTTCCTCAAGCTCCCTTCCCTCCACCTTCAACCCCAAATATCATCTCCAAACCTTCCTCAAATTCCTATACCCCTTTCACAAAAAATGTTCACATCCTCCTCCTCTACACAATGGACCATGCAAAGTGGTATTTTGACAAACTTTGGGAAGTTAGGGTTCTCTTTAGTTTCATCCATGAGGTATAATCCCTTCCTTTTTAGTTAGTTTCAAGTTTCCTAGCATTCTAGTTAGTTTAGAATGTGTTTAAGGTGTGCGTTGTGAAATCGGAAAATTCAAGAGAGGGTTTGGTGACTTGTGGGCTTGTGATCTGTAGTGAGGGTGTACAAGACCGTTGAGATCAATTGGTGGACCTAGAATAGAGAATACAAACTTAGAATTATGTCCATGTCGGTTTTGTTGCATTTGGTGTGCCTACTGTGAATCTGGAGAAACTCGGGGAATTTTTGAGTTTAGCAAACAACTCCAGGGACCAAATTAGGGTACTAGGAGACCACCCCGACCATACGAACCAAAAAGGAGCAACCATGGCCGAGGTGGTAGGATTTTGAGGGGTAGTTGCCTGCCACTTGGTGTGCTATGGTGCTGGAATTGGTACAGTAGCTCGTACATTCCATGTACAGCACCCTATACCTGTTTGTTTGACTCCTTTTGGCCTGAGTCAAAATCTGGAAGCACTTTGGTGTGATCTTTGGATATGATTTCCATATTTTGAATGCTAGGTTTTGATATTTGATTTTGTATTTGGTTGTTGGATATTTGTACATCAACAACAAGGGATAATTGGTTGGTTTTGCAGGCGTAGGCTATAGGTTCTAACCTATAAGTGATTCGCATGCCGTTTTGGTTTTCGTGCATGATTTCGGTTTACGATATCTTGTGTGTATATTTGTAGGTACCTTCGCATGGAATTCGAGACGACGGAGCGTGGCGTCATCGACTTCGGCAAGCAAGAATCATGGTGAGTAGATCTATATCCACAGGGGAAGTCGGGTGGATGGCGTGCAGCACCCCCGCAAGTTTTTGATGGAAACCGAATCATAATATATGGTTACGGAAACCTTTAATAAAAAACTATAGATAGAGTTAAAAGATAGTTAGAGAAATTATATTAGAAACTAAAAGATAGTTAGAAGTGATATGATACGACTAATATGTGATGACGGGATTTGAGAATGATGTTTGATGATATGATCATTTAGGGTACTATAAGACTAGATAGCCGACGTAAATGTGTCATCCGAACCATACCTATTTCCAAACTGAAAAATCGTATGCATCTTTTAAACAGATAGCTTGAGGGACGTTACGGATTTTCAAATGATATTTTTTCCTTAAAAACACCGTAGCCCCTACTTTCAAAACTACGATTTGCATCTTTCAAAAACTGTTTGTATGGTTCGGGTGTGTATGTTAGATTAAATACATATGCTTATAGTAAAGGTAGAATATATTTGTAAAATTGACCTTATGTTAGCTATAAATGCGATGAAAAGTGAATACGATTTGACATGTGATATGATGATATGTTGGTATACGGATGCGAGTCGATTGAGATGATTGATACCTTCGCCGGTCCCCTGATATGAGTTTGTTATGGATGTGACCTAGGACATAGGTATATAGATATATATAGAATGTCATGAATCATGAGTGATATGCCGTACGGGACGTTAGGTTCGTACCCCTCATTGTCATATAGGATGATAGGATCCCTATTGGTTTCATGCCGCCGTACGACGATTTTCCGTACGTGATGAGTTTGACTTGATGATTAATCCATACCCTTGACTAGAGGATACCGTACGATGGATTATACCTGATGTCGTGAGGCTAGATGCCGATGGTTAGATTTACGGACTCGGTCATATTAGGTACGTATACCCGTCAGTATTTGCATATGATTTACCTTATGCTGCATTCATGTTATTCTCATTGCATTGGATATACCTGTGCTATTACATTTACACCATTATCGATGATGCGTATGTTACATGTACACAGATTTGCTGGCTCACACACTTCATCATCGATAATTGCCAAGTCACTACACAGTAGGATTTGCTGCATCATGATATGACTCCTTGCACGATTTACTTGCTATAGTTGCATATGCACCTTTATACGATGTTGCATTGGACTTGGGAGAATTTGGGAACCGCGGGATGTATTTTTTAAAATGGATTCATTTAAAAAGAGCGGTTTTCCCTTGATATATGCATATTACTGTTCCATGTTGCATGATATACGGATATGCTTACATTTCTGTTAGATGTTGCATACATCATGCTTTACGATTATACGCATTGAGATATACTGTTTTCATGAGATTTCTGGATTTGAGAACCATGCTATTATTTTAAGAAAGTATGCATTGTTTTGAAAACCTGGTTTCTCTTGATATGATATTTCAGTGTGTCCACCATGCGTTTTCTCGGTTCTGAGACGTGTGCTAGAAACCCGATTCGAGGTGTGCACGATCCGTTTGCGGGTTCATGGTGGAACCGGTATGGTATCCCGGGGCGAGAACGGATCTGCTGTGCAGTAGATGGTGATCCTGGCAGAGGGGCCACTACCTACCGGTGATTGGTTGGGCTCGGTGGATATCCGTTGGATACCGACCGGAGTCGAGAGATGATATGGGCCGATCCGGACTGACGGAGCCCGTGGGCCGATACAGACTGACGGAGCCCGAGATATGAGGATTTATATGTCGATGCTGGATACGGGTTTCATGATGTTTTTGAGTGTCGATGTTGGACACCCAGGTTCCATGATTTTGATGTGTCGCGAGGGACACACGTTGATTTATATCCTCATATTTCCATGCATATGCTTTTATGATATTTACATGCATGATGTTGTTGTGTCATTGGTTGACACGTAGACGGGATCCACTTACATACATACATTGATGATATGGTTGCATACAGACATTGATCATATTGTTGGATGATATCCACATGCTTATAGGCATCGATTACCTTGTTGGCACATATACAGATACGACCACCCTAGATATCACAGTATTACCTTTATGATATAGTTGACCTAAGAGTCGTTGTTTATTCGATTGCTACTTGTTGATGTTTTTCTACTCACGAGTTGGCAACTCACCCCCGTTGTGCCACAGTTCTTGCAGGTTGACCGCACGGATCCGTAGTGGCTTCGCTGACATACAGTTGCATTCGGGTGCTTTGCTGGGTAGGTGGGACATTTGTATCGTACCCACTCTTTTATCTATATTTCATATTGTATCTAGTCAACCCCATCAATCAAACTAGTATTTGTGTAAGTAATGAAGTTTAGTGATACTCGTGGTTGCGAGACTTAGAGCGAGGGGTTTTCCGCTACTTGTGGTTTTGATGTCTTTCTTATTTCTTTATCTTTTGTTGTGATCTTCGCCCTTGGGCGTCGTATACTTATTTTTATACTTTGCGTGGTTGTGGATCCGCCGTTTGGCGAAGAGCTAGCTCCTACTTGGGGATGCTATTATATTATCTTGTATTGTGGTTTTGGATCAAAATATATAAAGGAGGTGCTGCCCAAATTTTTAAAAGGCGAAACATGTTTTCAAACTAGTAAATTTCACTTGCATCATTCATGTTCCTTTTCTATGCATTTAAGAAAACTTGATTTCATTATACCTTTATTTCAAAACTTCACCTCCTTGATTTTTCTTAAAACGGTTTAGATTTCTGGGTTTCGGCTTACTTGAATTACGTGACGCCTTTTGACATGGCATGATTTAAGTGCCAGTCACGAGCTAATATTTCGGGTCGTGACAAAGTTGGTATCAGAGCGCTAGGTTTAATCTTGGTTCGAATCTATGTTTGACTATGCGGAGTCTAGGGCAGGTATGTATTTCGGAACCTAGTCTTGACCTTATGGAACTTAGACTTGAAGGGGGGTGATATTAGACCCGAACTTTCGTTTCATAGGTTGACCCTGATTGATGGAGTAGGTAGCTTGAGTAGAGTGACGTACCGTACGTATGTTCCGCGGCATATTTACGATACGATACTCCACTTAAGAAACCTTAGGATGTACATATTTTTAAGACTTATGATTCTCTTCATACCTATAATTATACATCCATTTGAGATCCTTGATTCTATTCGTTTCCATGATCATACTCTCATTGATGCTGTTCCTTCTTATGATCTTGTATCCATTCTGGATCTGTTGTTTCCTTTCATGCCCTTGACCTGTTTTCATTGATACACGATTGAGGTTCCTGTCATCGTGGTTTGAGTGCAGATTGAGCTGCTGCTAGTATTGCGGTCAGGGTGAGCTCGTCATGGATGAGGACCGACCATTGTGTTTTCTGATGACATGGGAACGTCTCGATGTAGTGTTGTGTTGTGACCTCTTATTGAGGCGAGTGTTAGGTTTTACACCGGATGATTGGGCTATGGTTAGAGCTGCCAGTTATGAGAGGACTGTTGATGTACAGCCGACCTCAGAGATTTTGACGTCGTCTACCGTGCAGACAGATGACCCAGCTGTTGCTGAGATTGATAGGATGTCGCTTCCAGACTTTACGAGCTAAGATCGCTGGAGCTTTCAGGCAGAGATATGACAAATGATATCTAGTTTACCTTGAGTTGAGAGATGAAGGATATTCACATGTCGGCTGGGTGAAGCTAAAAAGTTCGAACGAGTGTCAAAAAACCCATTTTTTTCCAAGTTTAAAGTATTCAGAGGAACATGCAAGTAATTCTGTGGGCCCTCTAGAAGAATGAAACCCTAACTCGACATGATGACCATGGAACCGCTTTTGAACCTTAGGCTTTACGGCAGTTTAGCGGTGCCATCAATGAGGCTTGTGTTTGCCCTTCTACGGGTAGTCCAGAGGTACTGTGGTATGTACCAGATATTATTAAACTATGCTCAGGTGTTGAGCTTTCAGGAAATTATGGGACCTTGATAAATCGATTGAAAGGTTTAACGTCGTCCGGATATCATGTAATAAGAGATCAGCAAGCTGACCAGTTTCGGATAGAGGACCTCACCCAGATGTGTTGTAAGTTGATAGAGAACGGACGAGTATTGAGTATTCCTCCGATGGTTGGGACGAGTTCCCGAGGACGTGTTCGGCCAGATATTTTCTACAGAGTGATGAAGATACAGAGTACGAGATTTCGAGTCCGTGTGAGAGACTCTAGATTTACTCTAGCCGAGAACATAGCAGTACGCAGACAGCAAGACGTGACGTCGAAGCGGACGATGATAAAGATGAGTGGAACCAGAGGTTCATGCGAGATGCTGATGAGCTGTTGCTACTCCCTGTTGATGCCAGAGGATCTGATATGTATACCGAGGCGTTGGGATGCGGCCAGTTCCCAAGGAAATGTTGTGCTGAGAACGCAGATGTCCAGAAAACAATAACAGATTATGTAAGAGTACCAACCTCCGTACAGCTTGGCATAGGCGAGATCGGAAGAGACCCTGAGCAGGTTGATATTGTTACGATAAGATTTGCACCGAGGATCAGTTGTGTTATGAGTATTCAGAGGGCCAGAGGCCGACGCCAGTGATATGCTACTTTACGAGTGGTCGTGATGTTTGGCCGAGAGATGACCAGAGAAGTGCCAGAGCGGAATCATTTCCGTTAGCATACCGGACCGGGCCAATGAGCCAAAGGATTGCGAGATTGGTAATCCACAGAGAAATGAAGACCCAGAGACAGAGGATGCCAGACCGTGAGCAGGAGGCAAGCAGATGTTCGTGCTCTGCCAGTTTTGGGCGCACCGATATTTTTCGACATTGTAAAAGGTGTACCTCAATGTCATTTGTGCGATCTGCATTTGTGATCCGAGTATCATGCTTATATCGCTTGGATTTGAGTTTTGGATGATTGAGTTTCGTGATATCGTTTCGTGCACCATGTCTGCACCTACTGGGTATTTACATTTTGTGCATAGTTATTGCACTTGAGATATTTTTTTATACACCGTTGTGTTGATTTATGATCTGTGTATATTTATCGCACTTGATATTGATTTTGTGCCTTGGCTGCACATGTTTATGATTTCAGGGGTTTCATACAGTTGATTTGATTTTGTGCGTGTGGTACGCACTTGATTTGATTTATGCACTCGGTATAGCTTACAAGTGATTGTAGTGCATTGATATGTGTTTTGTGCCCGCAGTTGCACACGTTTATGATTTTTATACACCCTGGTACACTCGGTGTTGCTTTTTATGCGCCTTTGAGTTATTGATGAGTTTTCGTGCACTCTAGATGCACTTGATTTGGTTGTCGTGCAAACCCATTGTACTTACTTTTTCTTTTGTGCATATTGTGGCACTTGGATTGGATTTGATTTCCATGCGCACCAGACGCACGTGATTGTTAGATACGCCTATCAAGGCTGATTTTTGCTCTTGACCACCTTGTTTTCATGATGGGCACTACATTACGTAATAGCCGAGCAGGACTGATCTGAGGATAGTACCTGAGTACTTTGCATGTATTAAAGAGTTTAACCAGAGGTTTTCAAAAAGGAGCTATAGTCTCGCTATTTCTTACGTGTCCGTAAGCGATGTTAGGTTACGGCAGCGTCCCGGCCGTCAATCAGAGGCCAAATGCGGAACACAAACTTTTCAAACTTCGCGCTACCCTAACCAATCACTCAGATCGAACCATTAACGCTAAAATAGCTATCTACAAGAGGTTAGAATGGCTATACCGATCGATCCGTGTCCTTCGGTCTTTAGCCACCATCTCCTGCTCCTCGTGGCATCTCCGATCTCGCTCGATCTCCGGTCTCCTCGTCGAAAGGGCACCACGTCAAGAAGTCTTTTTACGGGCTTCTGCTTCAAACCGAAGCAACTCGGACATGAAGTTTGCTGGCCGACATGTCCAAGGTGATGTAAAGAATGTGTGTGATAACTTTGTCTCAAGCATCCATTGATTCTCAACAAATGAGAGTGTATGGATGGAGGTTGAAGCTGAAGCCATGGTGGATCTTGTGAGCTAGAGGAAGAAGAAGAAGAAGAGGCTTTTCTTATTATTGTGATAAGATAAAAGTGAGAGCACTAGCATGATAATCCAAGAGCAAACACCAAGCCTATGGCTGCCCTCTCTCTCTCTAACCATCATTTCAACACAATAATCAATCACAAATGTGACATTTGTCACAATAAATGCTCCTCATGATGAAATCCACTCACAATTTCCACCAAAATAAACATTAACCCAAATGTTTATGACAATAAAAAGAACAGCATCATCTAAAGTAAACTCGTGATGGATCATAAGAATACCCCTCACCTGTATATACATACCTGCATCCGCATTCCGACTGAATGCAAATGCGATGAGACTAAAGTAATCCAACAAATCTAATACTAGGATCTGGCTTAAACCAAAGCCCACTAGTATGATCCGTCCGATCATGATCCGTGCACAAGTGCACGTATATGATCGAACCCTGCCATAATACCATACGGCCTCTACAACGTTTCGTCCGAACCTTGGGAAAACGATCTGTGGGGTACTCTAAAGACTCGTCAATACACTGGCTATGGATTTAACCACAAGCACGTTAGTGGTACTAGCTGTACGTAACGGCCACCCAGGTATTAACCAAAAGGGAAGCCGATGAGCGAACTCATCTTGGAACCCAACTGAGCCTATCAGTGACAATATCCGTACAGTCCGGTCCGTTCGTCTATGAGTATCGTATGTCGGGCCTAGGGGGCTGGTAAACGTCAGACCCCCAAAAGCGGTACAAGTCGTGTAGGAGTGTATCCTAGAACACCCTGAGATACTACTGGAATACCTACCAGTAAATCTCTTGCCTTGGCCAAGGACTTCGTGTAATGCCTCTCTTATACACAGCGCGATCTCACCCCTAATACCGGGAGAGACAAAAAACCCTGCGATCCGCTCACTGCCTCCATGTGGCTCGGGACTGTACCCAACTAAAACTTGTTTAGACGACTCCTTTGAGCCGTGGTTGGGTAGTAATCAAAGTACAGTGGGAACTCACATGAGACAAATGACGATCTCAGGTCGATGAACTAACCTGTATACATGTCACCAGGAAACTGCTATCTGACGCTAGGTATAATACCAACTAGCATATTCCCGGCGAGTCCTGCCCGGTGTACTCATAACCCAATGAGCACCAGTATACGTATTAGGTGAACCAACTGACACCAATGGCTTGTGAGACCAACCACCGCCTCTCGTCGGGGTCTCGATCGTATACACTAGTCTACTAATAGAGTATCGATGCCCAGTCTCGAAACTCCCACGACTAGGGAGCACTTTAAGGATGTGCTTATAGACTACCCAACTCCCACGTATATGATCGCCGTCATACTGCTGGTAGTCAAGCAAGAATCTTAAGGGCTCTATCAACGTGTAATAGTGATATGCAATATCACCTAAAGCATGTATACGATGATAAAGATAAACCAGATATAATACTATCATCTTGAGTAAGACTGTCCTACCGGCATAGGTCCTCCCTCAATCATTGCAATCGCGTGCCTGAAATCCAATAACTGACTTTGAGGGCACTATATCCAACAATTTCCCACTTGCACTCAAGGCTAATTATTGCGATGTCGCATACTCACAGCCCATGTGATACCGAACACCCAACTCCTCTACTGATCAGTCTCACAAAGCCCGTTTATGTAACTATTGCGATCGAGGAATAGCCTCAGTGTGTGGATCCGCCCTGATGTTTCTTTCTATGTCTCTCTTTATCTCAAGTTCGCGGAGAAAGGCATCTCCCGAAATGAGCAATACCTGTCTTAGAATATGTCTGGATATCTGATGGGACATAGTTCACAAATGAACTCCAAATCCAGAAAACTTCTTAGACTGTATAGTCAACTTAATTTAACCAGTATCCTGCTCCATGCCTCCCTCGGTCTCCCCTTGGACCACCTGTCCAAACTACTGCCCCTCGTCAGAGGGAAAGCTATAACTCTGATAGTCACTTTGTCATCCAGGTCACCTTGGAAGCCTGGAATGATAACTGTCTCCCGAAAGAGGATGTCGTTATCATTTCCCTAGAACATCAACTTATGTTCTAAAACTGCTTCCGAACGTTTCTCCAGGATTGGATTAATATCAACTTATTGCAGCTAGTGCAAAAACAACATCTGGTGTGGTACTTGACATCTCATGATTGACTCAGTTGCCTAAGAAAGTGATATGCCAATCATGCACATCCCTCTCCCCTTTAGTCTGTAAGACACCTTTAGAGAGGGTGACTCTATCACCTGCAGGTATACTACCGTGCCAGGAGTCGTCCATTCTAAAACACATTTAGAATGCTGTCTAAGTACCCAGATTGGGAAACTACCCAAATGTAGATCTAAAACCATAGATCTACTAACCAGAATGTCTGATATAATATCCAAGCCCTGTATGGAGAAACCACTGTGTGACAACCAAAGTATAACCGATCGTAGTATAGGAATTTCACTTCCTACCATGTGTATGTCATCCAAATACCAGGACATCACACCCTACTACCTGCTTAACAGATCCATCCCCTGTTCTGATGAAGTCAAACCTATAACTGTCACATCAAAAATAGATGATCTATCTCCGCTATATCTGCTTTAGTCTATAAATAGACATAAGCTACTTGCCCACTATGCTTCCGCTGCTCCCACTGACTACGACATCTCTCTGGCAGAGTCATATACACGTGCACTTCTAAACCTAGTTTAGAACGACGCTATACTCATCCTCATGCCAGGTCTCAGTAATGGCAAGTCCGGGTAAACAAGAACCTCCATGTCACCATCCTTGAGGCTATCGGAGTACCTCTCGGGTGCCTGAGGTTACTTACCATATCTGCGGAGTGCCTAATGGAATGTCAAACCTGATTGAATCTTTAGGTCCTATTAAATTTTCCGTAATCGTTTGTGGTTCTGGAATCACTTCCAGTTCTACCATACTCCCACTACTGTTTTCTGAAAAAAATCCATTTTACCAAAACTGTGGCGAGTCAAGAACAATATCTCTATTGATCTTCCAGATGGTAGAAAGTTAACCCTCGCCATAGCCCGGGTCGACCCACAAACAGCCATTACAGAAACGTGCCTTGAGTTATACAGAGTCAGGTTTTAAGCATAAGCCGGACAACTCCATATACCTTAACATCGTTAAGATATGAGCCATTCTATATCTAATATAGAAACAGAGGCACTGATTTAATTGGAACCAGATTCAAATCATGCAGCTGTCTCCAGTGCATGTCAACTAAATGGAGAGATGCCGATCATCATTACTCAACTTAGGAGTGCATCCAATTATGAGTAACTTGAAAGAGAAACAAGTTTCTCTTAATCATTACTATCTACTAAATACCTAATACAAGTATCTATATCTTCGAACACCGTGAAGAATACTGATACTTGTGACACACGGTTCTCTACTTTATTCTTATACCTATTACTTCTTAAAATTTGGACCTTGTGTTTCTACGAAACACTTGTCTAAAAACTAGAGAAGTGAGAAGTAAACAGAATATAGTGCGAGTACCAACCCCTCTGTCCTAATGGATACTGGACAACATACAATATTTTGTATAAGTCCCTTGAGTTTAATAACTTAAATCCTGTGCATCATAGGTTGAAAACTGTACCATGGTTATGAAGAATTACACAGCTGTTGAATGCTCCTTACCTAACCATCAACTGATATAGGTAAATGTCATGCACTTAATTTCAAAAAGTTATATCTCACTTTATGAAATAAACGTACAGATATATCAGTTTGAAATTGGTGCATAACAATGGATATCCAAAACCAAATATTTGTCGTCCGGCAAACACCCAGGCGATTTCCTCAAATATCACCAATTACAACGAATTCCGACATAATGAGGATGATCACCTAATTCCCAATACCTTACAACCACTCATCATCTGTAAAATCATATAGATGTGAGAATCAAACCTGGTAAATACATACCCTGGAGTAAGGTCTAAATGGGAAATCAGTTTTCTATTAACAATGCACAGTGAAACTGAAACATGAAAATGTTTCGAAGGGGTATCCGGGTATTCCTAGTATTGCCGCTTCCATTATCAGATTCATGAATGTAACCGTATATTTGCCATCTCTCTAAATCCCTTTATTTGTCTTTACTCATTACCTTTTGTACACCTTCTTAGGCTAAATGGTTTTCTTCCTTCCCTACCGTTCAGTACCAGCCTATGGTTTGGAAGAAGACTATCCAATAAGCGTAATAGGTGTACCGTCCTAATCCTAGGAGCACTCGCAACCCGAGAGAAAGTAAAGATGAAATACAACTGAATAAACCTTATTCTTATTTCTCCTGAACCAGAATCCATCCCGGAACAGGAACAAGTTCCTTCGAGTTCGTATTTAACCATACGATGGATTATCCAATAAACTGTGGATCTTCGTAGTGATACATGGTGTTCTGGAGAAATACAAAGGTGAAATAGGGGTGGCGATGAAATACTTGGTTTGGTCGTGAATGATAGCAGTCGCATTTTACTTTGCCCTCTTTCTAATCCCTTTATTTGTCTATACTTGTTACCTCCTGTACACCACACTTAGGCTAATTGGTTTTCTTCGTTCCCTACTGTTCGGCACCTGCCTATGGTTTGGAATAAGACCATAAAATAAGCGCAATGGGTGTACCCTCTCCTAATCCTAGGAGCCTTCACAACCTGAGAGAAGGTAAAAGGAAAAGACAACTGAATAGTCCTATTCATTTTTTCCTGAACCAGAATCCATCCTTGAATCTGGAACAAGTTCCTTCGAGTTCGTATATAACCATACAATGGATTTATCCAATGGAAGTGGATGTTCGTAGTAATACGGGGTGTTCTGGAGAAATGCAAAGGGTAAAAGAAGGAGTGGCAATGATGTATGCAACTCAGACAATCTAAAAGCCAGTGTTTTAAGAAGGTTCGGTGAACATGGTCACTGAGTCATAGTCTAAGGTCGGGCCATGGTCGCTGCCAAAGAGAGAGAGAGAAAAGAAACACTCTGCGTGCACTCTAACCTAGATCATAATGGTTATCACTTTATCTAATCAGGAAACCTCCCACTGTATCCTCAAATTCTCCTCCAAACCTGAAAGAAGAATTAGTCGGGATCACTCGAGGAGTAAACCAACTCATCAGTGGGAATCGGGATCCAACCATCATCGCATGATAACCTGATGGAATCCACTTACGTTATCACAATCCAGAAGGTACGCGCATATCTGGCAAGTTTCCTTTATGTTTGAAACTCCCGATGTGATTTTTACCCCAAGCGGCTTATGACCTTGACAGAGGTCAACATATCATAAGTTGCAAGTCAAGTTCAACCCGTTATTGTCCTTGATTAACTTAGACCCACCCGCACGTGCCCTTGACATAGGTCAAAATAACCATGCGACTGTCCTAAATAATCCCATATCTATGCAACAAACAAGCATTACCCAGCTACCAAGCACTGTGCCTTGATAGAGGTCAACATACACAGCATGAATACTAAGTAATATGTGTAAGAAATGACGGAGGGCTATGACTGGTTTTTGGCGAAAAGCCTTTAATGTAATGAACTTGATATCGTTGAAGGAACCGCATAGCTTTTTATAAATATATAGTGGCGAAAACCTTTCCTAAAGAGGTTACTCCCGATGAAGGGATCTCGAATCTTTCCCTGTAGAATGAGGTGCAGGATATTCCAACTGAATACCGCGATGCAAAGCAAAAAGTAATCGACAATAGTGAAGTTATTACCCTGACGTAAACGTCTGCCTAAGGGGTCACTCCCGGTGAAAAGATCTCGGCTCTTGCCTCGTCGACTGAGGTGCTAGATATTCATAACCGAATACCACTATGCAAAGCAAATGAAAACGTCCTTGTAACAACAGCCTTTTGAAAAAATGTTCCAACAACATCGAATAGGTTTGTTTTCCTTGCATTGATCCGAATCAACGTAGTTCCATCAATTAATCACACCAATAATGAACGAAAATATGATGTACGTATATGCCATCCGCATTCGCCACTGGATTCCGTCATCACCCGTTAGGTTACTTAACTAACGACAGAGCGGGGACTGGACTAGCGTGGGTGTAAAACATATACAATATCTACTAGTATATATATCAATATATAATAATCGCTCAAGGCATGATAAATGCAACATCATAGAAAGTAATAAGCATCATAGAACAATACAGATAATCTGGGAGCCCCAGATTTCATTGAGCCGCAACTGGAACCCAACGTTCCCCTGGTCGTGTGGATAGCTTGTGCAATGAAAACCTAGACCCCTACGGGCACGGCAAGTTACCTGCCAAAACCAGAAGCGAGAAAGCCACCTTCAGCAAAGTGAATGGACCACCCAGCACTTCACGGAATCCGGTAACTTGAGCACCCCTCCTTGGGTAAACCTATACCCCCTATGAGTGTGGCGAATAGCTCGCCAATTCTAGAGTGAAGCCCCTCCGTCTCAAAGCCATGAGATGCGGGCCCGTTGCCCTCTAGAACCCGTCTACCCGTGCACTCCACCGCGGGGTAATCCCAGTACAGAAAGTAAAATATGTACAACGGGTACATCGACCTCAACCCGGTCGTGCCCCAAAAGAATAATATACAAACATGCAATAACGGCAGTCCACATGTCGGACGCTCTCCCCACAATATCAAATGTACAAATATATCTAAACTGCACTAACATTGCACCAAGTTATCCACCACGACAATCCGCAACATCACAGAACATCAACGTGAATGTCATATTCGCAAATCCGTCTAAAAGGGCTATAGCGATTAGACAAGATTTACCGATCAAATGACATTCACGGTCGCAGATAGTAATGTAATGCACTGTAAACTTTAAACAATATTAGAAAATATCGAATTCGAAATAACCCCCGAATAGCTCAAACAAACTGATAAAACCATATCCAAATTGGACCAAACAAACAATACCACTGCACCAACTTTACAGAGACCTGACTGCACCCAAAAATATAACCCCAAATCCCTTAACTAGGCCGGCCTCCTCAGTTTTGGGAGCCATGTGCTCGGCCAAAAACCTTGGGGTGGGTGTCGTTTTTGGGGTGCAGGCTTATGGTCCCTTCAGTAGACTTCTGCACATGTTTAAAAAATTTTTGAAGACGAATTGAAAATCAACAGAAACTGTCAAGTGCAGTGTAGTGTGTTGTAGTCGTTTCGATTTCGATACTTTAACATTGTCTAAATAAGCTAGCTATGGGTTAATGGCGTGGCTTTGATACCATGTTGGGTTACGGCAGCGTCCCGGCCGTCAATCCGAGGCCAAATGTGGAACAAAAACTTTTCAAACTTGGCGCTACCGCAACCAATCACCCGGATCGAACCATTAACGCTAAACTAGCTATCTACAAGAAGTTAGAATGGCTATACCGATCGATCCGTGTCCTTCGGTCTTTAGCCGCAATCTCTTGCTCCTCGCGGCATCTCCGATCTCGCTCGATCTTCGGTCTCCTCGTCGAAAGGGCACCACGTCAAGAAGTCTTTTTACAAGCTCCTTCTTCAAACCGAAGCAACTCGGACATGAAGTTTGCTAGCCGACATGTCTAAGGTGATGTAGAGAATGTGTGTGATAACTTTGTCTCAAGTATCTGTTGATTCTCAACACATGAGAGTGTATGGATAGAGGTTGAAGATGAAGCCATGGTGGATCTTGTGAGCTAGAGGAAGAAGAAGAAGAAGAGGCTTTTCTTATCATTGTGATAAGATAAAAGTGAGAGCACTAGTATGATAATCCAAGAGCAAACCCCAAGCCTTTGGCTGCCCTCTCTCTCTCTAACCATCATTTCAACACAATAGTCAATCACAAATGTGACATTTGCATAAATAAAAAGACCATGAGTCATCACCCATGCAGATGTCATAATAAATGCTCCTCATGATGAAATCCACTCACAATTTCCACCAAAAAAAACATTAACCCAAATGTTTATGACAATAAAAAGAACGGCATCTTCTAAAGTAAACTCGTGACGGATCACAAGAATATCCCTCACCTGTATATATTTACCTGCATCCATATTCCGACTGAATGCAAATGGGATGAGACTAAAGTAATCCAACAAATCTAATACTAGGATCTGGCTTAAGCCAAAGCCTACTCGTATGATCCGTCCGATCATGATCCGTGCACAAGTGCACGTATATGATCGAACCCTGCCATAATACCATACGGCCTCTACAACGTTTCGCCCGAACCTTGGGAAAACTATCTGTGGGGGACTCTAAGACTCGTCAATACACTGGTTATGGATTTAACCATAAGCACGTCAGTGGTGCTAGCTGTACGTAACGGCCACCCAGGTATTGACCAAAAGGGAAGCCGATGAGCGAACTCATCCTGGAACCCTATTGAGTCTGTCAGTGACAATATCCGTACAGTCCGATCCGTTCATCTATGAGTATGGCATGTCGGGCCTAGGGGGCTGGTAAACGTCAGACCCCCAAAAGCGGTACAAGTCATGTCGGAGTGTAGCCCAGAACACCCTGAGATACTACTGGAATACCTACCAGTAAATCTCCTGCCTTGGCCAAGGACTTCGTGTAATGCCTCTCCTAGACACAGTGCGATCTCACCCCCAATACCGGGAGAGACGAAAACCCCTGCCAATTCGCTCACTGCCTCCATGTGGCTCGGGATTGTACCCAACTAAAACCTGTTTGCACGGCTCCTTTGAGCCGTGGTTGGGTAGTAATCAATATACAGTGGGAACTCACACGAGACAAATGACGATCTCAGGTCGATGAACTAACCTGTACACATGTCACCAGGAAACTGCTATCTGACGCTAGGTATAATACCAACTAGCATGTTCCCGGCGAGTCCTGTCCGGTGTACTCATAACCTAATGAGCACCTGTATACGTCTTAGGTGAACCAACTGACACTAATGGCTAGTGAGACTAGCCACCGCCCCTCGTCGGGGTCTCGATCGTATACACTAGTTTACTAATGGAGTATCGATACCTAGTGTCGAAACTCCCACCACCAGGGACTACTTTAAGGATGTGCTTATAGACTACCCAACTCTCACGTATATGATCGCTGTCATACTGCTGTTAGTCAATCAAGAATCCTAAGGGATCTATCAACGTGTAATAGTGATCTGTAATATCACATAAAGCATGTACACGATGATAAAGAAAAACCAGATAGCATACTATCATCTTGAGTAAGACTGTCCTACCGGCATAGGTCCTCCCTCAATCATTGCAATCGCGTGCCTGCGATCCAATAATTGACTTTTAGGGCACTATATCCAACAAGCGACGCGAACGTTAAAAAGGAAAACCTTTTGGGATAATTTAGATACGGCGGAACGCATATTTAGAAAAACATATATGAATGTATATTTACTACCTTACAAATGAGCGTCCGTCACTTATGCCATGAGTTACGCGTCACACGGTGATTCAGAAAAGATTTTGCATGTGGTTATTTCAGTTTTAAGATTTTTCCAAGGATGCGTACTATATATCTGTTATAGTATTTGACTAGTGCATATTGGATTTCAGGGTGGATTTCGAGATCTGTGTCTCCATTGTAACTTCGAGGATATGCGTGCAAATCCGGTGATTTGCGTGACGCTTGACGGAGTTTGGGTTTTGAGTTTTGTTCTCGTTTTCATGCGCACTTGACGCGCTGTGTTGTTTCTGCATCTTCCATGATTTCGGAGCCCCGTAGATTTGAGTTGATTATTGAAATGTTTTAGCTTTTGGGGGTTTAAACTTAAATTCGGGGACCGAATTTATTTAATGGAGGAAGATTGTAACATTTCAGAAAATATAAAATATTATTTTTGGAATTTAATATTAAAATAATATATTTTCCGAAAACTGCCGATTTGCGAAATTGGGGTTTTCAAAAAAGGGTATAAATATATACCAATAATTGTGAAATAATTGGAGATTAAAATGATTTATTCATTTAAAAATATATTTAAAGGATTTGGCATTTTTAAAATTTGTTATATGCAGTTTAAATAAAAACCCGATTAGTGCACCGCTAATCGCGATTAAGCCAAATCCGTGTTTCTAAAGTTTTCATGGTTAGTGCACCATGACAGGTTACATTTGGTTACATGTTCATTTGTTTTGTTTTATGTTATGGTTTTTTTGTGGTGAGAAAAGAATTGAGAGGAATGATTGAGGAGAGAGAGAGATGGGACATAATGATGAGGGTAAGCATGCTTGGAGAGAGAGAGTGAGATATTAGGTAAGCGAGAGAGGGGGGCTGTCTCTATTTTCTTTCCCCCACCATTTTCATCTTCCTAAAGCTCCCTTCTCTCCACCTTCAACCCCAAATATCATCTCCAAACCTTCCTCAAATTCCTATACCCCTTTCACAAAAAATGATCACGTCCTCCTCCTATACACAATGGACCAAGCAAAGTGGGATTTTGACAAACTTTAGGAAGCTAGGGTTCTCTTTAGTTTCATCCATGAGGTATAATCCCTTCCTTTTTAGTTAGTTTCAAGTTTCTTAGCATTCTAGTTAGTTTAGAATGTGTTTAAGGTATGGCTTGTGAAATCGGAAAATTCAAGAGAGGGTTTAGTGACTTGTAGGCTTGTGATCTGTAGTCTGGGTGTACAAGACCCTTGAGATCAATTGGTAGACCTTGAATAGAGAATACAAACTTAGAATTGTGTCCATGTCGATTTTGTCGCATTTGGTGTGCCTACTGTGAATCTGGAGAAACCCGGGGAATTTTTGAGTTTAGCAAACAACTCCAGGGACCAAATTAGGGTACTAGGAGACCACCCCGACCATACGAACCAAAACGGAGCAACCATGGCTGAGGTGGCAGGATTTTGAGGGGTAGTCGCCGGCCACTTGGTGTGCTATGGTGCTGGAATTGGTACAGTAGCTCATACACTCCATGTACAGCACCCTATACCTGTTTGTTTAACTCCTTTTGGCCTGAGTCAAAATCTGGGAGCACTTTAGTGTGATCTTTGGATATGATTTCCGTATTTTAAATGCTAGGTTTTGATATTTGATTTTGTATTTGGTTGTTGGATGTTTGTACATCTACAACAAGGGATAATTGGTTGGTTTTGCAGGCGTAGGCTATAGGTTCTAACTTATAAGCGATTCGCATGCCGTTTTGGTTTTCGTGCGTTATTTCGGTTTACGATATCTTGTGTGTATATTTGTAGGTACCTTCGCATGGAATTCGAGATGACGGAGCGTAGCGTCATCGACTTCGGCAAGCAAGAAGCATGGTGAGTAGATCTATATCCACAGGGGAAGTCGGGTGGATGGCGTGCAGCACCCCCGCAAGTTTTTGATGGAAACCGATTCATAGTATATGGTTAAGGAAACCTTTAATAGAAAACTATAGATAGAGTTAAAACATAGTTAGAGAAATTATATTAGAAACTAAAGGATAATTAGAAGTGATATGATACGACTAATATGTGATGACGGGATTTGAGGATGATGTTTGATGATATTGCCGTTTAGGGTACCTTTTTCCAAACCGAAGAATCGTATGCATCTTTTAAACAGATACCTCGAGGGAAGTTACGAATTTTCAAATGATATATTTTCCCTAAAAACACCGTAGCCCCTACTTTCAAAACTACGATTTGCATTTTTCAAAAACTGTTTGTATAGTTCGGGTGTGTATGTTAGATTATATACATATGCTTAAAGTAAAGGTAGAATGTATTTGTAAAATTGACCTTATGTGATCTATAAATTCGATGAAAAGAAAATACGATTTGATATGTGATATGATGATATGTTGGTATATGGATGCGAGTCGATTGAGATGATTAATACCTTTGCCGGTCTTCTGATATGAGTTTGTTATGGATGTGACCTGGGACACAGGTATACAGATATATATATATAATGTCATGGATCATGCGTGATATGCCGTACGGAACGTTTGGTCCGTACCCCTCATTGTCATATAGGATGATAGGATCCCTATTGGTTTAATGCCGCCGTACGATAATTTTCCGTACGTGGCCAGGGCTGATTGAGAATTACTGGTGGACGGACCAGTAGATTCTCGGATGGTCTTGAGCCACCCTGATACGACTTGTATGGTTATTAGGGGTCTGATATTTTCCACCACCCTAGACCTTACATGCGATACTCTCATACAAACAGACCGGACTACACGGATATTGTCACGGACAGGCTCAGTAGGGGTTACGGACGAGTTCGCTCGTCGGCCTCCTTTTCGACCCATACCTGGGTTGCCGTTACGTACAGCTAGTGCCACTGACGGACTTGTGGTTAAACCTACTGCCATCGTACTGTCGAATATTTAGAGTCCCACACAGAGGGTTTCCCTGGATTAGGCGAGACGACGTAGAGGTCGTATGGTTTTACGGCAGGGTTTCGATCGCATACGTGTACTGGCTACACGGATGATGTTAGGACAGATAATACCAGTGGGCTTTGGTTTAAGCCGAATCCTAATATTATGTTATTGGATTATACTTGTCTCAGTGTATCCATATTTTTCGGAATACGGATACGGGTATGAAAATACGGTGAGGGCATTCTTGTAATTTTGCAAGAATGAGCTTCTAGAAGGAGACACCTCATTATAGTTTTATCCTTTTTCCATAAAGGATTAATGAGGTGGATATTAGGAGATTTTTTAGGAATGGGTTGCAAGCATGGCTTTAGAATTGTTTATTCACTTTGGATCTACTATTCAAGCATAGTTGTTATTTATGTGATTAAATAATTCCATGGTTGAATTATTATCCAAATACTTAGCCATTCTCACAACTCATTCTCTACTCATTCTAAAAAATGCATTCTCTCTCCTAGGTTTTCTCTTCTCCTTCTCTTTCAAGCTCATACACTCACATGTGTTGTGAAACAATGAGCTTTGAGATAAACTAGTCCATTACACTCTCTCTACTTCTACTTAATGACTTTCTTAGCAAGTTTGGTTACCAAGGTACCTCCTTTGAGGTTGGAGCTTGACCATAGGCCCTCGGGTGGATCCATCTTCGACGTAAAAGAGACCGGCAACCGAGTTCATTCAAAAGCCAAGAAGAAGCCAAAGCAAGGAGATCAAGAAGAAAAAGCTTGAACCAAGGAGCAAGGAACCGCTTGAAGAACCGACGGTCTAGACACGAGGGTATAACTTCTTAACCTAGTAGTTAGCACTCTCTAATAGTTTAGTTTTGTTTGCTAAGGTTTAATCAAGATCCAAAAGGTGGAACAAGTCTATGTTACAAAGCAAAAACAAGTTTTTTCTTGTGATAAAACCGTTTTTAAAGTATTCCGCCTCCCCGCGAGCCGTGGGGTAGGATACATAAACTTACACTGGTATCAGAACCATGCTAAACCTTAACTAACTTGTTAGCAAAGTGTTAGAAATTCGATCGCCGGAAAAATCCCGAAATCACATCCGAAAATGCATCTTTTTGTCGATTTTGAAATCTGGTCTTAGATTTTTTTAAGAAGGCTTAAAAATACATGCTGGGTTTTTTAAGAACACAGAAGAAATTTAGGCTCATGAATCGGTCAGACCACCGCGGAACCGCGGTAGAACCTAGCGTTCTGCCGCCGAACCGCGGCCGAGTCGACTCCGATTCGTTCCAAATTTTTTCTGTTATTCTTATTTTCTAGATTTGTGATTTTTGGGATATTTTGCTTCTGTCCAGATATTTTGTGTACCGTGTTGGACTTAGGGTAGATTCAAATTTGCTTAATTGATTGAAATTCTAATTGCTTTAGCGAATCG
Source organism: Agapanthus africanus (assembly GCA_030015575.1). Classification (NCBI taxonomy): domain Eukaryota; kingdom Viridiplantae; phylum Streptophyta; class Magnoliopsida; order Asparagales; family Amaryllidaceae; genus Agapanthus; species Agapanthus africanus. The sequence goes on along the minus strand of CM057340.1, from coordinate 553,089,729 downwards.
GTTCTTCTGTAATGTTATATATGTTTTGAAACGTCCGCTAATCGCTATACGACGATTAGTGGGGTTGTATATATCTGTGTTGATTGGTTTGTGTATATGAATCTTATTGGATCGTTGATGATGAATAGCCGGGAAGGGATGTGAGATGAGTGTTTTCTTTTTTTCATTCGATATAATTTGTAAAAGTGATGTAATATTATTTTGCGGGGTATATCCGGGTTGAGGTTGTAGCTATTGTTGTACTATTTTTCTTTTACCGTTTTTTCTCCTAGGATAGACCCAAGGTGGGATGCACAAACTACCGGATTCTTTGAAGTGCCGAGTGGCCTACTCACTTTGTTGAAGGAGGCTGCTCCACTTCGGGAATTTGGCAGGTAGTTTGCCGCACCCGTAGGGGTCTAGGGTGGGGTTTGGCTATTCATCGCGACCGTGGAATCCGTCTTTCGTTGTGGGCTTAAACGAAGTGCGGAATTCCTAGTATATCCAATATATTCATCTGTGATCTGGAATGCTTATTATTGCGTGAGACGAATGGATATATCTATATATGATATTTATTAGGCGTTGCTTATATTTTGCACCCGCGCTAGCCCAGCCCCCGCTCTGTCGTTAGTTAAGTAACCTAATGGGTGATGACGGACCCCGTGGCAAATACGGATGGCATAAGCATACATTGTATTTTCGTTTCTTTCTGCAATGGTAGGATTAAATGATGGGACAACATTAACTCATTAATGCAAAGAAAAGAAACCTAAGCTAAAGTCGTTGGAACAATTTCAAAACCACTCGGTTTTCTTCAAAAAGCAAATTTTAAATGCAGAGCCTAAACCACTCCTTTTAAAAGGGTATTATGGTTCCTTCGATTAAATCAAGTTCATTACGTTAACGGTTTCGCTAAAAACCAGCTGTAGCCCTCTGTCGTTTCAAATAAACAGCACATCGTATTTATGCTATGTTTATTGGCCTACGTCAAGGCATAGTGTATGGTAGCAATGTATGCTTATTTGTTGCATAGATAGATGCATTAGTTTAGGACAGTCGTACATCCTTGTTGGCCTACGTCAAGGGTGAGTACGGGTAGGTCTAAATTAATCAGGATAACGATGAGCATAACTTGACTTGCGTCTTATGATTTGTTGGCCTACGTCAAGGTCATAAGAGCTTGGGGGTAAAAATCACATCGGGAGTTTCAAACATAAAGGAAACTTGCAGATTTAGCATACTATCTGGAGTGTGGTGACTAGAGTGGCTTCCATCTAGGTCATCTTGCAATGATAGTTGGATCCCGATCCCACTGATGAGTAGGATTACTCTCGGAAGACTTTCTCACTTAACAATCAATGGTATAAACCAAGTAGGTGTCTAGAAAGGTGTTAGTGGGGCTACGCCTCAAGGGAAAAGAGATTATATAATTAAGGAACTTCGTGAAAGCGTTGGAAAACCTTCCTCGAAGTGCCGACACTAGCCTGGCTGAAAAGTTAAGCAAGTATTGTGACGTGCGATTAATCCTAACTAATTCTTCTTTTAGGGTTTGAAGAAGGATTTGAGGAAACAGTGGGAGCCATCCTGTTTAGATAAACTAATAAACCATTCTAAACATGCAATAGAATATGCTGAGTGTTTCTTTTTTCTCTCTCTAGCAGCTACTGATTGATTTATTTTATGTGTAGTAGTTAACTGCAATCAATAACGGTGTCGCGTGTAGCTAGACCGAGATGAGTACGGGTCGTCCTCTGGGAAACGTTGAATCTTTTAATCTTACTTTAGACGTATTGAAAAAGAGGATGAATAGAGGAATAAAGAATAGTGAAAATAGTTTCTAGATCTACGTTAAACACGGATACAAAATATAGATCTAGATTCATTACGGATGTAAGTTTAATATTAAAAGGGGGCTTGTAGGGTTTATTGGGATTTAGTAGTTATGGATGATTAATTAAAGATTACTCTTTTTATCTTTTAATAGATTTAAAACTAGAACGATAGTGATGCATGTAGATTAGGGTTTCTGGAGGGAAAAAAGGGTTCCCACTCTTAACCTCTATCTCGACATGGAACTCCGTTCATATCTAGCCTTTACCAAAACAATAGTTAATCTAATCTCTAATCGTGTTCGCGATTATCAATGAATTGATAGCGCGCCCAATTAGGATGTTAACTATTCTTTTCATAAAGTTTATAAATTTTATATGACTTAAAAAGAGTTTAAGGATCTTCATCATCCATTAACCTACCATAATCCTACGAACCCTAACAAGCGGAGAATTACTCGCGCATGTTGGGAGAAGAAGAGATGGAGAGAGAAATCATATTAAAAACTACAAAGAGATAGAATAAGAAAACTACTACCTTTATTAATCAACAAAATTCATTTACACTTTGTTCTCTTAGAAAATAATTACAAAAATGCTAGTTTGCTTCTCGATCTCTTCTAAGGAGGTAGATGAACCGTTGATAATCAGCCTAGATGCGTGAGCCGTCTTGGACTTCGTGTTCTCTTCAGCTTGATGATCTTTCCAAGAGGCTCTCGGTCCTTATTTATAGTCACAGAGCCAGAACTCTAGTTTCCTAATATGAAAACTAGTTGTTAGGATCCTAACCACCAAAATCTCATATCTCAACTCCTCAAATCCGCGGCGGAACCGCGGCCATTGGATAGGTTTGGCCGCGGATCCGTCCCCTTTTGGTGAGATCATGGCCTCTAATTTTTGTAGCTTCATATCTGTAACACTAGGTAATCTTTTGAGTATCTAGACTTTGAAAATCTTTCTACATTTCTGCCAGAATTAGTTTCTTCAATTTACTTGAATATTTTCGGCAGATTTGCTCTTGCTAACTCGGATTTCCTTGATTTTAGTCATGATATAATTTCTGCACAATTATCTAAATAAATGATGTTAGTAGAATTTATTTTTATTGAGATATTATCTTTAACCATTAGCCATAATATTTTAGTTTTAAGAGAATTGGTCAAAAATATTTAATAAGGTAAGCATATTTAAATAGACGAAATGTTACATGGATATTATATGCTTACTTTTTTCTACATAATGATAATTATAATATATAAACACATGAAAATAGTATTTTTGCAAATAAACCTTCATTTGTGTCATATTTATAATAAACACCTTTTACTATATAGAAATAGTAGGAAAAATGTCATATTAAATGTGCAGTTTTATCAACTGAACAAATACCCCTACACTTATCTTTGATCGTCCCGAGCAAACTAGTTACTCAAGAGAAGGAGAAAAAGAAGAAGAACTAGGTAAGCACACTTTCGTAGGCAACACGATTGCACTGAGCACGTGCAACAAGCCGTTAAACCTCTAGGTGTCCCTAGTAGGAGGAGTGTTGTCTCCTGAGGGTTTTCAGCGGATTACACCCACAAAATCCCATAATAAAAGAAAGATAGTGAAAGTTACAAATAAAGATAAGAACTATAAAAGTAAGAACTTGAAAATAAGAGTTTCCAACTATACTAGCTTTTTAGTTGCTATGAGCCCTATCTTAATGGTCGTGAAAAGATATTAGAAAGCACATCATCCCTCAATAAAACATCGCCTTTTAGTCTTCCTCCCTATCTTTCTTCCAAACATTGATCATATACCCCTACGTGTGTGTAAAATACATCCCTACACTTAGAGAATTCAATTCAAGCTATCATACTCTTGTCCATCTTCCAAAGTACTTTATAGTTGGTGAATATTATCGATAAAATTGCTCACACATTCTTCATGCGACCGTCAATACTTCTTGAGGTACTAACCGACCGATTACAAAATGTGTTTGCATATTTAGGCGTAATTCCTCGTTTCACATCACCTAAGGCTTAGCAGTGGCTCCCAAACCAGTTGGTCTAAGGCACTAGGCGATAAAGCACCCTCGCTATATTTTTTTATGCTGCCTTGGTAATTACAAAAACAGTGTTCATTTTTTTTCACCCTCACTATATTTTTTTATTTTCCTTCATACTAAGGCTTTTAGACAAGAGCATTTCAAGGTATCCTTTACTACCCCATGTTTCAAGATGTGTGACAGTGCATATAATAGGGTATCAACGTTCAAAAGTTTGTCCTCAAGAATAGGGATTATTTTTCAGACTAATTTTTATCCTCAGATTAGCAATTTTCTTTATCTTACCAACCCTTGGGACAACAGCTCATAACTATTTATTACTAGTTTTGTTTTAGAAAACATCTAATTTTCTTATTTTTCTTAAACTATTCCTATCTTCCAAATGTAATTTGTCACTTTCTAACTTCCATTATCAAATTTTTTTTGTGCTTATATATAATATAATGCAAAGTAACGCGTAAATAAGCACAAACCTCCCCCAAACCTATTTGCAGCAGTGTCCTCACTGTTGTCTTTTTTAAATCTCAAAATCTGTAGACTTAGGATGAAAAGTTATCAAAGGGGATAAGAAATAATGAAAGTGAAATTCTCCCCTAAACTTATTTTTGGCTCATAATTTTGTAAAAATTTTCTTTCAAGAGCCAAAATATTCCCCCCCCCCCAAACTTGAGTAAAATCATATTAAGCATTTAAAATTATAAGAGGGGGTCAAAGTTATTGGTCAATGCCAAGCTTTGCAAAGACCAAAAGTCAACACCAACCATTTAAAGAATTTATCAGTGAAGAATTTATCAGTGAAACGCACCGGTTGGTGGAAGAACATGTTGTATGGATTCAGGAAGAAGTAAGGAAGAGATAAGTGGTGTAAAAGAAAAGGATTGCATCTCAATTTGAAGAGACGACACGGTGATAGTGATGATGGATTACTCACATTCTTGTGATTGTCCAGAAGAAGGGGTGGAGGTTCAATTTCTTTATTTTGGAGTTGATTCATCTCAACACCCGTGTCTTTTAAAAATGCGAGTTCATCAGCGAAAATTTCCTCAAAGCATTCATCGATACCCCGAAGAATAATCTCATCAGAAAAAACGGGGTGATCGTCAGACTCCATGAAAGGTTCATAATCAGTGTTAGATGTTGACCCGGATAACTCAATGGAAGAGTCCCTAAGTGTATAATACATGGTTGGGTCAAACAACAACATATGAAAAGAGTCTAGATCAGTATCTTGAAGCTGATCAAATTCGCTGTTGTCGACATTCATTAATTCAACAGAACATGCTTGAGCAGAAGGTTCAGAGGGTACACTCCCCAACCTGTAAATGTTAAGCTCTATTGACATCTTCCCGAAGGATAGGGTCATAGAGCCATTACGACAGTTGATTACAGCATTGGAAGTGGCCAAAAAAGGTCGACCGAGAATCACCGGAATTTGGTTCCGTGGGTTCCCTACGGGCTGTGTATCGAGAACAATAAAGTCCACAGGGAATACAAATTCCCCGACTTTTATTAACACATCCTCAAGCTCACCCCTAGGTTTAGTGATTGATCGGTCGGCCATCTGGAGAGTTGTGTTCTAGGGCTTTAACTTTCCAATCCCTAACTGCACATAAACTGAGTAAAGACGTAGGTTAACACTTGCGCCAAGGTCAAGTAGAGCACGGTTAATATTTTTACCCCTAATAGAAATAGAAATTGTAGGACAGCCGGGGTCCTTACGTTTTCTTGGTAATTGTTGGGGAAAAGTTATGTTTACAGTACTCAACATGAACACCTTTTTTGGCACTCGTGTCTTCCTCTTCCTAGTGCACAAGTCCTTGAGAATTTTCGCATAAGCCGGGACTTGTTGTATAGCAACTAGGAGAGGGATATTGATGTTAACCTGCTTAAAGATGTCAATAATCTTCTCCATCTGCGGAATCGGTTTGTTTTCCCTTAACCGTTTTGGATAAGAAGCTTTAGCAATAATAGCTGGGTCCAACAGTGAAGAAGGTGGTCTGGGTAGGAAAGATCCCATAATAGGAGTGGGGATCATCTTTGGTGGACTAGAAGAAGTGTGTTGAGGGTTCGAGCCTTGGGGAAAACGGAGAATAGGCTCGGAAGAAAATGGTGGGGTAGACGAACTGGGGTCAGAAGTAGAAGTAGAAGTGGAAGGAAAAGTCTCAGCCGGGATATCATCAATTGATTCATCATTAATAGTATCAATCTCTTCACCGATATGGTTGTCAAGCACTCTTCCAGATCTCAATGTGGTAATAGCATTCACATGATGTGAGTGGCCAGGATTCGGTACAGGTTGAGCTGGAAGTTCCCCCCTCTCTCTAGCACTTATTTCGGCTTTTAATTGTGCAATTTGTGCTTCCATCGATTTAATACTCTCACCTTGGAAGGCAGAGTTCTATTTTATGTCATCAACGGAAGACTTCATCTCAGCCGAAACTTGCATGAATTTTGTCAGAAGCAAATTCATGGTTTGTTCTAGTGAAGAGGAGTTATCAGTACCAGTCAATTGCAAAGAATTGTTATGCGGTGCAGAAGTGTTGATCGAATTTTGAAAGTTTTGTGATTGATAGGGGTGCTGACTCAATTTTAGTGGTTGCTGTTGTGGTGGAGGGACCCTTTGAAAGTTATTTTGGTTCGGAACCGTGTTTTGAGTTTGTTATTGCTTCCAAGCAAAGTTAGGGTGATTCCTCCAACCCTGATTATAAGTGGAAGAATACGGATCATTTCTAAGTCTTTGTTGAAAAGCAATATTGGTATGCTCTCGACCTTGAAACGGATAATTCAAAGGACATTCTTCCGTAAGATGTGATGGATCAGAACAGCATCCACAGACAGTTTTAGGGAGTGTCATCTGATTTAGGGAGGCTACTAAAAATTTATGTTCCATAACTTCGAGTTTCTTTTGCATTGCTGCCATTTCAGCTCTAATTCCTATGGAAACATCATATTGGTGAATACCACCCCTAGACGATGGTTGGTTTACACTCTCCCACTGTAAAGATTTTTCAGCGAAATCTTCTAAAAATCTCCAGGCTTCACCATCATCTTTAGTCATGAAGGTGCCTTGACACATGGATTCAAGTATCTGTTTTGTTGTAGGATTAATGCCCTCATATACGATTCTGCACATATCCCATCTAGGGATTCCGTGATGAGGACATTGAACTAACAGATCCTTGAAGCGTTCAAAGCACTTCGAAAATGATTCATTGGGAAGCTGGGTAAATTGATTTATTTCGCTACGGACTCGAGCTGTCTTATGATTAGGGTAGAATTTCTTTAGGAAAGCTGTGACGAATTCCCCCCAGTTTGAAATAGAATGTGTGGCTGTGTTATAAAGCCACTTCTCAGCTATATCGCAAAAAGTGAGTTGGAGAAGACGTAATCTCATAGCATCCACAGAAAGCTGTAAAGTACCCATCATAGCGCATACATTTTCAAATTTGGTAATAAAGACGTATGCGTCTTCAGACTCGAGACCGTGATATTTTGGTAAAAGATTGATGTAGTAGGGTTTAATTTCAAAATTATCCCCGTTGGCTGGTGGAATAGATAGACAAGTAGGAAGTAGACCACGGATAAGATAGCATCTCATTGGAGAGAGATGCACGGTGGATTCTGCTCACCTAAGGGCAGCGTGGTATTATAATTTGATGGAGTACCATCCATCTCGATCGATATGGTGGGTGGTGGGGGAAAAGAAAATGAAGAAGCACCGACTTCGGAGTCGATAGCAGGAACGCGGACAAGAAGGGCACTAGAATCTTGTGTCCAGCTAAGTATGCACTAAACGGTTTTAGCACAAGTGGCAGCGTGTGTACTTTTAAAAATGATCTGTTTTTGAAAAAGTGTGTCGGACTTAGACAAATCACACAAAAAATGCACAAACAACCCTCAAACTAAGGTTACCTAGGTCAAGTCTCTAGACTGCTCCTAGACTTCCAAAGGACAAGCCGCAGGATCAATTCTCTACCACCTCTTTACTATTCTTGTTGCCAGGTAAATGCCAGGTAAGTGAGAGGTATCCGCAATACGAATCACCGAAAATAGCGGGCCTAATTAAGTAACCACTTACCTAGACACACTTGCCTAGGCACCACAAAAGTAATGCAGATAAACGATAGATTACCTACGACCTTCCTCTGTCCTTATTGAGCGCGACAGTCTTTAGAGTCTTATCTAGATATTTTTTAAATTAATGTAGGGTTGATGTTGAGGCTCGTTTTGTGATTTGTGGGGCTTAGGAAGGGTGATAAAATCCCTACCTAATCTGAATTTGGTCTTTGCCCCCTTAAAAATCCGTATTAAAATATGAATAAACAAACTAATTACAAAACTTTGCAAAAAAGTTTTTTTGAGCGGCAATATTTTGCAAAGAATCCTGCAAAAAAGATATTTTATTGGATTTCAGAGGAGAGAGAAAGAGTTGAGAAACTTACCAGAGAAGTTATGACCCCTAATCCTTCAAATACGCTGCGCTTCCGCCGCCAATAAGCTCCTTTTGCCGCGATTCCGCCGCAAGAAATATGGATCAGGTGGAGAATTTTTCTACGTGTCCTCCTGTACTCCTCTGGATCTTGATGAATGTCTCTGGCTCTCTGTTTCCTCAAGTCTGTGACTCCAGATCTCCTTGCAAAATTCACACAACAAATCGTTAAATATACAATATGCAGTTTTGTTTAATTTATGATATAGATCGAATAATAATTCAACACAAATAGTAAGAATAAAAAATTACGCATGTATCCGCGGCAACGGCGCCATTTGATTGATCTATTTTATGTGTAGTAGTTAACTGCAATCAATAACGGTGTCGCGTGTAGCTAGACCGAGATGAGTACGGGTCGTCCTCTGGGAAACGTTGAATATTTTAATCTTACTTTAGACGTGTTGAAAAAGAGGAAGAATAGAGGAATAAAGAATAGTGGAAATAGTTTCTAGATCTACATTAAACACGGATGCAAAATAAAGATCTAGATTAACTACGGATGTAAGTTTAATATTAAAAAGGGGCTTGTAGGGTTCATTGGGATTTAGTAGTTATGGATGATTAATTAAAGATTACTCTTTTTATCCTTTAAAAGATTTAAAACTAGAACGACAGTGATGCATGTAGATTAGGGTTTCTGGAGGGAAAAAGGGTTCCCACTCTTAACCCTTATCTCGACATGGAACTCCGTTCATATCTAGCCTTTACCAAAACAATAGTTAATCTAATCTCTAATCGTGGTCGCGATTATCAATGAATTGATAGCGCGCCCAATTAGGATGTTAACTATTCTTTTGATAAAGTTTATAAATTTTATAGGACTTAAAAAGAGTTTAAGGATCTTCATCATCCATTAACCTACCCTAATCTTACGAACCCTAACAAGCGAAGAATACTCGCGCATGTTGGGAGAAGAAGAGATGGAGAGAGAAATCATATTAAAAACTACAAAGAGATAGAATAAGAAAACTGCTACCTTTATTAATCAAAAAACTTCATTTACACTTTGTTCCCTTAGAAAATGATTACAAAAATGCTAGTTTGCTTCTCGATCTCTTCTAAGGAGGTAGATGAACCGTTGATGATCAGCCTAGATGCGTGAGCCGTCTTAGACTTCGTGATCTCTTCAGCTTGATGATCTTTCCAAGAGGCTCTCGGTCCTTATTTATAGTCACAGAGCCAGAACCCTAGTTTCCTAATATGGAAACTAGTTGTTAGGATCCTAACCACCAAAATCTCATATCTCAACTCCTCAAATCTGCGGCGGAACCGCGGCCATTGGATAGGTTTGGCCGCGGATCGGCCCCCTTTTGGTGAGATCATGGCCTCTAATTTTTGTAGCATCATATCTGTAACACTTGGTAATCTTTTGACTATCTAGACTTTGAAAATCTTTTCTACATTTCTGCCAGAGTTAGTTTCTTCAATTTACTTGAATATCTTCGGCAGATTTGATCTTGCCAACTCAGATTTCCTTGATTTTAGTCATGATATAATTCCTGCACAATTATCTCAATAAATAATGTTAGTAGAATTTGTTTTTATTGAGATATTATCTTTAACCATTTGCCATGATATTTTAGTTTTAAGAGAATTGGTCAAAGATATTTAATAAGGTAAGCATATTTAAATAGGCTAAATGTTACATGGATATTATATGCTTACTTTTTCCTACATAATGATAATTATAATATATAAACACATGAAAATAGTATTTTTGCAAATAAACCTTCATATGACACATATGTGTCATATTTATAATAAATACCTTTTACTATATAGAAATAGTAGGAAAAATGTCATATTAAATGTGCAGTTTTATCAACTGAACAGCTACCATGACAGGACTAAAACTATTACTTGAAAAGAATACACTGACCGGGCCAAACTATAAGGATTGGCTAAGGAACGTTAACATTGCGTTGACTTATGAAAAAGTTGCATATGTTACCACCGCTGTTCCTTCCCCTATCTCAGGACCAGATTCCTCAGTTGCGGACAAGGAGGTCCGCAAAACGTGGAATCTAGACTGCGAGAGAGTTAAGTGTATCGTGCTGGCGTCCATGAACAATGAACTCCAGAAATAGCACGAAAGTATGGATATTATATCTATCTTTCTCTATTGCAAGGAACTGTATTGAGAGCACTCCCGTATCGCAAGGTACGAGATCTCAAGGAAACTATTCCAGATGAGATTAGCTCCAGGATCACCTGTAGGAGAGCACGTCCTAAAAATGATCAGCCTCATTGAGGAACTCGCAAATCTGGGATGCGTGCTAGAGAATGAGTTGTATATCGACTTGATTTTGCAGTCCCTTCCCCACACCTTCTCTCAGTTCGTGCTGAACTTCAACATGAACGAAATGGAAGCTGATCTTTCAAAGCTCCTCAACATGTTGAGGGTATCAAAGAGCTCCTTGAAAAAGGAGAAGACCCCCATTCTGTATGTTGGCCAATCAACCTCTTCTAAATCCAAAGCGAAAACTAAGGGGAAGAAGAAGATGAAAGCCATCAAACCGAAAGGCGGGGTCAAGAAGGTGTAGGGAACGAACAAGGCAGGAAGAGTGAATGAGGATAAGAATGAATTCTATTATTGTCACAAGCAGAGGCACTGGAAGAAGGATTGCAAGGATTTCAAAGCCAAGGACACGAAGCAAGCTGCTGCTTCTGCTTCAGGTGTGTTTGTATTCAAAAACTATTTTTTCAGTTAACTCTACTTCATGGGTACTTGATACCGGTTCTGGTTCTCACATCTGTAATTCTTTGTAGGCTCTGAGAAACCGTAGAGCACTGAAGGCAGGTGATATGACCCTCCGGATGGGCAATGGAATGAACGTAGATGCTGTTGCAGTGGGGGAATATCATCTGGTGTTGACTAGTGGGTGTTCCTCTCCGAAAGACGGCGTGACGCAGGGACGTCTTGCCTGAAATTCGGGGCAGATGCTAATTGGTGCTATCCGTCTACCTCTCCGAAGATGCCAAGTTGATTTATGGCACCATGTATCGAAGGTTTAAACGGATGCGTCCGATGTAGCAGACTTCGTCAGATTCCCCCTCGTTTGAGGGGTTTTTGATTGTGGGGACGCTCTTCCCTACAGGCGCAAGCTCCTGCAGTTAATTTCACTACCGCGTTGCGGTAACAACTTTCTCCTTCTCCAGATGGTCACTTCGTGTCATGTGTGTTTGATTTGTGTTTGGTTGCCCGTGGATTGTATACGGAGACTGAGTTATGTCGTCACCCGTAGGCCGTAGACTAGTCCAAATCCGTATTATCTTAGATTTGGGTTTGGGGGTTGTGTTTAAGGATACGTTAGCCTCGTTTGAGACTAAGATCGACTTAAACGTTTGTTAAGGATACGTTAGTCTAGTTTTAGACTAAGATCAACTTAACGGGATCGTTTAGATCCGACAAGAGAGCGATTAGGGGATCCTTTTTGTTTAGTTTAGTGACGTTGCGGTCAGTAGGTAGTTTAAGGATATTGCGGTCCAGTGTTAGTTTTAAGACGTTGCAGTCAAGGTTAAGGACGTCGTAGTCCGTGGATTTAAGGACTCCACAGTCCGATGTTAGTTTTAAGACATCACAGTCGAGGTTAAGGACGTCATAGTCCGTTGTTAGTTGTAAAACATTCCGGTCAAGATTAAGGACGTCATAGTCTGAGGGTTTAAGGACCCCACAGTCCGGCATTAGTTTTAAGACATCCCGTTCAAGGTTAAGTACCTCATAGTCCGTTGTTAGTTTTAAGACATGACGGTCAAGGTTAAGGACGTTATAGCCCGTTGTTAATTTTAAGACATTCCGGTCAAGGTTAAGAACTCCACAGTCCGTGGATTTTAAGGACTCCACAGTCTGTGGATTTTAAGGACTCCACAGTCCGTATCAATGCGTGGTCATCGGGACCCGTCACCTCTTTGAAGACGTTGAGGAATTACAGCGCCAAGTATCAAAGGAGTGAAGAGATTTACCCTTGAACCAAGGTAGATTAAGTGATCTGTAGTGCAATTTGGAAACTAAGATCAATTATTATATTATGAGCCCATTGGCCCAGTTAAGTTTGAATTGAGGACTTATGGCCAGCTTGGGCTAAGTCCAATCATGCTTGGGATATTGGCCCTCTGTTGGTTCATTGAAGGAGAGGCTTTGCCTCTGGAAACTTAGCCAATTAGGCTAAAGCTAGTGTTAAACACTAGAGACCAACAGTGTTGAACACTGGGAATAAGAATAACAAGTTAGCGTTAAACACCAAAAGATAATCAGTGTTAAGCACTTCAAATAGTGTTTTCCAAATTAGTGTTAAATACTAAGAAAATCAGTGTTAAACACTGACTACAGAGGTTACAATTTAGTGTTAAACACTAATGTAAAAGGGGTCACGTGGTATCACGTGAGAGCGCCCTGCTTCCCTTTATTTTGTTCTACAGATAAGTGTTTAACACTTTTAATTCTGAAAGCCATCACGTGTATGCACGTGATGTGGGCTCAGGCTTTGATCTGTTAGAATGTTCATTAGGGGTCATGTGTCGACACGTGAGGGTGCCCTAGAGCACTTTTCTTTTTCCTTTTGCCTTTGTGCTTTAGAGATTACGTGAGGCACGTGAGGCATTGCCCCAAAGTTCTTTTTATAGATCTTCGCATGAGTCACGTGGTAACACATGAGGTGTTTTCTTCAAAGTTCTTTTCTGTGTATCTTCGCAGGGGTCACGTGGTAGCACGTGACCCTGGTTCTTTTAAAGATCTGTTCATCTTTTAAGAATTAATTACTTCGTAGGGTTAAACCCTAGCGACAAACTTTAGAGGAATTAAATTCCTGTTTTCTTCTGAAGAATTACATTCTTAATAGGGTTAAACCCTGATTTCTTTTCTTAAGGGAATTAAATTCCTGTTAGTTTGAGAGAATTATGTCATCAATTAGGGTTAAACCCTAGTTCTATCCATTTTGTAGGAATTAAATTCCCATAACATAGGGTTAAACCCTAATTTTATCTCAAAGGAATTGAATTCCTATCATTTCGTGAGAATTAAATTCTCAAAACTCAGTTCCTCCTCTGTGTTTTAGATCTGCATGGCAGGATCTCAACCCAATGAGAATTAAATTCTCACTTCATGGGGAGATGTGCACTTTACTGATCCTGCACCAGAGAGAGGACTAAGTTCTTTTCTTTAATATAAGAGTTAAACTCTTTTGAGAATTAAATTCTTATTTGAAGCCTCCTTTTTCTTTTCTTACCTAAGGTTTTCCTTTGCAGAGAATCAAAGGCTTTATCTCTCTCTCTCTCTGTGTGTATCAAAAGAAAAGATCCAAAGGTCCCCTCTCTTCTTTTCTTGGCTCCTATTTATAGGAGAAAGAAGAGAATCAATCTGCTTAGTAATCTCTTATTGAGAGATTTGACTAGTATATTGAGAGATTTGATTTATCTTCATTATTAATCTGGGTCTTTAGATTGTTAAGTGAATTTTATTCACCATTGGATTTTAAATCCAAAGATATCTCTTTGTTATCTCGGTTAGATTTAGGGGGAAATCTTTCCAAGTCCAAGATTTTTCCATAAATTGGTGATATTTAATCACCTTTAGATTTTTAATCCAACGGTTTCAAATAATCCTTCTCCATTTTGGAAAGATTTGAAGGATCTTCCCTCAGAATTTACTTCTGTCAAAGAATGAGACTCTTAAAGCTGGTCACGTGTGGCCACGTGACCCCTGGTCACATGTAGGTACGTGACCCCTGGAATGGGCTTCCCTTCTGCGCTCTGTTCTCTGGCCGCTGCTTAACCATCACGTGCCAACACGTGACCACTGGTCACGTGTGAGCACGTGATGCCTCTTCTAAAGCTTTTTCTTGATTTTTAATCAGGGGATGAATGTGCTTTTTGCCGCTGCTTTAAACGTCACGTAACAACAGGTCACGTGTGAGCACGTGATGCCTCTTCTGAAGCTTCTCCTGATTTTTAATTAGGGAAAAAATGCCCCCACAACGTTGTTCTCACGTGTCTGCACGTGAGTGCAACGCTGTCACTTTTGTGACCGTCGGATTTTCTTTGGGAGTAGGGTAGATGAAACGTTTTCCATCCCATCCTATAAATGCCCATGTCTTTTTAGAAGAGCCTCCACTTTCCTCATCTTCCTCCTTGCATACTTTTCTTTCTGAGAATTTAATTCTCCTTTCCAGAGCTTAGTTCTCTGCCTTGAAAATTTTTCAGAGTTTAACTCTGTACAGAAAGAATTCTTTTCTTCAGGTAATGCTCTCGAACGAACGATGAACTCTCATGTCCTTCTGGATTTTAAATCCATAGCAAGGGTTTCACCCCTTTAATATGAACCCATTTTCTTCAAATTCTTCAACAAACAAAAAGAAATGGAAAACCACTTAATCTTCGAATCTATAGGTCTTTCAGAGTTCATTTGATCTTTAGGGAGATGATGGTGGCGGTTCAATTCCATGGAATTTAATTCCTTCTAAAAATGTTTCTGGGAATTTAATTCCCCTTTTCAAAGGGAATTTAATTCCCCTTTTCAAAAGGAATTTAATTCCTACGAAGAACTAAGTTCTTCCCATGGAGGCTTCTTAGGGTTTTCTTGCCCTAGGTTGTCTCTTTCACATCCGAGAGGAAAAAGTTTGTAATGAATTTTTCATGATCGTTATTTCAGGTGTCATGGATGCCCATTTGTATGATCTTGACGAAATCATTTCTTACGGGAATATTCGTGCGCTGGGCCGCAGCCAGAACCAGGAGTTCACCAACGCTCAATGTGCTGAGATCATGAGCAGCTTTGACGAGTACAACTATCGGCTACTCCCCCGTCGCTCTTCTCTTCTGAGACTCATTGTGCTGGCGATTTGGGAGGCACTTCCTCTCTTCTGCACTGGTGTACCTCTCAGGGCATTGGACGCTGCCGAGGATAAGATACATTCGGTGTATCTGATGAGTCTAATCTCGAACAGAAGGCGCGACAACCTCATTGATCTCTTGCACCAGGCTTTTCAGCAGTCGGCCATACTTGCTGCCTATCGAAGGGTAGAAGACATTCGTGAGGACCCCGATGCTTGTGACCGTGAGAGAAAACATACTCGGATGGTTCGAAATACTTGGAGGATCTTGGACAAGGCCAAGTTCGATTTTCTCAATCCGTGCCCCGCGTCTGAGGTCTTGCCGTTGTAATTGTTTTTCCCCCTTTTTTATTTTGTATGAACTTTTTAAAGTATGAATGATAAGTTTTATCGCACCCTTCTGTGTTTGCATGCCCTTTTGTGGGATTTTGTTATTTTGCTATTGTTGCTGTTGATGTTTTTAACGTGCAGGGCGCTATTCCATTTTTTAGTACACGTCAAGTTTGGTGCTCACGTGCTCCGCACGTGGGGTCCTTTTGATGGGGCTGTTTAAATTTTCATGCCATATTTTTTTGTGCACAGCATTAGATGCAGTAAAGGAGCCTTGGAAATAGTTCCATCTCCTTGATTTCCGATGCCTTTCCTTATTTGGGCCTTGGAAATAGCTCCACCATGCATGATTTTCCGTGCGCAACATTTAATGCCCCTCTTTATATCCTGGGGCCATGGCCTTCTTTTCTCTTCACAGAGAAATTTATTCTCATTTTGGTGTGATTTGTCTTGAGAGACAACTGAGCGCCATGGCCTGCAATCGCCCTCATGCTCGTCGACAGCCATGGGAAGTTCCTATCGAGGAGATGATCCCCCGCTTTGCCGCACGATTGGTGGATCGACGAATGCGACTCAGCGGCATATGAACTCTCGATCCGCAGGGGGTTTCCCTTCCCAATGGGCTCCCTCTAGCTCCGGATGATTCTTGCTGCCGTGCTTGCCGACATCCCTCCTCACCCGGCGGAGATGACCCTGGCGATGCTTGATGCGGCTGAAGAAAAGCTCGAGGGCTTTCACGAAGCGTGCCTAATTACTCAAGCTTTGAAAGATCGCTCAGTTCACCTTTTGAGCGAAATAAGAGCCCGTCGGGCTGTTATGTCTGCTTTTGCGGACGAACATGGCGCCAATTGTTAATTATATGTATGCCCTAGAGGCCATTACTATACATAGGATGTATATTGTAGTGGATACTGGGACATATATAGGGAGGACTTTCTTGCTCGACATGATAGTATGCTATCTGGTTGATCTTTACCTTAACGTGTACACTGATTGTCTCCCTGTTACATGTTGGTAAAGCCCTTAGGATCTGTACTTGACTACCTGGACTATGATGCGGATCATACTAGTGGGGACATGGTAGTCCATAAGTACATCCTTCAAAGTCCCTAGTCGTGGGTGTATCGAGACGGGGCATCGATATACCAGAGTAGACTAGCGTGTACCTTCTCGACCCATACAGATGGGCGATGGATGATCCTATATCTATTGGTGTTTGACATCAGAGATGATATACGGGTGCTCAGTAGAGACTGGGTACACTGGACGGACTCGCCGAGAACTTCCAGATGGTATATACCTCACGTCAGATGGCAGTTCTCTGGTGACACTGGTACAGAGTAGTCTGTTGACCCGAGATCGTCATAGAGTCTTGTGTGGTTCCCACTGTGCTTTGATTTCCATCTTACCACGTCCAAGAGGGCATGCAAAACGGTGGTTTTTGGGTACAGTCCCGAGTCACATGGAGGCAATGAGCGATAGGAGGGGATTCGTCTCTCCCGGTATAGGGAGTTGATGTTGCGCTGTGTTCGATTGGCTATAACAGAAAATCCCTGGCCAGGGTTGCTGAGATTTACTGGTAAGTGTTACCAGTAGTTTCTCGAATAGTTATAGACCTCATATCGACACGACTTATCGAGCTATTGGGGTCTGACGTTTACCACCCCTAGGCGAGATATGCGACATATCAGACGAACAGACCGGACTGTACGGTAGTGTTACTGGTCGGATTCACTGGAGTGTGAGCGGGCTTGCTCGTCGATCTTCAGATCGCTCAATACCCGGGTGGCCGTTACGTTTAGCAGACCGCTTGCGGCTTGTGGATGTTTGATATGATCATCATCCGCTGCCGGCGTATTGACGAGTCTTTAGAGTCCTACACAGAGGTTTCCTGGCTCAAGCGAAACGAAATAGGAGCGCATATGAGATATGTGCGGGACCGAGAGTAATGCGTGTATGTGATACCGTATTTCATTCTCGCGATCAATGTGTCGAATGGTTGTATGCGATATAACCTAATTATCGAATCAAGGATTGATTCGATAAGCCGATACATTGGATACTAGCCGGTTATATGCGATATGACCGGATCGTTAAATCAAGAGTTGATTTAATGATTTAATGCATAATTATATATTTGATATATTACTTTGCGTTAACTAGTATCGGTTCACTTAAGATGGATTTTCTCACTCGGATGTGCGCATTGTATATGCGATATACTTTTGTGCACTTGATTGTATCATGATTGATGATACATGTTATGCTAGGGTTTTTGTGTAAAGATCAAACCATGGTTACATGATTATGGTTAGGGTTTTGTTTTATTCACTTATTTATTTATCCATTTCATTTTGGAAAATAAATGAGAAGAGAAAAGAATGGTGGCTTTATTTGTTGTTTAGTTGAAGCTTCATGAAGTTTTGACTTTGTCCACCATTCTTATCTCATCCTTAACCCTAACCATTCCTTTAACCCTTGGTTAATTCTCTACACATAACCATAGTTAGGATTATGATAAGTTTGGAAATTCTTTTCTTTTTTAATTAACTTATCATAATTCTTTCTTCTTCTTCTTCATCTTCTTCCATGAAGAAACCTCCACTTCATCAATGGTGATTGATGAAGATGAGTGAGAAATCCAATTCTAAAGTGAACCCAACTCCTATTTCTTCATCCTCTACCTCTTGCCAAGTAGTAGAGTGTGTTTACTTCACAAGTTTCTTGACTTGGTGAAGTCGGAGCTTGATTTAGCGATGCCTCGACGTAGATCATCTTCGGCACGTCGTCGATGACCTAGCCCGCTTCTTCTCCGATGAACCCGACGCAAGAGCCCGGATTTCGGATTTGTACAGCGGAGATGACTTCTTCATGGAGCTATGGAGGTGGACAAACGGATCTACAAAGGTTGTATATCCGTATCCCTTAGTTAACTGTTAACTAAATTACTTTTTCGCCTAGATTTCTAGCAAACGATCCGTATTAGGGTCTCTCGGCACCTAGACAATGTGAAATTGGCATGTTCGATACCTTGTGAGACCTCATTAGGGTGCCTAGGAACCCTACAGTGGTATCAGAGCCTAGCTAGAGCCTTAGGCGAAGTCCAGACGGAGTTTGAAGTCCGAACGAACCCGGAAACCCATTTCTAACTTGCTCTCTGTCCTTTTTTGAAAACAGTGAGTTTTTCAACATTAAAAATATTCAGAAAAATCAGCAGGTGAATTTAAGAGGAACTGTGAAATTCGTGACCCTATCTCCATCAAACTGCCGCGGTTCCGCGGCACGAGCAAGGCTCGTGCGGCGGTTCCGCGGCGGTACGGACACTTTATTAAATATTTTTTACACAGTATCTCATTATTAATAATGCTGGATTTTCTGGAAATTTTTAATAGTTATTCAAGAGTTGAATTTTCTGGGATTGATTTGGGGATTCGGTGTTTCGATCGGGGTATCAAATTTTGTCTATTTGGCTTTCCGGATAAATTTTAGAATATGTTAAAAAAGTTCGACCGGATATAAATACCCAATTTTTCCCCTGTCGGGAAATTTCCAAGTGTTGGATTTTTCCGTAGTTTGACGACGTTCTAAGTAGTGCAAGTAACGCGATGGTCCCTCTAGAAGACAACAAACCTTAACTCGATTATGTGACCGTCTTGAACTGCCCTTTGAACCTTCGGGTTTGGGGCAGTACGGCGTACCACATGTGAGGCGTTGGCTTGACCCTTCTACGGCTGGACCGTTGGTACTGAGGCACGAACTGAATGTTGTTAGACTTATTTCATGTGTTGATCTGTATCGGGAAAACTTGGGTGTTCGATTGTTCGATCGGAAAGTTTAACATTTTCTATTTATCTGGAATGGGATACAATAATTGGAATTCATAATAAGTTATGAGATAACTAAATGAATGTTATAAACATAGCAGTTTAGTCTCACTTGATCGGTTGCCACGGAATTTTGATGTGATCAAAAGTCCGTCGCAATCACGTAGCGTACGCGGATACTCGCCGGGTAAACTTAATAGACAGCCTCACTCCATAGCCCCGACCAAGTGACTGTAGGAAAACCCCGTCGCCGAAAGCATCTGTTCGGGTGCTCGCGGTAGCGGTGTTCCGCCTTGGTGCACTTCGTCGGCGGTATCGGGGGTGCAGCCG
Organism: Agapanthus africanus; assembly: GCA_030015575.1. Classification (NCBI taxonomy): domain Eukaryota; kingdom Viridiplantae; phylum Streptophyta; class Magnoliopsida; order Asparagales; family Amaryllidaceae; genus Agapanthus; species Agapanthus africanus. The sequence goes on along the minus strand of CM057340.1, from coordinate 553,070,065 downwards.
TCTACTGAAGTTTGCGACGAGTATTCGATCAGACTGTCGGGAATCTTGTTGAATTGCCCGACTCGATATTGAAAAGTGTTTTCGATAATGAGACTAAAATGCGGAGTTTATAATTGTTAGGCATGTGATGTCGAAGTAATTCATTTGGTCAGGCATGCGATGTCTGAAAAGATTGCGGATTCCAACTGTTGTAGTTTTACACTTTCTTTTCTGTGACCGTAAGTGTAATATGTGATATCGCCGGTTTCGTTGCTATATGTCAACGACAATTGGGATGCGCATATTTACTTACGTTGATGACATGTGATGTTATGTGTTGCTGGATATGTTATATTGGATCGTCGTGTTTGAATAGCCGGGGGTTTTTATGTGAGATGAGTGTTTTTCATTTTCATTCATGTAAAAACTTGTATGTAATATTCTTTTATTGGGGGGCTTCCAGGTTGCGGAAGCAGTCACCGTTTGTATATTATTTACTTTTCCGCACTAGGATAGACCCAAGGAGGAGAGCACGAGTAACCGGGTTCTGGAGTCCAGTGGGAGACCAACTCAAGGAGTCGAGTCCGGGTCTCCTAACTCTAGAATTGGTAGGGTTGCTTGCCGCTCTCGTAGGGGTTTAGGGGTGTGGGTTTGGCTATTCATCGCGACCGTGGAATCCGTGTTTTATACTGGCTCGTATTGAAAACACGGACGTCCTAGTATATCCAATATTTCATATGTTTATTCTGCTGCGATATCTGTGATGTGTTTCTGTGATAGATACAGTATATAGTATATATGATATATTATATAGACGTTACTTATGTTTTACACCCGCGCTAGCCCTGCCCCGCTCTGCCGTTAGTTACCTAACCTAACGGTGCACGAGGGGACATCGAGGCGAATACGGATGGCATAAGTGTACGTCGTATTTATCTGTGATGTTTAGGTACTTAAATGATGGGACTTCATTAATGTGATTAATGAAATAAAAGAAACCTAAGATGTTGTAGAATCGAATTTCAAAATAAAACAGGTAGCTACAGTTCTTGCTTTGCACAGCGGTATATACGATATATCATGCACCTTATTCGATGAGGAAAGGACCGAGATCCCTTCACCGGGAGTGACTCCTTTAGCAATAACTGGCAGATGCTACACACTCGGTTTGTCTTTTGATTGCTTTTAAGAGTTTTTGCTTTGCACAGTGATATATATGATATATCCCGCACCTCATTCGACGAGGAAAGGACCGACGATCCCTTCACCGGGAGTGACTCCTTTAGCAAAACTAGAAAAGCCTAAAAAACACTCCATTTCAAAATTCATTCGATCCTACAACGATATCAAGTTCATTACGCAATAGGTTTTCAGAAAAACCTATCGTAGCCCTCCGTCATTTCAGATAAGTTGTATATAGTATTCGTGCTGCATTTGTTGGCTTTCGTCAAGGTGCAGTGTGCGGTAGCTATATGCTGCTTATCTGCTAGCATACGATGCGATTGGATTAGGGTAGTCGTGCGGCTTTGTTGGCTTTAGTCAAGGGTCGTGCGGGTGGGTTTAATTCGATCAAGAAATGTACGGGTTGGACTTGACTAGCGGGCTATGGTTTGTTGGCTTTCGTCAAGGTCATAGCATGTTAGGGGCAAAATATTATCGGGAATTTCAAGTGTTGAAATTTGCAATGAGATTGCATACCTTCTATGAGATAGTTGGATCCCGATACCCGCTGTGAGTAAGTGTTACTCCTGGGAGAGTTTTATACATTACAATTAGCCGATCAAGTAGGTGTCTAGAAAGGTGTCAACGGGGTTACGCCTCTGGGAAAACGAGGTTTACATTAATTAGGTTCGTGCGAAAGCACGGGGGACCTCCCTCAAAGTACCGACACTGGCCTGGCTGAAAGATTGGCGAACTTGTAGTGTGTAATTAATCCCGCCTAGTCTTTCCTTTTAGGGTTTGAAGGAAGATTTGATAAAAAGCAGTGGGAGCCATCCTGATTAGATAAAATAATAACCAATCTATTCTTGACAGAGCGCACGCTGAGTGTTTTCTTCTCTCTCTCTCCTGGTAGCGACCATGTCACGCCTTAATCAAGATAATAATATGGATTATTGACCAAACCCGCTTGTTATACTGAGCTGGGGAACGTTGGTCCCGCTCCAACTTATAATTGTTATAAGACAGAGCAGGAAATTGGGGATTACCAGAATTCCCGTGCCGCCCAAACGAAGAGTGTGCATGCTGATGCATCATCTTCGGGTGTGTTCGTTACAAAGAACTGTTTCTCTGTATCCTCTACATCCTGGGTATATGATACCGGATCAGGATCCCAGATATGTAATATGTTACATAAGGCTACAGAAAGGTAGAGAACTGAGAACGGGTGATAAGTTTCATGAGGCAGAAAACGGGGCAAGTGTTGCAGCCAAGTCTGTTGGACACTGTCACCCTGTATTACAATACATTGATTCTGAACGAATGTTATTAGATACCGAACCTGTTATGCAAAATCATATCTGTCTCTTTATTAGTAAAGAAACGATATAATTTTGTATTGATGGATAATGTTTTGAACATTTCCTATATCAAAAGTTGATCGGTTCAGGCACGTTATCTAAAAGCATTAATGTTCTAAATCAAACTACAGTTCTTCGTATACAGAACACACACAAGAGGAAGAGTTCAGAAATGAACGAATCCTTCTTGAGGTATTGTAGACTAGGTCATATCAATGCGAACCGACTGGCTGAGTTACATTTAGATGCATATTTAAATCAGTTTGAATTTACATCTTGTGAAGCTCGCCAGTCATGTCACAAAGATAAGATGACCACAGCTCCGTTTACTGGAAACAGAGAAAGAGTTAGTGAACTCTTGGGATGATACATGTTGATGTATGTAGGTCCCCTGTCTACACATGCCAAGACCGGTTCTTAGTACTTCATTACATTCTCTGATAATCTCTCAAGATTCAGACATATGTTCCTGTTGAAACACAAGTCCGAACCTTTTGAGATATTCACAGAATATAAGCGAGAAGTAGAGAACCAAAATACGGGTATAAGTATTATGTCCTTTGATGAGATCAAGGAGGAGAATACTTGAGCACGAAAATCCTGGATTATTCTAAAGAAGAATGAGATTCTCTCTCAGCATTACTCCTCCGAATACACCATAGCACGATGGTATATCGGGGCGGAGCAGTCACACCCTATATGATAAGGTGTGCTCTATGATGAGTACTACTGAGTTACCTATTTCCTTTTGGGAGTTATGCGCTTGAGAAGCTACATACCTATTGAATAGGGTTCGAATCAAATCAGTTGCCTGCCACTTCATATATGATATGGTATGGGAAGAGCCCATGTCTTAAGTCAGTTAAGATTTGGGGTTGTCCGGCCTATGTCTAAAAGTAAAATCCGGACAAGCTCAAGGCAAGGTCTGTTATGTAGAACTGGAAGTGTTCCAGCTATACGAACTACAGCAGATGATTTGATAGAACCAAGGGATTCAGTAGAAACCAACGAACCTTAGCCTCTCCGCCGATCTAGTAGGGTTCCTCACCCACCTGAGAGATGCTTCGGTTTCTCTATGACAGTGGGAGCGAGGATTGCATCATGAGATGATGACCCAACTAGTTTCGAGCTGGCCATCGGGGGTAAAACTCTGTAAGAATGGCTGGATGCTTAGTGATCTGAGATGGAATCCTTATACACCAACAAAGTATGGACTTTGGTTGCTATATCTGAAGGGTTAAATCCCCATCAGGAGCAAGTATATCTTGAGAAGATTACTTGGTGTAGATGGAAAAGTTAAGACTTTCAAAGCTAGACTTATTAAAGGTTTTCGTCATCGAACAGGCGTGGATAATGATGAAACCTTTTCCAGTAGCTATGCTTAAGTCCATCCAGATCCTACTTGTCACGGCTACATACTATGACTGCGATATCTGGTGGTTGGGTGTCTTGACTGCTTTTCTAAATGATGATTTAGAAGAGAGCGTCTATAAGTACACAGCCAGAGGGCCTCGTAGACAGTGGGAGCAGCGGAAACGTGTGCAAGATGTTTTATATGATAAAGCAGGCATCGCGGAGTTGGAACATCTGTTTTGATGGATTAGTCAAAGAGTTTGACATCATCAAAATGGTAGATGAACCTTGTATAAACAAAAAGGTAGTAGGGAGTATGGTGACGATCCTCGTAGAGTACGTGGATGACATACTCTTGATAGGGAAGGAGTTTCCTATGCTACGCTCGATCAATCTTCTCTTATCACAATGATTCTCCATATAGGATCAAAGTGATACCTCCTAAATCCTGGGTTTTGGATCTATGAGATAGATCTAATTAGATGTTAGGATTCTCACTAGTTGTAGTGAGACGGTATCAACCGATCCTGGGGAGAATCACTGGAAGGGTTCCAGGGTGATAAAGACGACTGAATGTCAGTCGCAGGCATTGTCTTTACCCTCAGTAAAGGGACGGTATGTTGGAAGAGTTCCAAGCTAGATACCGTGACATACTAGACGATGAAGGAAGGATAGATCGCTACTTAAGATGCTACCAAAGAGGTTGTCTGGGTGTATATTGGTTCATAAGATGAACTATGTTCCTCCCATTGTGTGACAATGGAGTTGTGGCTTATGCCGAGGAACGCCGGTCCCATCAGTGATCCAGACTTATTCTAAGGCAGTATCGCCTGATCATGGAGATAGTTGATTTCCAGGGTGATCGAGGTTAGGAGAGTAGACTTAGAGGACAACACAGCGGATCCACTCACAAAGGCCTGTTCCCAGAGAGAGACTTTTATGGGATGGTTCAGTATGAGATACTGCAACCACTGCTATCAGATGGCCCTAGTGCAAGTGGGAGATTGTTAGTTATATGTATGCCCTAGAGGCCATTACTATACATAGGATGTATATTGTAGTGGATGCTGGGACATATATAGGGAGGACTTTCTTGCTCGACATGATAGTATGCTATCTGGTTGATCTTTACCTTAACGTGTACACTGATTGTCTCCCTGTTACATGTTGGTAAAGCCCTTAGGATCTGTACTTGACTACCTGGACTATGATGCGGATCATACTAGTGGGGACATGGTAGTCCATAAGTACATACTTCAAAGTCCCTAGTCGTGGGTGTATCGAGACGGGGCATCGATATACCAGAGTAGACTAGCGTGTACCTTCTCGACCCATACAGACGGGCGATGGATGATCCCATATCCATTGGTGTTTGACATCAGAGATGATATACGGGTGCTCAGTAGAGACTGGGTACACTGGACGGACTCGCCGAGAACTCCCAGATGGTATTATACCTCACGTCAGATGGCAGTTCTCTGGTGACACTGGTACAGAGTAGTCTGTTGACCCGAGATCGTCATAGAGTCTTGTGTGGTTCCCACTGTGCTTTGATTTCCATCTTACCACGTCCAAGAGGGCGTGCAAAACGGTGGTTTTTGGGTACAGTCCCGAGTCACATGGAGGCAATGAGAAATAGGAGGGGATTCGTCTCTCCCGGTATAGGGAGTTGATGTTGCGCTGTGTTCGATTGGCTATAACAGGAAATCCCTGGCCAGGGTTGCTGAGATTTACTGGTAAGTGTTACCAGTAGTTTCTCGAATAGTTATAGACCTCATATCGACACGACTTATCGAGCTATTGGGGTCTGACGTTTACCACCCCTAGGCGAGATATGCGACATATCAGACGAACAGACCGGACTGTACGGTAGTGTTACTGGTCGGATTCACTGGAGTGTGAGCGGGCTTGCTCGTCGATCTTCAGATCGCTCAATACCCGGGTGGCCGTTACGTTTAGCAGACCGCTTGCGGCTTGTGGATGTTTGATATGATCATCATCCGCTGCCGGCGTATTGACGAGTCTTTAGAGTCCTACACAGAGGTTTCCTGGCTCAAGCGAAACGAAATAGGAGCGCATATGAGATATGTGCGGGACCGAGAGTAATGCGTGTATGTGATACCGTATTTCATTCTCGCGATCAATGTGTCGAATGGTTGTATGCGATATAACCTAATTATCGAATCAAGGATTGATTCGATAAGCCGATACATTGGATACTAGCCGGTTATATGCGATATGACCGGATCGTTAAATCAAGAGTTGATTTAATGATTTAATGCATAATTATATATTTGATATATTACTTTGCGTTAACTAGTATCGGTTCACTTAAGATGGATTTTCTCACTCGGATGTGCGCATTGTATATGCGATATACTTTTGTGCACTTGATTGTATCATGATTGATGATACATGTTATGCTAGGGTTTTTGTGTAAAGATCAAACCATGGTTACATGATTATGGTTAGGGTTTTGTTTTATTCACTTATTTATTTATCCATTTCATTTTGGAAAATAAATGAGAAGAGAAAAGAATGGTGGCTTTATTTGTTGTTTAGTTGAAGCTTCATGAAGTTTTGACTTTGTCCACCATTCTTATCTCATCCTTAACCCTAACCATTCCTTTAACCCTTGGTTAATTCTCTACACATAACCATAGTTAGGATTATGATAAGTTTGGAAATTCTTTTCTTTTTTAATTAACTTATCATAATTCTTTCTTCTTCTTCTTCATCTTCTTCCATGAAGAAACCTCCACTTCATCAATGGTGATTGATGAAGATGAGTGAGAAATCCAATTCTAAAGTGAACCCAACTCCTATTTCTTCATCCTCTACCTCTTGCCAAGTAGTAGAGTGTGTTTACTTCACAAGTTTCTTGACTTGGTGAAGTCGGAGCTTGATTTAGCGATGCCTCGACGTAGATCATCTTCGGCACGTCGTCGATGACCTAGCCCGCTTCTTCTCCGATGAAGCCGACGCAAGAGCCCGGATTTCGGATTTGTACAGCGGAGATGACTTCTTCATGGAGCTATGGAGGTGGACAAACGGATCTACAAAGGTTGTATATCCGTATCCCTTAGTTAACTGTTAACTAAATTACTTTTTCGCCTAGATTTCTAGCAAACGATCCGTATTAGGGTCTCTCGGCACCTAGACAATGTGAAATTGGCATGTTCGATGCCTTGTGAGACCTCATTAGGGTGCCTAGGAACCCTACACCTATCGATGGGGAGCGACTCCTCGCGAGAACCGTCGCTTTGACGTATTGGAGAGAGCGGAGAGAGAGATGGGGAATTTTGTTCTTTGTTTTGTCAACCCTTGCGCTACCGATCCTTTGTTCGGCGTCCTTTTCCCGCCAGTGTAGTATATTCAAATTAGTTTTCGCATGCTTTAGGTTGAACTTTCATGTGTACTGGGTATCCGTATGTATGTTTTTGCTTGCATAAATGAACTTTGTGTTTTTCCTATGAGAACTTTCTTTAATTGCGAACACTATCACTATGTTGCATGCACATCAGAGCTTCGGGTATTATTTCTTTTCGGATATTCATACAGTTACGAATGCATGCTTGATAGGATGTACATCGAGAATTTTTTGTTGCTTTCCATACCAGATGATGTGTGCGCGTTTTAGATCTACTATTGCTATCGACTGGAGGCTTGTTTATACGGTCTTGAGCGTATATGTCCTGTTTCAAAGGTTGCGGTCGCGAAAGAGAGCTTACGTGGTCTGATAGAACGACGTGTGGTGAACATATTATTGTGTGAGAAGAGGCTCGGCCGTAAATTCTCGGAGAGGGAGCTGGCTTCTAAGACGCTGAGTGAGCTTCAAGCTAATCTTACCGCCAAGGCCAACAAAGCGTATGAACTATGGCGGGTGCTTCAAGAGTCTATCAAAGAGGTGGTGGCTCTTGATAAAGCTACCGTGTTCACTCATGAAAGGGTCAAGGCTCACAAGGCCACTGAGAGAGAGCTTGAAGGCCGGCTCGTCTCGTATCAGGCCCAGCAGGTCCAGGCGGAGGCCCGTCTTCTGGCGATCCTGAATCATGAAGCCGTGGCCCAGCAAAAGCAGGATGAGCTAGCGAAATTGCTAAATCGCCCGCCGGCTTGAAAAACTTGTATCTTTTCCTTTCTTTTTGTACATACTCCTGAACGAGAGTATTTTCTTTTTGTTCTTTCATGAATTGTACTTTGTACCCATTTTGGTTTATGAATAAAGAAATATTTTCCTTCTCAGTGGTATGTCCCCTTTTTATTGAATGTGTTCTGCGGACAATTTATCTTGGCCTACTTGCTGGGTAGCGATGGCTTAGGATTCAGGGTTAAGATCTGCCTCCTAAGACTTTTGAGCTTTATGAGCCGTGAGGGTCTCATAAAGAATTTTTCTCCCTACAGGTCGAGAGGATCCCGTAGGTGTAAGTTTTTCTTAAGAATCATGAGGATTCTTAAGCGGGTTTTCCCTTGGGAGTCGTAAGGATCTCACAAGAGAGTTTTCTTCCTTGCAGGTCGTGAGGACCCGCAAGTGCTGGGTGCGGTCACCCTTATTCGTATTTTACGGGGTCAGGGGTTGGTTTGGGATGGTTTCCTAGGTATCTTAGTTTAAAGACATCGCGGTCAAGGTTAAGGACCTCATAGTCCGTGGGTTTAAGGACTCCACAGTCCAATGTTAGTTTTAAGACATCACGGTCAAGGTTAAGGACCACATAGTCCGTGGATTTAAGGACTCCACAGTCCAATGTTAGTTTTAAGACATCACGGTCAAGGTTAAGGACGTCATAGTCCATGGGTTTAAGGACCCCACAGTCCGATGTTAGTTTTAAGACATCACGGTCAAGGTTAAGGACCTCATAGTCCGTGGATTTAAGGACTCCACAGTCCGTGGATTTAAGGACTCCACAGTCCGATGTTAGTTTTAAGACATCACGATCAAGGTTAAGGACCTCCTAGTCCGTGGATTTAAGGACTCCACAGTCCGATGTTAGTTTTAAGACATCACGGTCAAGGTTAAGGACTTCATAGTCCGTGGATTTAAGGACTCCACAGTCCGATGTTAGTTTTAAGACATCACGGTCAAGGTTAAGGACCTCATAGTCCATGGATTTAAGGACTCCACAGTCCGATGTTAGTTTTAAGACATCACGGTCAAGGTTAAGGACCTCATAGTCCATGGATTTAAGGACTCCATAGTCCACGAAATGTGTGGTTACTAGGACCCATCACCTCTTTGAAGACGTTGAGGAATTACAACACCAAATATCAAAGGAGTGAAGAGATGTACCTTTTAACCAAGGTGAAATCAGTCTAGAATCATGGTGGTTGATCGTTAGTTTTAAGACATTGCGGTCGAGGTTAAGGACATCATAGTCCGTGGATTTTAAGGACTCCACAGTCCGGTGTTTGCTCTGGATGCTTCATACGGGTTTATTGCCGTGCTCGGCGAGGACCAGGCTCCGCTCTGGGCGTTTTCCGCGGGGTCAAAGAGTGACGTTATCCGCGTTCCACGTGACTAGGAATTTTGCACTAGATGCTTCACACGGGTTCACTGCCGTGCTCGGCGAGGACTAGGCTCCGCTCTGGATGCTTCACACGGGTTCACTGCCGTGCTCTGCGAGGACCAGGATCCGCTCTGGACGTTTTCCACGGGGTCAAAGAGTGACGTTATCCGCGTTCCACGTGACCAGGAATTTTGCACTAGATGCTTCACACGGGTTCACTGCCGTTCTCGGAGAGGACTAGGCTCCACTCTAGATGCTTCACACGGGTTCACTGCCGTGCTCTGCGAGGACCAGGATCCGCTCTGGACATTTTCCACGGGGTCAAAGAGTGACGTTATCTGCGTTCCACGTGACCAGGAATTTTGCTCTGGATGCTTCCCACGGGTTCACTGCGGTGTTCGGCGAGGACCAGGCTCCGCTCTGGATGCTTCACACGGGTTCACAGCCGTACTCTGCGAGGACCAGGATCCGCTCTGGACGTTTTCCATGAGGTCAAAGAGTGACGTTATCCGCGTTCCACGTGACCAGGAATTTTGCTCTGGATGCTTCCCACGGATTCACTGCCATGTTCGGCGAGGACTAGGCTCTGCTCTGGATGCTTCATACGGGTTCACTGCCGTGCTCTGCGAGGACCAGGATGCGCTCTGGACGTTTTCTATGGGGTCAAAGAGTGACGTTATCCGCGTTCCACGTGACCAGGAATTTGTTGATTGTATCCGCATTTCGCGGGTGGGGATTTGACTCTTGTTGATCTGTATATCGCCGAGCATGGAACTGGGAGTTGCCGCTGTTCCGCTTCGCTTGAAGTTGTGTCCGTCGTTACAAGACGAGTGTTGAGACAATCTCTAGGTCATTTGCGGCCCGTCGAGATTTGGCTTCTTCTTGTGATGAGACCTGGGGGAGGAATATGATCCCTTCTTTGTTTGCGCCTTTGGATTGTATACAGGGATAGATGTAACATCACCTGTAGGGCGTAAATTTCATTTTTTATTTTATTTCTTTTTTCGCGATGCTCTATCATTTCAGCTTTATATCACGAAGGTCGCGATGGCCCAATCATTTCGGCTACTTTTCGCGGTGCCCAATCATTTCGGCTATATATTTTATTTTTACTCGCTGCTTTTTATTTGTGAGTTTCTCAATCATTTCGGCTATTTTTTAGGCATACATTTTTACTTGCTACTTTTTATTGCAAGTTGCCCCATCATTTCGGCTATTTCGTATGCATGTGTGGCTCGCTGGCCTTTTCGCTGCAAGCTTGGATTTTAGACACCGATTTCGGCATCAGTACCGCTACAACTGGGATGTTGCCCGGAGCGACTCATCATTTGCCTCTGTCAATGTTGAACAAAGGTGGCTTAGTAAACAGGGTTAAGGGTCCTGTCGACTAAGGATTTTGACTTCGTGAGCCGTAAGAGTCTCACAAAGGTATTTCTCCCTACAAGTCGTGAGGATCTTGGAGGTATGTTTTCTCCTTGGGAATCGTGAGGATTCCTAAGTGCATGTCCTCTTGCAATTCATAAGGATCTTACAAAAGGGTTTTCTCCTTATAAGTCGAGAGGACCTACAAGGGTTGTTCGCCATACGAACATATCCCTAGTCACGGATGAGACTTGGTTAGGGAAATGTTTATTCGCGCCCGTGGATTGTATACAATGGTCAGTATTGAGCTACTTGTAGGGCATAAATTGAAGTTTGTGGGGGTTGCTTAAGCACTGGTTTAGGTCTCTGTGACTTATGACTTTCAAATCTTATGAGCCGTGAGGGTCCCATAAGAGAGTTCTCCTTACGAGTTGTGAGGATCTCGCAAGTGTAATTTCTCCCTAGGAATCATGAGGACTCCTAAGTGTGTTGCTCCCTTGTGAGTCGTAAGGATCTCACGCGGGTGATTTCTCCTTACAAGGTCGTGAGGACCCTGCAAGTGCCCTTTAACAAGGTTGTGCCCTTTTGGGTTTTCACAAACACTCGCCGGTAGCCCTGCTGTTTTTACTCACGGAGCCCTTTCGGGTTTTCATCCGTGCCCATTTTGCTTATGGACATACCGTTTTTATTTTTTATTTTTTATTTTTTTTAATTATTTTTTTTATATCGGCTTTGAGATACTGCAATCCACCGTAGTTTATCGACATCTCGGTCAACATCCAGTTCTAGGACATAGTGGTCCATTGTTAGTTTAAGGACGTTTCGGTCCGTTGTTAGTTTAAGGACGTTTCGGTCCGTTGTTAGTTTAAGGACGTTTCGGTCCGCCGTTAGTTTAAGGACGTTTCGGTCCGCCGTTAGTTTGAGGACGTTTCGGTCCGATAGTTTAAGGACGTTTCGGTCCGTTGTTAAGGATGCTGGTTACCACTTAGAGTTCGGGCTTAGGAAAATAGCGAGCGGACATAGTCGTCGTCATCTCTCATTGACCTAGGCCTTGACCCATTAAGCGTAGTATTTCTTCAGGAAGCGACCGTTCACTGGCCTGAAAGGTGTTTCACTGTGCATATTCATGAGTAGATACGCTCCACCCTGGTAGACCTTGTCTATGATGTACGGGCCTTCATAGTTTGGCTCGAATTTTCCCCGTTTAGCGCGATTGGGGATCATAGGTCTTTTGACCATTAGCACGAGTTCGCCTTGGCGGAACGTCCTCGGCCTGGTCAATCTTTCGTATGAGCGCGTAATCTTTTCTTTGTAAGCCTCCAGATTTTGTTGCGCTATAAGCCGAGTCTCATCAAGGGCATCAAGTTCCTCAAGCCGAAGGTGAGCATTTTCTTCGTCCGTCAGCTCGTAATGGACCGCCACTCGTAGAGAGGGTAACTTTATCTCGAGGGGGAGTACTGCTTCTGTACCGAATACCAACGCATATGGCGTTGTGTTCGTGGCCGTTTTGAACGTAGTTCGATATGCCCAGAGAGCTTCTTGCAGTCTCTCGTGCCAGTCCTTTTTGTTTCGGTACACCGTTTTCTTCACGATCTTTGTCAAGGTTTTGTTGAAAGCCTCAGCTAGACCGTTAGCTCGCGGATTATAAACGGAGGAATATCTCCAGTCTATGTTGTGTTGCTGCGCGAAGCGACTAATCTTGTGGCTTCTGTAGGCTGGCCCGTTATCGGAAATGATCCGTCGCGAAGTTCCAAACCGATAGATGACGTGCGTCTTGAAGAAATGGAGAATATTTTCCGTCTTCACTTCCCTTAACGGTACTTCTTCTGCCCATTTGGAGAAGTAATCAGTCGTCGCCAGGATGAAATGATGTCCCCTGGATGATGCTGGTTCGATGGGGCCGATTATGTCAGTCCCCCACATTTCAAACGGCCAGCTAGCCACCGTTGGATGTAATGGATTTGGATGCTGATGGATGAAGTCCCCATGGATCTGGCACGAGTGGCGTTGCTTCGCATACTCAAGGCAGTCCTGGATCATTGTGGGCCAATAATAGCCCATTCGTTTGATCTTCATCTTCATCTTCGGGCCTGCTTGGTGAGAACTGCAGAGTCCGTCGTGAACTTCCTGAACGACTCTTTTCGCGTCGTCAGGTCCCAGGCATCTCAACCACAGAGAGTCAAATGACCTCTTGTACAGAGTATTATTGATGAAGGAGAAAGACAGAGCTCGTTTCATAAGCTGATGTCTTGAGGACGCACCTTCAGGCGTTCGACGGGATTTGAAGTAGTCTATGAAGACTTCTCTCCAATCCTCAATCGTTTCTTGGTCTTTTATTTGCATGGCTGTCTGCTCGGTCACTTCCTTTTCCTCGGATGATTCCGGAGATACTTCCGCCGGAGCAAGAACCCGACGGCTTTATGCCACGATTCTTACGTCATCGAGGTTCTCGTCGGCTAGTTCTTTAGCAAGCTTGGCTAATGAATTTGCTTTGCTATTTTCGGTACGCGGTGTGCTTTCCAAGGTGTTGGAGGCGATTTGAGTCAGCAGTCGCTGTACTCTCTCGCCGTACTTTACCAGTTCTGGCTTACATGTCTGGTAGTCACCGTTTACTTGACTAACGACCAGTTAGGAATCTCCGTATATGAGGAGGTTTTCAATTCCCATGTCGATGGCGATCTCGAGGCCTGCTATCAAAGCTTCGTATTCGGCTTTGTTGTTCGTCCTCGGTTCTGTTAAGGAGAAAGCGAAGCGCATTATCCCTCCTTGTGGAGTTACGAAGATAAGGCCTACCCCCGATTTGATTATGGCCGTACTTTGCTTGCGCTTCTTCATGGAAGGTTCTCCATCGAAATAAAGTTCCCATCGGGTATCGCCGCCGTCGATCGCGTCAAAAGCATGTTCGTCTGGCAGCTCACAGTTCAAAGGAGAATCAGCAGGTATCGGATGCTCAGCGAGGAAGTCGGCGATGGCCTGGCCTTTCACTGCCTTGAGAGGCTAATATGTTATCGAGAACTCCATCAAGAGCAGGGCCCATTTAGCGAGCCGACCTGTCAATATGGCCTTCGACATTAAATATTTGAGGGGGCACCTTCGATATGAGACGAACTTCATGTGCCAACGCATAGTGCTTGAGCTTTGTTATCACAAAGATTAACGCCAGGCAATGTTTTTCGATAGGGGAGTAGTTGCTTTCTGCCCCCAGCAGAACTCGACTTAAATAGTAGAGTGCTCTTTCTTTCCCTTGATCGTTCCCTTATGCCCATAATGTGCCTAAGGAACCTTCGAGGGCGGTTGTATAAATAATGAAGGGCTTTCCCTTGACCGGAGCAGCCAACACCGGCGGGCTCTGCAAGTATTGCTTGATCTCGTCTAGCGCGCTTTGGCATTTTTGGTCCCAGACGAAAGGGGTTCCTTTCTTCATCAGGTGACTGTAAGGGCGGCACTTGCCTGAAAGGTTGGCTATAAACTGCCGGATGTATGCGAGCTTCCCCTAGAGAGACCACAATTGTTTGAGAGTCCTTGGCGGTGGCATTTCCACGATCGCTTTAATCTTTGACAGATTTATCTCGATGCCCCGATGCCGGACAATGAATCCTAGGAATTTGCCTGAGGACACCCCGAACGCGCATTTGAGGGGGTTCATCTTCAAGTTGTATTGCCGAAAGCGTTGAAATACGATTTTTAGATGCTCAAGATGTTCCTCGTATGATTTGCTTTTAACCACGAGGTCGTCGATATAGCATTCGACGATTTCATGTATAAGGTCATCGAAGATCCTCGTCATGGCCCTCTGATAGGTGGCACGGGCGTTTTTTAGACCGAAGGGCATCACCTTGTAGCAGAATATACCCAACGGGGTCCGGAAAGCGGTGTGCTTCTAGTCTTCGGGATGCATCTTTATCTGATTGTATCCTGATGAGCCGTCCATGAAGGAGAAAACTTAGTGAGTGGACGTGTTATCTATCATCAGCTCGGTTACCGGTACTGGGAAATCGTCCTTCGGGCAAGCTTTATTGAGATCCCGGAAGTCTACGCATATGCGCACTGTCCCGTTTTTCTTCATTACCGGGACGATGTTGGCGATCCAGTCAGGATATTGAACTTCCTGGATAAACCCAGAATCGATCAGCTTCTTGACTTCGGCATTGATGCTCATCTCAAGCTCGAGCCGCATTCTTCTCGGCGCTTGTTTGACTGGCTTGACGTTCGGGGATATTGCCAATTTATGGACAGCTATCTCTGGATCCAGTCCTGGCATTTCGGAATAGCTCCATGCGAAGCAATCTCTATGCTGCATAAGCACGCCTTTTAATGCAGCAACCCTTTCTTCAGATAGCAGCTCGCTGACGAATGTCGGTCGTAGGTTGTTCACCGTCCCCAACTCAATCTTCTTGAGGTTATCTACAGTAGCATGTTTGCCATCTTCCAGCTCTTTCGGCGCTGGTGGAAATTCTGAGATTACCTCATCGTCATTGTTTTCGAAGCACCAGGGAAAGTCATCCATATTCTCGGGCTCTTCTTTTGATATCGTTATCACACGAAAGGTACGAGCTCACTTCCAAGACCGATATGGATCTGGTTCTGCTCTTGTGGCTTTGGGTTCGTGCTTTTGTGGCGGCGTTACCCTCCAGCTGTCGGATAGAGCAAATCTGCCTTGCTGGTATTGGTCTTCGACCCAGTTCTTAAAGGTGAAGCAGTCTTCGATAGGGTGTCCTATGGCTCGGTGATAAGAGCAATAGCCCGGATGAGAGACCTCATTAGCTTGCTCAGGGTGTTTAGACTCCGGAAGTGTAATCAGTCGATGTTTTAAAGCGAGGTCAAGTATCTTCCGTGTTTTATTCTCAGGAAAAGAGTATGCCTGACTCATCTTTTTTATGAGGGACATATCCGGACCGCGCAATACCCGATCACATGACTCTTTGATCCTGCGTTGTCGTTGTCGACCTCCTTTTCTGCTTTTTGACTTACTTCTACCTCTGCGTCGGGCCTTTTGCACAGCAGGTTGACAAGGAGGAGTATTTTTGTCTTCTGCAGCCTGTTGAAGAAGACGTTGCATCCTGGCTCTCTCGTAGATGGCCATCTCGCGATTATGGTCGTCTCGGGCTTTTTGACCCGCTTTCCTGATAAGCTTGTCCATTCGTTCTTCAAACGACGAACTCGGCACTTCGATCGCGAGATCTAGTTCCGACGAGGGGTTGGCATTTCCTGACAGGGCGTCCTCTTCTTCATCGAAGTTATATATGGCGTAGCTACCATAGACCCGTTCCCGTTTCTCGGCTCTCACGTATCCAAGCCCAAGTGTTTCCATTCTCCCATTGGGCAATTTGCGCTGAGTCCCAGGGACATCCTAGATCCTATTATAGAATCGAGCTTGTCGAGTAGTCTGTTTTAAGGGTATCCCTTGGCGCTTCAATAGCCTTTTCAATCCGTTTGTGTAATATCTGGGCAAACGGATGGGTTGAAGCTTGTCAAGAGTAGAATCCACGCCATGCCAGATCTCTTTCTCCACTCTTGTTTCCGAGGACCGATAGAATAGGATCGCCTTTTTGCTTGGGAGGGACGTAAAACGTCTGCAGGTCTTGCACGTTGTGAGCTCCAAGCGTGTCAAGATCTTTGTAGTGCTCTGGCGGGATCATGGTGATTTGCAAACTCTGATTATCACCAAGGAATTCTTGTATTGGCGGCCGACTGGAGAACACAACATTAACCTCATCTTCCGAGTCATTTCCGAAGATCAATATGGGGGCGGACGGCCCCGAGTCGTTGCGTCGAGACGGCCCAGAGTAAACTATCTCTTCTTCTTCTTCAGTATCACTACCGAAAACAGGGATAGTGGTAGCGGCTTTGTTCTCCGGTTTGTGACACCTCTCTGTGTCCTCGAAATCTGGCAAAAAGTACTTTGCATCTTCGTATTTGCGGACTTCGTTCACGGAGAATGGGTTTAGCTCACCTATTACGGTATACTCGTGACCATCCTTGAAATACTTCATACACTGATGTTGCGTATAAGGGATGATATTGTACTCATGTAACCAAGGCCGGCCGAGCAGAGCATTGTAACATGTCCTGGGATCTATGACGTGAAACTTAATGTCCGTGACGAGTAGCCCAAAGCGTAGCGTCAATATCACAGACCCAAGAGTTCTCGATGATTGGGAGTCGAACCTGGAGATAGTGATCTTGTCCCGAGCAAGGTGCTGGACGCTCATGCAAATTTCCTTTAACACCCGCACGTTGAGGAGATTAACGGAAGACCCATTGTCAACCAAGATTTTGCCTATCTTTATATTGTAGCAATACCCAGAGACGTAGAGGGGACGGTTGTGGTCGCACGTCCCTAGGAGAAGGTCTTCATCACCGAACGTGACATCGGCTGTGTGTACTTCTTCTAGTTCATCCTTCATCTTTTCTTCGGCGAGGAAGGCTTGGAATTGCTCCGGCTCCTGTAGAGCCTTAATTAATGAATCCCTTGCCTCTTTTGATAATAAGAGGGCGTCGAGAATGCTGAGTTGCGAGGGTAGCTTCCTCAGGTGCGCTAGGATGTTGTAGTCCACCTTACTCTTCTTAGGCGGGTCCTTGGCAGCCAGCTCTTTCATAACTTGGTCATCAAAGGTGATATCCTCAACGACCTTTTCCTTTCCCTTATCTTTTCTAGATGCGGGTCCGAGGTTCTTTTCCGGAAGCGTGCGACTGCGCAGCTGAATGTTTTTGCAGGCTTCTGGTTCTTCCTCTTTTCCCGAGGTGGATTCTTTAAAGTGGGGGTTAAGAGCCATTTCCTCGTCAGAATCGCTCCCGAAAGTGAGCACTTGCGATCCCACGGCGTTGACCGTGTGACAGTTACCGGTAGTTCTTTTGTGTCCTTCGGTCATACTTCTCTACTCCCGACGAGTTCTGCGTTTCATTCGCTTAAAATGTTGCCGATGAGCAATATATCCCTGCCACCATGTCTTAAAAGCGTCGCACTCCTCAGTGGGGTGTGAAATCTTATGATGATATGAGCAGTAATTAGGGTGCCGCTCCGTCCCAACGAGCGTATTTTCTTCGGAGGGTGGTAGTTTCATTCCCATTGACATGGCTTTGGCAAACCTTTTCCTCGTTTTGAATATATTTTTATCCGCGTCGGGTGCCTTTCGATCTGGCGGGAGTACCTCCACTCTTTCGTTTAATCGCCTGCGTTTGGCTTCTTCTGATGTGGCCATCTCACGCTCCTGATCGACTTTACTTTTCAAACGAATCTCGTCTAGAAAGGCGTCGATCATTTAGCCTGTTGGCCACACAAGGTCCGGTTCAGGCTCTGCCCCCAGTTTCTTAGTGCCAGGAGTTTTTTCATCGTCGGTAAACAAGTGGGAGATCACATTACAACTCACCACGTATCCCTCGGATTCATCCGACGAACTCTCCCCCTCATCTTCCTCTTGAAAGACGTGGTTGAGGAACTCTTGGAGTGTGATGGGAGTCCGCGCCTTTTGATTGTACTCTTCCAGTGCGTCAATCTGTTTCTGCAAGTCCGTACGCTTGTTTCCAGGCTTCACGGGCTTCTTAGATTTCTTCTTCTTTTTCTTTGAAGATTTCGACGGCTGGTTGTGAGTGTTCGGGCCATCACCACTGATCTTCGGAGTTGGGCGTGGCTTCAGCATCCCTTCAATGATCTGGGTTTCCAGCGGGTTCTTCCACCTGATCGCCGGGCATGTCTGGAGCTCATTCAGTATTTTTTTGGTTTTTGCTGAAAGCACGATTTCCCATGGAGCTTCTTCAATGAAAGAACAAGTTGCCCCCGGTGTGTCCGTCTTCTTAGCAGTGTGAGGTTGTGGCGGGTTCACCTTCTACTTCTCGGACAGCACAAACTTTCCCTATATGTATTGATCATCAATCAATCCTTTGAAGACGAAGCAATTCTCAATCGGATGGCTTACTGTTTGATGGTAAGGGAAGTAGTTGGGGTTATTCACCTCACTGGGTTGCGGCGGTCGCGTTGGGTTTGGTAAGTTGATAAGCCTGTTGCATATTGCCAGCTCGAATAGCCTCTTCGTCTTATCCCGCGGGAATGAGTAGGGGCGCTTCATTTTCTCATTGTAATACCGCCGTCTTTCTTCCAGCTGATCCGCCAGCTTTGGGGCACTGGGTTGCTGCCGAGCGTTCGCAACGAAGGTTGCCTTCCACTTACCCTTGTCATTCCGAGGTTCTGGCTTCGGGGGAGACGGTCTGTGACCCATCTGGTCCATCTGGGCCAACTTGTCGATCAGAGCTTGGAACGTGGTTGGCTTAAAGAACATCATGAACTGTGAGATAGTTGCATGAGGATCTAGGGTACCCACGAACATGCCCACCGCGGACGCCTCCTCAATGCGTTGTTCGCATTTCGACCACAAGTTTCGCCAGCGTATAGCGTATTGGACCCACGTCTCACCTGGTTTCACCCTGGCATTAATCAATGCCGTTATTGGGGTGCGTTCGCTGGCGCTCGCGAATCGCTGAGTGAATAGAAACTCCATTTCAGCGAACGTCTTGACGGAATCGTTCGGGAGTTCAGAATACCATTCGAAAGCTATTTCTGACAAGCTGCCGACGAATTGGCGAAGCAAAAGCTTATCATCGTCGCCAGTGTTGCCACAAAGCGCCCTGAACTGGGCCACATGCAGGTGGGGATTGCCTGTCCCTTTATAGACATGAAATTTCGGTATTGTATAGCCCGTCGGGTACTTGATCTGATCATACCAGCTCGGATATGGTCGCCCTGTTCTGACAGCTTGACCAGCTGCCTCAGTCGCCTGGTGAATCCGTATCTGTTGGGCTATGTATTCGTCCAGGTTAGCCTTGGAGATTGTGTCCTCCTTGGCTGTTGACAGAGCCGGTGGAGGATTTGACGTTTCTCCCCTGTCGTCTTCAAGAACGATTGGAGGATCTTCAGCAGGAGAATCTTGTTGGATCATCATTCCCACCATGTCCTGGAACAGGAGGGCCATTCGTTGTATATTGGCTGCTTGTTCGGCAACCTCTTTATCCTTCTTCTCCAATATTCTACGAAGGAATTCAGCGTCAGTTTATTTCTCCTGACGTTGATCAGATGACGCTTCGGGGCCTTCCTTCGGCCCAGTGAGTGCGGCCATCACGTTCATCATTTCCTGGAGCTTCTGCTGTTGCTCCTGAGCTTTGGTCACTGACTGTGTAAGCGGTCTATGACCTGTGGATGCACGGCTGTCTTCTTTTCCTGACGCTATGTAGACGGTATGCACCCTCATGCCCCCAGACTTAGGGCGTTTAGGATTATTGTCCTTGACACTTGCTGCAGGAGTGGAGCCTTCTTCCGGCCTTCTTTTCTTTTGAGTAGTCGACGTGGAGGGAGCCGTTGCAGCGGGCACCCAAGCGGTTGTCGTCCTTTGTTGTTTGACGTGACGGTTCTTTTCTCCCTGCACTTTCGCCTTTTTACGTTGATGAGAGTGATCCTGGTCAATTACCGAGTCTTGGACCCATCGCCAGACCTTATAAATCTTGGAGGACAGTCGTTGAGGAGGCTGTTCCGGCTTCGCTTCTGTAACGTCCTCCGCGGGGAGAGGAGATCTTTTGAGAACCGCAGTTGGCGGATTTCTGCGTACCCTGTTTAGCAACTCGAAGCTGTTCCCGGTTGGAACAGCAGCCTCAATTTCCACCGCCGGAGCTGGTGGAGTTAGTCCGGAGGGGGAGTTGCCCCCAGTCTTCCTTATCCGGCGGCAGTGGCGACGTCGGGCCTGACGGGTTGTTGGGACTGATTCAGCGACGGCTTCGTTTTACCCCCTGTTCTGGGGAGGGGCTGCTACCGGTGTCAGCCTCTTGAAGACTGACGTTCGTTGAGAAGCTACAGATTTTTGAGCGGGAGCGGGAATGGAGGTAGTCAGTCTCGCGAAGACCGACCCTGTGGGAGGAGAAGCCGCCTTGAGGACTTCGGGAGCAGCTGTCCTCTTTGGGATGGTCTTCTCAGGTATCACGGGCTTTTTGGCGGGCCCTTTGGAGTTCAGGCTCAGTCTAGTGAAGACCGAGGAGTTGGCCGACCCGCTGAGAGGGGCCGTGGGAGTAGCAAGTCGATCAAAGACCGACTTCTTTGACGCTTCCAGTACGGGCATTGGGATGTTAATGTTCACCGGCGGGAGCATGGTCCCAAAGAATAGACCGGTGGTAGCATGAGTTATTTGCTCCACAGGCATAGTGAATAGGGAAGCAGCCTGCGGTCCATATGCTACACTTCCAGGTGAGGCGGAGCGTCGGTTGCATTTGCAGTTGGAGCAGTTCGAGCAGTTGTAAGCCATTGATCCTTTTTCTTTTTGCAGCAAACGAAACACCAAGTCTCAGTACATCGAAATCCAAGGGCAACCATTAGCAAACCGTGATTGGTTCGCGAATCACGACACACGAAGTGTGGAGTGGAAAGAGGAAAAGGTCCCACCGGGCGTACCAGAATCTGTTTCCCTCCGAAAGACGGCGCGACGCAGGGACGTCTTGCCTGAAATTCGGGGCAGATGCTAATTAGTGCTATCCGTCTACCTCTCCGAAGATGCCATGTTAATTTATGGCACCATGTATCGAAGGTTTAAACGGATGCATCCGATGTAGTAGACTTCGTCAGATTCCCCCTCGTTTGAGGGGTTTTTTATTATGGGGACGCTCTTCCCTGCAGGTGCAAGCCCCTGCAGTTAATTATGCTACCGCGTTGCGGTAACAACTTTCTCCTTCTCCAGATGGTCACTTCGTGTTGTGTGTGTTTGATTTTTGTTTGGTTTCCCGTGGATTGTATACAGAGACTGAGTTATGTCGTCGCCCGTAGGGCGTGGACTAGTCCAAATCTGTATTATCTTAGATTTGGGTTTGGGGGTTGTGTTTAAGAATACGTTAGCCTCGTTTGAGACTAAGATCGACTTAAACGTTTGTTAAGGATACGTTAGTCTAGTTTTAGACTAAGATCAACTTAACGGGATCGTTTAGATCCGACAAGAGAGCGATTAGGGGAGCCCTTTTGTTTAGTTTAGTGACGTTGCGGTCAGTAGGTAGTTTAAGGACATTGCGGTCCAGTGTTAGTTTTAAGACGTCGCGGTCAAGGTTAAGGACGTCGTAGTCCGTGGATTTAAGGACTCCACAGTCCGATGTTAGTTTTAAGACATCACGGTCAAGGTTAAGGACGTCATAGTCCATTGTTAGTTTTAAGACATTCCGGTCAAGGTTAAGACGTCATAGTCCGAGGGTTTAAGGACCCCACAGTCCGGCGTTAGTTTTAAGACATCCCGGTCAAGGTTAAGGACCTCATAGTCCGTTGTTAGTTTTAAGACATGACGGTCAAGGTTAAGGACGTCATAGTCCGTTGTTAGTTTTAAGGCATTCCGGTCAAGGTTAAGGACGTCATAGTCCGTGGATTTTAAGGACTCCACAGTCCGTATCAATGTGTGGTCATCGGGACCCGTCACCTCTTTGAAGACGTTGAGGAATTACAGCACCAAGTATCAAAGGAGTGAAGAGATGTACCCTTGAACCAAGGTAAATTAAGTGATCTGTAGTGCAATTTGGAAACTAAGATCAATTATTATATTATGAGCCCATTGGCCCAGTTAAGTTTGAATTGAGGACTTATGGCCAGCTTGGGCTAAGTCCAATCATGCTTGGGATATTGGCCCTCTGTTGGTTCATTGAAGGAGAGGCTTTGCCTCTGGAAACTTAGCCAATTGGGCTAAAGCTAGTATTAAACACTAGAGACCAACAGTGTTGAACACTGGGAATAAGATTAACAAGTTAGCGTTAAACACTAAAAGATAATCAGTGTTAAGCACTTCAAATAGAGTTTTCTAAATTAATGTTAAACACTAAGAAAATCAGTGTTAAACACTAACTACAGAGGTTACAATTTAGTGTTAAACACTAAGGTAAGAGGGATCACGTGGTATCACGTGGTATCACGTGAGAGCGCCCTGCTTCCCTTTATTTTGTTCTACAGATAAGTGTTTAACACTTTTAATTCTGAAAGCCATCACGTGTGGGCACGTGATGTGGGCTCACGCTTTGATCTGTTAGAATGTTCATTAGGGGTCACGTGTCAATACGTGAGGGCGCCCTAGAGCTCTTTTCTTTTTCCTTTTGCCTTTGTGCTTTAGAGATCACGTGAGGCACGTGAGGCATTGCTTCAAAGTTCTTTTTATAGATCTTCGCAGGAGTCACGTGGTAACACGTGAAGTGTTTGCTTCAAAGTTCTTTTCTGTGTATCTTCGCAGGGGTCACGTGGTAGCACGTGACCCTGGTTCTTTTAAAGATCTGTCATCTTTTAAGAATTAATTTCTTCGTAGGGTTAAACCCTAGCGACAAACTTTAGAGGAATTAAATTCCTGTTTTCTTCTGAAGAATTACATTCTTAATAGGGTTAAACCCTAATTTCTTTTCTTAAGGGAATTAAATTCCTGTGAGTTTGAGAGAATTATGTCCTCAATTAGGGTTAAACCCTAGTTCTGTCCATTTTGAAGGAATTAAATTCCCATAACATAGGGTTAAACCCTAATTTTATCTCAAAGGAATTAAATTCCTATCATTTCGTGAGAATTAAATTCTCAAAACTCAGTTCCTCCTCTGTGTTTTAGATCTGCATGGCAGGATCTCAACCCAATGAGAATTAAATTCTCAATTCATGGGGAGATGTGCACTTTACAGATCCTGCACCAGAGAGAGGACTAAGTTCTTTTCTTTAATATTAGAGTTAAACTCTTTTCAGAATTAAATTCTCTTTTGAAGCCTCCATTTTCTTTTCTTACCTAAGGTTTTCCTTTTGCAGAGAATCAAAGGCTCTCTCTCTCTCTGTGTGTGTATCAAAAGAAAAGATCCAAAGGTCCCAGCTCTTCTTTTCTTGGCTCCTATTTATAGGAGAAGGAAGAGAATCAATCTGCTTAGTAAATCTCTCATTCAGAGATTTGACTTGTATATTGAGATATTTGATTTATCTTCATTATTAATCTGGGCCTTTATATTGTTAAGTGAATTTTATTCACCATTGGATTTTAAATCCAAAGATATCTCTTTGTTATCTCGGTTAGATTTAGGGGGGAAATCTTTTCAAGTCCAAGATTTTTCCATAAATTGGTGATATTTAATCACCTTTAGATTTTTAATCCAACGGTTTCAAATAATCCTTCTCCATTTTGGAAAGATTTGAAGGATCTTCCCTCAGAATTTACTTCTGTCAAAGAATGAGGCTCTTAAAGCCGGTCACGTGTGGCCACGTGACCCCTGGTCACGTGTAGGCACGTGACCCCTGGAATGGGGTTCCCTTCTGCGCTCTGTTCTCTGGCCGCTACATAACCATCACGTGCTCACACGTGACCACTGGTCACGTGTAAGCACGTGATGCCTCTTCTGAACCTTTTTTCTTGATTTTTAATCAGGGGATGAATGTGCTTTTTGCCGCTGCTTTAACGTCACGTGCCAACACGTGACAACCGGTTACGTGTGAGCACGTGATGCCTCTTCTAAACCTTTTTCTTGATTTTTAATCAGGGGACAGTGGGCACATTTTGGTGTTGTACAGCTGTTTTTGTATTCCCAATATGCTGTGTAATATTATATCAGTATCTTTGTTGTCTAATGAAGGATACAATTTTGCACTTGAAAGAAATGTCATGAACATTCTCCTAAATAAAGAAATGATTGGGTTTGGCACACTGGAAAATGGCATATACATACTTAATCAATCTCAAGTTTTCAATATTCAAAACAGGCTTAAAAGGAAGGCTCCAGATTCAAACCAAGCCTTCCTATGGCATTGTAGACTTGGTTATATAAATGAAACAATGTTGAATAAGTTACATAAAGATGGATATTTAGATCAGTTTGAATATTCATCATATGCAACTTGTCAATCATGTATCAAAGGAAAGATGACCAAATCTCCGTTCACCAGACACGGAGTAAGAGCCACTGAACTCTTGGGACTTGTACACAACGATGTATGTGGTTCGATGTCTACACATGCACGAAGCGGTCACTCTTACTTCATCACTTCTACTGATTATTTCTCGAGGTATGGACATGTGTTTTTAATGAAGCATAAATCCGAGGCCTTTGAGAAATTTAAGGAGTATAAAAATGAAGTGGAGAAATAGACTGGTAAAAGCATTAAGACACTTCGATCTGATCGAGGTGGAGAATACTTAAGTAACAGTTTCCTTGAATTCTTAAAAGAGAATGGAATTCTCTCTCAGCTTACTCTATCGTATACACCTCAGCATAATGGTGTATCAGAAAGGAGGAATCGCACGCTACTGGACATGGGGCGTTCAATGATGAGTAGTGCTGAGTTGCCACTTTCCTTCTGGGGTTTTGCGCTAGAATCAGCTACATACCTATTGAATAGAGTTCCGACTAAGTCTGTGCCTACCACTCCATATGAAATGTAGAGCGGGAAGAGACCATGTCTCAAGTATATCATGATATGGGGGTATCCGGCATTTGTTAAAAAGCATAATCCGGACAAGCTCGAGGCATGATCTGTTTTGTGCAAGTTTGTAGGATACCCCAAGCATTCAAGAGGATATATTGTTTACCACACTGAAAAACAAAAGGTGTTTGTCGTTCGCCACATTGTCTTCTTAGAGAGCAAATTTCTTGCAAAAGAAATTGGTGGGAGCGCAGTAAAGCTGGAAGAAATTCCAGAACCTCAAACTACTGCCGAGGACTTAGTAGAACCTTAGGTTTCAATAGAGCCCGATGAACCAACGCCGCTTTGCAGATCTGGTCGGCTTTCTCATCCTCCTGAAAGATACTATGGGTTTCTTATAGATGGGGATCAAGAGGATTGCATTATCGATGATGATGAGCCTATTAATTTTCAACAGTCTATCACGAGTAAAGACTCGTGAACTGGCTGGATGTTATGAGATCCGAAATGGAATCCATGTACACCAATAAAGTATGGACTTTTGATGTTGCTCCTCCTGGAGTGAAACCAGTTGGATGCAAATGGATCTTTAAAAAGAAGATTGGTGCATTTGGACAAGTGGAAACCTACAAAGATAAACTCGTTGCAAAAGGTTTTTGTCAAAGACCAGGATTGGACTATGATGAAACCTTTTCCCCAGTAGCTATGCTTAAATCCATTCGGATCCTGCTTGCCATTGCTGCCTTCCATGACTATGAAATCTAGCAGATGGACGGTAAAACAACTTTTCTAAATGGACATTTAGAAGAAAATGTTTACATGGATCAACCAGAAGATTTCTTAGACAGTGGGAGCAGCGGAAAGGTGTGCAAGTTGCTTAAATCCATTTATGAATTAAAGAATGAATCTCGGAGTTGGAACATCTGCTTTGATGAGACGGTTAAAGAATTTGATTTTATCAAAAATGTAGATGAACCATGCATTTATAGGAAGATTGTAGAAGGAGCAGTATTCTTCCTCGTTTTGTACGTCGACGATATACTACTGATAGGGAATGATGTCCTTATGCTACAATCAGTAAAGCTCTTCTTGTCACAGAAATTCTCCATGAAAGACTTGGGAGATGCCTCCTACATTCTGGGCATTAAGATCTATCATGATAGATCTAAAAGGATGTTGGGACTTTCACACTCCAGGTTCATTGACACCATACTTAAAAGATTTAGTATGGAAGATTTCAAGCGCGGTAATTTAACCGCTTGTCACGGAATTACCCTCTCCAAAGAGATGTCTCCAAAGACTGATGAAGAGAGGATCACATAGGCATTATACCCTACGCTTCGGCTGTAGGATCTATAATGTATGCGATTTTATGTACAAGACCAGATGTAGTTTACGCACTTAGTGTGGTAAGCAAGTATCGGTCTCACCCGGGTGAGAAGCATTGGATAGCGGTAAAGAACATTCTCAAGTACCTGAGAAGGACTAAGGAGATGTTCTTGGTTTACGGTAGTGGAGACCTCCAGGTCGAGGCTTTTACCGACTCCAGCTTCCAAAGTGACAAAGATGACTCTAAATCCATTTCGGGTTTATGTTTACCCTCAATGGAGGGACGGTATGTTGGAGGAGTTCCAAACAGGATACCGTCCCAGACTCAACTATGGAGGATGAGTATATAGCTGCTAACGATACCGTGAAAGAGGCTGTCTGGATGAAGAAGGTCATCTCTGAACTTTAGGTGGTTGCGTCCATTGCCAATCCAATATCTTTGTATTGTAATAAAAATGGGGCTGTAGCATTAGCGAAGGAACCAAGGTCCCATCAGAAATCCAGGAATATCTTGAGGCGGTATCACCTGATCAGGGAGATCGTGGATCGCTGGAAGATCGAGGTGCGGAGAGTGGACACAAAAGACAACACCGCAGATCCATTCACCAAGGCCATCCCTCAAGTCCAGTTCGAGAGGCTGTTTGAGATGTTGGGCATGCGGTACGCTAGTAACTGGATCTAGTGCAGACAGTAGGTACTCACTGCGCCAATTACAGGCCTTAGTGCTGTAGGGTTCCTAGGCACCCCAAGGAGGTCTCACAAGGCATCAACCATGCCAATTTCAAATTTTTAACGGTGCCGAGAAACCCTAATATGGATCGTTGGCTAGATTTCTAGGCGAAAAAGCTAACTAGTTAACACTTAACTAAAAGGTACGGAAATACAACCTTTGTAGATCCGGTCCTCCATCTCCACGGCTCCGAGATGAGGTCCTCTCCGCTGTCCAAATCAAATCCGGGCTCTAGCGTCGGCTTCATCGGAGAATGGACGGGCTAGGTCGTCGACGACGTGCCGAAGATGATCTACGTGTTAGTTATATGTATGCCCTAGAGGCCATTACTATACATAGGATGTATATTGTAGTGGATGCTGGGACATATATAGGGAGGACTTTCTTGCTCGACATGATAGTATGCTATCTGGTTGCTCTTTACCTTAACGTGTACACTGATTGTCTCTCTGTTACATATTGGTAAAGCCCTTAGGATCTGTACTTGACTACCTGGACTATGATGCGGATCATACTAGTGGGGACATGGTAGTCCATAAGTACATCCTTCAAAGTCCCTAGTCGTGGGTGTATCGAGACGGGGCATCGATATACCAGAGTAGACTAGCGTATACCTTCTCGACCTATACAGATGGGCGATAGATGATCCCATATCCATTGGTGTTTGACATCAGAGATGATATACGGGTGCTCAGTGGAGACTGGGTACACTGGACGGACTCGCCGAGAACTCCCAGATGGTATTATACCTTACGTCAGATGGCAGTTCTCTGGTGACACTGGTACAGAGTAGTCTGTTGACCCGAGATCGTCATAGAGTCTTGTGTGGTTCCCACTGTGCTTTGATTTCCATCTTACCACGTCCAAGAGGGCGTGCAAAACGGTGGTTTTTGGGTACAGTCCCGAGTCACATGGAGGCAATGAGCGATAGGAGGGGATTCATCTCTCCCGGTATAGGGAGTTGATGTTGCGCTGTGTTCGATTGGCTATAACCGGAAATCCCTGGCCAGGGTTGCTGAGATTTACTGGTAAGTGTTACAAGTAGTTTCTCGAACTGTTATAGACCTCATATCGACACGACTTATCGAGCTATTGGGGTCTGGGGTTTACCACCCCTAGGCAAGATATGCGACATATCAGACGATCAGACCGGACTGTACGGTAGTGTTACTGGTTGGATTCACTGGAGTGTGAGCGGGCTTGCTCGTCGATCTTCTGATCGCTCAATACCCGGGTGGCCGTTACGTTTAGCAGACCGCTTGCGGCTTGTGGATGTTTGATATGATCATCATCTGCTGCCGGCGTATTGACGAGTTTTTAGAGTCCTACACAGAGGTTTCCTGGCTCAAGCAAAACGAAATAGGAGCGCATATGAGATATGTGCGAGACCGAGAGTAATGCGTGTATGTGATACCGTATTTCATTCTCGCGAACAATGTGTCGAATGGTTGTATGCGATATAACCTAGTTATCGAATCGAAGATTGATTCGATAAATCGATACATTGGATATTAGTCGGTTATATGCGATATGACCAGATCGTTAAATCAAGTGTTGATTTAATGATTTAATGCATAATTATATACTTGATATATTACTTTGCATTAACTAGTATCGGTTCACTTTAAATGGATTTTCTCGCTCGGATGTGCGCATTATATATGTGATATGATTTTGTGCACATGCTTGTATCATGTTTGATGGTGCATGTAAAATTGGTTAAGTATAAAGAATTAAACCTTGGTTAATGAAATGGTTAGGGTTTATTATTTGCTTATTTATTTATTCATTCATTTATCTATTTCTTTTTGGATGAAAAGAATGAGAAAAGAAAACAAATGGTTGCTTTCTTAGAAGCTTCTTCAAGCTTCATGCAACTTTGACCAAAGCAACCATTCTTGTCTTCTTCTCTAACCCTAACCATTCCACCTAACTAAAGTTAATTCTCTACACTTTACCATGGTTAATGTTATGATAAGTATTATATTTCTTTTCTATTTTTAATATCTTATCATAATATTATCTTCTTCTTCTTGAAGAAAAAGCTTGCCTCATCAATGGCAACTTGATGAAAAGAGTGAGAAATCCAATTCTAAAGTGAACCCACTTCCTATTTCTTCATCCTCTACCTCTTGCCAAGTAGTATAGGGTGTTTCCTTCACAAGTTTTCATGGCTTGGTGAAGGTGGAGCTTGATCTAGTGATGCCTCGACGTAGATCATCTTCGGCACGAAGCCGACGACCTTGCCCGCCCATTTCTCCGATGAAGCCGACGCAAGAGCCCGGGTTTCCATTTGGACAGCGAGGAGACTTCATTGTGGAGCTATGGAGGTGGAGGACCGGATCTACAAAGGTTGTATTTCCGTTCTCTTAGTAAAGTAGTTTACTAGTTGCATCTTTCGCCTAGACATCTAGTTAACGATCCGTAGTCTAGGGTTTCTCGGCACCGTAATTTTTGAAATTGGCATGGTTGATGCCTTGTGAGACCTCATTAGGGTGCCTAAAAACCCTACAGTGGTATCAGAGCCTAGCTAGAGCCTTAGGCGAAGTCTAGACGGAATTTGAAGTCCAAACGAACCGAAACCGCAAAATTTCCACGCTCTCTGGACTTTTTCTGAAAACGTGGATTTTTCCAAATTAAAAATTGCTAAAAAATTCAGCAGGGAATTATAAGAATTACGGTGCAAAATTTGACTTGTGAACAGTACAAACCGCGGCAGAACCGCGGCAGAAGCCTAGCTTCTGCGGCGGTTCCGCGGCAAGTTGATGACGTCATCCTTCCCTGTTTGCACAGTAACTCCTATTTTATTATGCTGGATTTTCTGGGAATTTTTAATATTTATTCAAGAGTTGAATTTTCTGGAGTTGTTTTGGGGATTCGGTGTTTCGATCGGAGTATCAGATTTTGTCTATGTGGCTTTCCGGATAAATTTTAGAATATGTTAAAAAGTTCGACCGGATATAAATACCCAATTTTTCCCCTGTCGGGAAATTTCCAAGTGTTGGATTTTTCCGTAGTTTAACGACGTTCTAAGTAGTGCAAGTAACGCGATGGTCCCTCTAGAAGACAACAAACCTTAACTAGATTATGTGACCGTCTTGAACTGCCCTTTGAACCTTCGGGTTTGGGGCAGTACGGCATGCCACATGTGAGGCATTGGCTTGACCCTTCTACGGCTGGACCGCTGGTACTGAGGCACGAACTGAATGTTTTTAGACTTGTTTCATGTGTTGATCTGTTTTGGGAAAACATGGGTGTTCGACTGTTCGATCGGAAAGTTTAACATTTTCTATTTATCTGGAATGGGATACAATAATTGGAATTCACAAAAAGTTATGAGATAACTAAATGAATGTTATAAACATAACACTTTAGTCTCACTTGATCGGTTGCCACGGAATTTTGATGTGATCAAAAGTCCGTCGCAATCACGTAGCGTACGCGGATACTCGCCGGGTAAACTTAATAGACAGCCTCACCCCATAGCCCCGACCAAGTGACTGTAGGAGAACCCCGTCGCCGAAAGCATCCGTTCGGGTGCTCACGGTAGCGGTGTTCCACCTTGGTGCACTTCGTCGACGGCGTCAGGGGTGCGGCCGCCTATTGAAGTTTGCGACGAGCATTCGATCAGGATGTCGGGAATCTTGTTGAATTGCCCGACTTGGTATTGAAAAGTGTTTTCGATAATGAGACTAAAATGCGGGGTTTATAATTGTTGGGCATGCGATGTCTAAGAAATTCATTTGGTCAGGCATGCGATGTCTGAGGTGATTGCGGATTCCAACTGTTGTAGTTTTACACTTTCTTTTCTGTGACCGTAAGTGTAATATGTGATATCGCCGGTTTCGTTGCTATATGTCAACGAAAATTGGGATACGCTTATTTACTTACGTTGATGACATGTGATGTTATGTGTTGCTGGATATGTTATATTGGATCATCATGTTTGAATAGCCGGGGGTTTTTATGTGAGATGAGTGTTTTTCATTTTCATTCATGTAAAAAATTGTATGTAATATTCTTTTATTGGGGCACTTCCAGGTTGCGGAAGATGTCATCTTTTGTATATTATTTACTTTTCCGCACTAGGATAGACCCAAGGAGGAGGGCACAAGTAACCGAGTTCTGGAGTCCAGTAGGAGACCAACTCGAGGAGTCGAGTCCGGGTCTCCTAACTCTAGAATTGGTAGGGTTGCTTGCCGCTCTCGTAGGGGTCTAGGGGTGTGGGTTTGGCTATTCATCGCGACCGTGGAATCCGTGTTTTATACTGGCTCGTATTGAAAACACGGACGTCCTAGTATATCCAATATTTCATATGTTACTTCTGCTGCGATATCTGTGATGTGATCATGTGATATGTTCTGTGATGGATACTTTATATAGTATATATGATATATTATATAGATGTTACTTATGTTTTACACCCGCGCTAGCCCTGCCCTGCTCTGCCGTTAGTTACCTAACCTAACGGTGCACGAGGGGACATCGAGGCGAATGCGGATGGCATAAGTGTACGTCGTATTTATCTGTGATGTTTAGGTACTTAAATGATGGGACTTCATTAGTGTGATTAATGAAATAAAAGAAACCTAAAGATGTTGTAGAATCGAATTTCAAAATAAAAAGGTAGCTACAGTTCTTGCTTTGCACAGCGGTATATGTGATATATCCTGCACCTTATTCGATGAGGAAAGGACCGAGATCCCTTCACCGGGAGTGACTCCTTTAGCAATAACTGGCAGATGCTACACACTCGGTTTGTCTTTTGATTGCTTTTAAGAGTTTTTGCTTTGCACAGTGATATATATGATATATCCCGCACCTCATTCGACGAGGAAAGGACCGACGATCCCTTCACCGAGAGTGACTCCTTTAGCAAAACTAGAAAAGCCTAAAAAACACTCCATTTTAAAAAAACATTTGATTCTACAACGATATCAAGTTCATTACGCAATAGGTTTTCAGAAAAACCTGTCGTAGCCCTCCGTCATTTCAGATAAGTACTAGTTAGTATTCGTGCTGCGGTTGTTTGGCATGCGTCAAGGCATAGTGTACGGTAGCTAACTAGTGCTTATCTGCTAGCATACGATGCGATTGGATTAGGGTATTCGTACGGCGTTGTTTGGCATGCGTCAAGGGTCGTGCGGGTGGGTTTAATTCAATCAAGAAATGTACGGGTTGAACTTGACTAGCAGACTATGGGTTGTTTGGCATGCGTCAAGGTCATAGCGAGCTAGGGGCAAAATATTATCGGGAATTTCAAGTGTTGAGATTTGCAATGAGATTGCATACCTTCTATGAGATAGTTGGATCCCGATACCCGCTGCGAGTAAGAGTTACTCCTGGGAGAGTTTTACACATTACAATTAGCCGATCAAGTAGGTGTCTAGAAAGGTGTCAACGAGGTTACGCCTCTGGGAAAACGAGGTTTACATTAATTAGGTTCGTGCGAAAGCACGGGGGACCTCCCTGAAAGTACCGACACTGGCCTGGCTGACAGATTGGCGAACTTGTAGTGTGTAATTAATCCCGGCTAGTCTTTCCTTTTAGGGTTTGAAGGAAGATTTGATAAAAAGCAGTGGGAGCCATCCTGATTAGATAAAATAAAAACCAATCTATTCTTGCAAGAGCGCACGCTGAGTGTTTTCTTCTCTTTCTCTCCTGGTAGCGACCATATCACGCCTTAATCAAGATAATAATACAGATTATTGACCGAACCTGCTTGTTATACTGAGCTGGGGAACGTTGGTCCTGCTCCAACTTATAATTGTTATAAGACAGAGCAGGAAATTGGGGATTACCAGAATTCCCGTGCCGCCCAAACGAAGAGAGTGCATGATGATGCATCATCTTCGGGTGTGTTCATTACAAAGAACTGTTTCTCAGTATCCTTTACGTCCTGGGTATGTGATACCAGATAAGGATCCCAGATATGTAATCTGTTACATAGGGCTACAGAAAGGTAGAGAACTGAGAACGGGTGATAAGTTTCATGAGGCAGAAAACGGGGCAAGAGTTGCAGCCAAGTCTGTTGGTCACTGTCATCATGTATTCCAAATACATTGATTCTGAACGAATGTTATTAGATACCGAACCTGATATACAAAATCATATCAGTATCTTTATCTGTAAAGAAAGGATATAATTTTGTATTGTTGGATAATGTTTTGAACATTTCCTATATCAAAAGTTGATCGGATCAGGCACGTTATCTAAAAGCATTGATGTTCTAAATCAAACTACAGTTCTTAGTATACAGAACACATACAAGAGGAAGAGTTCAGAAATGAACGAATCCTTCTTGAGGCATTGTAGACTAGGTCATATTAATGCGACCCGACTAGCTAAGTTGCACATAGATGCATATTTAAATCAGTTTGAATTTACATCTTGTGAAACTTGCCAGTCATGTCACAGAGATAAGATGACCATAGCTCCGTTTACTGGAAACAGAGAAAGAGTTAGTAAACTCTTGGGATGATACATGTTGATGTATGTAGGTCCCCTGTCTACACTTGCCAAGACCGGTTATTTATACTTCATTACATTCTTTGATGATCTTTCGAGATTCAGACCTATGTTCCTGTTGAAACACAAGTCCGAACCTTTTGAGATATTCACAGAATATAAGTTAGAAGTAGAGAACCAAAATACAGGTATAAGTATTATGTCCTATGATGTGATCAGGGAGGAGAATACTTGAGCACGAAATTCTTGGACTTTTCTAAAGGAGAATGAGATTCTCTCTCAGCATTACTCCTCCGAATACACCATAGCACGATGGTATATCGGGGCGGAGCAATAACACCCTATGTGATAAGGTGTGCTCTATGATGAGTACTACTGAGTTACCTATTTCCTTTTGGGAGTTATGCACTTGAGAAGCTGCATACCTATTGAATAGGGTTCAAATCAAATCAGTTGCCTACCACTTCATATTTGATATGATAAGGGAAGGGCCCATCTCTTAAGTTGGTTAAGATTTGGGGTTGTCCGGGCTGTGACTTAAAGCAAAATCCGGACAAGCTCGAGGCAAGGTCTGTAATGTAGAACTGGAAAGGTTCCAGCTATACAAACTGCAGCTGATGATTTGATAAAACCAAAGGATTCAATAGTTACCAACGAACCTCAGCCTCTCCGCCGATCTAGTAGGGTTCCTCACCCACCTGAGAGATACTTCGATTTCTCTATGACAGTGGGAGCGAGGATTGCATCATGAGATGATGACCCAACTAGTTTCGAGCTGGCCATCAGGAGTAAGACTCTGTAAGAATGGCTGGATGCTTAGCGATCTGAGATGGAATCCATGTACACCAACAAAGTATGGACTTTGGTTGCTATATCTGAAGGGTTAAATCCCCATCAGGAGCAAGTATATCTTGAGAAGATTACTTGGTGTAGATGGAAAAGTTGAGACTTTCAAAGCTAGACTTGTTAAAGCTTTTCGTCATCGACCAGGCGTGGATAATGATGAAACCTTTTTCAAGTACCTATGCTTAAGTCCATCCAGATCCTACTTACCACGGCTACATACCATGACTACGATATCTGGTGGTTGGGTGTCATGACAGCTTTTCTAAATGATGTTTTAGAAGAGTGCGCCTATAAGTACACAGCCAGAGGGCTTCGTAGACAGTGGGAGCAGCGGAAACGTGTGCAAGATGCTTTATAGGATAAAGCAGGCATCGTGGAGTTGGAACATCTGTTTTGATGAATTATTCAAAGAAGTTGACATCATCAAAATGGTAGATGAACCTTGTATAAACAAAAAGGTAGTAGGGAGTATGGTGACGATCCTCGTAGAGTACGTGGATGACATACTCTTGATAAGAAAGGAGTTTCCTATGCTACGCTCAATCAATCTCCGCTTATCACAATGATTCTCCACATAGGATCAAAATGATACCTACTAAATCCTGGTTTTTGGATCTATGAGATAGATCTAAATAGATGTTAGGATACTCACTAGCTGTAGTGAGATGGTATCAATCGACCCTGGGGAGAATCACTGGAATGGTTCCAGGGTGATAAAGACGACTAAGTGTCAGTCACAGGCATTGTCTTTACCCTCAGTAAAGGGACGGTATGTTGGAAGAGTTCCAAGCTAGATACCGTGACATACTAGACGATAAAGGCAGGATACATCGCTACTTAAGATACTACCAAAGAGGCAGTCTGGATGTATATTGGTTCATGAGATGAACTACGTTCCAACCATTGTGAGACAATGGAGTTGTGGCTTATGCCAAGCAACGCAGGTCCCATCAGTGATCCAGACATATTCTAAGGCAGTATCACCTGATCATGGAGATGGTTGATCTCCAGGGTGATCGAGGTCAGGAGAGTAGACTCAGAGGACAACACAGCGGATCCACTCACAACGGCCTGATCCCAGAGAGAGATTTTTAAGGGATGGTTGAGTATGAGATACTACAACCACTGCTATCAGATGGCCCTAGTGCAAGTGGGAGATTGTTAGTTATATGTATGCCCTAGAGGCCATTACTATACATAGGATGTATATTGTAGTGGATGCTGGGACATATATAGGGAGGACTTTCTTGCTCGACATGATAGTATGCTATCTGGTTGCTCTTTACCTTAACGTGTACACTGATTGTCTCTCTGTTACATGTTGGTAAAGCCCTTAGGATCTGTACTTGACTACCTGGACTATGATGCGGATCATACTAGTGGGGACATGGTAGTCCATAACTACATCCTTCAAAGTCCCTAGTCGTGGGTGTATCGAGACGGGGCATCGATATACCAGAGTAGACTAGCGTAAACCTTCTCGACCTATACAGATGGGCGATGGATGATCCCATATCCATTGGTGTTTGACATCAGAGATGATATACGGGTGCTCAGTGGAGACTGGGTACACTGGACGGACTCGCCGAGAACTCCCAGATGGTATTATACCTTACGTCAGATGGCAGTTCTCTGGTGACACTGGTACAGAGTAGTCTGTTCACCCGAGATCGTCATAGAGTCTTGTGTGGTTCCCACTGTGCTTTGATTTCCATCTTACCACGTCCAAGAGGGCGTGCAAAACGGTGGTTTTTGGGTACAGTCCCGAGTCACATGGAGGCAATGAGCGATAGGAGGGGATTCGTCTCTCCCGGTATAGGGAGTTGATGTTGCGCTGTGTTCGATTGGCTATTACCGGAAATCCCTGGCCAGGGTTGCTGAGATTTACTGGTAAGTGTTACAAGTAGTTTCTCGAACTGTTATAGACCTCATATCGACACGACTTATCGAGCTATTGGGGTCTGGCGTTTACCACCCCTAGGCAAGATTTGCGACATATCAGACGATCAGACCGGACTGTACGGTAGTGTTACTGGTTGGATTCACTGGAGTGTGAGCGGGCTTGCTCGTCGATCTTCTGATCGCTCAATACCCGGGTGGCCGTTACGTTTAGCAGACCGCTTGTGGCTTGTGGATGTTTGATATGATCATCATCTGCTGCCGGCGTATTGACGAGTTTTTAGAGTCCTACACAGAGGTTTCCTGGCTCAAGCAAAACGAAATAGGAGTGCATATGAGATATGTGCGGGACCGAGAGTAATGCGTGTATGTGATACCGTATTTCATTCTCGCGAACAATGTGTCGAATGGTTGTATGCGATATAACCTAGTTATCGAATCGAAGATTGATTCGATAAATCGATACATTGGATATTAGTCGGTTATATGCGATATGACCGGATCGTTAAATCAAGTGTTGATTTAATGATTTAATGCATAATTATATACTTGATATATTACTTTGCATTAACTAGTATCGGTTTACTTTAAATGGATTTTCTCGCTCGGATGTGCGCATTATATATGTGATATGATTTTGTGCACATGCTTGTATCATGTTTGATGGTGCATGTAAAATTGGTTAAGTATAAAGAATTAAACCTTGGTTAATGAAATGGTTAGGGTTTATTATTTGCTTATTTATTTATTCATTCATTTATCTATTTCTTTTTGGATGAAAAGAATGAGAAAAGAAAACAAATGGTTGCTTTCTTAGAAGCTTCTTCAAGATTCATGCAACTTTGACCAAAGCAACCATTCTTGTCTTCTTCTCTAACCCTAACCATTCCACCTAACTAAAGTTAATTCTCTACACTTTACCATGGTTAAAGTTATGATAAGTATTATATTTCTTTTCTATTTTTAATATCTTATCATAATATTATCTTCTTCTTCTTCATCTTCTTCTTGAAGAAAAAGCTTGCCTCATCAATGGCAACTTGATGAAAAGAGTGAGAAATCCAATTCTAAAGTGAACCCACTTCCTATTTCTTCATCCTCTACCACTTGCCAAGTAGTATAGGGTGTTTCCTTCACAAGTTTTCATAGCTTGGTGAAGGTGGAGCTTGATCTAGTGATGCCTCGACGTAGATCATCTTCGGCACGAAGCCGACGACCTTGCGCGCCCATTTCTCCGATGAAGCCGACGCAAGAGCCCGGGTTTCCATTTGGACAGCGAGGAGACTTCATTGCGGAGCTATGGAGGTGGAGGACCGGATCTACAAAGGTTGTATTTCCGTTCTCTTAGTAAAGTAGTTTACTAGTTGCATCTTTCGCCTAGACATCTAGTTAACGATCCGTAGTCTAGGGTTTCTCGGCACCGTAATTTTTGAAATTGGCATGGTTGATGCCTTGTGAGACCTCATTAAGGTGCCTAGGAACCCTACACTACGTCGAAGTATCACTAGATCGAGCTCCACCTTCACCAAGTCTTGAAAACTTGTGAAGGAAACACACTCTACTACTTGGCAAGAGGTAGAGGATGAAGAAATAGGAAGTGGGTAGACTTTAGAATTGGATTTCTCACTCTTTATCATCAAACACCATTGATGACCTCAAGCTTTTCTTCTTGAGTTCAAGGAAGAAGAAGAAGAAAATGATATGATTAGTTATTATGAAAAGAATAATAAATTTATTCTTATCATAATATTAACCTAAGTTAAGTGTAGAGAATTGACCAAGGTTAAAGAATGGTTAGGGTTAAGGAGATGAGACAAAAATGGTGACATAATGAAAGCTTCATGAAGCTTCATGTTGAAAACAAAACTAGCCACCATTTTTGACTTCTTTTCCTTTTCTCATTTATCTTTTAAATGCAAATGAAAAGATAAATGAATGAATAAAAGAAAACCCTAATCATTTACTTAACCTAGGTTTAATTCATTACACTTAACAAAAAGATATGTATCATCAAACATGATACAATCAAGTGCACAAAAAAATATATCGCATATACAATGCGCAAATCCGAGTGAGAAAATCCATTTAAAGTGAACCGATACTAGTTAATGCAAAGTAATATATCAAATATATAATTATGCATTAAATCATTAAATCAACACTTGATTCAATGATCCGGTCATGTCGCATATAACCGACCAGTATCCTATGTATCGGCTTATCGAATCAACCTTTGATTCGATAACTAGGGTATATCGCATATAACCTAATCGATACATTCATCGCGAGAATGGAATACGGTATCACATACACGCATTATTCTCGGTCCCGCACATATCTCATATGCGCTCCTATTTCGTTTCGGTTGAGCCAGGAAACCTCTGTGTAGGACTCTAAAGACTCGTCAATACGCCGGCAGCACGCGATGATCATATCAAACACCCACAAGCCGCAAGCGGTCTGCTAAACGTAACGGCCACCCGGGTATTGTGCGATCTGAAGATCGACGAGCAAGCCCGCTCACACTCCAGTGAATCCGACCAGTAACACTACCGTACAGTCCGGTCTGATCGTCTGATATGTCGCATATCTCGCCTAGGGGTGGTAAACGTCAGACCCCAATAGCTCGATAAGTCGTGTCGATATGAGGTCTATAACAATTCGAGAAACTACTGGTAACACTTACCAGTAAATCTCAGCAACCCTGGCCAGGGATTTCCTGTTATAGCCAATCGAACACAGCACAACATCAACCCCCTATACCGGGAGAGACGAATCCCCTCCTATCGCTCATTGCCTCCATGTGACTCGGGACTGTACCCAAAAACCACCGTTTTGCACGCCCTCTTGGACGTGGTAAGATGGAAATCAAAGCACAGTGGGAACTACACAAGACTCTATGACGATCTCGGGTCAACAGACTACTCTGTACCAGTGTCACCAGAGAACTGCCATCTGACGTGAGGTATAATACCATCTGGGAGTTCTCGGTGAGTCCGTCCAGTGTACCCAGTCTCTACTGAGCACCCGTATATCATCTCTGATGTCAAACACCAATGGATATGGGATCATCCATCGCCCATCTGTATGGGTCGAGAAGGTATACGCTAGTCTACTCTAGTATATCGATGCCCCGTCTCGATACACCCAAGACTAAGGACATTGAAGGATGTACTCATGGACTACCATGTCCCCACTAGTAAGATCCGCATCATAGTCCAGGTAGTCAAGCACACATCCTAAGGGCTTTACCAACATGTAACAGAGAGACAATCTGTATACACGTTAAGGTAAAGTTCAACCAGATAGCATACTATCATGTCGAGCAAGAAAGTCATCCCTTTATATGTCCCAGGATCCACTACAATATACATCCTATGTACAGTAATGGCCTCTAGGGCATACATATAACTAACAATCTCCCACTTGCACTAGGGCCATCTGTAGCAGTGGTTGCAGTATCTCATACTCAACCATCCCATAAAAGTCTCTCTCTGGGAAAAGGCCTTTCGTGAGTGGATCCGCTGTGTTGTCCTCTGAGTCTACGCTCCTGACCTCGATCCCCTGGAGATCAACCATCTCCATGATCAGGTGATATTGCCTTAGAATATGTTTGGATCACTGATGGGACAGACGTTCCTTGGCATAAGCCACAACTCCATTGTCACACAATGGCAGGAACTAAGTTCATCTCATGAACCAATATACACCCAAACGGCCTCTTTGGTAGCATCTTATGTAGCGATGTATCCTGCCTTTATCGTCTAGTATGTCACGGTATCTAGCTTGGAACTCTTCCAACATACCGTCCCTTTACTGAGGGTAAAGACAATGCCTGCGACTGACACTCAGTCGTCATTATAACCCTGGAACCCTTCCAGTGATTCTCCCCAGGATCGGTTGATACTATCTCACTACAACTAGTAAGAATGCTAACATCCAATTAGATCTATCTCATAGATCCAAAATCCAGGATTTAGTAGGTATCACTTTGATCCTATATGGAGAATTATGGTGATAAGCGGAGATTGATCGAGCGTAGCATAGGAAACTCCTTCCTTATCAAGAGTATGTCATCCACGTACTCTACGAGGATCGTCACCATACTCCCTACTACCTTTTTGTATATACAAGGTTCATCTACCATTTTGATGATGTCAACCTCTTTGACTAATCCATCAAAACAGATGTTCCAACTCCGCGATGCCTGCTTTATCCTATAAAGCATCTTGCACACGTTTCCGCTGCTCCCACTGTCTACGAAGCCCTCTGGCTGTGTACTTATAGACGCCCTCTTCTTAATCATCATTTAGAAAAGCAGTCAAGACACCCAACCACCAGATATCGTAGTCATGGTATGTAGCCGTGGTAAGTAGGATCTAGATGGACTTAAGCATAGCTACTTGAAAAGGTTTCATCATTATCCATGCTTGGTCGATGACGAAAACCTTTAACAAGTCCAGCTTTGAAAGTCTCAACTTTTCCATGTACACCAAGTAATCTTCTCAAGATATACTTGCTCCTGATGGGGATTTAACCCTTCAGATATAGCAACCAAAGTCCATACTTTGTTGGTGTATAAGAATTCCATCTCAGATCACTAAGCATCCAGCCATTCTTACAGAGTTCCGCTCCTGATGGCCAGCTCGAAGCTAGTTGGGTCATCATCTCATGATGCAATCCTCGCTCCCACTGTCATAGAGAAACAAAAGTATCTCTCAGGTGGGTGAGGAACCCTACTAGATCGGCGGAGAGGCTGAGGTTCGTTGGAATCTATTGAATCCTTTGGTTCTATCAAATCATCAGTTGCAGTTTGTATGGCTGGAACATTTCCAGTTCTACATTACAGACCTTGCCTCGAGCTTGTCCGGATTTTGCTTTTAGACATAGGCCGGACAACCCCAAATCTCAACTAGCTTAGGACATGGGCTCTTCCCTTTCCATATCACATATGAAATGGTAGG
Source organism: Agapanthus africanus (assembly GCA_030015575.1). Classification (NCBI taxonomy): domain Eukaryota; kingdom Viridiplantae; phylum Streptophyta; class Magnoliopsida; order Asparagales; family Amaryllidaceae; genus Agapanthus; species Agapanthus africanus. The sequence continues at coordinate 553,028,735 of CM057340.1, read as the reverse complement.
CAACTGATTTGATTGGAACCCTATTCCATAGGTATGCAGCTTCATAAGTGCATAACTTCCAAAAGGAAATAGGTAACTCAGCAGTACTCATCATAGAGCACACCATATCAAATAGGGTGTATCTGCTCCGCCCCGATATACCATCGTGCTATGGTGTATACGGAGGAGTAATGCTGAGAGAGAATCTCATTCTCCTTTAGAACAGTCCAGGAATTCCGTGCTCAAGTATTCTCCTCCTTGATCTCATCAAAGGACATAATACTTATACCCGTATCGGTTCTCTACTTCTAACTTATATTCTGTGAATATCTCAAAAGGTTCGGACTTGTGTTTCAACGAGAACATATGTCTGAATCTAAAGAGATCATCAGAGAACGTAATGAAGTATAAAGAACCAGTCCTGGCATGTGTAGACAGGAGACCTACATACATCAACATGTATCATCCCAAGAGTTCATTAACTCTTTCTCTGTTTCCAGTAAACGGAGCTATGGTCATCTTATCTTTGTGACATGACTGGCGAGTTTCATAAGATGTAAATTCAAACTGATTTAAAATATGTATCTAAATGTAACTCTAGCTAGTCGGGTCACATTGATCTGACCTAGTCTACAATGCCATAAGTAGAATTCGTTCATTTCTGAACTCTTCCTCTTGTATGTGTTCTGTATACTAAGAACTGTAGTTTGATTTAGAACATCAATGCTTTTAGATAACGTGCCTGAACCGATCAACTTTTGATATAGGAAATGTTCAAAACATTATCCAACAATACAAAATTATATCCTTTCTTTAATAATATAGAGACTGATATGATTTTGTATATCAGGTTCGGTATCTAATAACATTCGTTCAGAATCAATGTATTGGTAATACAGGGTGACAGTGACCGACAGACTTGGCTGCAACTCTTGCCCCGTTTTCTGCCTCATGAAACTTACACCCGTTCTCAGTTCTCTACCTATCTGTAGCCCTATGTAACAGATTACATATCTGGGATCCTGATCTGGTATCACATACCCAGGACGTAAAGGATACTGAGAAACAGTTCTCTGTAATGAACACACCCGAAGATGATGCATCAGCATGCACTCTCTTCGTTTGGGCGGCACGGGAATTCTGGTAATCCCCAAATTCCTGCTCTGTCTTATAACAATTATAAGTTGGAGCGGGACCAACGTTCCCCAGCTCAGTATAACAAGCGGGTTCGGTCAATATTCTGTATTATTATCTTGATTAAGGCATGATATGGTCGCTACCTGGAGAGAGAGAGAGAAGAAAACACTCAGCGTGCGCTCTGTCAAGAATAGATTGGTTATTATTTTATCTAATCAGGATGGCTCCCACTGTTTTTTATCAAATCTTCCTTCAAACCCTAAAAGGAAAGACTAGCCGGGATTAATTACACACTACAAGTTCGCCAATCTTTCAGCCAGGCCAGTGTCAGTACTTTGAGGGAGGTCACCCGTGCTTTCGCACGAACCTAATTAATGTAAACCTCGTTTTCCCAGAGGCGTAACCCCGTTGACACCTTTCTAGACACCTACTTGATCGGCTAATTGTAATGTATAAAACTCTCCCAGGAGTAACACTTACTCGCAGTGGGTATCGGGATCCAACTATCTCATAGAAGGTATGCAATCTCATTGCAAATTTCAACACTTGAAATTCCCGATAATATTTTGCCCCTAGCTCGCTATGACCTTGACGCATGCCAAACAACCCATAGTCTGCTAGTCAAGTTCAACCCGTACATTTCTTGATTGAATTAAACCCACCCGCACGACCCTTGATGCATGCCAAACAACGTCGTACGAATACCCTAATCCAATCGCATCGTATGCTAGCAGATAAGCACTAGTTAGCTACCGTACACTACGCCTTGACGCATGCCAAACAACCGCAGCACGAATACTAACTAGTACTTATCTGAAATGACGGAGGGCTACGACAGATTTTTCTGAAAACCTATTGCGTAATGAACTTGATATCGTTGTAGAATCAAATGAATTTTGAAATGGAGTGTTTTTGAGGCTTTTCTAGTTTTGCTAAAGGAGTCACTCCCGGTGAAGGGATCGTCAGTCCTTTCCTCGTCGAATGAGGTGCGGGATATATCATATATATCACTGTGCAAAGCAAAAACTCTTAAAAGCAATCAAGAAACAAACCGAGTGTGTAGCATATGCCAGATATTGCTAAAGGAGTCACTCCCGGTGAAGGGATCTCGGTCCTTTCCTTATCGAATAAGGTGCAGGATATATCATATATACCGCTGTGCAAAGCAATAACTGTAGTTACCTGTTTTATTTTGAAATTCGATTCTACAACATCTTAGGTTTCTTTTATTTCATTAATCACATTAATGAAGTCCCATCATTTAAGTACCTAAACATCACAGATAAATACGACGTACACTTATGCCATCCGCATTCGCCTCGATGTCCCCTCGTGCACCGTTAGGTTAGGTGACTAACGGCAGAGCAGAGCAGGGCAGGGCTAGCGCGGGTGTAAAACATAAGTAACGCCTATATAATATATCATATATACTATATACTGTATCTATCACAGAACATCACATGATCACATCACAGATATCGCAGCAGAAGAAACATATGAAATATTGGATATACTAGGACGTCCGTGTTTTCAATACGAGCCAGTATAAAACACGGATTCCACGGTCGCGATGAATAGCCAAACCCACACCCCTAGACCCCTACGAGAGCGGCAAGCAACCCTACCAATTCTGGAGTTAGGAGACCCGGACTCGACTCCTTAAGTTGGTCTCCCACTGGACCCCAGAACCCGGTTACTTGTGCCCTCCTCCTTGGGTCTGTCCTAGTGCGGAAAAGTAAATAATATACAAACGGTGACAACTTCCGCAACCTGGAAGTGCCCCAATAAAAGAATATTACATACAAGTTTTTACATGAAAGAAAATGAAAAAAACACTCATCTCACATAAAACCCCCCGGCTATTCAAACACGACGATCCAATATAACATATCCAGCAATACATAACATCACATGTCATCAACGTAAGTAAATATGCGCATCCCAATTGTCGTTGGCATATAGCAACGAAACCGGCGATATCACATATTACACTTACGGTCACAGAAAAGAAAGCGTAAAACTACAACAGTTGGAATCCGCAACCTCCTCAGACATCGCATGCCTGACCAAATGAATTACTTAGACATCGTATGCCTAACAATTATAAACCCCGCATTTTAGTCTCATCATTGAAAACACTTTTCAATATTAAGTCGGGCAATTCAACAAGATTCCCGACATCCTGATCGAATGCTCGTCGCAAACTTTAGTAGGCGGCTGCACCCCTGATACCGTCGACGAAGTGCACCAAGACGGAACACCGCTGCCGCGAGCACCCGAACGGATGCTTTCGGCGACGGGGTTCTCCTACAGTCACTTGGTCGGGGCTATGGAGTGAGGCTGTCTATTAAGTTTACCCGGCGAGTATCCGCGTACACTACGTGATTGCGACGGACTTTTGATCACATCAAAATTCCGTGGCAACCGATCAAGTGAGACTAAACTGCTATGTTTATAACATTCATTCAGTTATCTCATAACTCATTGTGAATTCCAATTATTGTATCCCATTCCAGATAAATAGAAAATGTTAAACTTTCCGATCGAACAATCGAACACCCAATTTTTCCCGATACAGATCAACACATGAAATAAGTCTAACAACATTCAGTTCGTGCCTCAGTACCGACGGTCCAGCCGTAGAAAGGTCAAGCCAACGCCTCACATGTGGCACGCCGTACTGCCCCAAACTCGAAGGTTCAAAGGGCAGTTCAAGACGGTCACATAATCGAGTTAAGGTTTGTTGTCTTCTAGAGGGACCATCACGTTACTTGCACTACTTAGAACGTCGTTAAACTACGGAAAAATCCAACACTTGAAAATTTCCCGACAGGGGAAAAATTGGGTATTTATATCCGGTCGAACTTTTTAACATATTCAAAAATTTATCCAGAAAGCCACACAGACAAAATTTGATAATCCGATCGAAACACCGAATCTCCAAAACAACTGCAGGAAATTCAACTCTTGAAAAATTATTAAAAATACCCAGGAAAACCAGCACTGTTAAATAGGAGTTACTGTGCAAACATCACCTCACAAAACGACAAAAATGCCGCGGTTCCGCCGCACGAGCCAAGCTCGTGCCGCGGAAGCGCGGCGCTTTAATGGAATTAGGGTTACGAATTGCACAGTTACTCATATATTTTCCTGCTGATATTTCTACATATTTTTAATACTGAAAAATCCCTGTTTTTAGAAAAAGTACAGAGAGCACATTTGAGTTGGGGTTTCGGGTTCGTTCGGGTTTCAAACTTCGTCTGGACTTCGCCTAAGGCTCTAGCTAGGCTCTGATACCACTGTAGGGTTCCTAGGCACCCCAAGGAGGTCTCACAAGGTATCAACCATGCCAATTTCAAATTTTTAACGGTGCCGAGAAACCCTAATACGGATCGTTGGCTAGATTTCTAGGCGAAAAAGCTAACTAGTTAACACTTAACTAAAAGGTACGGAAATACAACCTTTGTAGATCCGGTCCTCCACCTCCACGGCTCCGAGATGAGGTCCTCTCCGCTGTCCAAATCAAATCCGGGCTCTAGCGTCGGCTTCATCGGAGAATGGACGGGCTAGGTCGTCGACGACGTGCCGAAGTTGATCTACGTCGAAGCATCACTAGATCGAGCTCCACCTTCACCAAGTCTTGAAAACTTGTGAAGGAAACACACTCTACTACTTGGCAAGAGGTAGAGGATGAAGAAATAGGAAGTGGGTAGACTTTAGAATTGGATTTCTCACTCTTTATCATCAAACACCATTGATGACCTCAAGCTTTTCTTCTTGAGTTCAAGGAAGAAGAAGAAGAAAATGATATGATTAGTTATTATGAAAAGAATAATAAATTTATTCTTATCATAATATTAACCTAAGTTAAGTGTAGAGAATTGACCAAGGTTAAAGAATGGTTAGGGTTAAGGAGATGAGACAAAAATGGTGACATAATGAAAGCTTCATGAAGCTTCATGTTGAAAACAAAACTAGCCACCATTTTTGACTTCTTTTCCTTTTCTCATTTATCTTTTAAATGCAAATGAAAAGATAAATGAATGAATAAAAGAAAACCCTAATCATTTACTTAACCTAGGTTTAATTCATTACACTTAACAAAAAGATATGTATCATCAAACATGATACAATCAAGTGCACAAAAAAATATATCGCATATACAATGCGCACATCCGAGTGAGAAAATCCATTTAAAGTGAACCGATACTAGTTAATGCAAAGTAATATATCAAATATATAATTATGCATTAAATCATTAAATCAATACTTGATTCAATGATCCGGTCATGTCGCATATAACCGACCAGTATCCTATGTATCGGCTTATCGAATCAACCTTTGATTCGATAACTAGGGTATATCGCATATAACCTAATCGATACATTCATCGCGAGAATAGAATACGGTATCACATACACGCATTATTCTCGGTCCCGCACATATCTCATATGCGCTCCTATTTCGTTTCGCTTGAGCCAGGAAACCTCTGTGTAGGACTCTAAAGACTTGTCAATACGCCGGCAGCACGCGATGATCATATCAAACACCCACAAGCCGCAAGCGGTCTGCTAAACGTAACGGCCACCCAGGTATTGAGCGATCTGAAGATCGACGAGCAAGCCCGCTCACACTCCAGTGAATCCGACCAGTAACACTACCGTACAGTCCGGTCTGATCGTCTGATATGTCGCATATCTCGCCTAGGGGTGGTAAACGTCAGACCCCAATAGCTCGATAAGTCATGTCGATATGAGGTCTATAACAATTCGAGAAACTACTGGTAACACTTACCAGTAAATCTCAGCAACCCTGGCCAGGGATTTCCTGTTATAGCCAATCGAACACAGCACAACATCAACCCCCTATACCGAGAGAGACGAATCCCCTCCTATCGCTCATTGCCTCCATGTGACTCGGGACTGTACCCAAAAACCACCGTTTTGCACGCCCTCTTGGACGTGGTAAGATGGAAATCAAAGCACAGTGGGAACCACACAAGACTCTATGACGATCTCGGGTCAACAGACTACTCTGTACCAGTGTCACCAGAGAACTGCCATCTGACGTGAGGTATAATACCATCTGGGAGTTCTCGGCGAGTCCGTCCAGTGTACCCAGTCTCTACTGAGCACCCGTATATCATCTCTGATGTCAAACACCAATGGATATGGGATCATCCATCGCCCATCTGTATGGGTCGAGAAGGTATACGCTAGTCTACTCTGGTATATCGATGCCCCGTCTCGATACACCCACGACTAGGGACATTGAAGGATGTACTCATGGACTACCATGTCCCCACTAGTATGATCCGCATCATAGTCCAGGTAGTCAAGCACACATCCTAAGGGCTTTACCAACATGTAACAGAGAGACAATCAGTATACACGTTAAGGTAAAGTTCAACCAGATAGCATACTATCATGTCGAGCAAGAAAGTCATCCTTATATATGTCCCAGCATCCACTACAATATACATCCTATGTACAGTAATGGCCTCTAGGGCATACATATAACTAACAAGTGCAAGTAGGAAATTGTTGGATATATATATGCCCTAGAGGCCTTCATTGTATAGGTTGCTAGGGATATGTATGTACATGACAATCTTGCTTGATATGATAGTACGCTATTTGGTTTGTCTTTATCTTAACATGTGATATATTTTACTTTGTATTTCATATATTGTATACATGTTGATAAAGCCCGTAAGCTGTTTTCCTGACTACCGGCGTTATGATGGTAGTCATACTTATGGGAGCTGGATGGTCAATAGGCACATCCTTAAATGTCCCTAGTCGCAGGAGTATCGAGACTGGGCATCGATGCTCCAGAGCAGACTATTGTATACATATCTAAACCCTGACGAGAGGCGATGGATTGGTCTCGCAGCCGTTGGTGATGTGCACCTAAGATTTTATACAGATGCTTATTGGGTGTGAGTACACCGGACAGGACTCGCCGAGAACTGACTAGATGGTATTATACCTAGCGCCGGATAGCAGTTCTCAGGTGACATGTGTGCAGATAGTCTGTCGACTTGAGATCGTCATTTGTCTCGTGTGAGTTCCCACTGTGCTTTGATTAGTACCCTACCACGGCTCAAAAGAGTCGTGCAAACAGGTTTTAGTTGGGTACAGTCCCGAGCCACATGGAGGCAGTGAGCGACTGTCAGGGATTCGTCTCTCCCGGTATAGGGAGTCAATATCGTATTGTGATTAGTTGGTCATTACCATAAGTCCCTGGGCAGGGATGATTGAGAATTACTGGTGGACAGACCAGTAGATTCTCGGATGGTCTTAAGCCACCCTGACACGACTTGTACGGTTATTAGGGGTATGACATTTTACACCACCCTAGACCTTACATGCGACACTCTCAGACGAACAGACCGTACTGCATGGATATTGTCACGGACAGGCTCAGTATGGGTTACGGACGAGTTCGCTCGTCGGCTTCCTTTTCGACACATACCTGGGTTGTCGTTACGTACAGCTAGTGCCACTGACGGACTTGTGGTTAAACCCACTGCCAGCATACTGTCGAGTCTTTAGAGTCCCACACAGAGGGTTTCCCTGGATCGGGCGAGATGACGTAGAGGCCGTATGGTTTTACGGCAGGGTTTCAATCGCATACGTGTACTGGCTACACGGATGATGTTTGGACAGATAATACTAGTGGGCTTGGTTTAAGCCGGATCCTAGTATTATGTTATTGGATTATACTTGTCTCAGTGTATCCATATTTTTTGGAATACGGATACGGGTATGAAAATACGGTGAGGGAATTCTTGTAATTTTGCAAGAATGAGCTTCTAGAAGGAGACACCTCATTATAGTTTTATCCTTTTTCCATAAAGGATTAATGAGGTGGATATTAGGAGATTTTTTAGGAATGGGTTGTAAGCATCGATTTAGAATTGTTTATTCACTTTGGAGCTACTATTCAAGCATGGTTGTTATTTATGTGATTAAATAATTCCATGGTTGAATTATTAGCCAAATACTTAGCCATTCTCACAACTCATTCTCTACTTATTCTAAAAAATGCATTCTCTCACCTAGGTTTTCTCCTCTCCTTCTCCCTCAAGCTCATACACTCACATGTGTTGTGAAACAATGAGCTTTGAGATAAAATAGTCCATTACACTCTCTCTACTTCTACTTAGTGATCTTTCTTAGCAAGTTAGGTTACCAAGTTACCTCCTTTGAGGTTGGAGCTTGACTATAGGCCCTTGGGTGGATTCATCTTCGACAAAAAGAAGACCGGAAACCGAGTTCATTCAAAAGTCAAGAATAAGCCAAAGCAATGAGATCAAGAAGAAGAAGCTTGAACCAAGGAGCAAGGAACCAATTGAAGGACTGAAGGACGAGACACGAGGGTATAACTTCTCAACCTAGTAGTTAGCACTCTCTAGTAGTTTAGTTTTGTTAGCTAAGGTTTAATCAAGATCCAAAAGGTGGAACAAGTCTATGTTGCAAAGCAAAAACAAGTTTTTTCTTGTGATAAAACCGTTTTTAAAGTATTCTGCCTCCCCGCGAGCCGTGGGGTGTGCTACATAGACTTACAAGCTAAACTAATAAAAGCCTAAAAAACACTCCTTTTAAAATTCACTCGATTCTACAACGATATCAAGTTCATTACGCAAAGCGTTTTCTTAAAAACCTGTTATAGCCCTCCGTCATTTCAGATAAGTAGTATTTAGTATTCGTGCTGCGTTTGTTGACCTTGTCAGGGCGTAGTGTGCGGTAGCTGATTAGTGCTTATCTGCAAAGCATATGATGCGATTGGATTAGGGTAGTCGTGCGGCCTTGTTGACCTTGTCAAGGGTCGTGCAGGTGAGTTTAATTCAATCAGGAAATGACGGGTTGAACTTGATTTGCAGTCTATAGTTTGTTGACCTTGTCAAGGTCATATATCGCTTGGGGCAGAGTATTATCAGAATTTCAAGTGTTGAAATTTTCAATGAGATTGCATACCTTCTATGAGATAGTTGGATCCCGATACCCAGTGTGAGTAAGAGTTACTCCTGGGAGAGTTTTACACATTACAATTAGCCGATCGAGTTGGTGTCTAGAAAGGTATTAACGGGGTTACGTCCCTGGGAAAACGAGGTTTATTTTAATTAGGTCCATGCGAAAGCACGGGGAACCTCCCTCAAAGTACCGACACTGGCCTGGCCGAAAGATTGGCGAAATTGTGGGGTGTAATTAATCCCGGCTAGTCTTACCTTTTAGGGTTTGAAGGAAGATTTGATAAAAACAGAGGGAGCTATCCTGATTAGATAAAATAATAACCAATCTGATCTTGCAAGAGCGTACGCATAGTGTTTTCTTCTCTCTCTCTCTCCTGGTAGCGACCATATCACACCTTAATCAAGATAATAATATGGATGTATTGACCGAACCTGATTATTATACTGAGCAGGAGAACGTTGGTTCTGTTCTTTCTTATAATTATTATAAGACTGAGCAGGAAAAAGGGGAATATCCGGACTCCCATGCCACCCAATCGAAGAAAGTTCATGTTGATGCATCTTCTTCGGGTGTGTTCATTACCGAGAATTGTTTTTCAGTATCCTCTATGTCCTGGGTATGTGATACCGGATCAGGATCCTGCATATGTAATATGTTACATGGGCTACAGAAAGGTAGAGAACTGAGATTGGGTGATATGTCTCTAAATGTTAGAGAATGGTGTAATTGTTGCAGCCAAATTAGTTGGCAGATATCACATTGTATTACCAAATGGTAAATACATTGATTCTGAACAAATGTCATTAGATACCGAATCTGATATACAACATTATATCAGTTTCTTCATTAAGTTAAAGAAAGATATAATTGGGTATTGGAGGATAATGTTGTGAACAATTTCCTGAATCAAGAGTTGATTGGATCAGGCACGTTATGCAATGGCATATACATTCTAAATCAAACCACAGTTCAAAATATGTAGAACACACACAAGAGGAGTAGTTAAGAAATGAACGAATCCTTCTTGTGGTATTGTAGACTAGATCATATCAATGTGACACGACCAGCTAAGTTACATAAGGATGAATATGAGAATCTGTTCGAATTTTCATTTTATGATACTTTCCAGTCTTGTTTGAAAGGTAAAATGACCAATACTCCGTTTACTGGAAATAGAGAAAGTGTTAGTGAACTTTTGGGATAGATACATGATGATGTATACAGTCCTATGTCTACAAATGCCAGGGTTGGTTCTTTGTACTGCATTACATATATAAACGATCTATCTCTCAAGATTCGGACATATGCTCCTGTTGAAACACAAGTCTGAAACTTTTGAGAAATTCAAGGAATATAAGCTTGAAGTTGAGAACCAGACGAGTAGAAGTATTAAAGTCCTTCGATATGATCGAGAAGGTGAATACTTGCGCATGGAGTTCCTGGAGTTTCTAAAAGGAGAATCCGATTCTCTCTCAGCTTACTCCTTCGAGTACACCACAGCACAACGGTGTACCGGGGCGGAGGTATCGCACCCTATGAGATATGGCGCACTCTATGATGAGTACTGCTGAGTTACCTATTTCTTTTTGGGGGTTATGCACTTGAGAAGCTGCATACCTATTGAATAGGGTTCCATCCAAATCAGTGCCTACCACTACATATGAGATATAGAATGGGAAGAGACCATGTCTTAAACGAGTTAAGATATGGAGTTCTCCGGCCTATGTTGAAAAGAAAAGGCCGGACAAGCTCGAGACAAGGTCAGTTCTTTATAAGTTTGTTAGGATATCCCAAACATTTGCGAGGGGATATCTTCTACCAAACCGAGGAGAAAAAGGTGTTTTGTTTCTCAGCATGCCACCTTTTTAGAATAGGAATTTCTTATGAAGAAATTTATGGTCATGAGGTAGAACTAGAAGGTGTTCCAACTAAACAAACTGACAGCTGATGATTTGGTGAAACCAAAGGATTCAATAGTTTCCAACGAACCTCAGCCTCTCCGCGAATCTGGTAGGGTTCCTCATCCACTTGAGAGATACTACGGTCTTCTCGGTGACAGTGGGAGCGAGGATTGCATCATGGTAGATGATGGCCCAACTAGGTTCAGGCAGGCCATCACAAGTGGAGACTTTGCGAAATGGCTGGATGCTATGCAATCAAAGATGAAATCCATGTACACCAACAAAGTATGACTTTGAATTTTGCACCAGAAGGGGTAAAACCCATCAGGAGCAAATGGATCTTGAGAAGATTCTTGGTGTAGATGGAAAAGTTTAGACTTTCAAAGCTATGCTTAAGTCCACCAGGATTAGAGCATGCATCGCGGAGTTGGAACATCTTTTTTTATGTGGAAGTCAAATAGTTTGACTTCATCAAAAAGGTAGATGAACCTTGTATATACAAGAAGGTTGTAAAGAGTAAGGTTGTTTTCCATGTATTGTACATAGATGGCATACTCTTGATAGGAAAGGGTTTCCTATGCTACACTCGGTCAAGCTTCTCTTATCACGGGGATTCTCCATGGAAGATCTGGTTGATACCTACTACATCTTGTGGATTATGATCTATGGTGATAGATCTAAGTGGATATTGGAAGTGTCCCAAATCTAAGTATATTAACACCATATTAAAGGGGTTTAGTATGGAAGATTCTAAGCGTGGTGGTTCGCCCACTTACTCATGGATCCCTCTCTCCAAAAAAATATGTCTTCCAAGACTGATTTAGAGAGAGCTCGCGTGCAAGGGATACCCTATGCTTCGGTAGTAGGCTCTATCATGTATGCGATGTTATGTACCAGACCAGATGTAGCTAACTCACTAGGTGTAGTGATCAGGAATCAATCGGATCTTGGGAGAATCACTGGACAGCTGTAGAGGAGATTCTTAAGTACTTGAGAAGCACTAAAAGAATGTTCTTGATCAAGCTTCCAGAGTGATAAGATCGACTGAAAGTCAGTCAAAGGCATCGTGTTTACTCTCAATGGAAGGACGGTATGTTGGAAGAGTTCCAAGCTAGATACCGTGACATGCTAGATGATAAAGGCTGAATGCATCGCTACCAACGATGCTGCCAAAGTGGCTGTGTGGACATTTCTTGTTCATGAGATGAACATGGTTCCTACCATTGAGCGTCCAATAACTATTATTATGACAACAATGGAGTTATGGCCTTGGCCTAGGAAAGCAGGCCCCACCAGTGTTCCAGACATATTCTGAGGATAGTATCACCTGATCAGGGAGATGGTTGATCTCCAAGGGATCGAGGTGAGGAGAGTTGACGCGAAGGAAAACACGGCGGATCCACTCACAAAGGCCTTTCTATAGAGAGACTACTATAGGACGTTAAGTATGAGATACTGCAACAAATGACCTTAGTGCAAGTGGGAGATTGTTAGTTATATGTATTTCCTAGAGGCCATTCCTGTAAATGTGATGTATAATGTAGTGGATGCTTGGACATATATAGGGAAGACTTTCTTGCTCGACAAGATAGTATGCTATCTGGTTGCACTTTATCTTAACATGTACACTTATTGTCTCTCTATTACATGTTGATAAAGCCCTTAGGATGAGTACTTTACTACCAGGATTATGATGCGGATCATATTAGTGGGGACAGGGTAGTCGGTAAGTACATCCTTCAAATAATCCTTGTCGTGGGAGTATCGAGACAGGGCATCGATACTCCATAGTAGACTAGCGTATGCGCTTCTTGACCCATATGATGGGCGATGGATGATCCCACATCCATTGGTGTTTGACATCAGAGAAGGTATACGGGTGCTCAGTGGAGACTGGGTACACTGAACAGACTCGCTGAGAACTCTTAGATGGTATTATACCAATCGTCAGATAGCAGTTCTCTAGTGACACTGGTACAGGTTAGTCTGTCGACCCGAGATCGTCATAGAGTCTTGTGTGATTCCCACTGTGCTTTGATTTCCACCATACCATGTTCAAGAGATCATGTAGAAAGGTGGTTTTTGGGTACAGTCCCGAGTCACATGGAGGCAATGAGCGATAGGAGGGGATTCGTCTTTCCCGGTATTGGGGGTTGATGTTGCGCTATGCTCGATTGGCCATAACAGGAAATCCCTGGCCAGGGTTGCTGGGATTTACTGGTAAGTGTTATCAGTTGTTTCTTGAACCCTTATGGACCTTGTATCGACATGACTTATCAGGCTATTGGTGTCTGACATTATACCACCCCTAGGCTGTGATATATGACATATCAGACGAAGAGATCGGACTGTACGGTAGTGTTACTAATTAGATTCGCAGGAGTATGAGCATGCATGCTTGTTGATCTTCTGATCGCTCAATACCCGGATGGCCGTTATGTTTAGCAGACCGCTTGCGGCTTGTGTGTGTTTGATATGATCATCACCTACTACCGGCGTATTGATGAGTCTTTAGAGTCGTACACAGAGGTTTCCTGGTTCATACGAAACGAAGTAGGAGCACATATGTGATTTGCGCGGGACCGAGATTATAGCGCGTATGTGATACTGCATTCTATTCTCGCGATATGTAATATCAGTCCGTTATATGTGATATAGCCGGGTTATCGGATCAAGTATTGATTCAATAAGTTGTTACATTGATATTAGTCGGTTGTATGTGATATAGACGGATTATTAAATCGAGCAAGCTTGTTCATTTGTTTATGTGAACCCTTACTAGAGTTCGGGTGTTCACTACTTGGAGCGAAGGGACTACTACACGAAGCTTTAGAAGTGAAGGACCGGTCTATAAAGGTTGTATTCCTCATTCACTTGTATGAAAAGTTGTTTGAATGTTGTATTTTTTAATTCTCTAGTTAAGATTCTAGGGTTAGGGTTCTTTAGAACGGAAAAAATTTGAAAACGGCATGGACGATGCCTCCCGAAACCTTGCTTCCGCCCTACGGAACCCTCCACTTCTTCCACACCATAGGCAGGTGCCGAAAGGTAGGGAAGAAAGAAAACCATTTAGCCTACGTGTGGTGTACAGAAACTAATAAGTAAAGACAAAATAAAAGGATTAGAAAGAGGGTAAAGTAAATTGTGACTGCTATCATTCATGACAAAACCACGTATATCATCGCCACTCCTACTTCACCTTTGAATTTCTCTAGAACACCCGGTGTCACTACGAAGATCCGTATTTATTGGATAATCCATCGTATAGTTACATACGAACTCGAAGGAACTTGTTCCAATTCTAGGATGGATTCTGGTTTAGGAGAAATAGAATAAGGATTATTCTTTTGTCTTTTATCTTTGCCTTATCTCAGGTTGCGAGATTTGGAGAGTACACCTATTACTCTTATTGGATAGTCTTCTTCCAAACCATAGGCTAGTGCCGCACGTTAGCGAAGGAAGAAAACCATTTAGCCTAAGGAAGGTGTACAGAAGGTAATGAGTAAATTCAGATAAAAGGATTTGGAGAGATGGAAAGGAAATATACGGCTACAGTCATGAATCTGGATAATGGAAGAGGCATTACTAAGAATACCCGGCTACCCATTTGAAACATTTTCACGTTTCAGTTTCACTATGCGTTGTTAATTAAAACTGATTTCCTAATTAGATCCTTACTCCAGGGTATGTATTTACCAGGTTTGATTCTCACATCTGTATAGTTTTACAGATGATGAGTGGGAGTAAGTTATTGGAAATTAGGTGATTAAATCCTCATTATATCGGAATTCGTCGTAATTAGTGATGTTTGAGGAAATCGCCTAGGGTTTTGCCTGACGATAAATATTTGGTTTTGAATATCCGTTGTTATGCACCAATTTCAAACCGATATATCTATACGTTTATTTTATAAAGTGAGATATTACTTTTTGAAATTATGTCCATGACATATACCTATATTAGTTGAGGATTGGGTAAGGAGCATTAAACAGCGGTGTAATTCTTCTTAACCATGGTACAGTTTTCAACCTACGACGCACTGGGTTTGAGTTATTCAACTTAAGGGATTTATACAAAGTATTGTATGTTGTCCAGTGTCCATTAGGACAAAGGGGTTGGTGCTCGTGCTATATTCTGTTTACTTGCGACTTCTCCAGTTTTAGACAAGTATTTCGTAGAAATATAAGGTCCAAGTTTTGAGAAGTTATAGGTACAAGAATAAAGTAGAGAACCATGTGCTGCAAATATCAGGATTCTTCATGGTGATCGAAGATGTAGATACTAGTGTTTGGTATTCAGTTAATAGTAATAGTTTTGAGAACTTGCTTCTCTTTCAGGTTACTCATATTTGGATGCAATCCTAAGTTGAGTAATGCTGATCAGTCTCTTTCCATTTAGTTAACATGCACTGGAGAAATCTATATGATTTGAATTTGGTTCCAATTAAATCAGTTCCTCTGTTTCTATGTTATATATAGAATGGTTCATATTTTAACTATGTTATGGTATATGGAGTTGTCCGGCTTATGCTTAAAACCAGACTCTGGATAACTCAAGGCACGTTTCTGTAATAGCAGTTTGTGGGTTATCCCGGGCTATGACGAGGGTTAACTTTCTACCATCTGGAATATCAATAGTGATATTGTTCTTGACTCGCGACAGTTTTAGAAAAATGGATTTTTTCAGAAAATAGTAGTCGGAGTATGGTAGAACTGGAAGTGATTCCAGAACCACAATCAATTACTAAAAATTTAATAGAATCTAAACATTCAATCGGGATTGACATTCCATTAGCCACTCCGCAGATATGGTGGGTAACCTTAGGCACCCGAGAGGTACTTCGGTATCCTCAAAGACGGTGACAGGGAGATTCTTGTTTACCCAGACATGCCATTACTGCTGTTTTAGACTAAGAGACCCGGCAGAAGGATGAGTATAGCGTCGTTCTAAACTAGTTTTAGAAGTACACGTGTATATGAATCTGCCAGAGGGTTGTTGTAATCAGTGGGAGCAGCGGAAGCATAGTGGACAAGTAGATTGTGTCTATTTATAGACTAAAGCGAGTATAGCGGAGATAGATCATCTATTTTTGATGTGACAGTCATGGGCTATGACTTCATCAGAATAGGAGATGGATCTGTTAAGAACGTAGTAGCGTGTGATGTCCTGGTATTTGGATGACATACACTTTATAGGAAGTATAATTCCTATACTACGATCGGTTATACTGTGGTTGCCACACAGTGGTTTCTCTACATAGAATATGGATATTATATCAGGCATTCTGGTTACTGGATCTATGGTTTTAGATCTAGATTTAGGTAGTTTCTCAATATGGATACTTTGACACTATTCTAAAGTTGTTTTAGAATGGACGACTCCTGGCATGGTGGTGTACCTGCAGGTGATGGAGTCACCCTCTCTAAAGGTGTCTTACAGATTAAAGGGGAGAGGGATGTGCATGATTAGCATATCACTTGCTTAGGCAATTGAGTCAATCATGAGATGTCAAGTACCACACTAGATGTTGTTTTTGCACTAGCTGCAATAAGTTTATATATTAAACAAATCTTGGAGAAACGATCGGAAGCTGTTTATGAACGTAAGTGGATGTTCTAGGGATTCGGTGACGGCAGCCTCCTTCGGAAGACGGTTATCATTCCAGGCTTTCAAGGTGACCTGGATGACAGAGTGACTGTCAGAGTTATAGTTTTCCCTCTTTTGAGGGGCAGTAGTTTGGACAGGTGGTCCAAGCGGATACTGAGGAAGGCATGGTGCAGGATACTGATTAAATTCAGTGGACGATACAGTCTTAGAAGTTTTGCTGGATTTGGAGTTCATTTGTGAACTGGGTCCCATCAAATATCCAGACATATTCTAAGATAGGTATTGCTCATTTCGGGAGAAGGTTTTCTCCGTGAACTTAAGATAAAGAGAGACATAAAAGGAAACATTGGAGCGGATCCACTCACTGAGGCTATTTCTCGAACGCAATAGTTTTACAAACGAGCTTTATGAAACTGATTAGTTGAGAAGTTGGGTGTTCGGTATCACACGGGCTGTGAGTATGCGATACCACAATAATTAGCCTTAAGTGCAAGTAGGAGATTGTTGGCTATAGTGCCCTCAAGTCAATTATTGGATCGCAGACACGTGATTGCAATGATTGAGGGAGGACCCATACCGGTAGAACAGACTTACTCGAGATGATAGTATGCTATCTGGTTTGTCTTTATAATCGTGTGCATGCTTTAGGTGATATTAAAGATCACTATTACATGTTGATAGAGCTCATAGGATTCTTGCTTGACTATCGGCAGTATGATGGAAATCATATACGTGAGAGTTGGGTGGTCTATAAGCATATCCTTAAAATGTCCCTAGTCGTGGGAGTTTCGAGACTGGGCATCGATACTCCAAAAGTAGACTAGTGTATACTGATCGAGACCCCGACGAGGGGCGGTGGCCGGTCACACAAGCCATTGGTGTTAGTTTGTTCACCTAAGATGTATACATGTGCTAATTGGGTTATGAGTACACCGGACGTACTCGCTGGGAACATGCTAGTTGGTATTATACCTATTGTCAGATAGCAGTTCCCTGGTGACATGCGTACAGATTAGTCTATCGACCTAAGATCATCATTTGTATCGTGTGAGTTCCTACTGTGCTTTGATTACTACCCTACCACGGCTCAAAGGAGTCATGCAAATAGGTTTTAGTTGGGTACAGTCCCAAGCCACATGGAGGCAGTGAGCAGATCGTCAGGGGATTCGTCTCTTCCGGTATTGGGGGTTGATGTCATGGAGTGCATGGGTGGCCATCACCAGAAATCCTTGGCCAAGGTAGTCGAGAATTACTGATTCAGATCAGTAGTTTCTTATGTGGTGATAGGTTTCATACCGACACTAAATGTCGCGTTATTAGGGGTCTGACTTTATCCACCCCCTAGACTCGATATGCGATACTCATAGACGACCGGACCGGACTGTACGGATATTGTCACTATCAGGCTCAGTAGGGTTTCAGGATGAGTTTGCTCGTCGGCCTCCTTTTCGCTCAATACCTGGATAGCCGTTACGTACAACTAGTTCCACTGATGTGCTTGTGGTTAAACCCACTGCCCGCGTATTGATGAGTCTTTAGAGTCCCACACAGAGGGTTTCTCTATTTCGGGCGAAACGTTGTAGAGGCCGTATGGTTTTATGGCAGGGTTCGATCACATACGTGTACTTGTGCACGGATAATGTTCGGATGGATAATACTGGTGGGCTTTTTTTTTTAAGCCGGATCCTAGTATTATATTATTGGATTATTTTCATCTCGTAGTATTCGTTGTTAGTTATATGTATGCCCTAGAGGACATTACTGTACATACGATGTATATTATAGTGGATGCTTGGACATAAAGAGGGATGATTTTCTTGCTCGACATGATAGTATGCTATCTGGTTGCTCTTTATCTTAACATGTACAATGATTGTCTCTAAAATACATGTTGATAAAGCCCTTAGGATGAGTACTTGACTACCAGGACTATGATGCAGATCATACTAGTGGGGACAGAGTAGTCGTTAAGTACATCCTTCAAATGTTCCTAGTCGAGGGTGTATCGAGACAGGGCATCGATATACCAGAGTAGACTAGCGTATACGCTTCTCGACCGATATGATGGGCGATGGATGATCCCATATTCATTGGTGTTTGACATCAGAGAAGGTATGCGAGTGCTCAGTGGAGACTGGGTACACTGAACGGACTCGCCGAGAACTCCCAGATGGTATTTTACCTCACGTCAGATGGCAGTTCTCTAGTGACACTGGTACAGGTTAGTCTGTAGACCCGAGATTGTCATAGAGTCTTGTGTGATTCCCACTGTGCTTTGATTTCCACCTTACCACGTTCAAGAGAACGTGCAAAACGGTGGCTTTTGGGTACAGTCCCGAGTCACATGGAGGCAATGAGCGATAGAAGGGGTTTCTTCTCTCCCGGTATAGGGAGTTGATGTTGCGCTATGCTCGATTGGCCATAACAGGAAATCCCTGGCCAGGGTTGCTGAGATTTACTGGTAAGTGTTATCAGTAGTATCTCGAACTGTTATGGACCTTACATTGGCATGACTTATCAAGCTATTGGGGTCTGACGTTACACCACCCCAGGCTGTGATATGTGACATATCAGGCGAAGAGACCGGACTGTACGGTAGTGTTACTGATTGGATTCACAGGCGTAAGAGTAGGCTTGCTTGTTGATCTTCTGATCGCGTAATACCTGGGTGGCCGTTACGTTTAGCAGACCGCTTGCGGCTTGTGGGTGTTTGATATGATCATCACCTACTGTCTGCATATTGACGAGTCTTTAGAGTCCTACACAGAGGTTTCCTAGCTCAAGTGAAATGGAGTAGGAGCGCATATGTGATATGTGCGGGACTGAGATTAATACGATATGAGATACCGTATTCTATTCTCGCGTTTTGTGACATTCGTCGGTCATATACGATATAGCCGGGTTATCGGATCAAGTGTTGATTCGATAAGTTGTTACATATAGTATTAGTCGGTTACATGTGATATAGCCGGATTATTAAATCAAGATTTGATTTGATAATTTAATGTATAATTATATATTTGATATAGTATATTACATTAACTAATATTTAGCTCAGTAATGATTTCTTTTCTCACTTTATGTGCACATTGTATATATGTGATATGTATATTTGTGTACATGTATTGTGTCATGCTTGATGATACATACAAGATGGGTGTATAAGACTTATACAATGCTAAGGTTAAATTAGGATTTTGATTATTTCTTAAGTTATTACAAAAGGGAATTGACTTGGTCAATGTTTTCAAGCTTGATGAAGCTTGTAGAACTTTGACCCTTAGGATATTTTTCTTGATCCAACCCTTAACCATAGCCTTGGGTTTATTCTCTAGACGAGTTAGGCATTAGAGTTTAACTCAACCATAGGTGCAATAATTCATTTGGATGAATTATTTCATGTGAGATATTCTTCTTCTTCTTCTTCAACAAAAGCTTTCTAGCTTCAATGGAGTTTGAGAAAAAGTGTGAGAAAATGAAATCTAAAGTGAGCCCACTTCCTACTTCATCATCCTCTACTACTTGCCATTGAGTAGAGTGTGTTTGCTTCACTAATTCCATAGTTAGTGAAGAGATCGCTTGGTTTAGTGTCTCCTCGACGTAGATCATCTTCGGCCACGAAGTATTCGAAGCAAGCACGTTCGTTTCTTCAAGGGAACCACTCTAGAGTCCGGAGTTCATGATCGCAGCGAAGGGGACTACTATACGGAGCAATTTGAAGTGAAGGACTGGTCTACAAAGGTTGTATTCTTTGCTCACTATAACTTGCAAAGTGTTTGCATATGTTTTCGTATTATTTCTAGTTAACGATTCATGGTTAGGGTTAGCTATAACGACAAAAAATTTGAATTTGGAATGGACGATGCCTCCCGAAACCTTGCTGCCGTGCTAGGCAACCCTACATTTGTATTCTTTCGGAATACGAATGCGGGTATGTATATACAGATAGGGGTATTCTTGTAATTCGTTACAAGTTTACTTTAGTAGATGCCATTTCTTTTCTTGTGATAAACATTTAGGTTAAATGTTTAATTATTGTGGAAGTGTGAGTCATGGTTCATGCATGCACTTGGTGACTCATGGTAATGAGTCATGAGGTGATTCATTGTGACATGGATAGTTTTTGTTGTAGCCAAGATTTTGTGTGAGATATTTTGTAGTGAGATGGCTGTTGATTTTCAAGTGAGGATTTTCTTTAAGTGCTCACCAAATATCACACACAAAAGACTTAGCAAAAAAACAACACAAGAAAGAGCAGCCACTTCATTTTTTCTTTATTTGCTCTTTTCTTTTCTTGAGCTCACACTTTCCTCAATTGGCATCTTCTTCAACCTCCACCCTATATGTCTCATGTGTTGAGAAACCTAGGGTGTATTGAGACAAAGTAATCACACACACTCTCTACTTCATCTTGGCTATCTAGGTTAGAAAACTAGATACCCAAGTTGCTTCGGTTTTGAGGTCGGAGCCCGTATTACTAACCCTCGACATGGATCTTCTTCGATGTGGGGAGACCGGATATCAAACATGATCAAGGAAGCCACGAGGAGCTTGGGACAGAGGTTGAAGACCGAAGGACACGGATCATTTGGTATAACCTCTCTAACTCCTTTCATATAGCTATTGTAGGGTTAATGGTACGATCCGTAGATTAGGGTTCCATTAGCGCCGGTTTGTAAAAGTTTTTGTTCCGTATTTGGCCACGGATTGATACACGGGGCGCTGCTATAACCCAACATCACTAACATAAAGAACTAAGGTTCTTCTTTTGCATCAAAGATCCATGAGAGAAATCTCATTTGGCCAAAAGCTTAAGCTCTCGTAGGAGATCCAATCTCTAGTTCTCAGATCTTGGAAGGATAACTTTGGTATTCTCCTACCAGAAGATGAAAAAGATCATTAAGATTGTTCGAAAGCTGGAGTTTTGGCTTCATGAAACCTAGATTTTCATCAAGAACACATACCATCGTCTAGAACACAACAAAAAATTAGAACCTAAGTTCTAAAGATCGTAAAATTCTGATCTTTAGGAATTTTAATGATCAAAAGATCATCTTTTGTGAAAAAAACCGAAGTCTTGAATGGCTAACCTTTCTGATAGAAAAAGGCAGAGCTTAAGCTCTCAAACCCTTGTGTTACGCCACATGCAATGCACGAGTGTTAGCACCAATAGCATTTCTGCTAGGTTACGCCAGAGTTTATGCTCTCAATATTGCGCTGCACCACGTACAACACACATGCACCAACACCAAATCAACACTATGTCCCACCGAGTGCCATGCACAAAACAAAAGTGGCAACTCCTGTGCCACGTGTAATGTATGAACACTAGAGTAGCGCCGGTGCCAAGCACCTAAGAGCGCCATTCAAAACCCAAACCTAGTAAAATTGACTAAGTTTTGAATCTTAAGCTTTCCTCTGATCTAAAGATCAATAGAGAACAAAGTTCTTAATATGTGACCAAGCCATCTAGGTTGACCTAGTTCTCAAATAAGACTACGTGTCTCTAGGCAGAGCCCATTTTTCCTAAACAACTTAAGTTGACCTTAGTTCTCAAATGAGACTAACGTGTTCTTAGATCAAGCTTAAGCTTTTATATTTACTTATGGACTTCACAACGTGAGAATGGAACCATAAGTTCATTCATGTTGGCAAACTAAGCTATCAACATGGGTAATGTCAAGCAATGCTTGACCCAAAATAATACACACACACACACACGGATTTATACTAATTCGTGCCCTACGAGCAAAGATAAAGATTTGTCTCCATATACAATCCAAGGGCAATCAAAATAAAAATCAAAACACACGAGACATGAAGAAAATAGCATGGAGTGCAGAAAGTTGTTATAGTTCGCGATAACATAATTAACTATAGAGCCTTGTTCCTGTAAGAAAAATGCGTCCCCATAATCAATAAACCTCTCACACTGAGAGGGAATCTGAAGTCAAGTTACATCGATCGCATCTATTCAAACCTCCGATATATGGCACTATAATTGCTTAATTTCTTCGGAGAGGTGAATGGATCTACCCATGTATCTGCCTCCAAATTCAGGCAAGATGTTCTACTCCAGTCCGTCTCCCAGTTTTCGGCAGTAAAAAGATTCCAGTACGTTCGGTGGGACCATTTTTCTCTTTCTACTCCATACTTTGTGTGTCGTGTGTTTTTGCAAACAAATTCGTAGTTTTAGGGTTGCTCTTGGACTTCGAGGTATACTGAAACTGGTGCTGTCTTTCCTATGTAGATTTCAATGGTATACAACAATAACTTCGATTCCAAAACTGCTGCACCTTAGTTGGTCTTTTCTGGCCAAGTCATGACCTCGCTGCTCGGCATCCCAACAACCCAATTGATGCAAGAATGAAGTGGGCTCTAATTAGGATAGCTTCCTCCACTCCTCCCTACCATTAGTTCCTCAATACCAAAAGAGAAAGTTCCAAAGAAGTCAGTCTTTGATAGGCTGAATCTGAGCTCTGCAGGCTCATTTAAGAAGCCTGTGAAATCAAAGAACCCAGTCTTTAAGAGGCTAAGTCTAGCTGTCCCGGCTGCTCCCAGAAAGTCTGTCTTTGATAGGTTGGCTCCTAACGTTCCTACACTGCCGAAGAAGTCAGTCTTCAAGCGTCTGACACCTATTGAAGGTCAAGGTCCATACAGTGAGAATGATAATGAAGCTCCCAAAGCTGAAGATGTTCCCACTTCATGATATACCCGACGCTATTATTCACACTGACTAAGGCAGGCCGAGGGAATCACCCCATCAAGACTTGCTCCACTAATCCCATGCTCAACTATCGATGCAGCTATCTCAATGGAGAACAGCTTCGAGCCTCTGAGCATGGTTAGGCGAAATTCGCTTACCGTCATTTTGAATAAGTATCCACTGCATGTGGAGGCATCGAATGAGCAAAAAATAGCGCTCTCACCGCCGTGGCTTTCCTCGAGAATATACAAAGTCTGGAAGTAAGTTCGTGTCTCCGTCATCAAGCCATCTCCGAAAGCATAAAAGTTGAGGTACCAGCCAAAGGCTGACAATTCAACTCTTAAGTCTGAAGTGGTTATCCTTAAAAGACAAAAGTCTAAGAGATCCTCATCATCCAAGGTAAATCCTAAGCGGCGTAACATCAAGATTCCTAAACATGGGGCTAAAATAGTTCACACTGTGCGTATGGTATGTTCAGAAGAAAATAATGTTTCTACCGGCCATCAGCTGCATACTCAATCACAAACTCAGAGGTAGTGAGAGCTACAAGAGATAGCTATTCAAGTAGCGGCACATGTTAGCGCGTTGTCTAAATCGCGTCCGAATGATGAACAAGAAGATCCGAAAGGGAAAAGGCCCAATGTCGAATCTTTGAAACAAGCTCTTGACAAGAAAGGCAAAGAAGCGATGGAAATGACCACCAGCATGAACTAAATAGCCCTCCTCCTAAAAAATTTTGTGGATGATGGATCAACCATCAGAACCACTAGCAGAAGATTCTCCAATGGTCCCCGATGATGAGAAGGGGGATGATACAAGTCCTCTGCAAACCTTTTTAGCCATAAAAGATGACATAACCTCGAAGGCACAGCTCAATTATTACATTGCCCAACAGGTCAAGCTCCACACGACCAGCGAAGCGGCAACCAAGTTGGTCAAGACATGTCGACCATATCTAGTATGGAACGACCAGAAGCAATACCCTACGGGATATACGATCCTGAAATTCAACATATTTAGGGGAACGGGAAATCCCCATCAACATATCGCACAGTTTAAAACAATGTGCGGGAGCACCGGAGGCGATGATAATTTACTACTCTGAAAGTTCGTTAGTAGCTTGGGAGATACAGCTTTTGAATAGTACTCAGAGCTTCCAAATGACTCCGTAGAGACCTTCGCTGACATGGAGATACTCTTCACACAGAGGTTCGTCAGTGCAAGAGAGCGCACTAAAATCTCTTCTTTGATCAATAAGAAAAGAAGATCTAATGAAACATTGGTACAGTATGCCATTCGATGGCAAATATTGCTTCAAAGTGTGAGCAGCCCATTGTTGAAGCTTCAGCCATTGGGATGTTCATAAGAACCCTTGATCCATGATCGAAGGTTTACCCATTCCTGTCCTTCGCCAAATCGGCCACATACTAAGAACTCCTCAAAAAGGTGGTTCAATTAGAGAGAATTGACTAGATCTCCCCCTCTGCAGAAGGGGAATCTCGAAACAACAAGAACAAGAACAAAGCGGTGTTTATCTTTGTAACACCTTGGATTGCGATTAGTGTTAATTAAGCAATAATGCGGATTTTTAAGGAAAAGTTTACCAAATCGGGTCCCTCACATTTTATATCAATTAATTATTGTTTTATTATTATTTGATATGACTTGCACACGCATGTGCACGTTAATGTGAGTGTTAGTTAGTGTTAATTTCGTTAGGTGACCATGATAACTTAAGCAATCCATGTCCTAATTAACCTTGCCTTAACCTTCCTAAGATATTTTGGTGTATGAGAAATATCTTGTTTGGATTGAAAGAGGTAGCTAGTGAGTCAAGAGGCATTAATGGTGCATTAATGAGGTGAGGGGAGGAGAGTGAGTGTAAGGGAAAAGGGTTCACCCTACACTCACCTCTCACCAATTAATCTCTCTCACACTCTCATTCTCTCTCACTCTCAAATATTGTTCATTTACCTCAACCCCAAACTGAACCCTCACTCATTCATCACAAAAACCTTGCTAAACTTCACAAAAAATCTATGGAAAACACTTCAAATGTCTTGAATTAGCCACTTGGTTGCCTTGGAGCTTGGAAAGCAAGGATTTTTGAGTAAGAGTAGCTAGGTAATGATCTCATACTGATATTTAGGAGTTATATTGTTGTTTTGCCTTGTTGTTATGGATTGGAACACTAAAGGTAGCATTTTGTGCAAATATCGTATTTTTAGTGTCAACTTTGTGTCTCTGTGACCTGCTGTAGAACCAGGCGTTTGTTGGAAAAGTTTCCATCACAGTGGCATAGTGTTGAGGTATTGAACCCACCATAAAAACATGTGATCATCCCTTCATCTTTGGGGCGCAAATTTAATAGCTCTGGCCGCAAATTGCGGCCAGAGTGGGGGCTAGGGAGTTGAGTCTTTGTCGTGGGGTCTCCGGGATTGTTTGTGGTCTCGTAGTACTTGAACTTTCACAAATAGTTTGTGTATCGAAATCTCTGATCACTTTGCTATATTCTAGTGTTTTGGGTACGCGTGTTACATTATCCGACACGGTTCATGATCTTGTATAGCTGTTGCGCTTGGGCTGGTTTTGGTGTGTCACCACACACGTTAACCGTTAGACGAAAACTTGTGGGTCGGATTGGAGTCGGTGCGTTGGTCAAACGTATTGTGTACGTGATATTGATCGATTTCTTAGATTTGCACTGGTTATGTTTTGTATTAATAGGATTGTAGGCGGGGACTTCGGACGCTGCGACGAAGAGAAAGCAGGTGATTTGATTTACCTAGCCCGCGACTGTCGGTGAGTAGATTTAACATCTATGGGGAAATCGCCCGTATGGCATTAAGCATCAGGGCTAGATATGATATGATATGAGCCGCATGTTTATATGCATATATAGAGATGGTCCATGAACTTAATTGCATATAGTTAAGTTCATGTTGCACGAGCACCAATTGTATGCTACACACACACTGTCGGTAATTGCTATGATACACACAACACAAATATTCATATGATATACCTTGCTATTTGTTAGCGACATAGAGGCATTTATTCTTGTGCGATGGCGCATATGAAATATAGCATACCTGTACACCTACATGCTTACACATATGCCTAGCTATACCTACATGCTCACACATATACCTTGCTAGCTATATGTTCACCTTTATATGATGTTGCGTTGGATTTCGGAGAAATTAGGAACCACATGATATATTTAATAACTTGTTGCAGTTAAATAGCAGTTTTTCCTTTATATGCTCATATTACTGTTTCATGTTGCATATATTATATTTCATGGATTTCGCATTTATATATGGATTTCATATGATGTTTTCTGGATGTTTTACTCCTGGGTGTATATATCAGTGGTATGGGACACTGATATTTATGCATGTATATATATATATCAGTGGTATGGGACGCTGTTATATATATACACCTATATAATATGTATCATAATAATGATCTGTGCATGTATTCTTATTCATTACTCTATGTGAGGGGCCGATGTGCCCGATGTGAGGGCCGATGTGCCCGATATGAGGGCCGATATGAGGGAATTTGGGATTTAGATTGTCTTGATGGACACTGGTCCGCCACGACGAGGATTCCGTGAGGATGACATGTTTTATCCCATACTCCGCAATTATTTGATATGCAATCGCTTCATGTATTAGTAGTACCTGATAGAGTACCTTTCATGACTTTTGCATGTACATATTGTCATACTTATGCTATCGGATTACATGTGATAGATTATCGCTGTTAGTACATACTTGCGATTGTAGTATGATGTTATTTGCTATTCGCGAGTTGGCAACTCACCCCCGTTGTGCCGCAGGGTTTTTCAGGTCTGATCATCAGAGTGGTCGCGGTAGGGCGCCATATTATCTCTACTTTTGCGGATACCGCTACGGTTGGCTGTGAAGCTGTTTGCTATAGGTGGGTTGCGGTTATCCGATGTACATGTACATTGTGTCTTTCTTGTATCTAGCACTCTCCATCTACGACCTTCATGTATTGACTTAGAGACGAGTTGTGAGGATCGATATTGTTTATTCTTATGACTCTGGTTGTCGTGCTTGTGTGTGCCAGCTTTTATATATGTGGATTATCTCATTTCTTAGCAACGGCGTCGTATATCTGTTGTGGTGGTTGTTTCTGCCATTGGGCGAGATTTGCTTCCGTTTAGGGATGTTTTACTTTTATCTTATGTTTGTACCCGTTTCGTGGCTAGCTTTTACAAAGGAGGTGCTGTCGAAATTTTTATGTAAAATAAACTTAAGTTTAAAGTTTTGCATCGAGATTTTTAAAAAGTGTTCTATCTTTCTTTCTTGTAATGGTTTAGATTGCTGGGGTTTTTCGGTTTACTTAAATTGTGTTACGCCTGTTGACGTTACGTAGTTTAAGTGTCGGTCATGTGCCCAATTTTGGGTCGTGACAAAGTTGGTATCAGAGCGCTAGGTTTTACCTTTCGGAGTGTAGCATGACCTTGGTATGATGGAATAGGTAGCTTAAGCAGAGCGTCGTAGAGTGTGTATGTTCCGCAGCATACTTACGACACGGTGCTCCGCCTAAGTGACCTTAGGACTTATTGCTTCAAATTCCTTCCGTGATTATTTATATCCTTGTGATCCGATTTCTTTATCCTTATCGAATCCTGTTTCCATTTCCATCCTTTATGCCACCGAAGACTATGAGGGCGCAGAGAGCGGCCGCGAGGGCCGAGGTCAGAGTTGATTCGTCTGAGACGAGGACTGACCCGGGCGGTACGCCCGTTGTGCAGGAGCAGATTCTTCCACCTTCGGCAGACCATATAGCTATGCTAGGGGCTGGTATGCAGGATTTGCGCCGGATGATGAGGTCGTTAGTTGAGGCCATTCGAGCACAGGGGCAGATGGTTGTTCCACCCGTTACGGGGACCGTGTTGGTGCCTACTGTTCAGGCGGTTGTACCTACAGCTATGGAGGTGATCACCGTATCGTTATCGGAGTTCATAAGGCTGTGGCCTCCGGTTTTTACTGGCACCGATGTAGCTGAAGATACGCAGTCGTTTATCGACCGGATGGCTAGGATATGTCGTTCGCTTAGATTCTCCGATGCAAGATGGGTAGAGTTCGCGAGCTTTCTTCTGGAGGGTCTGGCCCAGAAGTAGTGCGAGTCCTTAGAGAAGGGCAGAGCAGCAGGTCTTTCTTCTATGACCTGGGCTGAGTTTGTGACGGTGTTTATTGCGCGTTTTCTTCCGCTGAGCGTCAGGGATGCTCGAGCGCGCAGATTCGAGTCATTACGCCAGACTCAGTGTATGACGGTGGCCGAGTATGATGTGCTATTTACCGAGCTATCTGTGTATGCTCCGTATTTGGTAGATACGGAGGAGATGCGGGTCAAGAGGATTGTTCGAGGCCTGCTTACCCATTTGTTCCTCGCTATCAGCGTTCAGCATTACGACACCTATGCAGCAACGGTGGACGCAGCTCTATTGGTTGAGGAGCGTTTTTCTGAGACGTCGGTTGCTCCGGAACCGAAGAGGGTTCTTACTGGTGTTTCAGCATAGAGGCAGGCGTTTAGACGTCGTGACAGTTCCCGTTCAGATACTGGGGGTAGTGGAGGTCCGGGACGAGGACAGCTTTTTAGCTCTTATTCTCAGGGGAGTCAGCAGTATTCATCTGGATGTTACCGGTGCGGAAGTTTGGGTCATCGGGTTCGAGATTGTACTGAGCTACGTGAGCGCGAGGCAGCTGTACCGCAGGTTACCTTACCACCTTCTCCACCGCAGAGGGCGTTTCCCTTTATGCCTGTTGTTGCTCCGCGTCAGACTCATGTTCCGAGAGGTCGGGGACACGGGGGTTTTGTACCAAGAGGGCGGGGTGGTAGAGGCGGAGGTCAGCCAGTCGCCGGCAGAAGGCAGGCTCGGGTGTTTACCTTGACTCATTAGGACGCGCAGGCATCTAATGCGGTGGTTTTATGTACTCTTTCTGTATTTTCTTTTGATGCACATTTTTTTTTATCCGGGATCTACGCATTCGTATGTTTCTACGCACTTCGTGCCAAGTTTGGGCCGAGAGTCGTGTTTGCTAGATCAGCCGCTTGTCGTGATATACCTGTTGGCGATTCTTTTGTCGCGCGTTACGTGTTTCGGTCGTGTGCCGTTCAGATTGGAGATAGAGAGTCGTCCGTTGATTTGATCCTTCTAGATATGTTGGACTTCGACGTTCTCCTTAGCATGGACTGGTTGGAAGCTTGTTTTGCGTCGGTGGACTGCCGTGAGAAGACAGTCAGTTTCGGTTTTCCGGGCGAATCGGTTCGGGTTGTACAGGGGGACTGTGGTGCCGCCCCTCACAGTTTGATTTCTGCCCTTTGCGCTGGTCGGCTTTTGAGGAGGGGATGCCAGGGATTCTTGACTTTCATTTGTGATACCAGGGCCACAATAGGGTCGTTGGACCGGGTTCCTATCGTGCGAGTGATTCCCAACGTTTTTCCCGATGAGTTACCTGGTTTGCCGCTAGAGCGTGATATTTGATTTGCATTGATCTGATTCCTGGCACGGGGCCTATTTCTATACCGCCTTACCGGATGGCTCCGGCGGAGCTTAGAGAGCTTAAAGATCAATTGCAACAGTTGCTTGATAAGGTACTTGTGCATCCGAGTGTTTCGCCGTGGGGAGCTCATATTTTGTTCGTCAAGAAGAAGGACGGCAGTTTGAGGTTGTGTATTGATTATCGTCAATTGAACCGAGTTACGGTGCGGAACAAGTATCCTTTACCTCGTATTGATGATTTGTTTGATCAACTCCAGAGTGCGAAACATTTTTCTAAGATTGATTTGCGTTCGAGTTATCATCAGTTGCGGGTTCAGAATGATGACATTCCGATGACTGCTTTTCATACACGCTACGGGTATTATGAAATTCTAGTGATGTCGTTCGGAATCACCAATACCCCAGCAGCTTTCATGGATCTGATGAACCGGATTTTCAGGCCGTTCCTCGACCAGTTCATTATTGTGTTTATTAATGACATTCTAGTCTACTCTAAGAGGCGGGAGGAGCATGAGCTGCACTTGAGGATTGCTTTGCAGACATTGAGAGAGCACCAGCTGTACGCTAAATTCTCAAAGTGTGCATTTTGGCTTGATAGAGTTGACTTCTTGGGTCATGTGGTGACGGGAGACGGTATTCTTGTGGACCCGAGGAAGATCGAGGCTGTGCAGCTTTGGCCCAGACCTGTATCCGTGACAGAGGTCCGCAGATTTTTAGGCTTAGCTGGTTATTACCGACGTTTCGTGCAGGATTTTTCGAGTATCGCTGCACCGCTGACCGGACTGACCCATAAGGGAGTTCCTTTTCTTTGGACTGATGCGTGCGAGCAGAGTTTTCAGCAGTTGAAGACTCGGTTGACGACTGCACCCGTTCTATTTTTGCCTTATGGATCAGGTGGCTTTGTAGTATACTGTGATGCGTCTCGAGTGGGGCTCGGTTGTGTGCTGATACAGGATGATAGAGTGATTGCATATGCTTCTAGGCAGCTGAAAAAGCACGAGCAGAATTACCCCACTCACGATCTTGAGATGGCTGCGGTGGTCTTTGCGTTGAATATTTAGAGACACTACTTGTATGGGGAGTCGTGTCAGATTTTCACGGACCACAAGAGCCTGAAGTACATCTTCCAGCAGCGGGATCTGAATCTGAGACAGCACCGGTGGATGGAGCTTGTGAAGGATTATGATTGTGAGATCCTTTATCACCCGGGCAAGAAGAATGTGGTACCTGATGCTTTGAGTCGTAGGCTCGAGGGTAGCTTTTCCTAGTTGAACGCAGTTCAGATGCATTCTTCTGCGGATTGGCAGACCTTGTGCGATGGTAGAGTACAGTTTGAGTTCACTTCCACTGGAGGACAGCTTGCTCATGTCCGCGTCGTCTGCTTCTACTGGATCGTATCCCTGAGGCGCAGCCCAGTGATGCCCGTTTTGTTGAGATTCTTGAGCTTGTTCGGCAGGGTATAGATTCGGAGTTCTTGATTGATGACCAGGGTGTGCTACGTTGCGGGACTCGCTTGTGTGTACCGGATATTGGTGGGTTAAGACGTGAGATCCTAAAGTAGGCATATCAGTCAGCCTTTAGCGTTCATCCAGGTTCCACCAAGATGTACCGTGACTTGAGAGACATTTACTGCTAGGAAGGGATGAAGCGTTATGTTTCAGACTTCATGTCGAGGTGCCTGACTTGTCAGCAAGTCAAGGCCGAGCATCAGAGACCGGCTGGAGAGTTACAGCCTTTACCCGTTCCTGAGTGGAAATGGGAGCGGATTTCCATGGACTTTGTTATGAGTCTACCGAGGACCAGTCGGGGGTATGACTCTTTTTAGGTGGTTGTAGACCGGTTGACGAAATCGGCTCATTTCCTTCTAGTGAAGACCACTTTCGGTTATGCTCAGTATGCTCAGTTGTATATGGATGAGATTGTGCGTTTGCACGGCGTTACCACATGCATTGTATCCGACAGAGTCACCAAGTTTACTAGTCGTCTTTGGCAGAAGCTTCAGGAAGCCTTGGACACCAGATTGAATTTTAGCACCGCTTTCCATCCGCAGACCGATGGTTAGTTAGAGCGGACGATACAAACTCTAGAGGATATGCTTCGGGAGTGTGTGCTTTATTTTGGTGGCAGTTGGGATCGTCACTTGCCGTTGATTGAATCCTCCTAAAATAATAGCTTTCAGGAGACTATTCAAATGGCACCTTTCGAGGCTTTGTATGTTAGGAAGTGTCGATCACCAGTCTGTGGGACCAAACTCTGTGAGAGTAGGGTTTTGGGATCCAGCTAGTTCAGGAGACTACGGAGAAGATCCAACCGATTCAGGAAAGGATGAGTGCAGCCTAGAGCAGACAGAAGTCTTATGCCGACCGTCGTCGTCGCAGACTTGAGTTCACAGTAGGGGATCATGTATTCCTACGGATTTCTTCGATGAAGTGCGTTATGAGATTTGGTAGAAAGGGGAAGCTTAGTCCCAGATTTGTAGGTCCCTTCGAGATCCTTGAGCGAGTTGGTACCATTGCATACCGTTTGGCGCTCCCGCCCAGTTTTCCGGATGTTCAACCCGTGTTCCATGTGTCGATGCTTCATAGATACCTTCATGACCCTTCTCACATGATTCAGCACGAGACCGTTCAGCTTGAGCGCGATCTTTCGTTCACCGAGCAGCCGGTAGTTATATTGGATCGACAGGTGAAGAAACTTCGATCAAAGGGCTTGCAATCTGTAAAGGTTCTTTGGCGTAGCCCGACTAGTGAGGAGATCACTTGGGAGGCTGAGAGCGAGATGCAGAAGAAGTTCCCTCATCTCTTTGAATGTACGCTTGTAAGAAATTTTAATTCGGGGACGAATTTTTCTTTAAGGGGGGAGATTGTAACACCTTAGAATGTGATTAGTGTTAGTTAAGCGATAATGCGGGTTTTTAAGGAAAAGTTTACCAAATCGGGTTTCTCATATTTTATATCAAATAATTTGTATATATATATCAGTGGTATATGACGCTGTTATATATATACACCTATATATTATATATATCATCATAATGATCTATGCAAGTATTCTTATTCCTTACTTGATATATGGATGTATCCACTCTGAGATTTGTTATAAACCGATACATGGATCACAAGTGTCGGTGTTTGACACTTAGGATTCGAGGAACGTATAAACCAATACGTGGATCACAAGTGTCGGTGTTTGACACTTAGGATTCGAGGAACGTATAAACCGTTATGTGGACCAAAAGTATCGGTGTTTGACACTTAGGATTCGAGGAACGTATAAACCGATACGTGGATCACAAGTGTCGGTGTTTGACACTTAGGATTCGAGGAACATATGTATTTATGTGTCGATGCTAGACACTAGTTTTCATGATCTTTTCGGGTGTCGATGCTAGACACTAGTTTTCATGATCTTTTCGGGTGTCGATGTTAGACACTCAGGTTCCATGAGACTTACAGGATATGAGGATTTCGTGAGGATGACATATGTTTTATCCATACTCAGCATTTATTTGATATGCATTGCTTCATATATTAGTAGTACTTGATAGAGTACCTTTCATGACTGTTGCATATACATATTGCCATTTATTGCTATCAGCTTGCATGTGATAGACCATCGCAGTACGTGCATATTTGCGATTACTTGCATATGTTATTTACTATTCACGAGTTGGCAACTCACCCACGTTGTGCCATAGTGGTTTTGCAGGTCTGACCCTTAGAGCAGTCACGACAGGGCTTCATCCTATTGTATCATCTTTTGCAGTGGATACTGCTAAGGCTGACTGTGTGCAGTTTTGCTACAGGTTGGTTTTGCGGTTATCCGATGATGCTCATTTGTATATTCGTTGTATCTAGTACTCTCCATCTATTACTTCAAGTATTGACTTAGAGACGAGTTGTGAGGGCGATATTGTATATTATTTATGACTTTGGAGGTCTTTCTTGCTGCTTCACTTTATATCATCTTTTTCTTCGCTACGGCGTCGTATATCTGTTGTGGTAGTTTTTTTCCACCTTTGGGCGTGGATTTTCTCCCGTTGGGGATGCTTTACTTATATCTTTGTATGTACCCATTTTTTGGGCTAGTTTTTACAAAGGAGGTGCTGCCAAAATTTTTAAGGAAGTAAATTTGGACTTTAAAGAATTTGTACTAGAGATTTTCAAAAGCTTTAAACAATGTTATTAATACTTACTACTTTTGATGGTTTAGATTGCTGGGTTTTCGGCTTACTTGATTTGCGTTACGCCTGTAGACGTTACGTGGTTTAAGGGCCGTCATGTGCCAAATTTGGGATCGTGATTCTAAGATTGATTTGTGCTCGGGTTATCATCAGTTGCAGGTTCGGAATAATGACATTCCGAAGACTGCTTTTCGTACACGCTATAGGCATTATGAGTTTCTAGTGATGTCGTTCGGACTCACCAATGCCCCAGCAGCGTTCATGGATCTGATGAACCGGATTTTCAAGACGTTCCTCGACCAGTTCATTATTGTGTTTATTGATGACATTCTGGTCTAATCTAAGAGTCGGGAGGAGCATGAGTAGCACTTGAAGATTCCTTTGCAGACATTGAGAGACCACCAGCTGTATGCTAAATTTTGGAAGTGCGCATTTTGGCTTGATAGAGTTGACTTCCTGGGTCATGTGGTGACGGGAGACGGTATTCTTGTGGACCCGAGGAAGATCGAGGCTATGCAGCTTTGGCCCAGACCTGTATCCGTGCCAGAGGTCCGCAACTTTTTGGGCTTAGCTGGTTATTACCTCCGTTTCGTGCGGATTTTTCGAGTATCGCTGCACCGCTGACCGGACTGACCCGGAAGGGGGTTCCTTTTCTTTGGACTGATGTGTGCGAGCAGAGTTTTCAGTAGTTGAAGACTCGGTTGACGACAGCACCCGTTCTATCTTTGCCTTCTGGATCAGGTGGCTTTTTAGTTTACTGTGATGCGTCTCGAGTGGGGCTCGGTTGTGTGCTGATGCAGTATGATAGAGTGATTGCATATGCTTCTAGGCAGCTGAAAAAGCATGAGCAGAATTACCCCACTCACGATCTTGAGATAGTTGCGGTGGTCTTTGCGTTGAAGATTTAGAGACACTACTTGTATGGGGAGTCGTGTCAGATTTTCACGGACCACAAGAGCTTGAAGTACATCTTCCAGCTGCGGGATTTGAATCTGAGACAACGCCGGTGGATTGATCTTGTGAAGGATTATGATTGTGAGATCCTTTGTCACCCGGGCAAGGAGAATGTGGTAGCTGACGCTTTGAGTCGTAGCCTGGAGGGTAACTTGTCCCAGTTGAGCGCAGTTCAGAGGCGGTCTTCTGTGGATTGGCAGACCTTGTGCGATGGTAGAGTACAGTTTGAGTTCACTTCCACTGGGGGACATCTTGCTCATGTCCGCGCCCGTCCGCTTCTACTGGATCGTATCCGTGAAGCGCAGCTCAGTGATGCCCGTTTTGTTGAGATTCTTGAGCTTGTTCGGCAGGGTAAAGATTCGGAGTTCTTGATTGATGACCAGGGTATGATACGTTGCAGGACTCGCTTGTGTGTATCGGATATTGGTGGGTTGAGACGCGAGATCCTAGAGCAGGCACATCAGTCAACCTTTACCATTCATCCAGGTTCCACCAAGATATATCGTGACTTTAGAGACATTTACTGGTGGGAAGGGATGAAGTGTGATGTTTCGGACTTCGTGTCGAGGTGCCTGACTTGTCAATAAGTCAAGGCTGAGCATCAGAGACCGGGTGAAGAGTTGCAGCCTTTACCCGTTCCTGAGTGGAAATGGGAGCAGATTTCGATGGACATTGTTGTGGGTCTACCCAGGACCAGTCAGGGGTATGACTCTATTTGGTGGTTGTAGACCGGTTGACGAAAGCGGCTCATTTCCTTCCAGTGAAGACCACTTTCGGTTATGCTCAGTATGCTCAGTTGTATATAAATGAGATTGTGCGTTTGCACGGCGTTCCCACATGCATCGTATCCGATAGAGTCACCAAGTTTACTAGCCGTCTTTGGCAGAAGCTTCAGGAAGCCTTGGGTACCCAGTTGAGTTTTAGTACCGCTTTCCATCCGCAGACCGATGGTTAGTTAGAGCGGACGATACAAACTCTAGAGGATATGCTTCGGGAATGCGTGCTTGATTTTGGTGGCAGTTGGGATCGTCACTTGCCGTTGATTGAATTCTCCTACAACAACAGCTTTCAGGAGACTATTCAGATGGCACTTTTCGAGGCTTTGTATGGTAGGAAGTGTCGATCACCAGTCTGTTGGACCAAACTCTGTGAGAGTAAGGTTTTGGGACCCCAGCTAGTTCAGGAAACTACGGAGAAGATCCAGCTGATTCAGGACAGGATGAGAGCAGCCCAGTGCAGACAGAAGTCTTATGCCGACCATCGTCGTCGCAGACTTGAGTTCGCAGTGGGGGATAATGTATTCCTGCGGATTTTTCCGATGAAGGGCGTTATGAGATTTTGGAGAAAGGGGAAGCTTAGTCCCAGATTTGTAGGTCCCTTCGAGATCCTTGAGCGAGTTGGTACCGTTGCTTACCGTTTGGTGCTCCCGCCCAGTTTTCCGGATGTTCACCCCGTGTTCCATGTGTCGATACTCGTAGATACCTTCAGGACCCTTCTCACATGATTCAGCACGAGACCGTTCATTTTGAGCTCGATCTTTCGTTCACCGAGCAGCCGGTAGTTATATTGGATCGGCAGGTGAAGTCGATCAAAGGTCTTGCAATCTATGAAGGTTCTTTGGCGCAGCCCAACTAGTGAGGAGATCATTTGGGAGGCCGAGAGAGAGATGCGGAAGAAGTTCCCTCATCTCTTTGAAGGTACTCTTGTAAGAAATTTTAATTCGGAGATGAATTTTTCTTCAAGGAGGGGAGATTGTAACACCTTGGATTGCGATTAGTGTTAATTAAGCGATAATGCGGGTTTTTTAGGAAAATTTTAACAAATCGGGTTCCTCACATTTTATATCAATTAATTATTATTTTATTATTATTTGATATGACTTGCACACATACGTGCACGTTAATGTGAGGGCTAGTTAGTGTTAATTTCATTAGGTGACTATGATACCTTAAGCAATCCATGTCCTAATTAACCTTGCCTTAACCTTCCTAAGATATTTTGGTATATGAGAAATATCTTGTTTGGATTGAGAGGGGTGTCTAGTGAGTCATGAGGCATTAATGGTGCATTAATGAGGTGAGGGGAGGAGAGCGAGTGTAAGGGAAAAGGGTTCACCTTACACTCACCTCTCACCAATTAATCTCTCTCACTCTCTCATTCTCTCTCACTCTCAATTATTGTTCATTTCCCTCAACCCTAAATTGAACCCTCACTCACTCGTCACTAAAACCTTGCTAAACTTCACAAAAAATCTATGGAAAACACTTCAAATGTCTTGAATTAGCCACTTGGTTGCCTTGGAGCTTGGAAAGATAGGATTTTTGAGCAAGAGTGGCTAGGTAATGACATCAAACTGATGTTTAGGAGTTATATTGTTGTGTTGCCTTGTTTTTATGGATTGGAACAATAACGGTAGCATTTTGTGCAAATATCGTATTTTTAGTGTCAACTTTGTGTCTCTGTGATCTGCTGTAGAACCAGGTGTTTGTTGGAAAAGTTGTTGCATAGTGTTGAGGTATAGAACCCACCATAAAAACCTGAGATCATCCCATCATCTTTGGGCCGTAAATTTAATGGTTCTGGCCGCAAATTGCGGCCAGAGTGGGGGCTGGGGAGTTGAGTCTTTGTCGTGGGGTCTCAGGGATTGTTTGTGGTCTCGTGGTACTTGTAACTTTCACCAATAGTTTGTGTATCGAAATCTGGGACCACTTTGCTATATTCTAGTGTTTTAGGTACGCATGTTACGTTATCCGACACGGTTCATGATCTTGTGTATCTGTTGCGCTTGGGCTGGTTTTGGTGTATCACCACACACGTTAACCGTTAGACGAACATTTGTGGGTCGGATTAGAGTTGGTGCGTTGGTCAAACGTATTATGTACGTGATATTGATCGATTTATGAGATTTGCATTAGTTATGTTTTGTGTTAATAGGATCGCAGGCGGGGACTTCGGACGCCTCGACGAAGGGAAAGCAGGAGATTGGATTTACCTTGCCCGCGACTGTCGGTGAGTAGATTTAACATCTATGGGGAAATCTCCCTTATGGCGTTAAGCGTCAGGGCTAGATATGATATGATTTTAGCCGCATGTTTATATGCACATATAAAGATGGTCCATGAACTTCAGTGCATATAGTTACTTATTTTGCTTGAACCTGTACCTATTGTACACTGCTCTATTATTGACAGTCCATGTTGCACGAGCACCAATTGTATGCTACACACACACTGTCGGTAATTGCCATGATATACACAACACAAATATTCATATGATATACCTTGCTATTTGTTAGCGACATAGAGGCATTTATTCTTGTGCGATGGAGCATATGAAATATAGCATACCTGTACACCTACATGCTTACACATATGCCTTGCTATACCTACATGCTCACACATATACCTTGCTAGCTATATGTTCACCTTTATATGATGTTGCGTTGAATTTTAGAGAAATTAGGAACCGCATGATATATTTAATAACTTGCTGCAGTTAAATAGCGGTTTTTCCTTTATATGCTCATATTACTGTTTCATGTTGCATATATTATATTTCAAGGTTTGCATTTATATATGGATTTCATATGATGATTTCTGGATGTTTTTCCCCTGGGTGTATATATCAGTGGTATAGGACACTGATATATATACATGTATATATATCAGTGGTATGGGACATTGTTATATATGTACACCTATATAATATGTATCATAATAATGATCTGTGCATGTATTCTTATTCATTACTCGATGTGAGGGGCCGATGTGCCTGATATAAGGGCCGATCTGAGGGACGATATGGGGGCCGATTTGAGGAAATTTGGGATTTAGATTATCTTGATGGACACTGGTCCGCCACGATGAGGATTCCGTGAGGATGACATGTTTTATCCCATACTCCGCATTTATTTGATATGCATTTGCTTCATGTATTAGTAGTACCTGATAGAGTATCTTTCATGACTGTTGCATATACATATTGTCATACTTATGCTATCAGATTACATATAATAGATTATCGCTGTTAGTACATACTTGCGATTATAGTATGATGTTATTTACTATTCATGAGTTGGCAACTCACCCTCGTTGTGCCGCAGGGTTTTTCAGGTCTGATCATCATAGTGGTCCCGGCAGGGCGCCTTATTATCTCTACTTTTGCAGATACCGCTACGGTTGGCTGTGAAGCCGTTTGCTATACATGGGTTGCGGTTATCCAATTATGTACATTGTATATTTCTTGTATCTAGTACTCTCCATCTACCACATTCATGTATTGACTTAGAGACGAGTTGTGAGGATCGATATTGTTTATTCTTATGACTCTGGTTGTCGTGCTTGTGTGAGTCGGCTTTTATATATGTGGATTATCTCATTTCTTCGCTACAGCGCCGTACATCTGTTGTGGTGGTTGTTTCCTCCGTTGGGCGAGATTTACTTCTGTTTGGGAATGTTTTGCTTTTATCTTATGTTTGTACCCGTTTCGGGGCTAGCTTTTACAAAGGAGGTGCTGCCGAAATTTTTATGAAAAACAAACTTAAGTTTAAAGTTTTGCATCGAGATTTTTAAAAAGTGTTCTATCTTTCTTTCCTTCAATGGTTTAGATTGCTGGGGTTTTTCGCCTTACTTAAATTGCGTTACGCCTGTTGACGTTACGTAGTTTAAGTGCCGGTCATGTGCCCAATTTTGGGTCGTGACAATCGTCAATGCTCAACAACAACAGAGCGGCTCTAAAGCACCAGGCCGTCAAAACAATAATCGTTTAGGTCTTACTCTTGAAGAAAAGATGGGGGCATGAATACTGCTTTCTTCATGACAAGACGAAGAAGTTATTCGACCTTGCCATGAAGAACCGCATGTTATCGCTACCTGAACCACGGCGACCAGCACAAGCAAATGCGATCAACAACCCTAACTATTTCCCATATCATCGGGTTATAAGTCACCCGATTGAAAACTGTTTTGTGTTCAAAAATTAGGTTGAACATCAATACAAGTAGGGCATTTTCATGTTGACAGATAGCTGGAAGGTGGACTTACCCAAGAAGCATATCTCTAAGAGAATCGACAAGGCAGGGGTCTCTTGCTTAATGGTAGCGGAAAACCAGTGGGAAATGGTCTTTTCGTCAAAGACTAAAAGTATGCTAAAGGAGCTACGTACCTGTCCTGCAATCAAGTGGAAAAGTACGTTTGAGCTGTAGATCATCGAAGAGATGTGTTAGGATCCAGCGTCTGTTCATATCATAATATTGCATTATTATATTCCCCATTCTTAGTCATTTTATAAATAAACAGGTGCTTTTGACCCATGTCTGCTACATAGTTGCAGCTTACAGGTTCTCGGAACAAAAACAGTGAAAAAGATTAAAAGACGATACAAAAGTGAGACTACGACCAACAAATGGAAGAATCTTGATCAAGCCTACAGTTTGGAGAATAAACGAAGATCAATGAACAAGTTCACAAAGTACAAAGGCAGCGCAAGGTTCAAGACTTCAACACGAAGCAAACGGTAAAGTCCACGACATTATTCACTGTAGAAATCTAGAAGTAAACTAGAAGACAGTTTGAGAAACCAAGTGAAGAAAATCCAAGGAAAAAGCAACAGGAGAATTACGAGAGAAGCAGCAACCAACAAGCTCCCAACATGGCCGCGGATCCGCGGCCAAACATGGCTCTTGGCCGCGGTTCCGCGGCCATATGAAGCCCATGTCGGTGTGATTTCGTGTCGGTGCGGCGATGCGTTGACTAGTCTTCTTTAGGGTTATATTTGAAATTGCAGATGTGAGTCGATTGTAACCCTAGGGTTTCTATGCTCTATAAATAGAAATCCTAAATCTCTTTTTGAGGTATGCCTCTTTTTATTTTATCTATTAAGAATTTAATTCGGTGTAAATGTTTGGAGAGAGCCATCAAATAAAGTAAGACTTTTATTTCAGTGCCCTAGTTAATTTTATTTCTGCCTTAGTATTATTTTTATTATCTGCCCTAGTTAATTAGTTAGAACATTTTATTCAATTCCCTAATGAGTGAGTAATTCCTCACTTGTTAGGGTTAGGAATAGGGAAGGCTTGAGAGATGAAAATCTCTCACCCCTTTTTTGCCATCACATATTAATTCATAGGACTCCATGCATACATACACACACCGTTCCCTACGGTACCATACCCTACGAGGTAACGGTGATTCCGTAGTATAAAAGACAGGTTGTATATGTTTTCCATGGAGGTTAGGGTAAGAATTAAGAAAGGAAGGACAAGAACCTAGAGGAAGAAATATCGTTTCTTCCCGATGGTACTAATCCAATTTATTAATTATTACCATAACACCTAAATAGATCTAAATTAGGGTATTGAAAGCGGTAGGAAATCTTAAATTTCCAAACTTAACCTATACCTAACCCTGGCAAGATTCTAATCCTAGTCTAAATCAACTTAGTTTTTAGTGATAAACATCCCAACACCGTTTGGAATTAACTCGTTAGAACAATTAGGAAATACACAACATCCCTATGGACCGACCCGTACTCACCGGCTAGCTACCAAGCGATGTCGTTCTGGATTACGGTAAAAATATTTTTGATCCTAAACTATCATTTCAATCAAATGGCGCCGTTGCCAGGGATGGCGTTGTTATTTTCTTTTTGTAATTTCGGGTTAATATAAAATTGAAAAATCATAAAAACTGAAAAATAAAAAATATAAAAAATTTATCATCTTGTTATTTTGTGAAGGGTATTTTCGTTTGAATTGTGCAGGATCGAAGAATAGATTCAGATCTGGAAAATTTCAGAGAGCAAAATAGCAAACAGCAGATCTGAACAAGCATAGCATAATCAGAACAGAGAAACGGAAAAGATTTTAGGATCTGAACCGCCAAGTCAACCGCGGAACCGCCGCGTTGACCCACTTTTGACCACGGAACCGCCGTGGGGTGGTGGCGTCATCATTTGGAATTTTCTCTGTAAGCTTCTTTTCTTCTTCTGAACCCAATTATCTCCTTTGTAAAAATTTTCCTGCAGGATTCTTTGCGCCAAAAATTTCTCCCCTTCTCCAATAATTGATCTTGTGCAGGATTCATTGCGCCGCGCTTAAAAAAAATTGTTTGCAAGTGATTGTATTTACTGCTTTGCACATTTTAATTGACTTTAAGGGGCTTGAACACCAATCCAGATTGGGTGGGGATTTCATTACCCTTCCCAGGACCCAAAAAATCACATAAAGCATATTGCATTGACCATCAAGTTAATTAAAAAAGATTATACTCAGCCCTAACCTGACTTTGTGGTGCCTAGGCTAGACAGGTAGTGAAAGGTAACTTAAAAAGGCCCGTCTCACGGTGATTCGTGAGCAGATCTCTCCTTTCTCTACTTGTACTTACCTGGCCACAATTGGCTGTGAAGAGGCGGTTTGAGGTCCTACTTCTTGCCCTTTGGAACAGTTAGGAGCTGTCTAGCTGACCTAGGTGACCCTAGATCTAGGCTTGATTGTGCATTTATGATTGATTGAACGTGTGTCTAAGCCTTTTATTGAAAATCTTTTGGCAAAAAGCTCCTCATAAAAAAAACACAAAAAAAGGAAAAATTTTTACAAAAACTTGCAACTTGTCGCTAAGAAATCCGTGCACCCCACCTGCACCCACATTTTTTTTCTCCTTTCTTACATCATGGGTACCCCACCTCACAAAACTCTTGCCGAACTTTGGTACCCTCATCCAAACATTGCTTCCTACGCGAATTGTTTTGGTCGAATTACGGACGACCCCTCCATGCCCAAAATTTCTTTTAAAGATTGAATAGAAGCGTCTAGGAGAAACAGTTCGACTCCACAATCCACTTTGTATCAACCGTTTCAACCTTCACCACCTTCTTACGTTGATACCACTTTTTCGAGTCCTGTTGTAACTCCGAAACCCATGTCTATTGCTGAACATATTGAACAATCTCGTAACCGATCTTTCACTCCTTTCAACACTTCTAGTTCTTGGGATGAACAAGTCCATTCACCTTTTTATCCAAATGTTGATCCTACTCCTGTCCAACCATTCAATTCCTACCAGTCCTACCCGAATTCCGCACCTTCACTAGACATTGCTTCTACACAACCATTTGGGAGTTTCACGTATCAAAACAACTTTGAATATTTTACTGAAACCCCTTCACAACCCATGCCTAGTCTAGAACAGTCGTTGGAAGCTTATATTGTAGCGACAAACAAACATATGAGTAATTTGGATGCATCCACTGCCGCCCTTATGCAACCTAGTGACCCGGTAGCTAGTTTCCAACTAGCTCCAAAAATTCCAATGAATCATGAGGCGGTTGGACAGATTGAGAATTTGAGTGGAGAGAGTGAGCTGTGCACCCTTTCAAATCAAACCTACCCATCACCAATTGAATCCCACAACTCCGGTTTTGAATGTCTATCAGGTGTCCCAAATAATTCACCAGTTAAAAATAAAACGTTTAATGAGTTGTGCGACTTTGTAGTGCTTGATTTGCCAGATTGTGAAGGGTCCCTTTCGAGTGAAACCGTCACCAATCCTTTCGACCTCTA
The DNA here is from genome assembly GCA_030015575.1 of Agapanthus africanus. Classification (NCBI taxonomy): domain Eukaryota; kingdom Viridiplantae; phylum Streptophyta; class Magnoliopsida; order Asparagales; family Amaryllidaceae; genus Agapanthus; species Agapanthus africanus. The sequence continues at coordinate 552,985,185 of CM057340.1, read as the reverse complement.
CACCTCCAATCTAAAACCTGAATTGATAAATATCCATGCTTGTGATGGGGTGTATAAAAAAATTTATTTTCACTTGATTGAGGATATTGACGCCGGGAATATTTTGGATGATGAACCCGTAGATTTGACTGAAATTTTATCTCCAATTCATCATCCCGAGTCATTAAATGTTTCTCCTGAACCTCATATGCATCTTGATTTTGATGATAATTGCATGGATGGGATAACTTTTGAGGAGAATTATGAGGATAGTATTGAGGAGAGTATTGAGGATAGTATTGAGGATGAACCATTTTTGTTTGATGAGTCAGATTTTCCAATTCATCCTCCTGAACCTTTAACTGTTATACTTCCTAAATCACCCCCCTCCCCTCATTCTTCCAATCATTCCGACCATGCAAAAGATCACGCAGGAGGACTGTGAGCTTGAAAATTTTCTGTTCGATCACAGCAGTTTTGACGCCACTAGTGCGTTCCTCTTTGAATCTGACACAGTTCTCACAACCGATATCGATTACGAGTGTTTCACTTTTACGGACGATTTTGAAGACTCACCGCCCGAGTTTGAGTCCTTTGAATTTTCAGATGAGTTAGTTGAACCATCAGACTCGGTTGCTTACAGTCATTTCGAACCGTTGATGGAATCGTTAGAGTTCGAGACAGATTACTTAGGTAAGAATAAGACTATCCATAAATCACTCCTCTTCTTCCTTTCCATCGTTTCGACCGCGCAAGAATCCGTCGCGCTTCCATGTTCAATGGATGGTTTACCAAGTTCAACGTACCCATATTTTCTTGCGAATCTTGAAGGATTTGACCCCATTTCTCGACAGGTTGATAGATTGGCATAATCGCTTTTAACACATCGGTCATCACAATTTGTGCTAATTTATTCACTCGATTTACACCCTCAAGTTCGTACTATACTTCTTTCTCTCTTCCGCCATTCTTCTCCTAATATACCGAGACTATATTCCACCTTTCTTCCTATATGGTCTCGTGTGTTTCTCATTTCTTTTCTCTACACTCCATTCTTTTACCAACCACACCATTATAACGATAAATTTTTTGAATGGTTGGTGCTAACCTTTGGCCTGTGTAAGGCCTTGTATAGTTTGATTTTTCTTCTACCTAACTCTGAACTTTAACGCTTAAAACAGTGGAAACACTGTTTCACTTAAGTTTGGAGGGGGGACATTTTTGTATATATATTTTTTGTTTTTCTTTTAACAAAAAAAACTATAAAAAAATAAACATGGAAGTGCCGACAATTTTGACCCTCTTGGTGTAGCCTGACAGTAAGGACACTGTCAAGTTTAAGTTTGGGGGTGTGCTCGGTAAGATTTCTTCCTTCGCATTCATATGTATATTTTTGCATTTGCATACTTATTTTAAAAACCCATAAAAATTGAAAAATTATAAAAATTAAAACATTCAATTTTAGCCTTAATTGACTTGAGTTTGCCAAATAGGTTAACTAGCTAGGAACAACTAGATCTTAGACTTGGTAAATTAAAAAGCCCTAAAAATAACCTTTCTTAAAATTTAACGGTAGAAAATATATGTTTTTGTGGTTTAATTAGAAATAGGCAAATTTCGAGTTCACTTCTTGGGCTAAGTTAAAACAAGAGAAAAGTATTGGTATTTTTATTAAAGTATAAGTCTGAAAAATAATTCCTAAACTTAAGTCTAAATTATGAGAATATATACCCTACAAATTGCACAAACACGAACCTTAAAACTTGGAATAGTAGAAGAGACCTTGAAATGCTCTTGTCTAAAGTCCTTAGTACGAAGAAAAATAAAATAAAAATACAAGTGTGAATAAAGAGATAATAAAAAAAATGAACACTGGTTTTTGTAATTACTTAAGGCTGTATTAATAGAAAAAAATATTTAGTGAGGGTGCTTCATCACCTAGTGCCTTAGACCAACTAGTTTTGGAATCACTGCTAAAAGCCTCAGGGATTACAAGACTAGGAATTACGCTTTAATGTGCAATCACATTTTGTAATCGGTCGTTGTACCTTAAGAAGTATTAATGGTCGCATGAAGAATTTGTAAGCAATTTCATCTAAAAATTCACTAATTGAAAAGTACTTTGGACGATGGACAAGAGTATAATAGCTTGATTTGAATTTCCAAGTGTAGGGGTGATATATACACACACGTAGGGGTATGTGATTGGGGTTTAGATAAGAGATAGGAATGAAAAATAAGACTTATATTTTTAATAGAGATGATAAAAATTCCTAAGTTGAGATGGAACCTTAGACGGAAAACTTAAAAGATGCCAAAAGCTAAGTAAATTCACAAGAATATATATAGTCTTAAGTTAAATAATAAGGAAGCGTGAAAAATATGGGTTGATAATTTCTAAGTCGAAAATAATAGAGTTTTTGTTTAGAAAACCTAATTGGAGAATAAAAGTCAACAGGCCGAATTGATAGGATTTTGTGGGTAGTATCCGCTGAAAAACCTCAGGAGACAACACTCCTCCTACTAGGGACACCTAGAGGTTTAACGGCTTATTGCACGAGCACAGTGCAATCGCGTTTCCCTGCGAAAGTGAGGCTTGGTCTTTTTCGAGAATAAAACTAGGTTTGCTCGAGGACGAGCAAAAGATAAGTTTGGAGGTATTTGTTCATATCATAATTTTTCATTATTATATTCCCCATTCTTAGTCATTTTACAAATAAACAGGTGCTTTTGACCCATGTCTGCTACATAGTTGCAGCTTACAGGTTCTCGGAACAAAAATAGTGAAAAAGATGAAAAGACGATACAAAAGTGAGACTACGACCAACAAATGGAAGAATCTTGATCAAGCCTACAGTTTGGAGAATAAACGAAGATCAATGAACAAGTTCACAAAGTAAAAAGGCAGTGCAAGGATCAAGACTTCAATACGAAGCAAACATTAAAGTCCACGACATTATTCACTGTAGAAATCTGGAAGTAAACTAGAAGACAGTCTGAGAAACCAAGTGAAGAAAAGCCAAGGAAAAAGCAATAGGAGAATTACCAGAGAAGCAGCAACCAATAAGCTCCCAACATGGCCGCGGATCCGTGGCCAAACATGGCTCTTGGCCGCGGTTATGCGGCCATATGAAGCCCGTGTCGGTGCGATTTCGTGTCGGTGCGGCGGTGCGTTGACTAGTCTTCTTTAGGGGTATATTTGTAATTGCAGATGTGAGTCGATTGTAACCTTAGGCCTTCTATTCTCTATAAATAGAAATCCTAAATCTCTTTTTGAGGTATGCCTCTTTTTATTTCACCTATTCAGAATTTAATTCGGTGTAAATATATGGAGAGAGCCATCAAATAAAGTAAGAATTTTATTTCATTGCCCTAGTTAATTTTATTTATGCCTTACTATAATTTTTATTATCTGCCCTAATTAATTAGTTAGAACATGTTATTCAATTCCTTAATGAGTGAGTAATTCCTCACTTGTTAGCGTTAGGAATAGGGAAGGCTTGAGAGATGAAAATCTCTCACCCCTTTTTTGCCATGACATAAATTCATAGGACTCCATGCATACATACACATACCGTTCCCTATGGCACCTTACCCTATGAGGTAACGGTGATTCCGTAGTATAAAAGACCGGTTGTATATGTTTTCCATGGAGGTTAGGGTAAGAATTAAGAAAGGAAGGACATGAATCTAGAGGAAGAAACATCGTTTCTTTCCGATGGTACTAATCCACTTTATTAATTATTACCATAACACCTAAATAGATCTAAATTAGGGCATTGAAAGCGGTGGGAAATCCTAAATTTCCAAACTTAACCTAAACCTAACCCTGGAAAGATTCTAATCCTAGTCTAAATCAACTTAGTTTTTAGTGATAAACATCCCAACACCGTTTGGAATTAACTCGTTAGAACAATTAGGAAATACACAACATCCCTGTGGACCGACCCGTGCTCACCGGCTAGCTACCAAGTGACGCCGTTCTTGATTGCGGTAAAATATTTTTGATCCTAAACTATCACTCAATCAGCGTCCAAACCACGGAGGCCGCGGGCGAGGCGTAAGCAAAAACAAAAAATTTTGTGGGCACCGGACGCTCACCCCCGAGGATTCGAATCAAACACCCTAAACTAGTAAGCTAAAACATGCAAGGTTGAGAAACACAACCTTTGTCGCGTGTCTACCTGTTCATATCATATTTTTGCAATTTTATACCGCCCATTCTTGATCACATTGCATATAGATAGGTACTCTTGATCCGTGTTTGCTAAATAATTACAGGTTACAGGTTTTCGTCTCTAAACAGTAAATTTCATGAAGAGTCGCCGCAAATTCGGGACTACTGCCAACAACAGAAAAAATACGGGTCTCCGCTCACAATCCGTCAGATGCCGCATACCAGTTCGAGGGACAAAATGGAAATCAATGGTCATTTCATGCAAAAAGCACAAGAAGGCAGTACAAGATCCAAGGTTACAACGTGGAGCTCAAGAAAATCAAGGCAAAAGTCCACATTATTTCATGTTTTTGGACTGCTGAAAATCTGGGAGAAAAATGAAGATATTATGAGAAACCAAGTGTACTAAACAGATAAGAACAACAACATGGAAAAACCCTGAAAATACGACACTTCAATTCACCCACAAGGCCGCGGATCCGCGGCCAATGTGGCATTTATGCGGCGGATCCGCGGCCGAGTCAACTCAGTGATGGATCGTATTTTGGGGGTAGTTTTGTAACTTTATTTGGGCTCAGATTGTATCCCTAGGGTTTCATGTATCTGCCTATAAATAGCCCAGTTCCAAGCAAGTAAAGGATGCTTTTTCTTGTATTAGGATTTAGGATAATAGTTTGTATCTTCTTCTTCCTCTTCATCTTTCTCCACTGATATTGTAGTGAGCTTCATGAGTGAATGATGAATAAAGAAGTGTTCTTTTAACATGCATGTCTTATAATTGTGTTCGTATATTTTGCTTGTAATTTTATTTGTTAAAGTAGTTGTTGTTATTTGTTTGTTTGTTTGCTTTCTTCTTCTCTTTTCCTTTATCCTTACAACAATGATACTTAAGTGTGATCCTTGCCTAAGTGAAGTCCCAAATAGCAAGTTGTGATTCTCTAACTCATTTCTTTCTATCTTCTTTTTTTTGTTTTCTTTTTTTTATTTTTAATGGGTTAGTAGTTTCTCACTTGTTTTGGTAGGATAAGGGAAGTTCGAGAGAAGGAAATCTCTCTCACTCTTTTCTTTGTCCAACATCTTAATTCGGACTCCCATTAATTGAACCACAATCCACTCCCTACGGCACTATATCCTACATGATAGCGGTGACACCCTAGTGAGACCGGTTGTGGTTGAATTGACCGGAGGTTACGGCTAAGAGCCAAGAACGGACGGACAAGGACCAAAAAGAAGGAACTAAGCGTTAGCAAGCCTAGCTTATACTCGCAAGTTTCCTTCCTAGTCATGCTAATCCCCGTTGTTGCCGATTACCGTCGATATTAAGAGTGGCAACGAAAGAAGTGAGCGACTCCTAACTCAAACTAACCTAATCCTAACTCTAACAAGCTCTCTTTATACATATTTTAGCACATAGAATCTTAAACAAACCTGGACAATTTGGACTTAACTCGTTAAAACACTTAGAAAAAAATTCATATCTCTCCGTGGACCGACCCGTACTCATCCGGCTAGCTACCAAGTGAAACCGTCTTGATTGCGGTAATTAAAACAAAGCACACCAAATCTTTATCAATCAAATGGCGCCGTTGCCGGGGATCGAACCCGGGTCACCCGCGTGACAGGCGAGAATACTCACCACTATATCAAATGGCGTCGTTGCCGGGGAGACGATAGTTTTCTTTGTGTCATTTCGGGTTAATTTGTGAATATATATAACCAAAAAAAACTGTAAAAATCATCTTGTTATTTTTTATTCTTTTTTGTGCAAGTGTTCAGAATAGGAAGAAGATCAAGTTCAGTGCTAAAGTCGTGGGGAGTTAGCCCCATATCTCGCGGCTACACCGGGATGGATCAAGACGGAACCACGGTGTACTGTACAATTCTAGAGCAAATTCAGTGACCAAATCAAGATTCAGGGGCTCTAACCAAGAAGAGGAGACTTCATTTGGCACATGGAAGAATTTTGAAGCTCCCAATCTACTGTCAAGCCGCGGAACCGCGGCACAAGTGTAAGTTTGACTGCGGAACCGCGGTCAATCTCTGACGTCAGCACACAAAAGTCTTCTATGATTATTCCACCTCTCTTTTCACCCCCTCTGAACACCACTGAACTATTCTTTCTGCAGCATTCTTTGCACAAACTCTCTTCCCCTCTCCAATAAAACTCTTTTCGTGCAGGATTCTTTGCGCCGTCACCAAATAAATTTTTGCAAGTGTTTTAGATTTTTGCTTGTTACTATTTTGCATAAATAATACGGACTTTAAGGGCTATAACACCAATTCAGATTGGGTGGGGATTTCATCACCTTTCCTAAGACCCCAAAAATCACTAAAAGCATACGCATTACCCTTGAGCTTAATGAAAAATATCTAGACTCAGCCAACTAAGGACTATCGTGCTCAATAGGAAAGAGGAAGGTTGTGGGCATTCGGTCGTTTATCTAAACTTGACATTGTACTGCCTAGGCTAGACAAGTGAGAAAGGTAATTTTAAAAGGCCCGTCTCACGGTGGTTCATGAGCGGAACCCTCCTTACCTCGCTTGTGCTTACCTGGCCACAATTAGTAGTGAAGAGATGATTTGAGGGTTATCTCACAAATTGTCACTTTGGAACAGTTAGGAGCAGTCTAGTGGACTTTGAAGACCATAGCTCTAGGTATGATTGTGCATGATTTGACTGTGAATGTTTGAAGTGGTTCCATAAATCCGTATATATATATATATATATATATATATATATATATATATTGCAAAACCCTTTCTAAAAAAACAACAAAACAAAAAACTTTTATAAAAACCTGCCCTTTGTCACCATTTCACCCACCTTTCATCCATATTTCTCCATCGACGTTTTCTTACCCTCACATTCTACGCTTTGACTATACTAAACTCGTTTAGTCTATATCCGGTTGGACTCGGGACACTAGTGCCCTCCTAGTCCGCGTTATGTTAGTCGCTACCGACTATGCGATCGACTCCGACGTCGAAACTCCCTGCATGCCTCTTTCACCCTTACCTTTGCCGGCCAACTCCGACGTTGACCGGGATTCTGTTCATACATCCTCACCTTCACCATCACCATCACCAAATTCTTCTTCTGAGATGTCAGGATTTCCTCCTAACATCCCTTTACCTCCCCCGGGATTAATTCCACCTCCATTGGGTGCGAATAACCCGCAACCATCTCTTGTTGAAGCGCCATAGCGAATTGCGCTCCAAGATCGTTTCTATCCTACCCGCGTTGCGCTTCCAACTTGTCTTTCACTTCCACCGGCCAATGGGGATAATTTCGAAATTAAGCCTCACTTTATCAACATGTTGCCCAAATTTCACGGGCTGCAATCCGAAGATGCTTACATCTTCATCAATAAGTTCCAGAACGTTTATGCGATGATGAAGATAACCCAACTGTTCGATGATGCTATACGGCTACGAGTCATTTCTTTCACTCTGTGTGACCTTGCTGAGAAGTGGCTGTATAGCACCGCATCTCATTCGATAACCAGTTGGGACGAGTTTGTAAAAGCGTTTCTTAAAAAAATTTACCCAAATCATAAGACCCCACGGATCCGAAACGAAATAAATTAATTCACCCAGCTTCCACTCGAACCTTTTTGGAAGTACTTTGACCGGTTCAAGGACCTCCTTGTTCAATGCCCTCATCATGGTATTGAGAGATGGCAACTTTGCCAAACTTTATATGAGGGCCTCAATCCGGCAACTAAGCAGTTGCTGGAGACCATTTGTCAAGGCCACTTCCTATCCAAATCTGATGAGGAAGCTTGGCAATTTTTCGATGATCTTGCGGAACAGACGCTTCAGTGGGAAAGCACCAGACCGAACACTTCTTCTTCTTCTACTTCTTCCGGTCTCTCTAGGGCAGGAGTTCATCAACTCGACATCTCAATTGCAATGAAGGCTGAGATGGCTGCAATCACGCGAAAACTCGAAGCAATCGAGAGCAAATTTTCATCTCCTTCTCCTGCCCTTGCTCCTCCCCCTCGTACCATTTATGCTTGTTGTTCGGATCCATCCCATTTGACCGAAGTGTGTCCTTAAAACCCACTTTCTCAAGGATAAGATCAGGTTAATGCTGCATTTCAGCAAAGACCAAGAAACGATCCATACTCTTCTACTTACAATCCCGAGTGGAGGGACCACCCCAATTTCTCTTGGAATCAGAACCAACAGTAGTTCTAAGGACACAACAACTTCCATAGGCCTCATCCTCCTCAACAACAAGCTCATCAACAAACTCAACAATTTCAGCAGCCTTTCCAACCCCAACCTTTTCAACATCCGACGAACAACTTTGCACCCTGCAACAATTCTTTTCCTCAAAACAACTTTGTTCCGTCAAACAACGATAAGGTTTTCTCGCTAGAACGGAGTCTGGAGGCGTTTGTAAAGTAATCGACTCAATCCACAGCCAACGTCCAGTCTTCTATTCAGTTTTTGGTGCAACACACTGCTGCATACGGGCAAAGCATCAAGACCATCGAAGCCTAGATTTCACAGCTGAACACGGCATTAAGCGAGTGAGAGAAAGGGAAGCTTCCATCTCAACCACTTCCAAATCCTGGTCACCCACATAATGTACATGTTGCACTTGAACAACAGAACCATAATGTGAGTGCCATGACTACGTTGAGATCTGTAAAGATGCTGCACAACAACATTGGCACACAGATAGATGATGACACCCCGGCCGTCTCTTCTCCTCCTCCTTCTTCTTCTTCTTCTTCTTCTTCGCCTATTCTCCATTCTTCAAAAGGCTCTTCTTCTTCAATCGTTTCTCCGAATGGACCCACATCTCACTCCACTAAAACTCCAGTTCTGGGATCAGTTCCAACTCCACAATCTCCTCCATAAGTATTGAACTCAACCAATTTCAAAAACGTTCCATTTCCAAACCTGTTGAGGTCCAATAAACAAAATCCATAAATGGAGAAGATTCTGAACAGATTAACATCAACATTCCTTTCTTAGATGCAGCTCAATAAGTCCCTTCCTACGCAAAAATCTTGAAGGACTTATGCGCTAAGAAGAGGAAATCTCAGGTACCCAAGAAGGTTTTTTTAGCTAGTACCGTGAGTGATGCTCTTACCCAAACTTTACCTCAAAACCGGAAGGACCCTGGCTGTCCTATGATTTCAATAACCATTGGGGATAAGAATATCAACCGTGCTCTTTTGGATCTTGGTTCCAGTGTTAACTTGCTTCTGTATTCTATATATGAGCAATTAGGTGTAGGAGAGTTGAAACTCACACACTGTACTCTCCAAATGGCCGACCGATCTATCACCCATCCTAGGGGTGAGCTAGAGGATGTGTTAATAAAGATTGGGGACTTCATATTCCCCATTGACTTCATTGTTTTAGACACACAACCTGTAGCTAACCCCCAGAATCAAATTCCGGTGATACTCGGTGGCCCATTCCTTACAACCTCAAATGCTGTGATCAATTGTCGAAATGGTTCGATGAACCTATCTTTTGGCAACATGACAATTGAACTCAACATTTTTAAGTTAGGGAATCAGCCATCTGAACCTAGTACTCATATACTAGATGTTTGTTCCATCCAGGAGATCGCCCTAGAGGACTGTGAATTTGAGGAATTCTTGTTTGATCACAGTAATCTTGACGCCACTAGTGCGTTCCTCTTTGAACCTGCTTCTGCTTCCGCTCTCGACAATGATTATGAGTGCTTCACGTTTTCGAACGATCTTAGCTTGTCGCCACCCGAGTTTGAATCTGTCGAATTTTCGGATGCGTTAGTTGAACCATCCAACTCGATCGCATACACTCACTTTGAGCCTCTATTAGAATCTTTTGAGTTCGATAAATTTTCGCTAATCTTGCCTTCAGTCGTTTCACCTCCAACGCTCGAACTCAAGCCTCTGCCATCTCACCTCAAGTATTCTTACTTAGGTGAGAACGAGACCCTCTCTGTCATCATCTCGGCTTCTCTAGCTTCAGGGCAGGAGAAAGCCCTTCTCACGGTCTTGCAATCCAATCGGAAAGCTTTCGGATGGACGATGGCGGACATCAAGGGGATTAGTCCCCTGATCGTTGAATATCACATTCACCTGATGGATGATGCCAAACCAGCTAGGGATCCACAGAAGCGGTTAAATCCAGTCAAGAAAGAGGCTATGAAGAAGGAAATAGTCAAATGTCTGGACAGTGGTATCATTTACCCTATCTCAGACAGCCAGTGGATCAGTCCTATAAACGTTGTCCCTAAGAAGTCGGGCATTACGGTCATCACCAACGAGGCGAATGCGTTAATCCCTACTCGCACCCAGACAGGGTAGCGAGTATGCATTGATTATCGAAAACTCAACACCGCAACGCGGAAGGACTACTTTCCGCTATCATTCATTGACCAAATGTTCGAAAGATTAGCTGTACTATTGTTTTATGGGCGGCTACTCAGGCTACAACCAGATTCCCATCTCCGAGAAAGACCAGGACAAAACCACGTTCACCTGTCCTTTCGGCACGTTTGCATATCGCCGCATGCCCTTTGGGCTATGTAATGCTCCCGCTACCTTCCAGCGGTGTATGATGGGAATTTTCTTTGACATGGTTAAGAAATTTTTATAGATATTCATGGATGATTTCTCTATCTTTGGCGATTCTTTTGACGAGTGTCTGCAACATCTCGACGTTGTCCTTACCCGACGTAAGGATAAAAACATCACTTTAAACTGGGAAAAGTGCCACTTCATGGTACGCGGAGGTATTTGTAACGTCTTCAAAATAATAAAATATGATTTTTGGGAAATTTTATAATTTAATATTATTTTAATGAATATTTTAATATTCTGGTATAATTAAATACAGATAAATGGGGAAAAATTATGGAAAATTCTAAAATAAGGTATTTTAAGGAATTGCCTCGTTTTCTGTGCATGCCCCCATTTCCTCTAGTTTTGACCCTGAGTATGTCTAGTTTTGACTGATTCCATCTAGGGTGAAATCTGGGTTGATTTTCCTATGTTGGTGTATAATTTGGGACTTGTTTTAGCATGGATTTTGGTATTTGGTGATTCATTCCTGTCGGGTGGCGTTTGGACGTCAACGACAAGTGGATTTTGATTGTGTTTACATGCGAGTCGATAGGTTTTTACCTATGCGGGTAGCGTGTGCTATTTTTGTTTCCGATGTGATTTTCATGTGCTTTAGCATTGTGATATACTTGTAGGTACCCCGCGTGATGTTGAGGCAAAGGAGGTGAAGATAGCGACATCGGCTTTGGCACACGAGAAGCAATGTGAGTAGATTTATATCTACGGGGAGAAGTCGGGTGGATGGCGTATAGCACCCCCGCAGTCCGTGGTGATGTATACGAATACGTATACACACGAATATTTATATTGTGTTGTTTAGGGTTATTGATGGTAATAATGATATTTTGATGATAAGAATATATTGGTTTAGTATAGTGCGAACCCTAGAGTAGTGGTTGCACTCACACATACATTTACACACATACTTGCATTCATTCTTTCATTTATTAGAGTGCATATGATGGTGCGTATATCTACACATGGGTATGGGACTATGTGTTTATATACGGGATTGGAGGATGATACGTGGTTTGAAATGATACTTGATGTGAGGCCGTAAGATCGGCGATGTGACATAGCTTGTCTTCGAGGTGCGATATGATAGTTTTAGCGGGCCTTTGGACATGTGCTTTACCCGCATTCATATTTTTATAGATGGTATCGATTTGTACTAGACTTAGAGTAGTACCCCAGATTATGCGATCTGATGATAGTGATACCTGATATGTGATGAGGTACTGTGATATTGACCCCTACCCAGCTATTGGGATGCCGTAGAACGATCTACCGTACGAGCCGATATTGATGATAGATCCGCACTCATGACTCGAGGATATCTTACGATATGTTATTGAGGCGGGATCACCGACTATCATATCTATATATATTGACTCAGATTATGTGGTTTCTCACCCCTCCTGTCTAGATTACTTAGTAGACATTAGACTGGACCGAGTCATACCTATTTCAAACTAACGAATCGGGGATATTTTAAAGATAGGCAGAAAGGTCATACGGATATTTTCAAATGATGTATCTTTTCTTAAAACACCGTAGCCCTTGTTTTTCCAAAAGCCCTGATTCGTCTTATTTCAAATGGCACCCCTGCATGACCTGTACAGATTGGTGTAGATTCTTTACTTTTGCGTTGATTATTCGATTCCGCATATTCCTGCTATTTGCATTGCATCGCTTGTACTGTGGTTATATTTCAGTCATGCTGCTAGGACACCAGCACCATTATCGATGATGCATATGTTCCACGTACACTTGTTGCCGGCTCACACACTCATCATCGATAATTGCCATGTCACTACACTATAGTACTATTGCATTCATGATATGATTCTGGCATGGCATATTGTACACTTATACCTGTACACATATATAGATGATTCTAGCTTGATTGGGGATTTGGGAACCGCAAGATACTCTTTAAAAACAGATTCCTTTTAAAAGAGCGGTCTCCCTCGACATGTGCACATTATTATTCCATGTTGCATGACTTACTGATATGCTTGCATTACTGTTACATGCCGCATACATCATGCTTTGACTGTACGCATTGAGATATGTTGTTTCTATGATATTTCTGGATTTGGGAACCGAGGGTATTTCAAAAGAGAATATGTCATTTCTTTAAAAACCCGGTTACCCTTGATATAATATTTCAGTGCGTCCACCATGTGTTTTCTCGGTGCTGAGAGCGATATGTGTAACCCGAATCGAGGCGTGGATGAGCCGATTGCGGGTACATGGTGGACCCGGTATGGTTCCCCTCGGCAAGATGATCGATGAGCTTTGCCGATTGAGCCTGGAGGCGGGCGAGTACCTACCGGTGATTGGTTGGACCTGGCGGTTATCCGGAGGATACCGACCAGAGTCGATAGATGTTTTGGGCATACTGCCGGGGCCGAGGGCCGATACCGTAGACAGAGCCCGCGGGCCGATCCGGACTGACGGAGCCCGATATATGAGGATTTACGTGCCGATGCTGGGCACAGTTTTCATGATGTTTTCGGGTGTCGATGCTGGGCACCCTGGTTCCATGATTTTGATGTGTCGCGAGGGACACGGGTGGTTATATCCTCATATTATTTCCCATGCACATGATTCATGATATTTACATGCATGGTGGTTATTATCAGTGGGTGACGAGTGGACGGGATCCATGAGTGTGCAGATTTGATTACATTGGTTATACCTCATATTCATGACATGCTATTACCTGAGGCACTAGCACGAGCACTTGGCACTACACTCATGTATAGAGATTACATTGCCAGTTTAGCATGCTTCAGCTTTATTCATATTGAGGTTTATTTATTATCTGATCGTATTGACCTAGGATAGGTGATGCATTCGATCTCTGCTTGTAGATATTTTCTATTCACGAGTTGGCAACTCACCCCCGTTGTGCCCCAGTTCTTGCAGGTTTTTGCCGTACAGATTTCATAGCGGCATTTCTGGCACACTGCTTCCTATGGGTGACTTGCTTGGTTAGGTGGGTTCTTTGTATCAGAACCGCCATTGTTCATGTATTTTTATTGTATCTAGAATTGTCCATCAACCAAAACTTGTATATTGTTTCAGACTTAGAAAACAGTGTTGTTTTATTTCGACCTTAGAGTCGCGCTAGTAGTATTACGGTTTTCTGGCTGTTTGAGTTTCTTTTTTTTTGGGTTTTGATCCTCGCCCTTTGGCGTTGCATATTATTATTGCTTGCGTGGTTGTGACCGTCGATGGACGAAGAGCTAGCTCCCGCTTGGGGATGCCTTTTATCATTTCATATATATTATTCTTGTTGTACCCCGTTCGGGGCCAGTTTTTACAAAGGAAACTCTGCCGAAATTTTCAGGAAAGGTTACACATTTTAAAAAAATGCATATTCGGCTTAGTTATTTAAAAACTTTGATTTCCAAACATGATTTCCTTACTTTTCAAAAACAGTTTTTCCTTATTTACTCTTTAAATGGTTTTAGATTGCTGGGCTTTTGGCTTACTTGGATCAGATGGGGTCCTATAGACTTCATATGGTTCAAGGGCCAGTCACGTGCTCTTTCGGGTCGTGACAAAGTTGGTATCAGAGCGCTAGGTTGACCTTGGTTCGAGTCTAAGTTTGACTATGTGGAGCCTAGGGCGTTATCTATATAAGGAACTTAGGCTTGACCTTACGGAACTTAGACTTGGTCGAGGGGGTATTAGACCCGAACTTTCGTCGTGTAGGATGACCCTTGGTTGATGGAATAGGTGACTAAAGTAGAGTGACGTACCGTGGGTATGTTCCGCGGCATACTTACGACACGCCACTCCGCTTAAGAAACCTTAGGTTGTACATTTCCTTGCATTGTGTCATATTCCTTCCTATGATCTATCTTCATCGATACTGGTTATGGTTTTGCTGCCGCGATTGCACAGGCAGAGTGAGCTACGGCTCGAGTTGTCAGCATGAGCTTGTCGCGGACGAGGACTGACCGGGGCGTGATTCCAGAGACATACGGTTGCATTGAGGCTTCGTATTTTGTGTTTCCGCACTATGGGCGTTTGACAGATCGCTGCTGTGAGATTTCTAGGATGTACCGGACGGTACCAGAGGATTGAGCCACTGATAGAGGCCAGCCAGGATGTGATGACCGTTGATGTATCACTTATTCATGATGGTTGAGGCGCTGCTTAGCGTACCGACGAATGAGCCAGTTGTTGCTGCGAGTGATGAGATATCGCCCAGATGATTGGAGCTACTGCAGCATGAGCATATTCTTAGAGATGTGATAGTGAGTCGCTAGTCACCGAGGATTAATGACTAGGACATGTGGTTCGTTCGCTTACCCCGATGCGAGGTCATCAGATAGATTGATTCCAGCTAGAGGCGACTTCACGCAGATTCGTTGAGAGTCGATTGAGACGATCGAAGGTCAGGAACCCATTTTCCAAGTTTAAAGTATACGGAAAGACATGCAGGTGATTCTATGGACCCTCTAGAAGAATGAAACCCTAACTCGACTTAATGACCGTGTGAAAGCCTTTGAACCTTAGGGTTTGCGGCAGTTCCTCGGCGCCATTAGTGAGGCTTGGGTTTGCCCTTCTACGGCTGGACCACCGACGCTGTGGCATGTACTCGATACTATTAAACTGTACCCGAGATGTTGAGATCTTGGGGGATTGTGAGGTTCTGACGAGTCGATCGGATGATTCGACATCATTCGGATATCATGTGATGGGACACTGCTTGGGAGACTCTAGATACGAGCATAGCCGTCGGAGCGCAGTCTGTGTAGCCATGATGAGATGAGTCCGAATCAGTCGATAGTGGAGCAAGGTGGAGTAAAGAGTTTGCACGAGATTTCGACGAGATGACGTTCCACTCCGCTGACATCAGAGATGCGATATGCACGCTGAGGATGTGTTCGGCTAGATATCTTCTACTGAGTGATGAAGATACTGAGTTCGTGATTTCGAGTCCGTGTTAGAGACTTTGGGTGGACCGTAGCCGAGGACATTGCAGTGTGCAGATAAAGACGCGACGTCGAATGGTCGATGATACAGACAAGCGGGACAAGAAGTTCGTGCGAGAGGCAGACGAGCTGTTACTACACCCCGTTAAGATTAAAGGCCGGACATGCATACAGAGGCGCAGAGATGCGACCAGCTTCCGAGGAGATGTTGTACTAAGGACGCAAAGGTCCAGAGAGCGAGAAAAGATTACGCCAGAGTACCAGCCTCCTTACAGTTTGGCTTAGGAAAGATCAGAAGAGACCTTGAGTAGGATTCCTTCCAGTACACTGCTGCAATAAGAGTTGCACCCAGGATCGGATGTGTGATATGCATTCAGAGGACCCGAGGTCGGCGCCAGAGATGTGCTGCTTTACGAGCGGTCGTGAGGATTGACCGAGAGATGACCAGGAAAGTGCAAGAACGGAATCGTTCCTGTCAGCACACCTGACCGGGCCGATGAGCCGATGGATTGCGAGTTGGTAATCTACAGGAAAGATCAGGAACCAGAGGCAGAGGACGCCAGCCGCGAGTAAGAGGCAAGTAGATATCTTGCGCCGCTAGCATCGGATGTACCGGTACCTTCGCGACCCTGAAGGAGGGTATACCGACGACGGTAATTATGATTTGTGATTTTGTGATTTGATTATCACGTATCCGTTGCTTTGGATTTCGGTATTTTGGGCGATCTATTCGCATGATTTAGTCTTGATGACTGAGTTTCATGATATTTGATTTTGTGCACCATGGTTGCACCTACTGGGTATTTATATCTTGTACATAGTTATTACTCTTGAGCTGTTGATTGCGATTTCATGCCTATTTTATGCTGGTGATTTGATTTACGCTTCCAGCAAAGTTTCATGTAATTTTAGTGTTTTGATTTTGCACTCGGTATAGCTTATATGTGCTTGTAGTGCATCGATATGTGTTTTGTGCCCGCAGCTGCACACGTTTATGATTTTCTTCATATCTGGATACACTTGGTGTTGCTGTTTACGTATTTGAGTTATTGCTTGGTATTTGTGCATGGGATGCACCAGTTCTATACTTCGTGC
Source organism: Agapanthus africanus (assembly GCA_030015575.1). Taxonomy (NCBI): domain Eukaryota; kingdom Viridiplantae; phylum Streptophyta; class Magnoliopsida; order Asparagales; family Amaryllidaceae; genus Agapanthus; species Agapanthus africanus. The sequence continues at coordinate 552,968,401 of CM057340.1, read as the reverse complement.
ATTTGTCGCACCAGTTTTATGTTTCTTGCGTTTATCGCATCAGATTTATATTTCGTGCCTTTGTTGCACCGGATTTATATTTTGTGCATTACGATTGCACCTGACTTCGATTTGATGCCTTTCGGTATGTCGATTTTGATTATGATATTGATGTGGATTCTTGCACTCCGTGCTTTTGACTGGACTTACGCATATTCGACGTTGCTATTGGATTTTGTGATTCCGTGCATATTGAGTGCGCAGGGTCTAGATTTTCATTCGTGCATGATGGATGCACCGATTTGGATTTTCGCGCATGTTGGGCGCATGTTTTGAGATACGATTTTGGGGCACACCAGATGCACTAAATCGAGATTTTTCGTGCATGTCAGATGCACCTGTTTTGGCTGTCAGGCACACATGTTGCCTATGACAGATGCTTCGTGCACACCCGTTGCACCTAGATGTTGTTTTGTGCACATGTTTAGCGCATATATGGATTTTGATTTCCGTGCGCGTCAGACGCACAGGGTGGTGTTATGTGCATTTTTGGAATTTATTCCTTTTGGAGCAGTACATTTTTATGATGTGGGATATTTGCTTTCATACTGAGCAGGACTAGTCAGTGGACAGTGCCTGGATATATTTTGCATGCATCGATAGTTATCGAAGGGATTTCCGAAAAGCGAGCTATAGTCTCAGTATATACCTACGTGTCCGATATGACACAAAACGTTTTAAAAACAAGGAAACCCTTCTGATTATTTTCAAAATGGTGGAACGTGCTTATTAAACAAAGGATATATATACACATATATAGTTATTTTCTTATGAGAAACGTCCGCCACTGTGCAGTGTTACGCGCATCGCACAGCGACTTAAAAAGATTTGGCATACAGTTGCATCAGCTAATTACATGTATAGATTGGGTGTCTACATGTATAGTCTTGGTCCATATCATATTGATTTTGTATTGGATTTGACATTGTGTCGTTACCATGACTCCGATGATTGCGGATGCTTGATGGAGTGTTGCTTTTGAGTTATCTGCTCAGTACTCATGCGCATGCATTGCGCTATGATGTTTTATGTATAGATGATTTCGGAGCCCCGATGACTTGGAATTTGTATTGAAATATTTTAGTATTTGGGGGTTTAAATTTAAATTCGGGGACCGAATTTCTTTAAGGGGGGTAGATTGTAACGTCTTCAAAATAATAAAATATGATTTTTGGGAAATTTTATAATTTAATATTATTTTAATGAATATTTTAATATTCTGGTATAATTAAATACAGATAAATGGGGAAAAATTATGGAAAATTCTAAAATAAGATATTTTAAGGAATTGCCTCGTTTTCTGTGCATGCCCCCATTTCCTCTAGTTTTGACCCTGAGTATGTCTAGTTTTGACTGATTCCATCTAGGGTGAAATCTGGGTTGATTTTCCTATGTTGGTGTATAATTTGGGACTTGTTTTAGCATGGATTTTGGTATTTGGTGATTCATTCCTGTCGGGTGGCGTTTGGACGTCAACGACAAGTGGATTTTGATTGTGTTTACATGCGAGTCGATAGGTTTTTACCTATGCGGGTAGCGTGTGCTATTTTTGTTTCCGATGTGATTTTCATGTGCTTTAGCATTGTGATATACTTGTAGGTACCCCGCGTGATGTTGAGGCAAAGGAGGTGAAGATAGCGACATCGGCTTTGGCACACGAGAAGCAATGTGAGTAGATTTATATCTACGGGGAGAAGTCGGGTGGATGGCGTATAGCACCCCCGCAGTCCGTGGTGATGTATACGAATACGTATACACACGAATATTTATATTGTGTTGTTTAGGGTTATTGATGGTAATAATGATATTTTGATGATAAGAATATATTGGTTTAGTATAGTGCGAACCCTAGAGTAGTGGTTGCACTCGCACATACATTTACACACATACTTGCATTCATTCTTTCATTTATTAGAGTGCATATGATGGTGCGTATATCTACACATGGGTATGGGACTATGTGTTTATATACGGGATTGGAGGATGATACGTGGTTTGAGATGATACTTGATGTGAGGCCGTGAGATCGGCGATGTGACATAGCTTGTCTTCGAGGTGCGATATGATAGTTTTAGCGGGCCTTTGGACATGTGCTTTACCCGCATTCATATTTTTATAGATGGTATCGATTTGTACTAGACTTAGAGTAGTACCCCAGATTATGCGATCTGATGATAGTGATACCTGATATGTGATGAGGTACTGTGATATTGACCCCTACCCAGCTATTGGGATGCCGTACGACGATCTACCGTATGAGCCGATATTGATGATAGATCCGCACTCATGACTCGAGGATATCTTACGATATGTTATTGAGGCGGGATCACCGACTATCATATCTATATATATTGACTCAGATTATGTGGTTTCTCACCCCTCCTGTCTAGATTACTTAGTAGACATTAGACTGGACCGAGTCATACCTATTTCAAACTAACGAATCGGGGATATTTTAAAGATAGGCAGAAGGGTCATACGGATATTTTCAAATGATGTATCTTTTCTTAAAACACCGTAGCCCTTGTTTTTCCAAAAGCCCTGATTCGTCTTATTTCAAATGGCACCCCTGCATGACCTGTACAGATTGGTGTAGATTCTTTACTTTTGCGTTGATTATTCGATTCCGCATATTCCTGCTATTTGCATTGCATCGCTTGTACTGTGGTTATATTTCAGTCATGCTGCTAGGACACCAGCACCATTATCGATGATGCATATGTTCCACGTACACTTGTTGCCGGCGCACACACTCATCATCGATAATTGCCATGTCACTACACTATAGTACTATTGCATTCATGATATGATTCTGGCATGGCATATTGTACACTTATACCTGTACACATATATAGATGATTCTAGCTTGATTGGGGATTTGGGAACCGCAAGATACTCTTTAAAAACAGATTCCTTTTAAAAGAGCGGTCTCCCTCGACATGTGCACATTATTATTCCATGTTGCATGACTTACTGATATGCTTGCATTACTGTTACATGCCGCATACATCATGCTTTGACTGTACTCATTGAGATATGTTGTTTCTATGATATTTCTGGATTTGGGAACCGAGGGTATTTCAAAAGAGAATATGTCATTTCTTTAAAAACCCGGTTACCCTTGATATGATATTTCAGTGCGTCCACCATGTGTTTTCTCGGTGCTGAGAGCGATATGTGTAACCCGAATCGAGGCGTGGATGAGCCGATTGCGGGTACATGGTGGACCCGGTATGGTTCCCCTCGGCAAGATGATCGATGAGCTTTGCCGATTGAGCCTGGAGGCGGGCGAGTACCTACCGGTGATTGGTAGGACCTGGCGGTTATCCGGAGGATACCGACCAGAGTCGATAGATGTTTTGGGCATACTGCCGGGGCCGAGGGCCGATACCGCAGACAGAGCCCGCGGGCCGATCCGGACTGACGGAGCCCGATATATGAGGATTTACGTGCCGATGCTGGGCACAGTTTTCATGATGTTTTCGGGTGTCGATGCTGGGCACCCTGGTTCCATGATTTTGATGTGTCGCGAGGGACACGGGTGGTTATATCCTCATATTATTTCCCATGCACATGATTCATGATATTTACATGCATGGTGGTTATTGTCAGTGGGTGACGAGTGGACGGGATCCACGAGTGTGCAGATTTGATTACATTGGTTATACCTCATATTCATGACATGCTATTACCTGAGGCACTAGCACGAGCACTTGGCACTACACTCATGTATAGAGATTACATTGCCAGTTTAGCATGCTTCAGCTTTATTCATATTGAGGTTTATTTATTATCTGATCGTATTGACCTAGGATAGGTGATGCATTCGATCTCTGCTTGTAGATATTTTCTATTCACGAGTTGGCAACTCACCCCCGTTGTGCCCCAGTTCTTACAGGTTTTTGCCGTACAGATTCCATAGCGGCATTTCTGGCACACTGCTTCCTATGGGTGACTTGCTTGGTTAGGTGGGTTCTTTGTATCAGAACCTCCATTGTTCATGTATTTTTATTGTATCTAGAATTGTCCATCAACCAAAACTTGTATATTGTTTCAGACTTAGAAAACAGTGTTGTTTTATTTCGACCTTAGAGTCGCGCTAGTAGTATTACGGTTTTCTGGCTGTTTGAGTTTCTTTTTTTTTGGGTTTTGATCCTCGCCCTTTGGCGTTGCATATTATTATTGCTTGCGTGGTTGTGACCGTCGATGGACGAAGAGCTAGCTCCCGCTTGGGGATGCCTTTTATCATTTCATATATATTATTCTTGTTGTACCCCGTTCGGGGCCAGTTTTTACAAAGGAAACTCTGCCGAAATTTTCAGGAAAGGTTACACATTTTAAAAAAATGCATATTCGGCTTAGTTATTTAAAAACTTTGATTTCCAAACATGATTTCCTTACTTTTCAAAAACAGTTTTTCCTTATTTACTCTTTAAATGGTTTTAGATTGCTGGGCTTTTGGCTTACTTGGATCAGATGGGGTCCTATAGACTTCATATGGTTCAAGGGCCAGTCACGTGCTCTTTCGGGTCGTGACAGTATTATCCTAGGACATATCATTTCGCAAAATGGCATTGAGGTTGACAAAGCAAAGATTGATGTCATTTCCAATCTCCCTCCTCCCAGATGCGTCAGAGATATCCGAGCTTTTCTTGGCCACGCCGGTTTTTACTGACGGTTTATCAAGGACTTTAGCAAGATTGCTAGACCCTTGACTCTTCTTCTGGCCAAGGATACCACATTCGACGTTGACTCGAGCTGTGTGACTGTGTTCGAATCACTGAAAAGCTCACTCACCTCTGCTCCCGTTCTTTCTTCACCTGACTGGACGTATCCCTTTGAGATTATGTGCATTGCATCCGGCTTTGCTATCGGTGCGGTCCTAGGACAGCACATCGATAAAATGCCGCACGTAATCTACTACGCAAGCCGGACCCTGAATAACGCCCAAATGAATTACACAGCAATCGAGAAAGAGTTCTTGGCTGTTGTGTTTGCTTTAGAAAAATTCAGGCCTTATTTGACCGGCTCTCCAATCATTGTCTACACCGATCATTCAGCTCTGCGACATCTTTTTTGCGAAAAAGGATGCAAAATCTCGGTTAATACGTTGGATCCTCTTACTTCAAGAATTTGACCTTGTCATTAAAGACAAAAGAGGATATGAAAACGTAGTGGCCGACCATCTTTCACGACTTTCTTCTTCGCCGACGCTTCCTCTCCCAATTAACGATGTTTTTCCTGATGAACAACCCTTGACAGTATCGTGCGAACCCTGGTTCGCAGATATTGTGAACTATTTGGCGACGGGTCTAATACCGAACGAATGGTCAAGTCAGGACAGACTTAGATTTTTATCCCAAGTAAAGCACTTTTATTGGGACGAACCCTACCTGTTCAAGTACCGTCCAGACAAAATTATTCGTTGATTTATTCCTGATAATGAGTTCAAGATGCCCATGTTCACAGATATTGTGAACTATTTGGCGACGGGTCTAATACTGAACGAGTGGTCTTGCAGTGTGGCTTTTACTGGCCACAACTCTTCAAAGATGCCCATGATTACTGCAAGACTAGCTCCCGGTGCTAACACTTGGGCTGGATTTCCAGGAGAAACGAGATGCCACTCCAACCAATCTTAGTTGTTGATATTTTCGATGTTTGGGGAATTAATTTCATGGGGCCGTTTCCCAGCTCTTTTGGGAATCTGTATATTCTTTTAGCTGTTGATTATGTCTATAAATGGGTCGAGGCGGTCCCAAGCCAGACGAACGATAACAAGGTTGTCGTTAGATTCCTTAAAGAAAACATCTTTTCCCAGTTCAGGCACCCCCGCGCGATCATTAGCGATAATGGGATGCATTTCTGTAATAGGACTTTTGAGGCCTTGATGCGGAAATACTTTATTAATTATAAGCTATCCACGCCCTACCACCCCCAAACATGTGGGCAAGCCGAAATTTCCAATCAGCAAATCAAACAGATTTTGGAGAAAACGGTTTCCAAGAACCGTAAAGATTGGTCTTTGAAACTAACTGATGCCTTGTGGGCATTCCGCACTGCATACAAGACTGATCTTGGAATGTCTCCCTATCGGCTTGTGTTTAGAAAGGCTTACCACCTTCCTTTAGAAATCGAGCATCGTGCATTTTGGGCGATCAAAGAGCTGATCCTAACCCTTGAAGATGGGGGTAGCTATCGGAAGCTGCAACTCAACAAGCTGAACGAGCTTCGGAATGAAGCTTATGAAAACGTGGTTATAAAGAACCGAACGAAGGTGTTTCATGATAAACACCTTACGCGCAAAACCTTCACGCCAGGACAACATGTACTTCTTTACGACACCCGACTATATTTCCATCCCGGTAAGCTTCGATCTCACTGGAAGGGACCCTTTTTTGTGCGGAGTGTATACCCGCACAGCGCAGTGGATTTGGATAATCTAGAGGATGGTTCACTATTCAAAGTGAATGGACACAGGGTAAAACCGTTCCTCACCGCAGAACCTTCGGAGGAGCTCCTGATGTTGCAGGAGCCGGTTTACATTGACTAATCTTCCTCCGCTTACCACCAAACTTCGGTTATCCAGCCATAAACAGTAGAAACACATTTCAAATAAGTTTGGGGGTATGTATATACCATTTTGTTTTTTTTGTCGGTATATTTCTTGCCTGGTGAAATTCCCACTTGTAATAATTTGTAAAATAAATAAATAAAATAAAAATTTGGGGGGGGCGCTTTTGTAAATATTCAGAACTATCTATAAAATAAAAAAATTTAAAAAAAACAATTTTTTAATAAAATGGATAATTTATTCTTTTTGGGAGGACTTTTGTACAAATAATTGACAACCCCTATAAATACACCATCTACCTTTTTCTGCAACTCCCGAGCCCTTATTATAGCCCAAACACAAGCCCTAGCCACCTTTGCAAATTTACACAGAAGATCGCCCTCCACTGCCGCGCTTCCACCGCCGACAGCCCCTTTCAGTCACCGAACCGCCGCCGCCTAGCATCTTCTTCCTCTGAAATTTTTAGAGGAGGTTTGCATTTCTCATCTCCTCTCTGTAAATTTAATAATTCTGCATTTGCTGTCCATGGCTCCTACATTTCAATTTGAACATGATTTCTCACAGTTTTTCACCCATGACGTTCATGGTAGCTATTTTGGCGAAGAGATCCAGAAACGCGGATGGAATTTCCTGTTGTATAACCATCCAAACGCGTTCGCGATTTCGGATCTCGTTGCGCGTTTCTTTGGAAGTATGGAAGAGGGTTGTTTAGCTAAACACGGGTTTATACGCTTATTGTGGGGGGGATCGGGAAATTGTGATAAATAGAAACTTCATTCACGAAGTAACTTTGATACCTCCTATCCCCGTAAACGATCAACCCTTCCGCTTTGAGGATTACATGCCGTTAATGGGTGATAGTTGTTCTACGGAACCTAGAAAGGTCATTCAGGCTCGAACGCTGTATGCGAACGTATTAACCGTGTGCCGTTGGGAGCAAAACATCTTCGGAAGTTCGCATAACACCGCCTTTTTTACCCCATCCTTACACATTGTGCAAGCATTAATGATAAAGAACCCTAGTTATGATATGTGCACTATGCTACTACACTCGATTGGCACCGGTAAGGGGGCTGCCAATTAGCCATACCCGATGTTAGTGACACAATTGTGTCGCTATTTCTTTTCTGTTGAGGAATTCGATGTTTACATGCATGGTGGGGTTCCCATTCGACCCCTTCTTGAGGGTGTCTCCACATCCTACACGAGACTTCATGGATTATGGTCAGGCACCGAGCCGGCCGAAGATGTGATGGAAAAGTCGCCCAGCTCGAGCTCCACAGCGAGCGATGAAGAGCTAACCCCCGCGGCGTAAGCACGCTTGCTACGACGTACCCATAGGGGGTAGAACGAGTGTGGGGTATGCTGACAAATTTTGATCAGCGTTTGACGCATCTTGAGCAGGGAATGTCTACCCTTCGGGCACGAGAGGAAAGAGCGAGATCGAGGGGTCGGGGAACGGACAATAGTGAGGCTAGAACGAATGATGCCGCATCTAGGAGACGCCGTAGGCAGCAGTGAGAGTACTGCGGTCGGTCAGTTTGGGGGTAGGGTTTTCTTGTAAATAGTTATCCTTGCATCTGCACATTTTTTATGTAAATATTTGTTCTTTTACTTTGCATGTTTAAATTCCGCATTGCATTTTTCTGCATTGCATTATTATAATAAAAAAATAAAAATGATGAAACATAAAAAAAACTTTAAAAAAAATGAAAAATGAAAAAATGAAAAATTTCAATAATGGGCATTTTTGACTCAAGTTCGACATGACGGTTGACTAGTTAGAAAAAAACTAAATCCTAAACTTAGTAAATTAAAAACCCTAAAAATAACCTTCCTTGAAGTACAACTGTAAAAAATATACGTACTTGCAGTTTATTTAGAAATAAGTAATTTTGAATTCAGTTCTTGGGCTAAGTTGAAATGAGGGAAGAGTATTGAAAGCTCTATTTGAAGACTAAGTCTGAAAATAATTCTGAATCTTAAGTCCAAATTCTGAAAATTTATACCCTACAAATCACACATACACACACCTTGAAACTTAGGATAGTAGAGGATACCTAAAAATACTCTTGCCTGAAAGCTTAGTATGAAAGAAAAAACGACATTTAAAGCTAACCACCAAAAGGGCATCATTGAAAAATATATCTGGTCTTGAAATAAAAAAATAAAAAAACGTACAAGACCTGGAAACTGCTATTTACGCTATGCTCACACATTCAGTAATCGGCTAACACTACTACAAATAAGGGTTTCCCCTATGGATTTACCCGTAGGGGCAAACCACTGCCCCTACGGATATATCCGTAGGGACAATAAAATACCCTGTAGGTGCAAGTTGAAGCCCTGAACTTGCCCCTACGGATAAAAACTTGCCCCTACGGAGTTCTGTGTAGGTCCCATTTCCCCTACGGAGTAGGCCGTAGGGGCAAAAAAATTATTTTATTTACGGTTTTTTAAAAAATATTACTTGTACCTACGAATGAATCCGTAGGGCCAAGTATTATCTCCTACGGATACATGCGTAGGTACATATCCGTAGAGGCAAAATATCAGGATTTCTGATATTTTGCCCCTACGGATAACTCCGTAGGGGCTTTTGTTTGCCCCTACGGATAACTCCGTAGGGGCTTTTGTTTGCCCCTACGGATATATCCGTAGGGGCACTCCCAACCCCCTGATACTGAGATCAGGGGGGAAATATCAGTTAATTCTGATATTTTGCCCCTACGGTTTAAGCCATAGGGGCAACATGTGTACCTACGGATTAATCCGTAGGTGCATATTATCTGTTTTTTCTTTAAAAAAGGTCTGCCTGATTTTTTCTCGCCTTGTGAACAATAATATATACATCAATCAAATATAAAATTAATCATCACACAATATATATCGCAGTATTCATAATCACATCTCACGCATATAATATACAAAAGAAACCAAAAAACTGAATATGATATAAATATAAACCAATATCAATATCGTCCAAAATGTTTCAAAATGTAGTACAATATGTATCATATAAATAAATACATGTTTCAAAAAATAAGAATCAAAAAGCTACCCTAGCTCGGTTCAGCTCCACCTCTGATAAATGCTAGAATCTGGCGCGCCTGCTCCTCGGTCAATAAACCATGCAATTCGGCGCGTGCGGGAGTCTGAGCGGTCTGTGGAGCTGGCGATGTGGTCTGCGCAGCCGCCGTCGAGGTAGTGGCTTGCGGAGCCGCGGCTGCGGGAGTCTGAGTGGGCGGTGGAGCTATAGGAGCTGTCTGCAGAACCGCAGCCGATGTAGTGGCTTGCGGAGCCGAAGCCGAAGGAGATGGATGTGGAGGCTCGGCCGATGTCCCCTGTCGCGTCTGGACCTAACGTGTGTAATAAGCGTGTAAGAACTGTGTATTATTCGAATTCATATCATTATCAAGTTATTTCAAAACCCCATTTGGATATCTAGTTTGGAAAACCATTGTTTATTTTAATTAGATATGTATGTATGATTAATCAAACCTAAGTCTACAACCAAATAAGCTCAGGCTACGTACTAATTATGGATATGTTGATATCTATAATATGACATGATATTTTACTAGAAAGTAGTATACATACCAGCATCTCCTTCAACTCCTGAACAGTGGCCCTCAAGCTCTCCAGTTCCTGCTGGACACGTCGCTCACTGGAGCCGGAGGAAGTAACCGCCGGGGTGGAGTCCAACCTCATATGGGCCCTGCTAGGGCCCAGTCCCCGGCCTCTCTCCCAACCTCCGTGGTGCCCTCTGTGTGCGGCATCCAGGACTGGGGTCAGCAGCCTCGGATCGCTCTGTCCGGTAAAATCGATCCCCGAGACCTCGGCCTGCTCAACCACCCGCTTCTACACCCACATTAAGCAGTAAAGTATAAGTATAAAATTTAAATTTGAACCTTCCAAAACTAAAATTTCAAATATGGGTAGAATAAATATTAACACTTACGCAATACTCCTGGGTAGCGACGTCGGGATATCGAAGCTCGCCCGTGGCGGGATCTGTGGAGGTGCCGTGGACGGCAAGATATACGGACAGCACGCTTGGTGTACCACCTTGCGCCACGGTCTGAGCTGTCTGCAATATTAGAAAATAACTCTTAATATTAGATATATTAGAAAATAACTCTTAATATTGCAGAATATCACAAAGGTCGGTCTATTGTAATTTACCGATAACTCCATGGCTCGAGTAATATTCCTTGAGCCATCTGTGTAAGTGGGGCGACCCTTCTACGCCGACTTCCTGTTCTCTGTATTCTGAGCTGCCTGTTTCTGCACAATGCATTAACATTTAGTTTTCTAATTAAGGAACATAAAAAAATAAATTATATCCTAAACAATGAATTACATTTAAAATACATACCTGTTTGCGTTGGGAGTCGAAATATTCGCACAATAGAGGCCATGTCTCTACATCGACTCTCGCAAACGCCGGAGTAGATAGGAGGGCCGCTCTCTCTGCCTCGGGGGTCGCCATCCACAGGGAGTAGCAGTCGGCCTTCAGCTCATTCCTGTTGTATCGGACCTTGGTCTGCATGTTCTTCATCAGGCCATTGTACAGAGCATGAAGGTCGAGCACCCTCCAAGGGTGATCAGGATCGGGTACAGGCTGAAAATTGTAATCCGACTGAAAATACAAAAAAAAACATTGTTATTAGATTGCAAGTGTTAATAATAAATATATTGGATGAATCAAATGAAAATATATATTAATACGTACCCGAGCCTGATCAAAGAAGAGGGCGAATGAGCGCCGGTGCTGCTGGCCCCATTCAACGTGAAGTGGATAGTTCTTCACGAGCCGGCTCTCGTCCCCCATATACCGGCCGAACCTCTCGGCATGAGGAACGGTATAGCGATAGTCAAGGGTAAAAAAGAGGAGGAATGCTGCCTCCCCCTAGCTCTGTCAGGCCTCAGCCTATGGGACTGATTCGGGCCTCGAGTCCCCCTCTGGGGATGGGGAGACCCTGCGTCTGCACGAAATATCAAGAAAATCAATATTAAGACAAAGTTGTATTAATAAATCAAGTTTAAACGAAAATTGAAGTGTGATATATACCTCCGGTGACTAACGCACGAGCCTGGGCCCGGGCAGCAGCACTAGCGGGACGATAGTTCCTCCGGTGAGGAACAGCCGGGGTCCCAGATGCGGACGCATCCCCTCCAACTAGAAAATAAACATTGACGCTAAATTTCCATGAAGTTCATATTTATTCTATAGAGCATATGTAAAATGAATAAATATTTTATATTTATTCATACTAACCCGCAGACGATGCAGAGGGTATGGAAGTGGCAGGTGTGACCCCTGCGGAAGATGTGGACGCACCACCTATAATTAGACACTTAAAAATAGATTATATAAGTAATTGCAAAAAGAATGTGTAGATCAATAATATAACGTTCTAAATCAATATGCATGCACTATAGGATATATAAACATACCCGCAGGTGCGGTGGTGTCACCACCTACAGCTAGAAAATAATAAAAATTGCCAAGTAAGAGCAAAAGGAATGTGTGTATATTTATGATATAGCATTCTAAATCAATATACATGCACTATATGATATATAAACATACCTGGAAGAGCGGGAGTGGCCTCTGTCCCAGATGTGGACGCATCACCAAGAACTAGACAATCAAACATTGACAATATAAGTAATTTTGATATTTATCCGCATGAATATCTATAATATTACATTCAAAATGGATATGCGTTCAATATACCTGGAGGTGTGGAAAAATCCACACGGAAGGAGTCATCTGAAGGGGTCTCCGATCTGGGTGCAAGTCCGGCCCTCTGAAGCTCCCTACGGAGCTCTTCGGGCGGCAGAACCGCTCTGCCTCTGCCGCGGCTGGAGCTCCTTCCGCCCCTCGCTGCTCCCGACATCATCATCAAATCTAGATAAATGGTTCGTGGACGCATTAGACAATCATTAAAAGTATTGACTATATATGTATAGATCGTAAAATGTGAAGTAATAATATAACATTACTGATAACCTTTTTCGTTTCGTGGGCGCATTATACATATCTACTTGGATTTCATCGTCGATGTCATTTCTAACCCACGTAACTTCATGATCGGTCAAAGACAACCCGTCTTTCGAAACAGACGGTCGGAGCACTCTAAGCCTTCTTTCTTCTTCGTCCTCATCGCTGTCCTCGAATTCTGGGACATCGTAGACATCTCTGGGTTTCCATCGGCATACAACACTCCATCCCGGATGCTTCAAACACTGTGATTAGTATACTTGGAATGCTTGGTTCGGAAAGCTTAACAGATCTTCCTGACCATAAAATCGAAGTGTGTTCACACTGGTCAATCCATATTCATCTTTCCATGTCCCAAGATTGCTTCTCCACTTGTCCGTATCGGTTCGCGTATCGTACCAAGTACACTGAAATATATAAAAGGGTTCTGATCGTCCGGGATAGTGGATGCCGAGTATACAATTTAAGTACCCATAATAAATTACACCGTCCAATCCTACCGTCGCAATCCGACTATTCTGAGTGATTCTAGATGTTTCTATGTCCTTAACTTCGAATTTGTATCCAAGGACACCAAATCCTTTGTAATATGCAACCTCCATACTAGGAAATTGAGCTAAATATCTTGAATCACTCTCAAATGATGCAGACAAGTTCGGATCGTGGATCTAACAAAACAAATTTTACGAAAAATACATAACGATATAAGTTTAGATTAAAACTGATAGCAATAAAATGTTATTCGAATAACTTACATGATCTGTGACCCAATCACAAAAATTATCCTAATGATATTTTTCCAATCGTTCTTCGTTCCAATCAGGATGTCCCTCACGTACCTCGTAAAAATGAATTCTGTTTTCGAAAAATAATGGTGATATTAATATTATATCATTTCATACACACACAAACACAAATATAACAATTAATCCAGAAAAACTTACTCTCTAATTTGTTCAAGACATGCTCAATTAAGCAAGATAAACCGGTATATCTTATTGATAAGCATAGTGTCTACCCTTTTATACTCGGCTTTACCATATGGCTCTTCTTGAATTCTTCGTAGCCGGTTAAGTCTTGTCTCAATGTTCTCGTCCAGATAGCGAGAACAAAATATGGTTGCTTCATCAAGAAGATAACCTTGCATGATAGAACCCTCTGGTCGATTTTTATTGCGTATATACTTCTTAAGGGTGTAGAGGTACCTAATGAAAATATGTTGAATAAATAAATACGGGCATACAGGACAACAATAAATTTATAAATTGCGCGAAACGAAAAATTACACGTACCTCTCGACTGGATACATCCATCGATATTGTACCGGTCCGGCTAACTTAGCCTCAGTTGCAAGATGAACTGTCAAGTGTATTATGATATCGAAGAATGACGGTTGGAAAATATGCTCAAACTTGCAAAGTATCAATGCAATAAAATTTTCTAGTTTATCCAGCGTCACAACCTCCAGTGTTTTAGCACACAACTCCCTGAAAAAACAACATAGGTCGTTGATTACTAGACCAACCGATTCGGGGAGAGAAGTCCTGAGGGCTAATGGAAGAACGTGCTCTATGATAATATAGTGATCATGACTTTTCAGCCCATCGATCTTGCCCTTCACAATTTTTATTTTCTTGCTGAATAATCCGGAGAAACCTGTGGGAACTTTCAAATCATGTACTACCTGCAGGAATCTTTTCTTCTCCAGTTGTGACATATGATAAGCAGCATTGGGAAGTACAAACTTGCCCGGTTTACCCGCTACCGGTCTAGGGTACAATTCACTTCTTATTCCCCACTCCTGTAGATCCATCCGAGTATTCAGGTTGTCTTTCGATTTCCCATCCTTACAAAGAAGCAAGTTAAGTATGTGCTCTGATACTCCCTTCTCTATATGCATGGCGTCCAAACAATGACGCACTAAATTTGTTGACCAGTACAGAAGCTCGAAGAAAATGCTTAACTTGTTCCAAAATGGTGGTTTGACCTGTTTCGCCGGATCCATCCCGAAGGTCACATTATTGTAACCATCCCATTGAGCAGTCACGTCCTCTCCGGACAATGGGGATGGAGGTCCAAGAAGCTCCTGATGACCATCAAAGTGAACCGTGTCTAACCTATCGGGGTGGTCTGGAGGCAGGAAGCGTCGATGGCCGCAATAACAAACCTTCCTGCTAAAATTCAAGAATTTCGATGTTGTGTGTTCATGGCAATGAGGACATGCTTTGTGACCATGTACGGACCAACCTGATAGCATTCCATACGCAGGAAGGTCATTAATTGTCCACATTAAAGCCGCACGCAGTAAGAAGGTTGTATTTGTGTTTGCATCATATGTCTCTACACCATCAATGAACAAAATTTCAACTCCTCGATCAGAGGTCGGAGATAGACGTCGATATTGTTCCCCGGTGAGTTTGGTCCGTCGATAAGAAGAGGCATCATAAAGTATGATTGGTCCATAGCCAACCAAGGCGACAGATTATAAATTATCATTACAATGGGCCATGTGCTGTGACTTCCAGCCATATAGTTGAATGGGCAGAAGCCATCAGTAGCCAGTCCGAGCCGGACATTGCGAGGATCGCTACTCAATATTGCGTGCCTCCTATTGAAATCCTTCCATGCCGATGAATCTCTTGGATGGCTCATTTTTCCATCTTCACTTGGAGGAGCACGGTGATGCCAAATCATTGCCTCGGCTGTTTTCTTGCACCTGAATAGCCTCTGTAGCCTCTGTGTTATGGGAAAGTATTGTGCTATCTTGACAGGTATATCAGGCTTCTTATCAGAATCTTTCGGCTTATACCTGGCCTCTCCGCATGTTGGACACTCATTCAAATCTGAATTCTCTTTCCGGTACAACACGCTATTTTTAGGACATGCTTGAATCTTCTCGCACTTTAGACCCAAATCAGACATCATCTTCTGGGCTCCGTACCAGCTGTCGGGCACGTTATTTCCCGGGAGCATAGAATCTTTCAAGAACGAAAGAAGCATTATGAATGACTTGTTGCTCCATCCATTTAGGCACTTAATCTAGAAAAGTTGGACGAACCATGAGAGCGTGGAATACTTCGCATTCTCATAAATTGGTTTTCTGTCATCATTCATGAAATTTTCATATTTATCCGCACGCGGTCCTTGACCGGAAAGAATGTCATCTTCGGTACGAATAGATTCACCTAGGGTAGCCTCTACCATATCCTCCATTTCTTCTGATGGAAATAAATTACCGTCTTATCCTTCTGCCGCAATACCAAATTCTTCTTCTTCTCTTGCCGCATTATCGTGTTCTCCTTCTTCTTCTGCCGCATTACTGCATTCTTCTCCTTCCCCGTGATATTTCCAAGTTGTATAAAATCTAGTAAACCCATATTTTACAATATGAAACTCTGCCAATTCTACCTTCTGCCAGTACTTATTGGCACATCTATCGCACGGACAGAGAATCTTCTCTATTATGATCTTATTATGTGCGCGTGCAAATTCAATGAAAGCAGCAATTCCTGCAACAAACTTGGTTGCATACGTTGTTGCCAATCCACATACATCCAGTCCTTAACTCTGACGTACTCATGGGCCATGATAGACTGTATAACATATAAATTGTAGGTTATGGTGACTATATTGAGAAATATAAGAACGGGATAGATACTGACAAAGGAGAAAATCCGTGTATATGCTTTGTGTATGCGTTTGTCGTTGAAAAGAATAAATTATCGAACGTATGTTAACCGATAGATGAGGACTAAGTGGCGCTTGTAGTTTCATATATGAGTATCGATGAGAATATGAAGCTTTCATATTATCATCGAGTATCATATATTGGTTTTAACTTGAACATCTCGAATCACTCTCTAATTATGCGTTTGTTGTGTATTCTTGTTGTATGTGTGTGTTCCGGCTGTCGGGGGTAAGGCTTCTATCCCATTAAGAATGTATAGAGCGAACATCCATCACTTGTGCTTTCAACCGTTTCGAGTAAATTTCGGCAGCACCTCTCCGCTGTTCTCCGAGTACACTGTAATAGAATAGATAATCATTTCAAAGCTGTGAAACAACGTTGAAATGAACATCTAATCTATCTTTGTACACGGAGAACCAGCGGAAAAGTACCGACGAAATATCTCGAAATGGATGAAAACACAAATGAATGGAGGTGTTTGCTTTATACATTCTTAACTTGTCCACACGGGACAAATCTATCGGTTACCAT
Organism: Agapanthus africanus; assembly: GCA_030015575.1. Taxonomy (NCBI): domain Eukaryota; kingdom Viridiplantae; phylum Streptophyta; class Magnoliopsida; order Asparagales; family Amaryllidaceae; genus Agapanthus; species Agapanthus africanus. Next base: position 552,951,559 of record CM057340.1, on the reverse strand, counting down.
ACGATTGAATTTTCTCGTCGCGTAGACTATACGACGGTTGTTAGTATCGAGCTATACCGTCCGATATTTAACAACCTTCGTATAGTTCTATTGTAGGGTTCCTAGGCACCCTAGTGAGGTCTCACATGTCATCGATCATGCCATATTAAAATTTTACGGGTGCCTACAAACCCGACTACGGATCGTTTACTAGATATTTAGGCGAAAAGAAAACTAGTTAACACTTAACTACAAGATACGGAAATACAACCTTTGTAGATCCGGTGCTCCACCTCCATAGCTCCGCAACAAGGTCCTCTCCGCTGTCCAAATCAAATCCGGGCTCTAGCGTCGGCTTCGTCGGAGAATGGGCAAGCTAGGTCGTCGATGTCCATGCCGAAGATGATCTACGTCGAGGCATCGCTAGATCAAGCTCCACCTTCACCAAACCATGATGACTTGTGAAGGAAACACACTCTACTACTTGGCAAGAGGTAGAGGATGAAGAAATAGGAAGTGGGTAGACTTTAGTTTTGGATTTCTCACTCATTTGCTCAATTCACCATTGATGAAGAAAGCTTTTTCTTCCTTGCTCATGAAGAAGAAGAAGAAAGAAATATATGATAAGTTAAAAAATATAATAAGTAAATCAATACTTATCATATATTCAACCTTAGTTAAGTGTAGAGAAAAGACCATGGTTAATGGAATGGTTAGGGTTAAGGATAAGAACAAAATGGTCACTAGGTCAAAGTCTTCAAGAAGCTTCAATATGAAACAAAATTAGCCACCATTTTCTCTTTATGCCTTTTCTAATTATTTCCAAAATGAATAAATAGATAAATAAATAAGAAAATGAAATAAAACCCTAATCATATAAATAACCATGGTTTATTCTTAACATACACTTAAACAATCATGTATCATCAAACATGATACAAGCAAATGTACAAATGTATATCACATATACAATGTGCACATTACAAGTGAGAAAATCCATATAAAGTGAACCAATACTAGTTAACGCAAAGTAATATATCAAATATATAATTATGCATTAAATCATTAAATCAACACTTGATTCAATGACCCGGTCATGTCGCACACAACCGACTAGTATATAATGTATCGGCTTATCAAATCAACCTTTGATTCGATAACTAGGGTATATCGCATATAACCTAATCGATACATTCATCGCGAGAATGGAATACGGTATCACATACACGCATTATTCTCGGTCCCGCACATATCTCATATGTGCTCCTATTTCGTTTCGCTTGAGCTAGGAAACCTCTGTGTAGGACTCTAAAGACTCGTCAATACGCCGGCAGCAGATGATGATCATATCAAACATCCGCAAGCCGCAAGCGGTCTGCTAAACGTAACGGCCACCCGGGTATTGAGCGATCAGAAGATCGACGAGCAAGCCCGCTCACACTCCTGCGAATCCGACCAGTAACACTACCGTATAGTCCGGTCTGTTCGTCTGATATGTCGCATATCTCGCCTAGGGGTGGTAAACGTCAGACCCCAATAGCTCGATAAATCATGCCGACGTAGGGTCCATAACATTCGTGAAACTACTGATAACTCTTACCAGTATATCACTGCAACCCTGGCCAGGGATTTCCTGTTATGGCCAGTCGAGCATTGCACAACATCAACCCCCAATACCGGGAGAGAAGAATCCCCTCCTATCGCTCATTGCCTCCATGTGAATCGGGACTGTACCCAAAAACCACCTGTTTGCACAACTCAGTAGAGCCGTGGTAGGGTGGAAATCAAAGCACAGTGGGAGACACACAAGACTCTATGATGATCTCGGGTCAACAGACTAAGCTGTACCAGTGTCACCAGAGAACTGCCATCTGACGTGAGGTATAATACCATCTGGGAGTTCTCGGCGAGTCCGTTCAGTGTACCCAGTCTCCACTGAGCACCCGCATACCATCTTCGATGTCAAACACCAATGGATATGGGATCATCCATCGCCCATCGCATGGGTCGAGAAGATATGCGCTAGTCTACTCTGGAATATCGATGCCCCGTCTCGATATTCCCTCGACTAGGAACATTTCAAGGATGTATCATGGACTACCCAGGCCCCACTAGTATGATCTACATCATAGTCCTGGAAGTCGAGTACACATCCTATGGGCTTTATCAACATGTAATCAGAGAGACAGAAAGTATACATGTTAAGATAAAGTGCAACCAGATAGCGTACTATCATGTCGAGCAAGAAAGTCCTCCCTATATATGTCCCAGCATCCACTACAATATACATTCTATGTACAGTAATGGCCTCTAGGGCATACATATAACTAACAATCTCCCACTTGCACTAGGGCCATCTGTAGCAGTGGTTGTAGTATCTCATACTCAACCATCCCATAAAAGTGTCTCTCTTTGGGAAAAAGGCCTTCGTGAGTGGATCCGCCGTGTTGTCCTCTGAGTCTACTCTCCTTACCTCGATCACCCTGGAGATCAACTATCTCCATGATCAGGTGATGCTGCCTCAGAATACGTCTGGGTCACTGATGGGACCAGGGTTCCAAGGGCCAAAGCCACACTTCCATTGTCATACAATGGCAGGAACCTAGTTCATCTTATGAACCAATATACACCCAAACTTCCTCTTTGGTAGTATCTTTAATAGCGATGTTACCAGCCTTTAATCGTCTAGTTTGCCACGGTATCTAGCTTGGAACTCTTCCAACATACCGTCCCTCTATTGAGGGTAAAGACAATGCCCGTGACTGACATTCAGTCGTCTTTATCACCCTGGAACACTTCCAGTGATTCTCCTCAGGATCGATTGATACCATCTCACTACATCTAGTGAGAATCCTAACATCCAATTACATCTATCTCATAGATGAAAACTCAGGATTTAGGAGGTATCACTTTGATCCTATTTGGGGAATCCTAGTGATAATTGGAGATTGACCGATCGTAGTATAGGAAACTCTTTTCCTATCAAGAGTATGTTGTCTACGTACAATACGAAGATCGTCACCATACTCCCTACTACCTTTTTGTTTATATAAGGTTCATCTACCATTTTGATGAAGTCAAACACTTTGACTATCATATCAAAACAGACGTTCCAACTCCGCGATGCCTGCTTCATTATGTAAAGCAACTTGCACACGTTTCCGCTGCTCCCACTGTTTACGAAGACCTCTGGCTGTGTTCTTATAGACGTTCTCTTCTAAATCAGTATTTAGAAAAGCAGTCATGGCACCCAACCGCCAGATATCGTAGTCATGGTATGTGGCCGTGGTAAGTAGGATCTGGACAGACTTAAGCATAGCTACTGGAAAAAGGTTTCATCATTATCCACGCCTGGTCGATGACGAAAACCTTTAACAGGTCTAGCTTTGAAAGTCTCAACTTTTCCATCTACACCAAGTAATCTTCTCAAGATATACTTGCTCCTGATGGGGATTTAACCCTTCAGATATAGCAGCTAAAGTCCATACTTTACTGGTGTACATGGATTCCATCTCAGATCGCTAAGCATCCAGCCATTCTTACAGAGTCCCTACTCTCGATGGCCTGCTCGAAACTAGTTGGGTCATCATCTCATGATGCAATCCTAGCTCCCACTGTCATCGAGAAACCGAGGTATCTCTCAGGCGGATGAGGAACCCTACTAGATCGGCGGAGAGGCTGAGGTTCGTCGGAAACTATTGAATCCTTTGGTTCTGTCAAATCATTAGCAGTTTTGTACAGCTGGAACCTTTCCAGTTCTACAGAACTGATCTTGCCTCGATCTTGTCCGGATTTTGCTTTTGACATAGGCCGGACAACCCCAAATCTTATCTCGCTTAAGAGATGGGTTCTTCCCATACCATATCTCATATGGAGTGGTAGGCACTGATTTGATTCAAACCTAATTCAATAGGTATGCAGCTTCTCAAGTGCATAACTCCCAATAGGAAAAAGGTAACTCAGTAGTACTCATCATAGAGCACACCTTATCATATAGGGTGTGATAGCCCCGCCCCGATATACCATCGTGCTATGGTGTATACGGAGGAGTAATGCTGAGAGAGAATCTCATTCTCCTTTAGAATAGTCCAAGGATTCCACGCACAAGTATTCTCCTCCCTGATCTCATCATAGGACATAATACTTATACCCGGTTATTGGTTCTCTACTTCTAACTTATATTCTGTGAATACCTCAAAAGGTTCGGACTTATGTTTCAACAGGAACATATGACTGAATCTTGAGAGATTATCAGAGAATATAATGAAGTAAAAAGAACCAGTCCTGGCATGTGTAGACAGGAGACCTTACATACATCATCATGTATCAGTCCCAAGAGTTTACTAACTCTTTCTCTGTTTCCAGTAAACAGAGCTGGTGTCATTATATCTTTGTGACATGACTGGCAAGTTTCACAAGATGTAAATTCAAACTGATTTAAATATGCATGTAAATGTAACTTCAGCTAGTCGGGTCGCATCGATATGACCTAGTCTACAATACCTCAAGAAGAATTCGTTCATTTCTGAACTCTTCCTCTTGTGTGTGTTCTGTATACAGAGAACTGTAGTTTGATTTAGAACGTCAATGCTTTTAGATAACGTGCCTGAACCGATCAACTTTTGATTATAGGAAATGTTCAAAACATTATCCATCAATACAAAATTATATCCTTTCTTTAGTAATAAAGAGACTGATATGATTTTGTATATCAGGTTCGGTATCTAATAGCATTTGTTCAGAATCAATGTATTCGTAATACAGGGTGACAGTGACCAACAGACTTGGCTGCAACACTTGCCCCGTTTTCTGCCTCATGAAACTTATCACCCGTTCTCAGTTTTTCTACCTTTTTGTAGCCCTATGTAACATATTACATATCTGGGATCCTGATCCGGTATCATATACCCAGGATTCGGAGGATACTGAGAAACAGTTCCATGTAATGAACACACCCGAAGAAGATGCATCACATGCACTTTCTTCGTTTGGGCGGCATAGGAATTCTGGTATTCTCCTATTTCCTGCTCTGTCTTATAACAATTATAAGTTGGAGCGGGACCAACGTTCCCCAGCTCAGTATAACAAGCGGGTTCGGTCAATACATCCATATTATTATCTTGATTAAGGCGTGATATGGTCGCTACCAGGAGAGAGAGAGAAGAAACACTCTGCGTGCGCTCTTGCAAGATCAGATTGGTTATATATTTTATCTAATCAGGATGGCTCCCACTGTTTTTATCAAATCTTCCTTCAAACCCTAAAAGGAAAGACTAGCCGGGATTAATTACACTCTACAAGTTCGCCAATCTTTCAGCCAGGCCAGTGTCGGTACTTTGAGGGAGGTTCCCCGTGCTTTCGCACGGACCTAATTACTGTAAACCTCGTTTTCCCAGAGGCGTAACCCCGTTGACACCTTTCTAGACACCTACTTGATCGGCTAATTGCAAAGTGCAAAACTCTCCCAGGAGTAACAATTACTCGCAGTGGGTATCGGGATCCAACTATCACATAGAAGGTATGCAATCTCATTGCAAATTTCAACACTTGAAACTCCCGATAAAGGTTTTTACCCCTAGCACCTATGACCTTAACTATGGTCAACAAATCATAAGTACTAGTCAAGTTCTACCCGTCATTTCGTGATTAATTAGACCCACCCACATGACCCTTAACTAAGGTCAACAAAGTCACGCGACTGTCCTAACTAATCGCATCATATGCGGTGTAGGAAGACATCACTTAGCTACCGTACACTGTGCCTTGACTATGGTCAACAAACACAGCACGAATACTAAGTACTCTACTTCCTAAAATGACGGAGGGTTGCGGCTGGTTTTTGGGAAAACCTTTAACGCTTTGAACTTGATCTCGTTGCGGAATCAAATGGTTTTTAAATGGAATGTTTTCGAGGCTTTTCTAGTTTTGCTAAAGGGGTCACTCCCGGTGAAGGGATCGTCGGCCCTTTCCTCGTCGAATGAGGTGCGGGATATATCATATATATCACTGTGCAAAGCGGAAACTATAGAAGCGATCAAAGACAAACCGAGGGTTGTAGCATCTGCCAGTTATTGCTAAAGGAGTCACTCCCGGTGAAGGGATCTCGGTCCTTTCCTCATCGAATAAGGTGCAGGATGTTCTATAATGCACACCGCGATGCAAAGCAAGAACTGTAGCTACCTGTTTTATTTTGAAATTCGATTCCACAACATCATTTAGGTTTATTTTCTTTCATTAATCTCATTAATGAATATCCCATCATTTAAGTCCACCTAACCATCACAGATAAATATAACGTACGCTTATGCCATCCGCATTCGCCTCGATGTCCCGTCTGCACCGTTAGGTTAGGTAACTAACGCCAGAGCGGGGCAGGGCTAGCGCGGGTGTAAAACATAAGCAACGTCTATATAATATATCATATATACTATATATAATACCTGTCACAGAACATCACATGATCACATCACAGATAAAGCACAGCAGAAGAATCATATGAAATATTGGATATACTAGGACGTCCGTGTTTTCAATATGAGCCAGTATAAAACACGGATTCCACGGTCGTGATGAATAGCCAATCCCACACCCCTAGACCCCTACGAGAGCGGCAAGCAACCCTACCAATTCTAGGGTTAGGAGACCCGGACTCGACTCCTCGAGTTGGTCTCCCTTTGGACCCCAGAACCCGGTTACTTGTGCTCCCCTCCTTGGGTCTATCCTAATGCGGAAAAGTAAATAATATACAAACGGTGACAACTTCCGCAACCTGGAAGTGCCCCAATAAAAGAATATTACATACAAGTTTTTACATGAATGAAAATGAAAAACACTCATCTCACATAAAAAAAAACCCCCCGGCTATTCAAACACGACAATCCAATATAACATATCCAGCAACACATAACATCACATGTCATCAACGTAAGTAAATATGCGCATCCCAATTGTCGTTGACATATAGCAACGAAACCGGCGATATCACATATTACACTTACGGTCACAGAAAAGAAAGTGTAAAACTACAACAGTTGGAATCCGCAAACACCTCAGACATCGCATGCCTGACCAAATGAATTACTTAGACATCGCATGCCTAACAATTATAAACCCCGCATTTTAGTCTCATTATCGAAAACACTTTTCAATATCAAGTCGGGCAATTCAACAGGATTCCCGACATACTGATCGAATGCTCGTCGCAAACTTCAGTAGACGGCCGCACCCCTGATACCGTCGACGAAGTGCACCAAGGCGGAACACCGCTACCGCGAGCACCCGAACGGATGCTTTCGGCAACGGGGTTCTCCTACAGTCACTTGGTCGGGGCTATGGAGTGAAGCTGTCTATTAAGTTTACCCGGCGAGTATCCGCGTACGCTACGTGATTGCGACGGACTTTTGATCACATCAAAATTCCGTGGCAACCGATCAAGTGAGACTAAACTGCTACGTTTATAACATTCATTTAGTTATCACATAACTTATTGTGAATTCCAATTATTGTATCACATTCCAGATAAACAGAAAATGTTAAACTTTCCGATCGAACAATCGAACACCCAAGTTTTCCCGATACAGATCAACACATGAAACAAGTCTAAAAACATTCATTTCGTGCCTCAGTACCAACGGTCCAGCCGTAGAAGGGTCAAGCCAACGCCTCACATGTGGCACGCCGTACTGCCCCAAACCCGAAGGTTCAAAGGGTAGTTCAAGACGGTCACATAATCGAGTTAAGGTTTGTTGTCTTCTAGAGGGACCATCGTGTTACTTGCACTACTTAGAACGTGATTAAACTACAGAAATATCCAACACTTGGAAATTTCCCGACAGGGGAAAAATTGGGTATGTATATCCGGTCGAACTTTTTAACATATTCAAAAATTATCCGGAAAAACACATAGACAAAATTTGACAATCCGATCGAATGTACGAACCCCTATACAACCCAAAATACTCAACTCTTGATTTCAGAAAAAAAAATATTCCAGGAAAACCAACACTGAAAAATAGGAGTTACTGTGCAAAATTGAGTGCCTAATAAGACAAAACGGCGGCGGAAGGGCCGCATTAGCACGCTAATGCCGCGGTTCCGCCGCACTTTTGAGGGATCATTAGGTAATTTTTGCACCGTAATTTTTAAATTTCCCTGCTTATTTTTCTGCATATTTTTAATTTGCAAAAAACCACATTTTACAAAAAAGTACAGAGAGCAATTTGGAAATCGGATTTCGGTTCGATCGGACTTCAAACTCCGTCTACGCTTCGCCTAAGGCTCTAGCTAGGCTCTGATACCACTGTAGGGTTCCTAGGCACCCTAGTGAGGTCTCACATGTCATCGATCATGCAATATTAAAATTTTACGGGTGCCTACAAACCCGACTACGGATCGTTTACTAGATATTTAGGCGAAAAGAAAACTAGTTAACACTTAACTACAAGATACGGAAATACAACCTTTGTAGATCCGGTGCTCCACCTCCATAGCTCCGCAACAAGGTCCTCTCCGCTGTCCAAATCAAATCCGGGCTCTAGCGTCGGCTTCGTCGGAGAATGGGCAAGCTAGGTCGTCGATGTCCATGCCGAAGATGATCTACGTCGAGGCATCGCTAGATCAAGCTCCACCTTCACCAAACCATGATGACTTGTGAAGGAAACACACTCTACTACTTGGCAAGAGGTAGAGGATGAAGAAATAGGAAGTGGGTAGACTTTAGTTTTGGATTTCTCACTCATTTGCTCAATTCACCATTGATGAAGAAAGCTTTTTCTTCCTTGCTCATGAAGAAGAAGAAGAAAGAAATATATGATAAGTTAAAAAATATAATAAGTAAATCAATACTTATCATATATTCAACCTTAGTTAAGTGTAGAGAAAAGACCATGGTTAATGGAATGGTTAGGGTTAAGGATAAGAACAAAATGGTCACTAGGTCAAAGTCTTCAAGAAGCTTCAATATGAAACAAAATTAGCCACCATTTTCTTTTTATGCCTTTTCTAATTATTTCCAAAATGAATAAATAGATAAATAAATAAGAAAATGAAATAAAACCCTAATCATATAAATAACCATGGTTTATTCTTAACATACACTTAAACAATCATGTATCATCAAACATGATACAAGCAAATGTACAAATGTATATCACATATACAATGTGCACATTACAAGTGAGAAAATCCATATAAAGTGAACCAATACTAGTTAACGCAAAATAATATATCAAATATATAATTATGCATTAAATTATTAAATCAACACTTGATTCAATGACCCGGTCATGTCGCACACAACCGACTAGTATATAATGTATCGGCTTATCAAATCAACCTTTGATTCGATAACTAGGGTATATCGCATATAACCTAATCGATACATTCATCGCGAGAATGGAATACGGTATCACATACACGCATTATTCTCGGTCCCGCACATATCTCATATGTGCTCCTATTTCGTTTCGCTTGAGCTAGGAAACCTCTGTGTAGGACTCTAAAGACTCGTCAATACGCCGGCAGCAGATGATGATCATATCAAACATCCGCAAGCCGCAAGCGGTCTGCTAAACGTAACGGCCACCCGGGTATTGAGCGATCAGAAGATCGACGAGCAAGCCCGCTCACACTCCTGCGAATCCGACCAGTAACACTACCGTATAGTCCGGTCTGTTCGTCTGATATGTCGCATATCTCGCCTAGGGGTGGTAAACGTCAGACCCCAATAGCTCGATAAATCATGCCGACGTAGGGTCCATAACATTCGTGAAACTACTGATAACTCTTACCAGTATATCACTGCAACCCTGGCCAGGGATTTCCTGTTATGGCCAGTCGAGCATTGCACAACATCAACCCCCAATACCGGGAGAGACGAATCCCCTCCTATCGCTCATTGCCTCCATGTGAATCGGGACTGTACCCAAAAACCACCTGTTTGCACAACTCAGTAGAGCCGTGGTAGGGTGGAAATCAAAGCACAGTGGGAGACACACAAGACTCTATGACGATCTCGGGTCAACAGACTAAGCTGTACCAGTGTCACCAGAGAACTGCCATCTGACGTGAGGTATAATACCATCTGGGAGTTCTCGGCGAGTCCGTTCAGTGTACCCAGTCTCCACTGAGCACCCGCATACCATCTTCGATGTCAAACACCAATGGATATGGGATCATCCATCGCCCATCGCATGGGTCGAGAAGATATGCGCTAGTCTACTCTGGAATATCGATGCCCCGTCTCGATATTCCCTCGACTAGGAACATTTCAAGGATGTATCATGGACTACCCAGGCCCCACTAGTATGATCTACATCATAGTCCTGGAAGTCGAGTACACATCCTATGGGCTTTATCAACATGTAATCAGAGAGACAGAAAGTATACATGTTAAGATAAAGTGCAACCAGATAGCGTACTATCATGTCGAGCAAGAAAGTCCTCCCTATATATGTCCCAGCATCCACTACAATATACATTCTATGTACAGTAATGGCCTCTAGGGCATACATATAACTAACATCTATGTCACGACGAACATCGCACATATGTCAACTGATAGAAGGGGACTAAGTGGCGCTTTTAGTTTCATATATGAGTATCGATGAGAATATGAAGGTTTCATATTATCATTGAGTATCATATATTGGTTTTAACTTGAACATCTCGAATCACTCTCTAGTTATGCGTTTGTTGTGTATACTTGTTATATGTGTGTGTTCCGGCTGTCGGGGGTAAGGCTTCTATCCCATTAAGAATGTATAGAGCGAACACCCATCACTTATGCTTTCAACCGTTTTGAGTAAATTTCAGCAGCACCTCCCCGCTGTTCTCCGAGTACACTGTAATAGTATACTGTAATAGAATAGATAATCATTTCAAAGCTGTGAAACAACGTTGAAATGAACATCTAATCTATCTTTGTACACGGAGAACCGGCAGAAAGGTACCGACGAAATATCTCAAAACGGATGAAAACATAAGTGAATGAAGGTGTTTGCTTTATACATTCCTAACTTGTACACACGGGACAAATCTATCGGTTACCATACGATTGAATTTTCTCGTTGCATATATAGACTATACGACGGTTGTTAGTATCGAGCTATACCGTCCAATATTTAACAACTTTCGTATAGTTCTATGTCACGACGAATATCGCACGTATGTTAACCGATAGACGGGGACTAAGTGGCGCTTTTAGTTTCATATATGAGTATCGATGAGAATATGAAGGTTTCATATTATCATCGAGTATCATATATTGGTTTTAACTTGAACTTCTCGAATCACTCTCTAATTATGCGTTTGTTATGTATTCTTGTTGTATGTGTGTGTTCCGGCTGTCGGGGGTAAGGCTTCTATCCCATTAAGAATGTATAGAGCGAACACCCATCACTTGTGCTTTCAACCGTTTCGAGTAAATTTCGGCAGCACCTCCCTGCTGTTCTCCGAGTACACTGTAATGGAATAGATAATCATTTCAAAGCTGTGAAACAACGTTGAAATGAACATCTAATCTATCTTTGTACACGGAGAACCAGCGGAAAGAGACCGACGAATTATCTCGAAACGGATGAAAACACAAGTGAATGAAGGTGTTTGCTTTATACATTCCTAACTTGTCCACACGGGACAAATCTATCGGTTACCATACGATTGAATTTTCTCGTCGCATATATAGATTATACGACGGTTGTTAGTATCGAGCTATACCGTCCGATATTTATCAACTTTCGTATAGTTCTATGTCACGACGAACATCGCACGTATGTTAACCGATAGATGGGGACTAAGTGGCGCTTTTAATTTCATATATGAGTATCGATGAGAATATGAAGGTTTCATATTATCATCGAGTATCATATATTGGTTTTAACTTGAACATCCTGAATCACTCTCTAATGATGCGTTTGTTGTGCATTCGTGTTGTATGTGTAACATGATTTTAAACTTATGAAATAATACTTGCTTAGTTACTTGCAAATTGCAACTTGAGAATAAGATATATGAAGAATTGAGTATTAAAGAACTAAGATGCATTAGACTTGGGATTGAGATGCATACCTTTAACATAGAAAAGAAATCAATAAACAAGATGAATATTATATAAATTCATAATTAATGCTACATGACACGGGTCTCACATCAAAATTAGTGTTGAAAGTTTGATTTCCAAAAGTATTTGGCACAAAAGCTAATATGTGTGTGTGTGTGTGTGTATGTGTTATACATGCATGACTGAGGGAACATATAATGAACCATTTAAGCAAATTTTGTGATACACAATTCAAACATGACGGAGAAATATATAACTAGAGCCATTTATGGCTAAAAACAAATTATGCATGCCCCTAAACTAACAAATAGAAAAAGAAATTTATGAATTTAGGCGGTCAACGATAGTTTCACATGATGACATTGTCACACTAATGCCGCTCGGTTTCTCAAGTAGAGAGCTTTGGTCGATAAATTATCCAATCAATTATGGATAGAAATGTAAAGTGGAAAATCTATCCAAAATCTAGAAAGAAAGGCACAACTGCGTAATCTAACTTAGTTAATCGTTGGTAGCAAAAGGAAGATGCAATTTCATACTGCTTGGATGTGCCCATCAATGGAATAAGAAACAAACAAACCAAACAAACAAATAAGCTCATATCTACAATATATGCAAGCAAGCGAACAAAAGTGGGAATCAACATGCATAACATGGATAAGTACTCATTGCAAGCGCAGCGCAATAATCAGGGTTTATTGCATAAATCCCCTTTATAGTTTACCATGCAGGACAACAGTTATGCGCCCCCCCAGCCGAATCCCAACCCTAACCCCAACCCTAACCCTACCCCCAACCCCAACCCAACCGCAACCGCAGCCCCAGCCCCCAGCCCCAACCCTAACCCTAACCCTAACTCCAACCCCAACAGTGCGCCCCCCAGCCGAACCCAACCCTAACCCTAACCCCAACCCCAACCCAACTGCATCCCCAGCACCAGCACCAGCACCAGCACCAGCCCCAGCCCTAACCCTAACCCCAACCCCAACCGCAACCTTAACCGAACCCAACCCCAACCACAACCCTAGCCGAACCCCAACCGCAACCGCAACCGCAACCCCAACCCCTAAAATAATCAAAAATCTCTTTAATTGAAGATTTAATTACTTACCTGTTCGGTGGATCGGTGACGAGGAAGAACGGCGACGAGATCAGGAACGACGACGAGATCGGTGAGATCGGCGAGGTCAGCGACGAGATCGGCGAGGTCGGTGACGCGGCGACGAGAAAAGGCGATTTGGGCGGTTTCGCGCGCCCAATCGAGGAGGAGGATAATCAGCGCGTAGGGAAATTATGTTTCTTTACTATTAAATCCATATTTAGATGCCCCTATGGATTTGTCCATATGTTCTTGGTTTGCGGCTCCGTAGGGGCAAATAACAAATTAAGATTTAATATTTTTACGTTGGTACGTTTTAGACCGTAGGGCCAACCTTATGGCCCTACGGATTAGTCTGTAGGGCCAAAATAAATATGCCCCTACGGATTTCAATATCCGTAGGGGCAACCCCCTATTCTAGTAGTGTGATTAATGCTTCGGGAAGCTGTAATAGTCGCATGAAAGATGTGTGAGCAAATCCGTCCACCATTAATAAAGAAGAAGTAATGCTAGATATTAAGGCAAGGATATTATAGCTTGAACTGAATTTCCAAATGTAGGGGTGATATTTACATACACGTAGGGGTATATGATCGGAGTTTGGAGGAGAAATAGGAATGAAAAATAGGGCTTATATCTTCAATAGAGATGATAAAAATTCTAAATTTGAGATTGCGTTTTAGAAGAAAAACTCAAGAGATGCCGAGAGCTTTGTAAACCGGCAAAACGTATAGGATCTTAAGTTAAATGAAAAGGAAGTGTGAAGAATAAGGGTTGATGATTTCTAAGTTAAAGATAATAGAGTTTCTTGCTAGAATGCTGAACTGTAGGATTAGATTTGACGGCCAATTTGATCGGATTTTGTGGGTAGTATCCGCTGAAAACCCTCAGGAGATAAAACTCCTCCTCTAGGGCAACCTAGAGGTTTAATGACTTGTTGCACGATCTCACTGCAATCGCGCTCCCTGCGAAAGAGAGGTTAGGACTTTTTATGAATAAAATGGCTTCGCTCGGGACGAGCAAAAGATAAGTTTAGGGGTATTTATTCATATCAGATTTTTGCATTTTTATACCGCCCATTCTTGATCGCATTGCATATAGGTATGTACTCTTGATCCGTGTTTGATAAATAATTGCAGGTTACAGGTTCTCGGCTCTAAACAATGAAATTCATGAAGAGTCGCAGCAAATTCAGGACTACTGCCAGCAACAGAAAAAATACGGGTCTCCGCTCACCATTCGTCAGATGCCGCCTACCAGTTCGAGGGACAAAATGGAAATCAATGGTCATTTCATGCATAAAGCACAAGAAGGCAGTACAAGATCCAAGGTTACAGCGCGGAGCTCAAGAAAATCAAGGCAAAAGTCCACATTATTTCATGTTTTTGGACTGCTGAAAATCTGGGAGAAAAATGAAGATATTATGAGAAACCAAGTGTACTAAACAGATAAGAACAGCAACATGGAAAAACCTTGAAAATACGACACTTCAATTCACCCAAAAGGCCGCGGATCCGCGGCCAATGTGGCACTTATGCGGCGGATCCGCGGCCGAGTAAACTCAGTGATGGATCGTATTTTAGGGGTAGTTTTGTAACTTTATTTGGGCTCAGATTGTATCCCTAGGGTTTCATGTATCTGCCTATAAATAGCCCAATTCCAAGCCAAGTAAAGGATGCTTTTTCTTGTATTAGGATTTAAGATAATAGTTTGTATCTTCTTCTTCCTCTTCATCTTTCTCCACTGATATTGTAGTGAGCTTCATGAGTGAATGATGAATAAAGAAGAGTTCTTTTAACATGCATGTCTTATAATTGTGTTCATATATTTTGCTTGTAATTTTATTTGTTAAAGTAGTTTTTGTTATTTGTTTGTTTGCTTGCTTTCTTCTTCTCTTTTCCTTTATCCTTACAACAATGATACTTAAGTGTGATCCTTGCCTAAGTGAGGTCCCAAATAGCAAGTTGTGATTCTCTAACTCATTTCTTTCTATCTTCTTTTTTTTGTTTTGTTTTCTTTTTCTTTTTAATGGGTTAGTAGTTTCTCACTTGTTAGGTAGGATAAGGGAAGTTGGAGAGAAGGAAATCTCTCTCTCTTTTCTTTGTCCAACATCTTAATTCGGACTCCCATCAATTGAACTACAATCCGCTCCCTACGGCACCCCATCCTACATAATAGCCTTGTCACCCTAGTGAGACCGGTTGTGGTTGAATTGACCGGAGGTTACGGCTAAGAGCTAAGAACAGACAGACAAGGACCAAAAGGAAGGAACTAAGCGTTACAAGCCTAGCTTATACTCGCAAGTTTCCTTCCTGATCATGCTAATCCCTGTTGTTGCCGATTACCGTAACATCGATATTAAGAGTGGCAATGAAAGAAGTGAGCGACTCCTAACTCAAACTAACCTAATCCTAACCCTAACAAGCTATCTTTATACATATTTTAGCACATAGAATCTTAAACAAACCTGGATAAATTAGACTTAACTCGTTAAAACACTAAGAAAAAAATTACCATCTCTCCGTGGACCGACCCGTACTCATCCGGCTAGCTACCAAGCGAAACCGTCTTGATTGCGGTAATTAAAACTAAGCACACCAAATCTTTATCAATCACCACCCAATTGTGGAAGACCCCTCCAAGATCGTAGCCGCCGGGAACGCGCTTAACCATCAATCACCCTTGTTGAAGATGATCCATATGAAGGAACGCGAAGGAGGCTCAAAACGACTATCCAAAGTTGCTACATTTGGATTGTCGGTGATGTAGGAATACTCAACTATATTTTTCTCTCTAGGATCTTGCTCAAAAATGGAAGCAAGAAGAAGAAGGAGATAGAGAAGATGAAGCAAGAGCTAACTATGGAGGAGATGAGGAAAAATATCATCAAGTGAACAAGTGTAGAAAAGCATGGCTATATAAAATCAACCGTGATGCAATAGTGCACCAAATGAAATAATCATTTTAAAACAAAGCCATGCCTCTCTATATTGTTCACACTATGCTTCACTTTCTCCTCTTACTACCTCATTTCCTTATTTGTTTTTCTAAAAAGAAAAACAAATATGAGGTGCCCATCTTCTAGAATCATTCCCGTATAAATACGGAATACTTCACCTGGTATATGTTTCTCTACACATACGCATATCCGTATAAAAATACGGATAGCACCAAAGAGAGAAAATGAATAGTGAACAATAATACTAAAATACATGTATCGAAATACATATATAAATTATTAAATCAAAACCTGATTTAATAATCCGACTTAATCCTAAGCCGGCCAGTATTATCAACCGTCCGATTAAAGTCCGTATATTGCGTACACGTATTTAATCAGACCTCCTGCAGGTACCACCGTACGGCTCCTACATCTGTCGCCTGAACCGGGAAAACCTCTGTGTAGGACTCTGAAGACTCGACAATACGCTGGCAGTGGGTTTAACCACAAGCATGTCCGCGGCACTAGCCGTACGTGTTGGCTATAGTGCCCTCAAGTCAATTATTGGATCGTAGGCTCGTGATTACAATGATTGAGAGAGGACCTATACCGATAGAACAGTCTTACTCGAGATGATAGTATGCTATCTAGTATGTCTTTATCATCGTGTACATGCTTTAGGTAACATTACAGATCATTATTACATGTTGATAGAGCCCATAGGATTCTTACTTGACTACCAGCAGTATGATGGCGATTATATACGTGAGAGCTGGGTGGTCTATAAGCACATCCTTAAAATGTCCCTAGTCGTGGGAGTTTCAAGACTGGGCATCGATACTCAAAGAGTAGACTAGTGTATACTGATCGAGACTCCGACGAGGGGCGGTGGACGGTCTCATAAGCCATTGGTGTTAGTTTATTCACCTAAGATGTATACATGTGCTCATTGGGTTATGAGTATACCGGACGGACTAGCCGAGAACATGCTAGTTGGTATTATACCTATTGTCAAATAGTAGTTCCCTGGTGACATGTGTACAGATTAGTCTATCGACCTGAGATCATCATTTGTCTCGTGTGAGTTCCCACTGTATTTTGATTACTACCCTACCACGGCTCAAAGGAGTCGTGCAAACAGGTTTTAGTTGAGTACAGTCCCGAGCCACAAGGAGGCAGTGAGCGGATCGTCAAGGGATTCGTCTCTCCCAGTATTGGGGTTTGATGTCGCGGAGTGCACAGGTGACCATCACCAGAAATCCTTGGCAAAGGTAGTCAAGAATTACTGATCTAGGATCGGTAGTTTCTCAGGTGGTGATAGGTTTCATACTGACACTAAATGTCAAGTTATTAGGGGTCTGACTTTATCCATCCCCTTAAACTCGATATGTGATACTCATAGATGAACGGACTGTACGGATATTGTCACTGTCAGGCTCAGTATGGGTTTCAGGATGAGTTTGCTCGTCGGCCTCCCTTTCGCTCAATACCTGGGTAGCCGTTACGTACAGCTAGTGCCACTGACGTGCTTCTGGTTAAACTCATTGCCAGCGTATTGACGAGTCTTTAGAGTCCTACACAGAGGGTTTCCCTGCTTCGGGCGAAACGTTGTAGAGGCCGTATGGTTTTAGGGCAGGGTTAGATCATATACGTGCCCTTGTGCACGGATCATAATCGGACGGATAATACTAGTGGGCTTTGGTTTAAGCCGGATCCTAGTATTATATTGTTGGATTATTTTCGTCTCGTAGTATTCGTATTCATTCGGAATACGGATGCGGGTATGTATATACGGGTGATGGGTAATCTTGTAATTTATTACAAGATCACTTTAGAGTTGCCATTTCCTTTTTGTTATTAAACATTTAGTTTAAATGTTTAATTATAGTGGAAGTGTGAGTCATGGTTCATGCATGCACTTGGTGACTCATGGTAACGAGTCATGAGGTGATTCATTATGACATGGATAATTTTTGTTTTGGCCAAGATATTTGTGTGAGATATTTTGTAGTGAGAGTGCGGTTCATTTTCTAGTGAGGATTTTCTTTAAGTGCTCAAAAAATAACACACACAAATACTTAGCCAAAACAACTCAAGAAAATGGCAGTAACTTTTCTTCACTTACCTTTTTCTTTAGCTCACACTTTCCCTCATGGCATCTTCTTCAACCTCCACCCTATATGTCTCATGTGTTGAGAAACCTAGGGTGTATTGAGACAATCTAATCACACACACTCTCTACTTCATCTTGGCTATTTAGGTTGGCAAACTAGATACTCGAGTTGCTTCGGTTTTAAGGTCGGAGCCCGTATTACAAACTCTTGAAGTGGATCATCTTCGATGGGGGAGACCGGAGATCAAACTTGATCGAGGAAGCCGCGAGGAGTTTGGGACAGAGATTGAAGTCCGAAGGACATGGATCATTTGGTATAACCTCTCTAAACTCCTTTTCATATAGCTAGTGTAGGGTTAATGATCGATCCGTTGATTAGGGTTCCGTTAGCGCCGGTTTTTTTAAAGTTTTTGTTCCGTATTTGGCCACGGATTGATGGCCGGGGCGCTGGCGTAAACAAACATGGTATCAGAGCCAACGCATTAACCACATACTAGTTGTTTTAGACGATGTTAAAGTATCGAAACCGAAACAACTCCGAAACAATACCAACTTGTATTCTAGTTTCTGTCAATTTTTCTGAGTCTTCAAAATTTTTTTTAAGCAATTGCAGAAGACTTTCTTGGTGACATCTAGACTGCACCCCAAAAACGAACACATTTCACCCGTATTGACCCGGCCACATAGGCTAAAATTCCGGCATGGCCGGTTTTCCTCTAGTGTTTGGGTTTAGTTTTTTGCTTACAGTTTAGACTCTGGAATATTGGTTTAGTGGTATTGCTTGTTTAACCCAGTTTGGATATGGATTTATCTATTAGTTTGGGGGCTATTTGGGGTGTTTCGAAGTCGATATTTCTAACACTGTTTAAATTTTTACAATGCATGCATTACTATCTACGACCGTGAATGCCATTAGAGCGGTACAACTTGTCTAATCGCTATTGTTCTTTTATATGGGATTGCAAACGTGACATTCACGTTGATGTTCTGTGTTGTGCTGTGTTGTGGCTGAATCGTCATAGTTGATAGCTTTGGTGTAATGTTAGTACAGTTTAGTTTCATTTGTACATTTGATATCGCGGGGCGAGCGTCCGACATGTGGACTGCCGTCACTGCCTGTTTGTATATTATTTGTTTGGGGCACGACCGGGTTGAGGTCGATATCACCGTTGTACATATTTTTCTTTTTCTGTACTAGGATTACCCCGCGATGGAGAGCACGGATAGCCAGGTTGTAAAGGGCAACAGGCCCGCATCTCATGGCGTTGAGATGAAGGGGACCTCACTCTAAAATTGGCAAGCTGTTCACCGCACTCGTAGGGGGTACAGGTTGACCCAAGGAGGGGTGCTCTAGTTAACGGATTTCGTGAAGTGCCGGGTGGCCCATTTACTTTGATGAAGGGGGTTGCCTCACTTCTGGTTTTGGCGGATAACTTTCCGCGCTCGTAAGGGTATAGGTTTTCATTGCACAGGCTATCCACACGACCCGGGGAATGTCGGGTTTCACTTGCGGCTCAAAAGAAACCCGCGGCTCACAGATTATCAGTATTGTTCTGAGATGCTTATCGCCTATCTGTGATGCTGCATATATCATGCCTGGAACGATTATTATATATTGTTATATATATACTAGTATATGTTGTATATGTTTTGCACCCGCGCTAGTCCAGCCCCCACTCTGTCGTTAGTTAAGTAACCTAACGGGTGATGACGGGGCCCAGTGGCGAATGCGGATGGCATATACGTACATCATATTTTCATTCTTTCCTGGTGTGATTAATTGATGGGAGTGCGTTGATTCTGATCAATGCAAAGAAAGCAGACCTATTCGATATTGTTGGAACAATTTTCAAAAGCTGTTATTATAAAAACGTTTTCTTTTGTTTTTCACAGCGGTATTCGGTTATGAATATCCAGCACCTCATTCCACGAGGCAAGAGCCGAGATCCCTTCACCGGGAGTGACCTCTTGGACAGAAGTTTGCATCAGGGTAATAACTTCACTATAGTCGATCACTTTTTGCTTTGCATCGTGGTATTCAGTTGGGAATATCCTGCACCTCATTCCACGAGGAAAGAGCCGAGATCCCTTCACCGAGAATGATCTCTTTAGCAAAGGTTTTCGCCACTATATATTTGTGAAAAGCTATCCGGTTCCTTCAGCGATATCAAGTTCATTACGTTAAAGGTTTTTCGCCAAAAACCATTCGTACCCCTCCATCATTTTTGACGGGCAGCACTTAGTATTCATGCCATGTTTGTTGGCCTTCATCAAGGCATAGTGTATGGTAGCTGTTTGTTACTTTTCTGTTGCATAGATTGATGCGTTAATTTGGGACAGTCGTACAACCATGTTGGCCTTCGTCGAGGGTATGTACGGGTGGGTTCAAATTAACCTGGACAATGACGGGTAGAACTTGACATGTGACTTATGATATGTTGGCCTTCGTCAAGGTCATAAGAGCATGGGGTAAAACTCATATCGGGAGTTTCAAATATACAGGAAACTTGCCAGACATGCGCATACCTTCTGGAGTATGATAACTTGAGTGGATTCCATTAAGTTATCTTATGATGATAGTTGGATCCCAATTCCCACTGATGAGTTGGTTTACTCCTCGGGTGATTTTAGATGATCCCTACTAATTCTTCCTTTAGGTTTGGAAGAGAATTTGAGGATACAATGGGAGACATCCTGATTAGATAAAATGATTAACCATTCTGATCTAGGTTAGAGTGCACGCTGGGTGTTTCTTTTCTCTCTTTCTTTGGCAGCGACCATGTCCCCCGACCCTAGACTAAAACTCATGAACCAAGTTAACCGAACCTTCTTAAAACACACTGGCTTTTGGATTGTCAGAGTTGCATACTTCATTGCCACTCCTACTTTTACCCTTTGCTTTTCTCCGGAACATTCCGTATCACTACGAAGATCCACATTTATTGGATATGACCACCGTATAGTTACATACGAACTCGAAGAAACTTATTTCAGATTCGAGAATGGTTTCCGGTTCTGGAGAAATTGAATAGGACTATTCAGTTGTCTTTTTCTTTTACCTTCTCTTAGGTTGCGAGGGCTCCTAGGATTAGGAGAGGGTACATCTATTGCGCTTATTGGATAGTTTTCTTCCAAACCATAGGCAGGTGTCGAAAGGTGGGGAAGGAAGAAAACCAATTAGCCTAAGTATGGTGTACAGTAGGTAATAAGTGAAGACAAATAAAGGGATTAGAAAGAGGAAAAAGTAAATTGCGACTGCTACCATTCATGACGAAACCGTATATATCATCGCCACTCCTACTTCACCTTTAAATTTCTCCAGAACACCCCGTATCACTATGAAGATCCAAATTTATACGATAATCCGTCGTATATTTACATACGAACTCGAAGGAAATTGTTCCAGTTCAAGAATGGATTCTGGTTTAGGAGAAATAGAATAAGGATTATTCAGTTGTCTTTCGTTTTACCTTCTCTCAGGTTGTGAGAGATCCTAGGATAAGGATAGGGTACACCTATTGCGCTTATTGGATATTCTTCTTCCAAACTATAGGCTGGTGCCGAACGGTAGGGAAGGAAGAAAACCAATTAGCCTAAGGGTGGTGTACAGAAGGTAATGAGTAAAGACAAATAAAGGGATTTGGAAAGGTGGCAAGGAAATATAAGGTTACAGTCATAAATCAGTATAATGGAAGAGGCAATACTAGGAATACCCGGTTTCCCCTCCGAAACATTTTCATGTTTCAGTTTCACTATGCGTTATTAATTGAAAACTGATTTCCCAATTAGATCCTTACTCCAGGGTATATATTTTCCAGGTTTGATTCTCACATCTGTATGGTTTTACAGATGATGAGTGGGAGTAAGTTATTGGGAATTAGGTGATTATATCCTCATTATATCAGAATTCGTTGTAATTGGTGATATTTGAGGAAATCACCGGGGGTTTTGCCTTACGACAAATATTTGGTTTTGAATATCCGTTGTTATGCAGCAATTTCAAACTGAAATATCTGTACGTTTATTTTATAAAGTGAGATATAACTTTTTGAAATTATTTCCATGAGATTTATCTGTATCAGTTGATGATTGGGTAAGGAGCAATATACAGCGGTGTAATTCTTCTTAACTATAGTACAGTTTTCAACCTACGACGCATAAGGTTTGAGTTATTCAACTCAAGAGACTTATACAAAGTATTGTTTGTTGTCTAGTGTCCATTAGGACAAAGGGGTTGGTGCTCGTACTATATTCTGTTTACTTGTGACTTCTCCAGTTTTAGAGAAGTATTTCGTAGAAATACAAGGTCCAAGTTTTGAGAAGTTATAGGTACAATAATAAAGTAGAGAACCGTGTGTTGCAAGTATCAGGATTCTTCATGGTGATCGAAGGTGTAGATACTTGTGTTTGGTATTCAGTTGATTATAATGGTTTTGAGAACTTTCTTCTCTTTCAGGTTACTCATATCTGGATGCACTCCTAGTTGACTAATGCTGATTGACCTCTCTCCATTTAGTTGACATGCATTGGAGACAGCTACATGATTTGAATCTGATTCCAATTAAATCGGTGCCTCTGTTTCTATATTGTATATAGAATGGTTCATATCTTAACGATGTTAAGGTATATGGAGTTGTCCGGCTTATGCTTAAAACCAGACTCTGGATAACTCAAGACACATTTTTGTAATAGCAGTTTGTGGGTTATCCCGGGCTATGACGAGGGTTAACTTTCTACCATCTGGAAGATCAATTGTGATATTGTTTTTGACTTGCCACAGTTTTAGTAAAATGGACTTTTTCGGAAAACAGTAGTGGGAGTATAGTAGAACTGGAAATGATTTCAGAACCACAAACGATTACTGAAAATTTAATAGAACCTAAAGATTCAATCGGTTTTGACATTCCATTAGCCACTCCGCAGACATGGTGGTTAACCTCAGGCACCCGAGAGGTACTTCGGTATCCTCAAAGATGGTGACAGGGAGGTTCTTGTTTACCCAAAATTTCCATTGCTGCTGTTCTAGACTATGAGACCCGGCAGGAGAATGAGTATAGCGTCGTTCTAAACTAGCTTTATAATTGCACGTGTATATGACTCTGACAGAGGATTGTTGTAGTCAGTGGGAGTAGCGGAAGCATAGTTGACAAGTAGCTTGTGTCTATTTATAGACTAAAGCAAGTATAGCGGAGATAGATCATCTATTTTTGATGTGACAGTCATAGGCTTTGACTTCATCAAAATAGGAGATGGATCTGTTAAGAAGGTAGTAAGGTGTGATGTCGTGGTATTTGGATGACATACACTTTATAGGAAGTGGAATTCCTACACTACGATCGGTTATACTGTGGTCGTCACACAGTGGTTTCTCCACATAGGATATGGATATTATATAAGGCATTCTGGTAACTAGATCTATGGTTTTAGATATAGATTTGGGTGGTTTCCCAATCTGGGTAGTTTGACACTATTCTAAAGGTGTTTTAGAATGGACGACTCCTGGCATGGTGGTGTACCTGCAGTTGATAAAGTCACCCTCTCTAAAGTTTTCTTACAGACGAAAGGGGAGAAGGATGTGCATGATTGGCATATCACTTGCTTAGGCAATTGAGTCAATCATGAGATGTCAAGTACAGCACTAGATGTTTTTGCACTAGCTGCAATAAGTTTATATATTAATCCAATCCTGGAGAAACGTTCGGAAGTAGTTTATGAACATAGGTGGAGATTCTAGGGATTTGGTAATGGCAGCCTCCTTCAGGAGACGGTTATCATTCCAGGCTTCCAAGATGACCTGGATGACAGAGTGACTGTCGGAGTTATAGTTTTCCCTCTTTAGAGGGGCAGTAGTTTGGACAGGTGGTCCAATCGGACACCGAGGAAGGCATGGCGCAGGATACAGATTAAATTCAGCGGAAGATACTATAACGCCATGAAAAGTCGTTTTGGTATTTTCCCGAAAATCGGTAAATATTTGGTATTTTTCCGTAAATCGTCATTATAATTATTTTGCAGTATAGGCCTAATTATACCTAATTTGGATAGGTAATTGCTAATTTTTAGTAGCTAATGAGTCTCTTATAAAATTCTGGTCGTTATAAATTTTTTCCCTGTTTTACTATTTTTAATATTATTTTAAGCTGTTAAAAATACATTAAATTAGCGATAAATACAAATTTGAATGGGCTAATTACTTGCTTTAGAATAATGACAACTAAAATCTAGTGAGTAATATAAGTTTTTAGTATTTTATTTCAAGTTCTGATTAGTTATAATCAAAGGAAATTAAAATTTTAAATAAATTAAACAAAAACTTGCAATTTTGTAACTTGAGGGGTTCTTTTTGCATAGAATTTTTTTGTACACTCTCTCACATACCCTCACTCCGCATGTCCGGCCCCACCACCACAGCAGCAGCCCACTTTTCTCCCCCTCAAAATTTTCTTTAACTCTTGTGAATGAAATGGTACGAAAAGGATTAAAATATGTTAATTTGAGGTATGGGTTTTATGTGATATGATATGGCTTTGACTTGGAGAAAATTCCACAGTCCCAACCCATTCCCCCCCCCCCACTCCCTTTCCTGGCCGAACTCCTGCAGCTGCTGTTCACCAATTTTCCCTTCTCATTTTCCTTCAAAACTCATCAAAAAATCCATCAAAATCCAATTTTTGCCTCACAATTTCAAGCCAATTCTTCATCCCATTCTCCTAGGCTTCTCTAGCTTGAATCTTGGTGCTATGAGGCCATCATTGGAGGCAAATTCTCTTACTAGATCCCTAGGAAATTGAGCTATAATTTTGACCCATTTAAATACTTATGGTTTGATTCCTTGAATGAAATTGTTTTAGTGTTAAATTTCATTGCTAATTTCTAATCTAGATTTTTTTAAAGTGAATGGTTTGAGTTTAAACTAGGGTTTTAGAAACCATTACTGAGTTAATTAATTCCATTTTGCTATCTAGTTGTTATACTAACCTAATCTAAGAGGTTAATTTGCTTAAGTGGGTTTTAATTAGTGTTAATTTAGGTTTTTCAAGTGTGGAATTTGATTGGAATTGTTAGTTATAAAAATCAAGAAAGGGTTTGTTTATGGAAAATAGGTTTTGAAGCATGGTAAATGAGTTGAATTTATGTGATTGTGGCTAACTAGTTGTGTGGTTGGATGATTGTGCGATGATGTGATCACTTTATCGTAAATCCACAATGTTTGCGCCAATTTTCAATATTAACGCTTACTAGGTTTTTTCTAAAATTAAGTGGTGAATTATTTCTGATATCTTGATGATATTATTGGCGTCTCCTACGACTCTTAGGGTATGTGAATGCAAAACTTGGTTTGATCGGGTTTTGTTTTGGCGGTTTGTCCGAAACGACAATTTTAGTTAAGGTTGTAGCGTTTTCGTGTGTGTTCCGCGCACCTTGTGCACAATGTGCCTAACTCGTTGACGTCGACGCTTTCATTTTGTGACTTGGCATCATTTTAGGATATGTAATATGATGTTTTGTGTTGTGCAAATTCCAGGATCGGTCGCGGAGACTTCGGACATGGCACGAAAAGGGAAAGCGGTGATTGGATCAAGCTAGCTGAGGATTTCCAGTGAGTAGATGTATACATCTACGCGGAGAATCGTTCGGATGGCGCAAGGCGCCCGATAAATTTAGAATTTCTAGTAATACCAGCTTGTTGCATGTAGTCCCTAGTTACCTATTTTACGGCACTGCATGACCTGTATATCCATATTTGTGTTAAATTCATCATATAAAAACCATTGAAACCATTAAATGAGATATGCGACAGAGGAAATAATTGGCTTGCTTAATTCATTATTTATAATTGTGCAATTTCATCTCATAGGACACTTGCACCGTTACCAGGGTTTTATGCAGCACGAGCACATTTTATGTGGACACACATGCCTTGGTAATTGCTATGCCACAAACACTAGATAACTTGTTTAAACCGGAATTTAGAATAATTTCACCATATAAGACGTATAAACCTGTACTAATATAATAAATTCCTCCAGATGAACATGTAGAATTGCTAGTCAGATGCATGTACCTCATTACATCATTCGATCATACATGGTCTTTTATGTCATATATTGCAGTTCGCATTGTTGATACCATAGGCATTCATTATCATTGGCATTTGCACTTATGATGATTTTCTTGAGAATTTCAGCACTTGAGATTTATGAGATTTTGGGAAAAAGCCGCAAGGATTTAATAAACCTGATATTATTTTTAAACATTGAAGTTGCGGTTTTTCTCGTGATATGATACATGTGTCGTCCACCATGAGTTTTCTGTTGGTTTTCGAGACCCGTTTCGAGGAGTTGGATGAACCGTCATGGGTACATGGTGGGCCCAGTAAGGTAACCCAGGGCAAGAAGTTCGAGTAGTAAACGATGAGCTTGGCAGGGACAGACTACCTATCGGTGATTGTTGGCGCGGCGGATATCCAAAGGCTACCGACCGTGGCCGTGAGATGTTGAGATATTGATATTTTGAGATGGACCAACCTGACGGCTGGGGCCGGGATATTGGATACAAATACTTTGGGACACTGAGATATTTATTTGAAGTGCCGATGCTGGGCACGGATTTCTGTTGATTTCATATGATATTTCCTCAGATATTTCACAGAAATTTTCCTAAGATGAAAATAATGATTTCCTCATATCAGCATATTCGGATCACGTGTTACATTGCATTCATGTTGTATACATGCTAGTACTTCATACCATATCAATATTGTAAAATTGTGACACTTTGCGTACATGCTTACGATAGTCTTTATATATGATATATATTACTCACGAGTTGGCAACTCACCCCCGTTGTGCCACAGACTTTTTGCAGGTCCGATCCGTCAGTACTGTTGCGGCGGACGCACTTCTTCCTTTTGCGTGGATTTGAGGATTTTTGCTTGTAGGTGGGTTATATGTTTATTTTGTCTTCCACCTTGTGCATTCATTGTATCAAGTGTACTCCATCTACTGTATCATCTACCAGTACTGATGTATATTGACTTAGAGGCGAGACAGTGAGATTTGTGGGCATGTATATTATTTCTTTGGGTCGTGCTCACTTGAGCCGACATGTTGCTTATTACTTATGCCTTTTTATGCTTATTTTGCACATTGCTGATTTATATTGTGTGGGATTTGTGTCCGCCTTGGGGCGAAGAGCTAGCTCCCGCTTGGGGATGCCTTATTTCATGTTATTGATATATTCCAGTTTTGTACCCGTTTGGGGGCCAGTATTTACAAAGGAGACTCTGCCAAAATTTTCGGAAAAAATGGATCTTGGTTTTAAAAAGCTTGATCTGGCCTATTTGATTAAAATTGCTTTCAATAAATTGGTTTTCCTTCACTCTACTGCTTATTTGGTTTTGATTTCTGGGCTTTGGCTTACTTAGATTACGCCCGCCTTAAGACGTTCGTAATTTAAGCGCCAGTCACGTTCCGTACCTTTCGGGTCGTGACAAAGTTGGTACCAGAGCGATAGGTTTTACCTTTCTGAGTGTAGGATGACACTTGGTAGATGGAGTAAGTGACTTAAGCAGGGTAACTTAGCGTGTGTATGTCCACGGCATACTTGCGATACGGTACTCCGCCTAGGTGACTTTAGGATATACTTGCTTGAAATTCCTTCTTCAATTCCGTGTATCCTATGATTCTATTGCACTCTTCTTAACATACTGTTTCCTATACCCGCCACTATGCCGCCGAAGGCTACGAAAGCGCAGAGGGCTGCCGCCCGAGATCAGATCCGAGCAGGCTCATCCGAGACAAGGACCGAGAAGGGTGGCCTACCTACGCCTCAGGGACAGACTGATCTACATTCCCCAGGCCGCATGGTTAGGCTCGAGTCTGGTATGGAGGAGTTACGACAGATGATGGGAGGTATGCAGGAGTTACGACAGGTGGTGGGATCCTTAGTAGAGGCCAATCGTGCACCGAGATCGGAGGACGTACCTACCACAGCACAGACTACGATAGTACCTGCTGAAAGGTTCCTAGGCACGCTAACAAGGTCTCACAAGGCATCAACCATGCCAATTTCTAATTTTACGGTGCCGAGAAACCCTAATACGGATCGTTAACTAGATTTTAGGCGAAACTAGAACTAGTAAACTACTTTACTAAAAGTAAATGGAAATACAACCTTTGTAGATCCGTTTCTCCACCTCCATAGCTCCGTGATGAAGTCCTCTCCTCTATCCAAATCAAACCATGACTCTAGCATCGGCTTCATCGAAGAATGGGCGGGCTAGGTCATCGACGACGAAGCCGAAGATGATCTACGTCGAGGCATCACTAGATCAAGCTCCACCTTCACTAAGCCATGAAGGCTTGTGAAGGAAACACCCTATACTACTTGGCAAGAGGTAGAGGATGAAGAAATAGGAAGTGGGTTCACTTTAGAATTGGATTTCTCACTCATTTTCAAGAGTTGCCATTGAAGTAGAAAGCTTTTCTTTCTTGCTCATGAAGAAGAAGAAGAAAGAAATGAATATCATAAGTATTTTAAATCCAAAAGAAAAATGAATACTTATCATAGTCAAACCATGGTTAAGTGTAGAGAATGAATCATGGTTAAGTGGAATGGTTAGGGTTAAGTATGAGACAAAATGGTGACTTAGTCAAAAGCTTCATGAAGCTTCAAAATGCTTCCAAAGAAAGCCACCATTTTTCTTTATGCTTAATATTTTTCCAAAAAGAATAAATAGATAAATAAATGAGAAAATGAAATGAAACCCTAACCACTTAAGTAACCATGGTTTAATTCTTTACCCAAACCCAAACTAGCATGTATCATCAAACATGATACAATCTTGTGCACAAAAAATATATCATATATACAATGTGCACAAACAAGTGAGAAAATCCATTTAAAAGTGAACCGATACTAGTTAATGCAAAGTAATATATCAAATATATAATTATGCATTAAATCATTAAATCAACACTTGATTTAACGATCCGGTCATATCGCATATAACCGACTAGTATCCAATGTATCGGCTTATCGAATCAACCCTCGATTCGATAACTAGGTTATATCGCATATAACCATTCGATACATTCATCGCGAGAATGGAATACGGTATCACATACATGCATTATTCTCGGTCCCGCACATATCTCATATGCGCTCCTATTTCGTTTCGCTTGAGCCAGGAAACCTCTGTGTAGGACTCTAAAGACTCATCAATACGCCGGCAGCAGGTGATGATCATATCAAACACCCACAAGCCGCAAGCGGTCTGCTAAACGTAACGGCCACCCAGGTATTGAGCGATCAGAAGATCGACGAGCAAGCCCGCTCACACTCTAGTGAATCCAACCAGTAACACTACCGTACAATCCGGTCTCGTCGTCTGATATGTCGCATATCTTGCCTAGGGGTGGTAAACGTCAGACCCCAATAGCTCGATAAGTCGTGTCGATATGAGGTCTATAATAATTCGAGAAACTACTGGTAACACTTACCAGTAAATCTCAGCAACCCTGGCCAGGGATTTCCTGTTATAGCCAATCGAACACAGCGCAACATCAACCCCCTATACCGGGAGAGACGAATCCCCTCCTATCGCTCATTGCCTCCATGTGACTCGGGACTGTACCCAAAAACCACCGTTTTGCACGCCCTCTTGGACGTGGTAAGATGGAAATCAAAGCACAGTGGGAACCACACAAGACTCTATGACGATCTCGGGTCAACAGACTACTCTGTACCAGTGTCACCAGAGAACTGCCATCTGACGTAAGGTATAATACCATCTGGGAGTTCTCGGCGAGTCCGTCCAGTGTACCCAGTCTCTACTGAGCACCCGTATATCATTTCTGATGTCAAACACCGATGGATATGGGATCATCCATCGCCCATCTGTATGGGTCGAGAAAGTACACGCTAGTCTACTCTGGTATATCGATGCCCCATCTCGATACACCCACGACTAGGGACTTTGAAGGATGTACTTATGGACTACCATGTCCCCACTAGTATGATCCGCATCATAGTCCAGGTAGTCAAGTACACATCCTAAGAGCTTTACCAACATGTAATAGAGAGACAATCTGTGTACACGTTAAGGTAAAGAGCAATCAGATAGCATACTATCATGTCGAGCAAGAAAGTCCTCCCTATATATGTCCCAGCATCCACTACAATATACATCCAATGTACAGTAATGGCCTCTAGGGCATACATATAACTAACAATCTCCCACTTGCACTAGGGCCATCTGTAGCAGTGGTTGTAGTATCTCATACTCAACCATCCCATAAAAGTCTCTCTCTGGGAATAGGCCTTCGTGAGTGGATCCGCCGTGTTGTCCTCTGAGTCTACTCTCCTTACCTCGATCCCTTAGAGATCAACCATCTCCATGATCAAGTGATACTGCCTTAGAATATGTCTGGATCACTGATGGGACCTGCGTTCCTTGGCATAAGCCACTACTCCATTGTCACACAATGGGAGGAACATAGTTCATCTCATGAACCAATATACATCCAAACAGCCTCTTTGGTAGCATCTTAAGTAGCGATGTATCCTGCCTTTATCGTCTAGTATGTCACGGTATCTAGCTTGGAACTCTTCCAACATACCGTCCCTCTACTGAGGATTAAGACAATGCCTGTGATTGATATTCAGTGGTCTTTATCACCCTGGAACACTTCCAGTGATTCTCCCCAGGATCGATTGATACCATCTCACTACAGCTAGTGAGTATTCTAACATCCATTTAGATCTATCTCATAGATCTAAAACCCAGGATTTATTAGGTATCACTTTGATCCTATGTGGAGAATCATTGTGATAAGCGGAGATTGATCGAGCGTAGCATAGGAAACTCTTTCCCTATCAAGAGTATGTTATCCACGTACTATACGAGGATCGTCACCATACTCCCTACTAACTTTTTGTTTATACAAGGTTCATCTACCATTTTGATGATGTCAAACTCTTTGACTAATTCATCAAAACAGATGTTCCAACTCCGCGATGCCTGCTTTATCCTATAAAGCATCTTGCACACGTTTTCGTTGCTCCCACTGTTTACGAAGCCCTCTGGCTGTGTACTTATAGATGCACTCTTCTAAAACATCATTTAGAACAGCAGTCATGACACCCAACCGCCAGATATCGTAGTCATGGTATGTAGCCGTGGCAAGTAGGATCTGGATGGACTTAAGCATAGGCCCCAGAAAAAGGTTTCATCATTATCCACGCCTGGTCGATGACGAAAACCTTTAACAAGTCTATCTTTGAAAGTCTCAACTTTTTCATCTACACCAAGTAATCTTCTCAAGATATACTTGCTCCTGATGGGGATTTAACCCTTCAGATATAGCAAATAAAGTCCATACTTTGTTGGTGTATAAGGATTCCATCTCAGATCGATAAACATCCAGCCATTCTTACAGAGTCTCACTCCTGATGGCCAGCTCGAAACTAGTTGGGTCATCATCTCATGATGTAATCCTCGCTCCCACTGTCATAGAGAAACCGAAGTAACTCTCAGGTGGGTGAGGAACCCTACTAGATCGGCGGAGAGGCTGAGGTTCGTTGGAAACTATTGAATCCTTTGGTCCTGTCAAATCATCAGCTGCAGTTTGTATAGCTGGAACATTTCCAGTTCTACATAACAGTATTTGCCTCGAGCTTGTCCGGATTATGCTTTTAGACATAGCCCGGACAACCCCAAATCTTAACCAACTTAAGATATGGGCTCTTCCCTTTCCATATCACATATGAAGCGGTAGGCAACTGATTTGATTCGAACCCTTATTCAATAGGTATGCAACTTCTCAAGTGCATAACTCCCAAAAGGAAATAGGTAACTCAATAATACTCATCATAGAGCACACCATATCATATAGGGTGTGATTGCTCCGCCCCGATATACCATCGTGCTATGGTGTATTCGGAGGAGTAATGCCGAGAGAGAATCTCATTCTCCTTTAGAATAGTCCAGGAATTCCGTGCTTAAGTATTCTCCTCCTTGATCTCATCATAGGACATAATACTTATACCCCTATTTTGGTTCTCTACTTCTAACTTATATTCTGTGAAAATCTCAAAAGGTTCGGACTTGTGTTTCAACAGGAACATATGTCTGAATCTTGAGAGATTATCAGAGAATATAATGAAGTATAAAGAACCAGTCCTGGTATGTGTAGACATGGGACCTACATACATCAACATGTATCATCCCAAGAGTTCACTAACACTTTCTCTGTTTCCTGTAAATGGAGCTATGGTCATCTTATCTCTGTGACATGACTGGCAAGTTTCACAAGATGTAAATTCAAACTGATTTAAATATGCATCTAAATGTAACTTAGCTAGTCGGGTCGCATTGATATGACCTAGTCTACAATACCTCAAGAAGGATCCGTTCATTTCTGAACTCTTCCTCTTGCGTGTGTTCTATATACTAAGAACCGTAGTTTGATTTAGAACATTAATGTTTTTAGATAACGTGCCTGAACCGATCAACTTTTGATATAGGAAATGTTCAAAACATTATCCAACAATACAAAATTTTATCATTCTTTACTAATAAAGAGACAGATATGATTTTGTATATCAGGTTCGGTATCTAATAACATTCGTTCAGAATCAATGTATTACAATACAGGGTGACAGTGACCAACAGACTTGGCTGCAACACTTGCCCCGTTTTCTGCCTCATGAAACTTATCACCCGATCTCAGTTTTTCTACCCTTTTGTAGCCCTATGTAACAGATTACATATCTGGGATCCTGATCCGGTATCATATACCCAGGATTCAGAGGATACTGAGAAACAGTTCTGTGTAACGAACACACCCGAAGATGATGCATCAACATGCACTCTCTTCGTTTGGGCGGCACGGGAATTCTGGTAATCCCCAATTTCCTGCTCTGTCTTATAACAATTATAAGTTGGAGTGGGACCAACGTTCCCCAGCTCAGTATAACAAGCGGGTTCGGTCAATAATCCGTATTATTATCTTGATTAAGGCGTGATATGGTCGCTACCTGGAGAGAGAGAGAAGAAAACACTCAGCGTGCGCTCTTGCAAGAATAGATTGGTTATTATTTTATCTAATCAGGATGGCTCCCACTGTTTTTATCAAATCTTCCTTCAAACCCTAAAAGGAAAGACCAGCTGGGATTAATTACACACTACAAGTTCGCCAATCTTTCAGCCATGCCAGTGTCGGTACTTTGAGGGAGGTCCCCCATGCTTTCGCACGAACCTAATTAATGTAAACCTCGTTTTCCCAGAGGCGTAACCTCGTTAACACCTTTCTAGACACCTACTTGATCGGCTAATTGTAATGTGTAAAACTCTCCCAGGAGTAACTCTTACTCGCAGCGGGTATCGGGATCCAACTATCTCATAGAAGGTATGCAATCTCATTGCAAATTTCAACACTTGAAATTCCCGATAATATTTTGCCCCCAGCACCCTATGACCTTGACGGAGGTCAACAAACCATAGGCTACTAGTCAAGTTCAACCCGTCATTTCTTGATCGAATTAAACCCACCCGCACGACCCTTGACGGAGGTCAATAAGGCCGCACGACTACCCTAATCCAATCTGCATCATATGCATAAGCAGATAAATACTAGTTAGCTACCGCACACTACGCCTTGACGGAGGTCAACAAACGTAGCACGAATACTAAGTAGGACTTATCTGAAATGACGGAGGGCTACGACAGGTTTTTCTTAAAACCTATTGCGTAATGAACTTGATATCGTTGTAGAATCAAATGATTTTAAAATGGAGTGTTTTTGAGGCTTTTCTAGTTTTGCTAAAGGGGTCACTCCCGGTGAAGGGATCGTCGGCCCTTTCCTCGTCGAATGAGGTGCGGGATATATCATATATATCACTGTGCAAAGCAAAACTCTTAAAAGCAATCAAAAGACAAACCGAGGGTTGTAGCATCTGCCAGTTATTGCTAAAGGAGTCACTCCCGGTGAAGGGATCTCGGTCCTTTCCTCATCGAATAAGGTGCTGGATATATCGTATATACCGCTGTGCAAAGCAAGAACTGTAGCTACATGTTTTATTTTGAAATTCGATTCTACAACATCTTAGGTTTCTTTTCTTTCATTAATCTCATTAATGAAGTCCCATCATTTAAGTACCTAAACATCACAGATAAATACGACGTACACTTATGCCATCCGCATTCGCCTCGATGTCCCCTCGTGCACCGTTAGGTTAGGTAACTGTTCATCACAGAATACTGCATTTTATACCGCCCATTCTTACGCTCGGTTGTTTATAAGTTGGTGCTTTTAATCCGTGTTTGTTACATATTTGCAGGATACAGGTTCTCGGTTCTAAAACGATGAAATTCATGGAAAACACGACAAAATCCGGGTTCCTGCCAACCACTGAGAAAACACGGTCTCCGCTCGTCATCCGTATGTTGCCAGATACCAGTTTAGGAAGACAAAATGTCAAATCAATGTCACCTTCATGCACAAGGCTCAATGGCAACAACTAGTTCCAAGAAATCTACGCGGAGCTCGAGGCAATCATGACAAAAGCATCCACAAAAGTCCACATTTCCTCAACAGAAATTCTGGAAGAAATGTGAAAGTATTTTCAGAAAATAGGTGTACCAGACAACAGGGGACTGCATATCAGGGCCGTACAAGAAACACCATGCCCCAAATCCATCATAGGGCCGCGGATCCGCGGCCAAAGGGGGGTCTTGGCCGCGGATCCGCGGCCATGTGGGGTCCTCACTTTGTCGTCTTTTGTGGGTATTTTGGGGACTTCATATAGTGTCAGAATTTGCCTCTAGGGTTTCATTTCCCTGCCTATAAATACAGCAGACTTGAGCAAAGCCAATGGAGCTTTTCTTTAGCCTCTTTTTTGTGTAGTTTTGTTCTTCTTCTTCTTCTTCTTCATTCTTTCTCCATTAAAATTGTAGTGAGAGCTTTTTGAGTGGAAAATTAATGAAGATGAGGGTTTTTTATCTTTCTTGTTAGTTTCGCTCCCCCTTGAGATTCTTGCTTTCTCTTGATCATTCAACCTCTTCATTGAGCTTGAATGGTTAAGGGTTAGTTATTGATCTCAAGGGTCGTATTTTCTCACGGGACTAGTTCTTCACTTCACATACGTTCTCTACCCTTCTCTTGATCTTGCAACCTCTTGATTGAGCTTGCAAGTTTAAGGGTTGGCTATTGATCACATGCTTGGCTTGAGTTCTAGTTCCTTGTTCTTTTTATCGCTTTTTATTACTTGCAATTTATTTCCATGCACTTTAATTACTTGCAATTTATATTCATACACTTAATTACTTGTATTCTTTTCTTTGTTCTTTTCTTTTTGTTCTCTTTTGTTCATTTTGTGAATGTTGTAATTACCGTCGTTGTTAAGAATCCATATGATATTGTAAGTTAACATTTCTTTGCTCTTTTCCTTTTCCCGTTATTTTCCATTGAACTCCGCCCAAACCATACGCAAGCGCTCCGTTAGGCACCCTACCCTAACAAGGTAACGGTGATTCCTAACCGCGACCGGTTGCGTTCGGTTTGGCCGGAGGCGAAAGCAAGAGACAAGAACGGAAGGACAACGGTAAATAAGCCTGATTCCACGAATACCGCGCTTAAATCCCCTAATCCACGTTGTTGCCGATTGCTCGAGCTTCAATTGGTCAAGACTCGGCTCAAAGGTTTTGAGTACGGATTTCTTTAGCTTACAATCTCGTATTTTCTTCTTAACAACTTTATACTTGCAAATAAACACATAGGTTAGATCAATCAAACATACAAATTGTTTATTGACTCGTCTAAGACAAGAAGGTAAGATACCACCATCTCCCTGTGGACCGATCCGTGCTCAACCGGCTAGCTGCAAAGCGACACCGTCCTGATCGCGGTTACACTTTAATTCTTTGAACATCCGACACGCCAAAAGCGTGCGATCAAATGGCGCCGCTGCCGGGGAGACGGTAGCGTATTTTCTTTCTTGTTATTCGGGTTAATATTCTTTTTTGTATATATCTATAAAAAAAAAAATTCTTTTTGTTTTTTTTGATAATTTTTGTGGGCAAGTGTGCAGATTTTTGCAAGTTTGCAAACTGCGATTGTGGGGAGCAAAGTGTACATTCAAGGCTAAGGTGTTTGCAAAATACAGTGCCAAAGATCCGGATAGTTTGACCCGCGCAAGCGAACTTTTCAAGCTCACCGGATTTGATTCAACGGGGGTTTCCTAACCCAAAACTTAACGGTACGTACTTTACTAACACCTTCTTCTCAAATCCGACGCATCCAATATACTATTCTTTGCAGGATTCTTTGCAAGTTCGCAAGCAAAAAAAAAATTTGACTAACCCGTATTTGTTGCAGTGCCGCGCTTAAATTAAAAAACAATTTTTTGATTCTTTATAGAATTTTTATTGAATTGCGCATTGCATAAATTAATACGGACTTAAGGGCAAGCGAACCCCACAACATACGGTAAAGGATTTCATCACCTTGTCCGTGGCCCACAAATCACGAACTTGAGCATAACGATTACCTGCACAAATTTTAAAAGAAACTAGACTTTAAGCCTTAAGGACTTCGCGCTCACTAGGAGAAGTTAATTGTGTTTAGAAGCTCGCTTAACGGTATATTGTTTACGGGGTGTCTAGGAAAGTGTTAACGGCGAAACCGCCAAAAGAGAAAGGGTTATTTAATTAAGGAACTTCGCGAAAGCGTTGGAAAACCTCCCCTCCTCTCTGCACTTACCTGGCCTCGTGATCAGTGTATCTTGAGCCCGTTTCTCGACACAGTTTTACTTCGACAATCAAGTTCTGGAGCAGGTCTAGTTGACCTAGGTGAACCCTAGAACGATTAGGTGTGTGGTATTTTTGTGTCGTGATTGTTTTTGTCCATATTGTTTTTTATTCTTTTGTTAATATATAAACTAAAAAAAAAAAAATCTTTTTCCCCTCCTTCTCTCTGCCTTTCTTTCTCTCTCTTCATATCATGGGTACCCCACCTCAAAAAACTCATGCCGAACTTTGGTACCCACAACCAGACATTACATCTTACGGTTCTTGCTTTGGCCGAACTTCGAACGACCCCTCCATGCCCAAAACTTCGTTGAAAGATCGGATAGACGCGTCTAGGACAAACAATTTGACTCCGCAATCCACTTCGTATCAACCATTTCATACATTCACCCCTTCTTACGTTGATACCCCTTCTTCGAGTCATGTTGCAATTCCAAGACCTATGTCTATTGCAGAACGTATTGAACAATCTCGTAGCCGATCTTTCACTCCTTTCACCACTTCAAATTCTTGGGATCAACAATGCCATTCACCTTCCTATCCAAATGTTGATCCTGCTCCTGTCCAGCCATTCAATTCCTACCAATCCTACCTTACTTTTGCACCTTCCCTAGACATTGCATCAGAACCGCCATTTGGGAGTTTTCAGTATCCAAACAACTTTGAATCTTTTACTAAAACCCCTTCACAACCAATGTCTAGTCTAGAACAGTCCTTGGAAGATTTTAGGGTAGCGTCAAGCCAACAGATGATGGATTTGAATGCGTCCATGGCCGCCCTCATGCAACCTAGTGACCCGGTAGCTAGTTTCCAACTAGCTCCAACTTTTTCAATGTATGATGAGGCGGCAGGACAGGCTGTGAATTTGAGTGGAGAGAGTGAGATGTACCCCCTTCCAAATCAAACCTACCCATCCCAAATTGAATCCCACACCTCCTGTTTTGAAAGTCTATCGAGTATCCCACATGATTTATCCATTGAAGATAGAATGATGAATGAGTTGTGCGACTTCGTAGTGTTTGATTTGCCCGATTGTGAAGGGACTCATCCAAGTGAAACCGATCCTAAACCTTTTGACCTCTACACCTCCACTTTAGAACCTGAATCGATTGATATCCATGCTGTTGTTGAGGTGTCGGAGAATGTTGATTTTCACTTGATGAAGGATATTGACGCTGGGAATATTTTGGATGATGAACCCATAGATTTGGCTGAGTTTTTCTCTCCAATTCATCATCCCGAGTCATTAAATGTTTTTCCCGAACAACATATGCGTCTGGACTTTGATGAAATATGCATGGATGAGCTTAACTTTGAGGAGAATTTTGAGGATATTTTTGAGGATGAAACAGTTCTAGATGATGGGTCGGATTTTCCAATTCATCCTGTTCCTTTCACTGACTGTGTACACCCTCCAGAACCCTTAATCAATACCCTTCCTCAACCACTTCCCTCCATCCTTTCCATCGTTCCGACCTTGCAAGAACCCGTATCATTTTCACTCCCTGTGTCTGGTTTATCAAGTTCGGCGTACCCATGGTTTCTCTCGAATCTTGAGGGATTTGATCCCATTTCTCGACGGGTAAATATATTAGCACAATCGCTTTTCACACATCGGTCATAAAAAATTGTGCTAATCTATTTACTCCATTTGCAACCTCAAGTTCGTATTCCACTTCTTTTTCCCTTCCGCCATTCTTCTCCCTCTCATATACCGAGACCATATCCCGCTTCTCTCCACATATGGTCTCGCGTATTCTCCATCTCTTTTCTCTACGCCTTCTTCCACCAACCTGTACATTATAGCGATAAAATCTTTGAATGGTTGGTGTTAACTTTTGGCCTGTGTAAGGCCTTGTATAGCTTGATACTGTTTTCTTTCCCCCCTAATCCTGAATTTCAACGCTTAACAGTGGAAACACTGTTTTACTTAAGTTTGGGGGGGACTCCTTTTTTGTGTATATTTTTTGTTTTCCTTTTTGTTTTGTATATAATTTGTTTCTAGGGAGCGCCGGCAATTTTGACCCTCTTGGTGTAGCCTGACAGTGAGGGCACTGTCAAGTTTAAGTTTGGGGGTGTGCTCGGTAAGCTTTCTTCCTTCGCATTCATTTGTATATTTTGCATTTGCATACCTTATTAAAAACCCACAAAAATCGAAAATTTTCCAAAAATATAAAAACTTTGTCGTCAAGTTAGCTAATAGGGTAACTTAGATTTTTATTCTGAAAGTTTAGTTGATATGTTAGAAATAACTAAATTCTAGACTTAGGAATTGAAAACCCTAAAAATAACCCTCATTCTGTCTAACTTTGGTAAGTATACGTCCTTACAATTTTTGGGTTCGGTTATTGATTTAAGTCAAGATGAGGGGAAAGTATTGAAGCTTTACTGAAGGATAAGTCTGAAAAATAGTTTCTTTTCTTGAGTTTAAATTCAGAAAGTATATACCCTACAAACTGCACTTACACGCACCTTGAAACTTGGGATAGTAGAGGATACCTAGAAATACTCTTGCCTGAAAGTCTAGTATGAAAGAAAAAACGGTATTTAAAGCTAAACACCAAAAGAGCATATTGAAAAATATATCCGGTCTTGAAAAAGAAAAAAAAAAGAAAAAGAAAAATAGAATAAAGTCAAGCCCTGGAAACTGCTATTTACGCTTTAATGCTCACACATTCAGTAATCGGCCGTTAGTGACTCAAGAAGCATTAATAGTCGCATGAAAGGTGTGTGAGCAAATCCGTCCATCCTTAATGAAAAGAAGTAGTATTAGGTATTAGGGCAAGGGTATTATAGCTTGAATTGAATTCTTGAGTGTAGGGGTGCAAATACACACACACGTAGGGGTATACAATCGATGTTTGGATAAAAGATAGAAATAAAGAATAAGACTTGTGTTTTCTGTAAAGTTGATAAAAATCCCTGATTTGAGGCCGCACTTTAGAAGGAAAACTCAGGAGATCCAAGGTTAAATAGATAGGATGTGTGAAAAATAAGGGTTGGATATTTCTGACTTAGGATAATAGAGTTTCTAACGTAATAACTAAACTGTAGGAGTAAAATCTATGTTAACATATGACACTAGCTTGACAGGATTTTGTGGGTAGGATCCGCTGAAAACCCTCAGGAGACAACACTCCTCCTACTAGGGACACCTAGAGGTTTAACGGCTTGTTGCACATGCTCAGTACAATCGCGTTCCCTGCGAAAGTGCGGTTAGGTTTTTATTTTAGTGAATAATTGGTTTTGCTCGGGACGAGCAAAAGTTAAGTTTGGGGGTATTTGTTCATCACAGAATACTGCATTTTATACCGCCCATTCTTACGCTCGGTTGTTTATAAGTAGGTGCTTTTAATCCGTGTTTGTTACATATTTACAGGATACAGGTTCTCGGTTCTAAAACGATGAAATTCATGGAAAACACGACAAAATCCGGGTTCCTGCCAACCACTGAGAAAACACGGTCTCCGCTCGTCATCCGTATGTTGCCAGATACCAGTTTAGGAAGACAAAATGTCAAATCAATGTCACCTTCATGCACAAGGCTCAATGGCAACAACTAGTTCCAAGAAATCTACACGGAGCTCGAGGCAATCATGACAAAAGCATCCACAAAAGTCCACCTTTCCTCAACAGAAATTCTGGAAGAAATGTGAAAGTATTTTCAGAAAATAGGTGTACCAGACAACAGGGGACTGCATATCAAGGCCGTACAAGAAACACCATGCCCCAAATCCATCATAGGGCCGCGGATCCGCGGCCATATGGGGTCCTCACTTTGTCGTCTTTTGTGGGTATTTTGGGGACTTCATATAGTGTCAGAATTTGCCTCTAGGGTTTCATTTCCCTGCCTATAAATACAGCAGACTTGAGCAAAGCCAAGGGAGCTTTTCTTTAGCCTCTTTTTTGTGTAGTTTTGTTCTTCTTCTTCTTCTTCTTCTTCATTCTTTCTCCATTAAAATTATAGTGAGAGCTTTTTGAGTGGAAAATTAATGAAGATGAGGGTTTTTTATCTTTCTTGTTAGTTTCGCTCCCCCTTGAGATTCTTGCTTTCTCTTGATCATTCAACCTCTTCATTGAGCTTGAATGGTTAAGGGTTAGTTATTGATCTCAAGGGTCGTATTTTCTCACGGGACTAGTTCTTCACTTCACATGCGTTCTCTACCCTTCTCTTGATCTTGCAACCTCTTGATTGAGCTTGCAAGTTTAAGGGTTGGCTATTGATCACATGCTTGGCTTGAGTTCTAGTTCCTTGTTCTTTTTATCGCTTTTTATTACTTGCAATTTATTTCCATGCACTTTAATTACTTGCAATTTATATTCATGCACTTAATTACTTGTATTCTTTTCTTTGTTCTTTTCTTTTTGTTCTCTTTTGTTCATTTTGTGAATGTTGTAATTACCGTCGTTGTTAAGAATCCATATGATATTGTAAGTTAACATTTCTTTTCTCTTTTCCTTTTCCCGTTATTTTCCATTGAACTCCGCCCAAACCATACGCAAGCGCTCCGTTAGGCACCCTACCCTAACAAGGTAACGGTGATTCCTAACCGCGACCGGTTGCGTTCGGTTTGGCCGGAGGCGAAAGCAAGAGACAAGAATGGAAGGACAAGGGTAAATAAGCCGGATTCCACGAATACCGCGCTTAAATCCCCTAATCCACGTTGTTGCCGATTGCTCGAGCTTCAATTGGTCAAGACTCGGCTCAAAGGTTTTGAGTACGGATTTCTTTAGCTTACAATCTCGTATTTTCTTCTTAACAACTTTATACTTGCAAATAAACACATAGGTTAGATCAATCAAACATACAGATTGTTTATTGACTCGTCTAAGACAAGAAGGTAAGATACCACCATCTCCCTGTGGACCGACCCGTGCTCAACCGGCTAGCTGCAAAGCGACACCGTCCTGATCGCGGTTACACTTTAATTCTTTGAACATCCGACACGCCAAAAGCGTGCGATCAGTAACTAACGGCAGAGCGGGGCAGGGCTATCGCGGGTGTAAAACATAAGTAACGTCTATATAATATATCATATATACCATATACTGTATCTATCACAGAACATCACATGATCACATCACAGATATCGCAGCAGAAGAATCATATGAAATATTGGATATACTAGGACGTCCGTGTTTTCAATACGAGCCAGTATAAAACACGGATTCCACGGTCGCGATGAATAGCCAAACCCACACCCCTAGACCCCTACGAGAGCGGCAAGCAACCCTACCAATTCTGGAGTTAGAAGACCCGGACTCGACTCCTCGAGTTGGTCTCCCACTGGACTCCAGAATCCGGTTACTTGCGCTCCCCTCCTTGGGTCTATCCTAGTGCGGAAAAGTAAATAATATACATCAACGGTGACAACTTCCGCAACCTGGAAGTGCCCCAATAAAAGAATATTACATACAAGTTTTTACATGAATGAAAATGAAAAACACTCATCTCACATAAAAAACCCCGGCTATTCAAACACGACGATCCAATATAACATATCCAGCAACACATAACATCACATGTCATCAACGTAAGTAAATATGCGCATCCCAATTGTCGTTGATATATAGCAACGAAACCGGCGATATCACATATTACACTTATGGTCACAGAAAAGAAAGTGTAAAACTACAACAGTTGGAATCCGCAACCACCTCAGACATCGCATGCCTGACCAAATGAATTCTTTAGACATCGCATGCCTAACAATTATAAACCCCGCATTTCAGTCTCATTATCGAAAACACTTTTCAATACCAAGTCGGGTAATTCAACAAGATTCCCGACATCCTGATCGAATACTCGTCGCAAACTTCAGTAGGCGGCCGCACCCCCGACGCCGTCGACGAAGTGCACCAAGGCGGAACACCGCTATCGCGAGCACCCGAACGGATGCTTTCGGCGACGGGGTTCCCCTACAGTCACTTGGTCGGGGCTATGGGGTGTAGCTGTCTATTAAGTTTACCCGGCGAGTATCCGCGTACGCTACGTGATTGCGACGGACTTTTGATCACATCAAAATTCCGTGGCAACCGATCACGTGAGACTAAACTGCTATGTTTATAACATTCATTTAGTTATCTCATAACTTATTGTGAATTCCAATTATTGTATCCCATTCCAGATAATTAGAAAATGTTAAACTTTCCGATCGAACATTCAAACACCCAAGTTTTCCCGATACAGATCAACACATGAAACAAGTCTAAAAACATTCAGTTCGTGCCTCAGTACCAACGGTCCAGCCGTAG
This sequence comes from Agapanthus africanus, assembly GCA_030015575.1. NCBI lineage: Eukaryota > Viridiplantae > Streptophyta > Magnoliopsida > Asparagales > Amaryllidaceae > Agapanthus > Agapanthus africanus. Next base: position 552,908,303 of record CM057340.1, on the reverse strand, counting down.
AAGGGTCAAGCCAACGCCTCACATGTGGCACGCCGTACTGCCCCAAACCCGAAGGTTCAAAGGGCAGTTCAAGACGGTCACATAATCGAGTTAAGGTTTGTTGTCTTCTAGAGGGTCCATCGCGTTACTTGCACTACTTAGAACATCTTTAAACCACGGAAAAATCCAACACTTGGAAATTTCCCGGCAGGGGAAAGATTGGATATTTACATTCGGTCGAACTTTTTAACATATTCTAAAATATCCGGAAAGCCACATAGATAAGATCTGATACTCCGATCGAAATACCGAATCCCCAAAACAACCCCAGAAAATCCAACTCTTGAATAAATATTAAAAATTCCCAGAAAACTCAGCATTAAAATAAAGAAGTTACTGTGCCAAAATCATTGACAGATGAGACTTGTTAACCGCGGAACCGCCGCATAAGCCATGCTTATGCCGCGGTTCCGCCGCTCTTTGGAGGAATCATGAGTCCCGTTTTGTACAGTAATTCTTAGAATCTCCTTCTTAGTTTTCTGCATATTTTTAATACTCAAAAGTCCACAAATTCAGAAAAAGTCCAGAGAGCCGTTTTGAGTTGGGGTTTCGGGTCGATCGGACTTCAAACTCCGTCTAGACTTCGCCTAAGGCTCTAGCTAGGCTCTGATACCAATGAAAGGTTCCTAGGCATACTAACAAGGTCTCACAAGGCATCAACCATGCCAATTTCTAATTTTACGGTGCCGAGAAATCCTAATACGGATCGTTAACTAGATTTTAGGCGAAACTAGAACTAGTAAACTACTTTACTAAAAGTAAACGGAAATACAACCTTTGTAGATCCATTTCTCCACCTCCATAGCTCCGTGATGAAGTCCTCTCCGCTGTCCAAATCAAACCATGACTCTAGCATCGGCTTCATCGAAGAATGGGCGGGCTAGGTCATCGACGACGATGCCGAAGATGATGCATCACTAGATCAAGCTCCACCTTCACTAAGCCATGAAGGCTTGTGAAGGAAACACCCTATACTACTTGGTAAGAGGTAGAGGATGAAGAAATAGGAAGTGGGTTCACTTTAGAATTGGATTTCTCACTCATTTTCAAGAGTTGCCATTGAAGTAGAAAGCTTTTCTTTCTTGCTCATGAAGAAGAAGAAGAAAGAAATGAATATCATAAGTATTTTAAATCCAAAAGAAAAATGAATACTTATCATAGTCAAACCATGGTTAAGTGTAGAGAATGAATCATGGTTAAGTGGAATGGTTAGGGTTAAGCATGAGACAAAATGGTGACTTAGTCAAAGCTTCATGAAGCTTCAAAATGCTTCCAAAGAAAGCCACCATTTTTCTTTATGCTTAATATTTTTCCAAAAAGAATAAATAGATAAATAAATGAGAAAATGAAATGAAACCCTAACCACTTAAGTAACCATGGTTTAATTCTTTACCCAAACCCAAACTAGCATGTATCATCAAACATGATACAATCTTGTGCACAAAAAATATATCATATATACAATGTGCACAAACAAGTGAGAAAATCCATTTAAAAGTGAACCGATACTAGTTAATGCAAAGTAATATATCAAATATATAATTATGCATTAAATCATTAAATCAACACTTGATTTAACGATCCGGTCATATCGCATATAACCGACTAGTATCCAATGTATCGGCTTATCGAATCAACCCTCGATTCGATAACTAGGTTATATCGCATATAACCATTCGATACATTCATCGCGAGAATGGAATACGGTATCACATACACGCATTATTCTCGGTCCCGTAGATATCTCATATTCGCTCCTATTTCGTTTCGCTTGAGCCAGGAAACCTCTGTGTAGGACTCTAAAGACTCATCAATACGCCGGCAGCAGGTGATGATCATATCAAACACCCACAAGCCACAAGCGGTCTGCTAAACGTAAAGGCCACCCGGGTATTAAGCGATCAGAAGATCAACGAGAAAGCCCGCTCACACTCCAGTGAATCCAACCAGTAACACTACCGTACAGTCCGGTCTCGTCGTCTGATATGTCGCATATCTTGCCTAGGGGTGGTAAACGTCAGACCCCAATAGCTCGATAAGTCGTGTCGATATGAGGTCTATAACAATTCGAGAAACTACTGGTAACACTTACCAGTAAATCTCAGCAACCCTGGCCAGGGATTTCCTGTTATAGCCAATCGAACACAGCGCAACATCAACCCCCTATACCGGGAGAGACGAATCCCCTCTTATCGCTCATTGCCTCCATGTGACTCGGGACTGTACCCAAAAACCACCGTTTTGCACGCCCTCTTGGACGTGGTAAGATGGAAATCAAAGCACAGTGGGAACCACACAAGACTCTATGATGATCTCGGGTCAACAGACTACTCTGTACCAGTGTCACCAGAGAACTGCCATCTGACGTAAGGTATAATACCATCTGGGAGTTCTCGGCGAGTCCGTCCAGTGTACCCAGTCTCTACTGAGCACCCGTATATCATCTCTGATGTCAAACACCGATGGATATGGGATCATCCATCGCCCATCTGTATGGGTCGAGAAGGTACACGCTAGTCTACTCTGGTATATCGATGCCCCATCTCGATACACCCACGACTAGGGACTTTGAAGGATGTACTTATGGACTACCATGTCCCCACTAGTATGATCCGCATCATAGTCCAGGTAGTCAAGTACACATCCTAAGGGCTTTACCAACATGTAATATAGAGACAATATGTGTACACGTTAAGGTAAAGAGCAACCAGATAGCATACTATCAGGTCGAGCAAGAAAGTCCTCCCTATATATGTCCCAGGATCCACTACAATATACATCCAATGTACAGTAATGGCCTCTAGGGCATACATATAACTAACACCTGCTGCCCAGACAGTCGCTCCTACTACTACAGCGGCTATTCCAGTATCACTACAGGATTTCATGAGGCTGAGACCCCCAGTCTTCACCGACACCGATGCAGCGGAGGATCCGCAGACATTCCTTGACAATTTAGCTAGGATTTTCCATTCGCTCAGATGTTCCGACGATAGATGGGTAGAGCTTACGAGTTTCCGTCTGGAGGATCTTGCGCAGACATGGTGGGAGTCAGTCGAGAGAGGTCGAGCTGCAGGTCTACCTCCAATGACTTGGGCCGAGTTCACAGCAGTATTTCTAGCCTGTTTCTTTCCAGAGAGCGTTCTTGATGCTCGAGCTCGTAGTTTTGAGGCTTTGATCAAGACTCCAGGGATGACAGTGTCCGAGTATGATATCCAGTTTACTCGGTTGTCCCGATATGCTCCGTACTTGGTTGATACTGAAAAGAAGTGGGTAAAGAGGTTTGTGCAAGGACTCGACACACAGTTATTTCTTGCCATTGGGGCCCAGCACTTTGACACTTATGCAGCTGTTATGGACACGGCATTATGGATGGAGGTGCGCATTTCAGAGACTTCGGTCGTTTTTGGTCCGAAGAGGATTCGTACCGATATGGCAGCTCAGAGGCATCATGCCAGATTCTATCCGAGAGATGGTGGCGCCAGAGGAGTTAGACGGGGTCAGCTATTTGGTTCTTATCCACAGGGGCAGCAGGCTCGCCAGGATGTTTTGGGTGCGGGAGCCCGCACCATTATATCAGAGACTGTCCGGTGAGACGACAGGGAGCTGCGATAGTTCCACATGTGACTTTACCACCTTCACCACCTCCTCAGAGAGCTCTACTTCCTGCCCCCGGTAATGCCCCATGTCAGTTAGGCGCCCCCAGAGGCCGTAGACACGGCGGTCCTATTTAGAGAAGACGAGGAGGCCGAGGCCGAGGACAGCCAGCTATTGGTGGAGGACAGGCCCGAGTGTTCGCTTAGACTCCGCAGGATGCGCAGGCATCCAATGCCGTTGTGACAGCTACCTTGCCAGTATGTTCTTTCGACGCGCGAGTATTATTCGACCCAGGTTCCACACATTCGTATGTATCTACACACTTTGCACCGATGTTGGGCAGTGAGTCATCGCAGTTAGATTAGCCTCTTATTGTTATTACTCCGGTAGGCGAGTCGTTTGTCGCTCGTTTTGTGTTTCGATTGTGTTCCGTTCGTATCGGGGAAAGGGATTCGTCGGTTGATTTGATTCTCCTCGATATGTTGGACTTTGATGTGCTTCTGGGCATAGACTGGCTGGCCACTTGTTATGCATCTGTGGACTGCCATGAGAAGGCTGTCAGATTTAGCTTTCTGGGAGATCCAGTCCTTTTTATTCAGGGAGACCGCAGTGTCACCCTTCCCGGCTTGATTTTGTCTCTTTGCGCCGGTCAGCTTTTGTGGAAGGGATATCAGGGATTCTTAGCTAATGTTTGTGATACTCGAGCTGCAGAAGTTTCTTTGGACCAGGTCTCGATTGTTAGTGAGTTTCCTGATGTTTTCCCTAACGAGCTGCCTGGGGTACCACCTGAGCGCGACGTTGAGTTCTGCATTGACTTGATTCCCGGCTCGGGGCCTATTTCTATAATGCCTTATCGGATGGCCCCGGCAGAGCTTAGAGAGCTGAAAGATCAGTTGCAGGATTTGTTAGATAAATGGCTTATTCGACCTAGTGTGTCTCCGTGGGGTGCTCCTGTCATGTTCGTCAAGAAGAAAGACGGCAGGTTGCGCTTGTGCATTGATTACCACCAACTGAACAGGGTTACCGTACGGAACAGATATCCCTTACTACGTATCGATGATTTGTTCGACCAGCTTCAAGGTGCGGGATACTTTTCGAGGATTGACAAGCGATCGGGTTACCATCAGTTGCGGGTGCGGAAAGAGGATATTCTTAGGACGGCTTTTCGCACACGTTACGGACACTATGAGTTTTTGGTGATGTCGTTCAGACTCACCAATGCACCAGCCGCGTTTATGAATTTGATGAACCGTATATTCAGGCCGTATCTAGACTTGTCCATCATCGTGTTTATTTACGACATTTTGGTGTATTCTCGGAGCCGAGAGGAGCACGAGCAGCACTTGCGGATCACATTACAGACTTTGAGGGAGCACCAGCTGTTCGCGAAATTTTCCAAGTGCGGTTTTGGCTTGACAGCGTTGATTTCTTAGGTCACGTGATTACGAGAGATGGTGTCACGTCCCGAAAGTACGGAACATGACCGGCACTTAGGCTATGAACGTCTAAAGGCGTACGTGCTCTAAGTAAGCCGAGCCCAGAAATCTAAACCAAGAAAAGTAGTAGAGTGTAGGAAAACCACTATAAGTCAACCAACTAGCAACATAATATACGACGCCTAAAGGCGAGGATTACAACAGAAAAGGAATCTCAACTGCCAGAAATCCAGAGAGATATAATGCGCGACTCTAGGGTCGAAAGAATAAACATCACTAGTCTCTATCTCAAATAAATACATGTTTGGTTGATGGAACTTCTAGATACAACTGAAATATAATATACAATGTATAATGATGGGTACGATACAAATAAACCCACCTACTAGCAAGTCACCCGAAAAGAACAGTGCCCGCAAAGCCGTAATGAAACCTGTACGGCAAGACCTGCAAGAAACTGGGGCACAACGGGGGTGAGTTGCCAACTCGTGAGTAGAAAAAGATCTACGAACAGAAAATCGCATGTATGACGTAATCCTAAGTCATACGATCATAATATATAATCCTCAAATATATAACCAGCAACCTATAACAATGGCTACGGTAAACATGTAACCCAAGTATAATCCCATATGCCCGTGTCAGTGCTCAGGTAGCAATGTATCATATGGATGGTGTATGAATGCATGAAACAGAATGCATGTACTGAAGAAAACTGCTTTCATAATTTAGTGAGATTTCTGTATTTTTAAAATGAGGTATCATAATGAAATCAGCATAAAACAATGCCTAGCATCGGCACAAAACATAAATCTCAATACCTCGATATCTCTGTATCACAATCTTTGTACCTCAATATCTCGAAATCTCAATGTCACAAACACAATATCTAGGGCGCCGTCAGTCCAGACCGGCCCCTACCATCTATCTCAAGACCACGACGGTATCCTCCGGATATCCGACGCGTCGGGTAATATCACCAGTCAGTAGTGCTCCCCTGCCAGGCTCAACGCCATCTCCTGCGATCTTCTTGCCCCGGGGTACCGCACCGGGCCCACCATGTACCCGAAACGGTTCATCCGCCTCCTCGAATCGGGTCCCGAAATCCATCAGCAAAACTCATGGTGGACGACTCATACATCATGGGAAAACCGCATTTTTATTTAAAAAGAGTGAAAGCAGTTTATATATGTTTTGCGATTTTCCTCCAAATCCAGGAAATATCATGGAAATCCGAATCATCAATAGCATGTAAACCATGAATATAAGCATGAGAATCCATGAATGCGGCATATAATGAATAACAGTATGCATGAAGTGACAAGTAATAACTACAATGTCAAGCTGGCATATAAGGCAAGCATACTAATATCATGTCACTACTAGCTAACAAGCTAAATCAAGCAATAATGTTTTCTAAGTGTTCGTGACATGGCAATTACCGATGAAGATGTGTGTGAGCCGGAAAATAAGTGTACGTGGTACATACGCATCATCGGTAATGGTGCTGGTGTTCTAACAGCAGGATATCAATAATGGAATATGAATCACAACAGTATGCGGTGCAGAGCAACGATAATAAAGTACGGGAGCTGAATACCAGCCACAATGATAGATAAACTGCATCTAATGTCATAAGAGTCATATAGCTACACCACTATAGGCTGAGCTAAAGCTAACAGTAGGTAAGGGAAACCGCCTAACTTCTGAGTCAATACATATATATATATAGTCGGTGATCCCGCCCCGATCATATCACGTCCGATACCATATCTCTATAATCGGTTATCCCCAAGTCAAGAGGGCGGATCAAACATCAAAATATAGCTCGTACGTGAATCCATCGTACGGCATCCCCAAATCTGGGTATGGGTCAAAATCATATTCATTATATTACTCATCTGGTATCCTCTTATCAAGATCATCATCTGGGGTACTGACCTACATCTAGTACAATGCTAATATCAACACTATAGTCATGACCTGACTACTGATCGACGGTCTCGTATAAATCGATATCATCATCATATATCGTCAATATAATCATAATCCGGCTTCCGATTGACAGCCTCTAGCAAAACAATATCATCAGCACATATCATCTCAAGGAGTAAACAACGCCCAAGGCAGCCTATCATAAATATCTTGTCATCTCATATCATATCATATCCTATCTCGTATCATAATCACATGTCAATCATTTTATATATATTACTATTCCTATGGCATTATCATCCAAGACCCGCTATCATATCAGGACGTATATCAAGTGCGAATCCTGCCAATCACCGATATCATAATCAGATCAACTCTTATTGACTCATCTCAATCCCAAGTATCATCCTCAAATCCGTATGTGAACACATAGTCCCATACCCACGCGAACACATATCTATATAGAATCCCATAACCACATATGTAATAAGGATGTATGTAAGTATGTATGTGTGTATATGCATGTGTAGTGCACCCACTATCCTAGGGTTTCGTAACCTTTTATCAATCCAACACGGTTATATCCATTTTAACATTATCATTAATCCCAAATAACATATATTAATTGTTAGTGTGTATACGCATCCGTATACATCACTACGAACTGCGGGGGTGCTATACGCCATTCACCCGACTTCTCCCCGTAGATATAAATCTACTCGCCTTTCTTTATGTGTGCCGGTGCCGATGTCGCCATTTGCATCTCCAACGCCTCGACGCCACGTGGGGTGTAGGGTTCCTTGGCACTCTTGTGAAGGTTCGTAAGGCATCAAACATGCCCGGATAAAAATTTAGACGTGCCGAACAACCCAAAGCCGGGATCTTTGCTAGATTATTAGGGTTTAACATGCAAGATGATAACTTTTATCTAAGTGTGAGGGATTACAACCTTTGTAGTCCGCTACTTCGCTTCACAAGCTCCGAGTATAAGTCCTTTTGCCGCGATCCACGATCTCCCGGACTCATGAGAGGCTCCACGACTCGAACGATCCATGCTAGCTTGAAGTGTTCCAAATCTCCGATGATCTACGTCGAAGTTGCAAAGACTCAAGCTTTCTCACTCTAAAGAGATGAACACACTAATCTCATGGGCTAGATGAGATGAGGATGAGAGAGTAGTATTTTTGCTTTCTTTTTAATTCATTTTCTCATATTTATTCATCACATAAAGAAAATCTAGTAAGCTTTCTTCAAGAGAGAAGAAGATGATAATGGAAATGATAAAAGGATTAATCCTTTTGTGATGAATAGAAAACAAAGCTATATGATTGATATATTAACCATGGTCAAGGATGAGTGGATAAGATTATGTAGAGAATAAACTAGAGTTAAGGTTTGGTTGGGTTAAGAATGTGTCATCCAAAAATATCTTAAGAATGACAAAACTTCTAGAAGGTGCATGAAGCATCTAACCCTAATCAAACCCTAACCTCAATTAATCATCCTTAAACATGTTTAACAATTAATCATATCATGTCACAATAATATATATCACATATATATTATATATTTGCAACAAAAGAAAATAATACAATTAACATATATCGCATATATATCAATATATCATCCAATGAGAAAATGAAATAATAAAGCGAGCCAATATTAGATAATGTAATAATATATCATATATATTATTATACATTAAATCATCGAATCAACACTTGATCCGACGATCCGGCTATATCGAATATTACCGACTAATATATCATGTACCGATTCATCGAATCAACACTTGATCCGATGACCCGGTTCATAACTAAATATCTCGAGAATATAATACGGTATCCCATATCGCATTATTCTCGGTCCTGCACATATCACATATGTGCCTCTACTCCGTTTCGCCTGAACCAAGAAACCTCTGTGTAGGACTCTAAAGAATCGTCAATACGCCGGTAGCAGGTGATGATCATATCAAACACCCACAAGCTGCAAGCGGTCAGCTAAACGTAACAGCCACCCAGGTATTGAACGATCAGAAGATCAACAAGCTAGCCTGTGCGTTCTCCTGTGAATCCAATCAGTAACACTCCCGTACAGTCCGGTCTGTTCGTCTGATATGTCGCATATCAAGTCTAGGGGTGGTATACGTCAGACCCCAGTAACCGATAAGTCGTGTCGATGTGTGGCTCATAACGGGTCGAGAAACTACTAGTAACACTTACCAGTAAATCTCCATATCAGCCCTGGCCAGGGACTTCCAGTTATAGCCAATCGAACACAGCACAACATCAACTCCCTATACCGGGAGAGACGAATCCCCTCCTATCGCTCATTGCCTCCATGTGATTCGGGATTGTACCCAAAAGCCACCGTTTTGCATGCCCTCTTGGACGTGGTAAGGTGGAAATCAAAGCACAGTGGGAATCACACAAGACTCTATGACGATCTCGGGTCTACAGACTACCCTGTACCAGTGTCACCGGAGAACTGCCATCTGACGTGTGGTATATCACCATCTGGGAGTTCTCGGCGAGTCCGTCCAGTGTACCCAGTCTCCACTGAGCACCCGTACACCATCTCTGATGTCAAAACACCGATGGATATGGGATCATCCATCGCCCATCATATGGGTCAAGATGCGTATACGCTAGTCTACTCTGGTGTATCGATGCCCTGTCTCGATATACCCTCGACTAGGAACAGTTATAGGATGTACTCATCGACTACCGTGGCCCTACTAGTATGATCTCATCATAGTTCCAGTAGTCGAGTACAGATCCTAAGGGCTTTATCAACATGTGAGAGTAAAACAGTAAACCAATACAAGTCAACATGTTAAGATAAAGTGAAACCAAATAGCATACTATCATGACGAGCAAGAAAGTCATCTCTATATATATCCAAGCATCCATTATAATATACATCATATGTACAACAATGGCCTCTAGGGCATATACATAACTAACAATCTCCCACTTGCACTAAGGCCAGCTGCTGTAGTATCTCATACCTAGCATCCCGAATAATCTCTCAAACTGTATCTGGGGAATAGCCTTCGTGAATGGATCTGCAGTGTTGTCCTTCGTATCTACTCTCCTGACCTCGATCTCCCGGCGATCAACTATCTCCCTGATCAGGTGATACCGCCTTAGAATATGTCTGGACTTTTGATGGGATCTGGGTTCCTTGGCCAATGTCACAGCTCCATTGTTATCGCAATACAGAGGTATTGGATGCTCAATGGATGGAACCACTCCAAGTTCAGTAATGAACTTCTTGATCCAGACAGCCTCTTTGGCAGCATCGTTGGCAGCGATGTATTCAGCCTCCATCGTTGAGTCTGCAACGGTATCCTGTTTGGAACTCTTCCAACATACCGCCCCTCCATTGAGGGTAAAGACAAAACCCGAATGCGACTTAGAGTCGTCCTTATCACTTTGGAAGCTGGAATCGGTAAAGGACTCCACCTGGAGTTCTCCGTTACCATACACCAAGAACATCTCCTTAGTCCTTCGTAAGTACTTGAGAATGTTCTTCACAGCTGTCCAATGACTCTCTCCAGGATCTGCTTGATACCGACTCACTACACTTAGTGAGTATGCTACATCGGGTCTGGTACATAGCATTGCATACATGATAGAGCCTACTGCCGAAGCATAGGGTATCCCTTGCATGCGAGCTCTCTCCAAATCAGTCTTGGGAGACATCTCTTTGGAGAGAGTGAGTCCAGAGATCGTGGGTTGGTTCCCACGCTTGGATTCTTCCATACTAAACCTTTTTAGTATGGTGTCAATGTACCTGGATTGGGACAATCCCAGTATCCGTTTAGATCTATCTCTATAGATCATGATTCCCAATATGCAGGAGGCATCACCTAGATCTTTCATTGAGAATCTCTGTGATAAGAAGAGCTTGACTGATTGCAGCATAGGAATATCATTTCTTATCAAAAGTATGTCATCCACGTACAATACGAGGAAGACAACCTTACCCTCTGCTACCTTCTTATAGATACAAGGTTCATCTATATTTTTGATGAAGTCAAACTCTTTGACTACAACATCAAAACAGATGTTCCAACTCCGCGATGCCTGCTTTAACCTATAAATGGATTTAAGCAGCTTGCACACCTTTCCGCTGCTCCCACTGTCTACGAAGCCTTCTGGTTGAGTCATGTACACGCTCTCTTCTAAATCACCGTTTAGAAAGGCGGTCTTAATATCCATTTGCCAGATTTCGTAGTCATGGTATGCAGCAATGGCAAGTAAGATCCGGATGGACTTAAGCATAGCTACTGGAGAAAAGGTTTCGTCATAATCCACACCTGGTCGTTGACGAAAACCCTTTGCTACAAGTCTAGCTTTGAAAGTCTCAACTTTTCCATCTACACCAAATTTCTTTTTAAAAATCCACTTGCTCCCAATGGGTTTTACCCCTTCAGGAGCATTTTCTAAAATCCATACTTTATTGGTGTATATGGATTCCATCTCAGATCGCATTGCATCCAGCCATTTCACAGAGTCACCACTTGTGATGGCCTGCTCGAAACTAGTTGGGTCATCATCATCCATGATGCAATCCTCGCTTCCACCATCAATGAGAAAACCGTAGTATCTCTCAGGTGGACGAGAAACCCTACTAGATCGGCGGAGAAGCTGGGGTTCGTCGAGTACTACTGAATCCTCTGGTTCCACTAAATCTTCAGTTGCAGTTTGTGTTGCTGGAACTTCTTCCAGTTCTACCTCAGAGCCACTAATCTCTTTTGCAAGAAATTCCTTTTCTAAAAAGGTGGCATGTTGAGCAACAAACACTTTTTGCTCCTCACCGTGATAGAAAAAATATCCATAAGAATTCTTCGGATATCCTACAAACTTGCAAAGAACTGACCGTGCCTCGAGTTTGTCCGGATTTTGCCTTTTTACATAAGCCGGACAACCCCATATCTTAACTCATTTAAGATACGGTCTCTTCCCACTCCATATCTCATATGGTGTGGTAGGTACAGATTTAGTTGGAACTTGATTCAATAGGTATGTTGTTGTTTCAAGCGCATAACCCCAGAAGGAAATAGGCAACTCAGCCTCACTCATCATAGAGCGCACCATATCTAATAGGGTGCGATTCCTCCGCTCCGATACACCGTTGTGCTGTGGTGTATAAGGAGGAGTAAGCTGAGAGAGAATCCCATTCTCTTTTAGATAATCTAGGAACTCATTGCTTAAGTATTCACCTCCTCGATCAGATCGAAGAATCTTAATACTTTTGCCCGTTTGATTCTCTACTTCGTGCTTATATTCTCTGAATTTCTCAAAAGCTTCAGACTTGTGTTTCATCAGGAACACATGTCCGAATCTAGAGAGATCGTCAGTGAATGTAATGAAGTAGGAAGAACCGTTCCTGGCATGCGTAGACATGGGACCGCATACATCACTATGTACCAGTCCTAAGAGTTCGGTAACTCTTTCTCCGTGTCCACTAAACGGAGCTTTGGTCATTTTTCCTTTGAGACATGAATGGCAAGTATCATAAGATGATAATTCGAACGGATTCAAATAACCATCTTTATGTAACTTAGCCAGTCGTGTCGTATTGATATGACCAAGTCTACAATGCCACAAGTAGGATTCGTTCATATCTGAACTTTTCCTCTTGTGTGTGTTTTGTATATTCAGGACTGTATTCTGATTTAGAATGAATATGCCATTATGTAACGAGCCTGATGCAATCAACTTTTGATCTAGGAATATTTTCATAACATTATCCTGTACTACAAAATTATATCCTTCTTTACTTAATAAAGAAACTGATATAATGTTGCACATCATGTTCGGTATATAATAGCACTCATTTAGAATCAGTGTATTACGACTTGGCAATACAAGGTGATATTCGCCAACTACTTTGGCTACAATACTTGCACCGTTCCCTACTTGAACGGAATGATCACCTTTTCTCAGTTCTCTACCTTTCCGTAGCCCATGTAACAATTTACATATGTGGGATCCTGATCCGGTATCTAATACCCAGGACGTAGGGTGAACTGAGAAACGGTTCTCAATAACTAACACACCCGAAGAAGATGCATCAACATGTATGTTCTTTTGGGCGGCGTGAGAATCTAGATATTCTCCTGTTTCCTGTTCAGTCTTATAACTCTTATAAGAAAGAACGGGTCCAACATTCCCTAGCTCAGTACAATAATTGGGTTCAGTCAATACATCCATATTATTATCTTGATTATGGCATGACATGGTCACTACCTGGAGAGAGAGAGAAGAAAACACTTTAGCGTATGCTCTTGCAAGATTAGATTGGTTATTATCTTATCTAATCAGGATGTCTCCCACTGTTTTTATCAAATCTACCTTAAAACCCTAAAAGGTAAGATTAGCCGGGATTAATAACACCTTACAATTTCGTCAATCTTTCAGCCAGATCAGTGTCGGTACTTTGAGGGAGGTTCCCCGTGCTTTCGCACGGACCTAATTAAAGTAAACCTCGTTTTCCCAGAGGCGTAACCCCGTTAACACTTTTCTAGACACCTACTTGAATGACTAATTGTCCTGTGTAAAACTCTCCCAGGAGTAACACTTACTCGCAGTGGGTATCGGGATCCAACTATCTCATAGGAGGTATGCAATCTCATTGCAAATTTCAACACTTGAAATTCCCGATAATATTTTGCCCCTAGCGATCTATGACCTTGACAAGGTCAACAAACCATAAATCGCAAGTCAAGTGTAACCCGTCATTTCCTGATTGAATTAAACCCACCCGCATGACCCTTGACAAGGTCAACAAGGCCGTACGAATACCCTAATCCAATCACATCTCATGTTTTAGCAGATAAACACTAATTAGCTACCGCACACTGTGCCTTGACAAGGTCAACAAACACAGCACGAATGCTAAGTAGGATTTATCTGAAACGACGGAGGGCTACGACAGGTTTTTCAGAAAACCTATTGCGTAATGAACTTGATATCGTCGTAGAATCATGTAGTTTTTGAAAAGGAGTGTTTTTAAGGCTTTTCTTAGTTTCGCTAAAGGGGTCACTCCCGGTGAAGGGATCGTCGGCCCTTTCCTCATCGATTAAGGTGCAGGATATATCATATATACCGCTGTGCAAAGCAAAACATTAAAAGCAATCAAAAGACACACCGCGTTTTGTAGCATCTGCCAGTTTCGCTAAAGAGGTCACTCCCGGTGAAGGGATCGTCGGCTCTTTCCCCATCGAATAAGGTGCAGGATATATCATATATATCGCTGTGCAAAGCAAAACTGTAGCTACCCTTTTTATAAAGTTTTTGATTTTACAACATCTTTAGGTTTCTTTTCTTTTTATTAATCTCATTAATAAATATCCCATCAGCTTATGCTTCCTAAGCATCACAGAAGAAACGAAAGCAGTAATATTTATATATCAGCATATATATATATAGTATAAGCATTCGTCTCAGGCAGTAATATGATCTCATCACAGAACATTGCAGCAGAAGAACATATATGAAATATTGGATATATTAGGACGTCCGTGTTTTCAATACGAGCCTGTATAAAGCACGGATTCCACGGTCGCGACGAATAGCCAAACCCACATCCCAAGACCCCTACGAGAGCGGCAAGTAACACTGCCAATTCTAGGGTTAGGAGACCCGGTCTCGACTCATCGAGATGGCCTCCCACTGGACCCTAGAACCCGGTTACTTGTGCTCCCCTCCTTGGGTCTACCTAATGCGGAAAAGTAAATAATATACACTGGTGACAGCAACCGCAACCTGGAAGTGCCCCAAATAAAAGAATATTACATTACAAATGAATTTTACATGAATGAAAATAAAAACCCTCATCTCACATAAAAACCCCGGCTATTCAGAACGCGACGATCCAATATAACATATCACAGCAACACATAATATCACATATCATCAACGTAAGTAAATATGCGCATCCCAATTGTCGTTGACATATAGCAACGAAACCGGCGATATCACATATTACACTTACGGTCACAGAAAAGAAAGTGTAAAACTACAATATTTGGAATCCACAATCACTTTAGACATCGTAAATCCGAAATATCACATACTTCGCATTTCATGCCTAACTCTATGAATTCCACATATTGTATCACATTCCAGATAAATAGACAGTATTAAACTTTCCGAACAGATAATCGAATACCCAAAATTTCCCAAAGTGCTCAACTCTTGAGCGGAGTTCAAATAATCGCAGAATATGTCACAGTACCAGTGATCCAGCCGTAGAAGGGTCAAGCCAACGCCTCACATGTGGCACGCCGTACTGCCCCAAACCCGAAGGTTCAAAAGGCAGTTCAAGACGGTCACATAATCGAGTTAAGGTTTGTTTTCTTCTAGAGGGTCCACCGCTTAACTTGTAAAATTTTTTCGAAAGATTTAAACCCGGAAAAAAAATTCAACACTTGAAAGTTTGCCGTACCGGGAAACAGTGAGTTAATGATATCCGTTCAAATAGTTTAACAGTTTCTAAATATCCGGAAAGAAATACGAATTAAAATATTCCGATCGAACCTACTATTACAAAACAAACCCCAGAAGTATTAACACTTAAAACAGATTAAAAATACCCAGAAGCATCAACAAGCACCTACGGACATTACCATGGAAACCACGTGTCACCACTCCATCATTCCGCCGCGGAACCGCCGTGCAAGCATGCTTGCGCCGCGGTTCCGCCGACGTTTGGTCGAATTGGGGGCTCGGGTTTTATGGTAATTCTTAGAATTCCCTGCTGATTTTTTTAAGTATTTTTAATTCAGAAAAATCCCAAATTTTAAAAAATTTCCAGAGAGGGGGTATATTTTGTCGTTTCGGGTTCGATCGGAGTTTTAACTTCGTAAACACATCGCCTAATGCTCTAGCTAGGCTCTGATACCACTTGTAGGGTTCCTTGGCACTCTTGTGAAGGTTCGTAAGGCATCAAACATGCCCGGATAAAAATTTAGACGTGCCGAACAACCCAAAGCCGGGATCTTTGCTAGATTATTAGGGTTTAACATGCAAGATGATAACTTTTATCTAAGTGTGAGGGATTACAACCTTTGTAGTCCGCTCCTTCGCTTCACAAGCTCCGAGTAGAAGTCCCTTTGCCGCGATCCATGATCTCCCGGACTCATGAGAGGCTCCACGACTCGAACGATCCATGCTAGCTTGAAGTGTTCCAAATTTCCGATGATCTACGTCGAAGTTGCAAAGACTCAAGCTTTCTCACTCTAAAGAGATGAACACACTAATCTCATGGGCTAGATAAGATGAGGATGAGAGAGTAGTATTTTTGCTTTCTTTTTAATTCATTTTCCCATATTTATTCATCACATAAAGAAAATCTAGTAAGCTTTCTTCAAGAGAGAAGAAGATGATAATGGAAATGATAAAAAAAATTAATCCTTTTGTGATGAATAGAAAACAAAGCTATATGATTGATATATTAACCATGGTCAAGGATGAGTGGATAAGATTGTGTAGAGAATAAACTAGAGTTAGGGTTTGGTTGGGTTAAGAATGTGTCATCCAAAAATATCTTAAGAATGACAAAAGAAAAAGCTTCTAGAAGGTGCATGAAGCATCTAACCCTAATCAAACCCTAACCTCAATTAATCATCCTTAAACATGTTTAACAATTAATCATATCATGTCACAATAATATATATCACATATATATTATATATTTGCAAAAAAAGAAAATAATACAATTAACATATATCGCATATATATCAATGTATCATCCAATGAGAAAATGAAATAATAAAGCGAGCCAATATTAGATAATGTAATAATATATCATATATATTATTATACATTAAATCATCGAATCAACACTTGATCCGACGATCCGGCTATATCGAATATTACCGACTAATATATCATGTACCGATTCATCGAATCAACACTTGATCCGATGACCCGGTTCATAACTAAATATCTCGAGAATATAATACGGTATCCCATATCGCATTATTCTCGGTCCTGCACATATCACATATGTGCCTCTACTCCGTTTCGCCTGAGCCAAGAAACCTCTGTGTAGGACTCTAAAGAATCGTCAATACGCCGGTAGCAGGTGATGATCATATCAAACACCCACAAGCTGCAAGCGGTCAGCTAAACGTAACAGCCACCCAGGTATTGAACGATCAGAAGATCAATAAGCTAGCCTGTGCGTTCTCCTGTGAATCCAATCAGTAACACTCCCGTACAGTCCGGTCTGTTCGTCTGATATGTCGCATATCAAGTCTAGGGGTGGTATATGTCAGACCCCAGTAACCGATAAGTCGTGTCGATGTGTGGCTCATAACGGGTCGAGAAACTACTAGTAACACTTACCAGTAAATCTCCATATCAGCCCTGGCCAGGGACTTCCAGTTATAGCCAATCGAACACAGCACAACATCAACTCCCTATACCGGGAGAGACGAATCCCCTCCTATCGCTCATTGCCTCCATGTGATTCGGGACTGTACCCAAAAGCCACCGTTTTGCACGCCCTCTTGGACGTGGTAAGGTGGAAATCAAAGCACAGTGGGAATCACACAAGACTCTATGACGATCTCGGGTCTACAGACTACCCTGTACCAGTGTCACCGGAGAACTGCCATCTGACGTGTGGTATATCACCATCTGGGAGTTCTCGGCGAGTCCGTCCAGTGTACCCAGTCTCCACTGAGCACCCGTACACCATCTCTGATGTCAAAACACCGATGGATATGGGATCATCCATCGCCCATCATATGGGTCAAGATGCGTATACGCTAGTCTTCTCTGGTGTATCGATGCCCTGTCTCGATATACCCTCGACTAGGAACAGTTATAGGATGTACTCATCGACTACCGCGGGCCCACTAGTATGATCTCATCATAGTTTCAGTAGTCGAGTACAGATCCTAAGGGCTTTATCAACATGTGAGAGTAAAACAGTAAACCAATACAAGTCAACATGTTAAGATAAAGTGAAACCAAATATCTTACTATCATGACGAGCAAGAAAGTCATCTCTATATATATCCAAGCATCCATTATAATATACATCATATGTACAACAATGGCCTCTAGGGCATATACATAACTAACATGGGGTACCTACAAGGATATCACACGCTAAAACACATGAAAGCCATGTCGGAAACCAAAACGATGCACGTTACGCCGATAGGTAAAAACCTATAGCCTCGCATGCAAACACGGCCAATATCCACTGTCGTTGACGTCCAAACACCACCCGACAGAACGAATCATCGAATACCAAAAATTCATACGAAAACAAGTCGTAAATCATACGCCAACTCATGAAAATCAACCTAGATTCTACCCTGGTTGGAACCAGACAAAACTAGACATCCCCAGGGTCAAGTTTACAGTTAAAAGAGCTGTGCACGCAAAACGAGGCAGTTTCACCATGGTCTGGCCGCAAATTGCGGCCAGGGGGAATATATCTGCGGCCATAAAATGGAGGTTGGGGCTAGGGTTTTGGGTGTTGGTTCCTATCTACCTTCATATCTCACTGCCAAGTCAATTTTATTTTAGGAGGTCCGGGTTGATAGCAGTTTCCAGAAAAGCCACAAAGTCGACAAAATCGATAAAATACGCTAAGTTGAAACTTCCAGGTAACCAACTGGGAAACTAGGGTAATCTTGGTTAAACTGGCCTCAAACACACCTAATAAGGTTATCCTAACAATCAAAACCATCACTTGGCCACATCTCACTCGAATTTATCTAAACTAGCACTAATCTACTTAATAACACTAAGTTTCAGCGAATTATCCATAACTTAACAAGATATGAGTTGGGTTGCAAGATTATACCTCACGGAAATCTTAGGATGTAGGAGAAGAGAAGAAGGAGGAGGTAAAGGGGAGTGAGTTGCTGCTACTGAGCTCCTGCGGCAGCTTCTAGTGTTGTTGCTGTTGCTGTTCTGGGCTGAAGCTGCAATACTGCTGCTGCTGTAGTAATTTTTGTTGCTGTTGTTTTGGTGTTGTGGTAGTGTTTGGGTTGCTATTGCTGCTGCTACTGCAGTTGTAATTGTAATAAGGTGCTGATATTTGAATGAAGTTGTTGCTGCACTGCTGTTTTCATAGCAGTTGCTGATGTTGCATCTGCTGCTTGCAATTTCTCTCTTTTTCCTTGTTGCTGTTTGCAGCAGGTACTGGCAGGGGCTGTTGTGGTTGTTGTTTGATGTTGGGGTGTGGTGGTGTGGTTGGTTATGAAGCTGATGTTGAGGTTATTGGGGCTGAAGTGTTGTTTAAAGGGGCTGATGTGTTGATAAAGGGGGCTGATATGTGTTGTTGCAGCAGTTGATGTGGCTGTTGCTTTTGTTTGGGCTAAGGTTGTGCTTGATGGTGGGCTGATGTGTGTGTGTGTGAGTGTGAGAGAGAGTGATGTGAGAGATGAGAGCCAAAAGAGTTGATATGAGAGGGAGTGATATGAGTGAGAGGGGGTGTGTAAGCGCACACAATAGACATTGGAGAATTGGATGGATCATGGCACACCCTAGCCACCTCTCTCTCTCTTAATAAAAGTTAGCACACACAAGTCATCATGGCTCACCCTTTCTCCTACACAAGGTCAACTCTAACCCTAATCACCTTTAGACAAAGCTAACAACCCTTAAATAACCCACTTAACTTAACCAAATGGTTTAAACCATCAAGCCCAATTAGACATGGTTAACCCTAGGCTACCATGACCAAAACATGAAACAAGTGTGGCAAGTGTGGAAATGTTATGTGCACATTTTTGCACAAAAAGCCAAAAATCCAATTAGCGATTTTTAATCGCGATTAGCACTAAAGTCGTATATAATTCATCATAAAAACTGTAAAATGGCATATTTCCACAAAATAATCTATTTTAGAATTTCCAAAATTTTCTCCGGAATTTTCCCCATTTATCGGTATTTAATTATACCGACTATTAAAATATTCATTAAACATTAATATTAAATTATGAAAATTCCCGAAAATAATACTTTATTTTTTTGAAATGTTACAATCTTCCCCCCTTAAAGAAATTCGGTCCCCGAATTTAAATTAACCCCCAAATTATAAAACATTTCAACAAAATTTCCATGTCAACGGGGCTCCAAAAACATCAATACATAGAAGGCATCATAGCGCAATACATGCGCATGAGTAACGAGCAGATAACTCGAAGTCAAAACTCCATCAAGCATCCCGCAATCATCGGAGTCAAGGTGAAAACACGAATGCCAAATCCAAAGCAAAACCGATATGCTATAAAACGGAGCTATAAATGTAAATATCAAATCTGTACTGGTAAATATCTGAAGGAAGTGCAAGCCCAATTCTTTAAAGTCGATGTGCAATGCGCATAACACTGAACCATGGCAGACGTCTTTTTTTTTTTTAGAAAATAGCCATATACGTATATATCTTTTGTTTAATATGCATGATCCGCCATTTTAAAAACAATTTAGAAGGGTTCCCTCGTTTTAAACGTTTCGTGTCGTATCGGACACGCATGTAAATAATGAGACTATAGCTCGTTTTTGGAAATCCCTTTGAAATCTATCAATGCATGCAAAATATATCCAGGCACTGTCATCTGACTAGTCCTGCTCAGTACGAAAACAAATAGCAGGTATCACAAAAACGTACTGGTCCATAGAAATCAATCCCTAAAATGCATATGAACCCTGTGCGTCCGGTGCGCACGGAAATCAAAATCCATACAGGTGCCAAGCAGGTGCACAAAACAACATCAAGGTGCAACGGTTGTGCATGCAACATCTGTCATGGGCCAAGTGTGTGCCTGACAGCAAAAACAGGTGCATCTGATATGCACGAAGAATCTCGATTTAGTGCATCTGGTGTGTACCAAATCGCATCTCATAACATGCGCCCAACATGCGGTAAAAATCCAAATCCGGTGCATCCATCATGCACGAAATCATGAAATCCAACATCAAGCGCCGAACATGCGCAAAATCCAATCAGGTGCATAAGGTGCACAAAACAAATATCGAGCATCACCCTCGAAATCGAAGTCCAGTGTATCCAAGTGCACAAAATACATGTCACTGCACTGCAAGCATATGTAACTATACAGAGTGCAAAACCAAACCGTGTGCGTGCATACACACAAAAATCAACTCAAATGTCTAAAACCCATAATAATCACAAACATGTGAAACCAAGGCACGAAAACGATATCAAGTGCAACAACTGTGCAAAAATCGTAAATCCTCAATCATCAAAATCAAATCATGCGAATAAATCACCCAAAACATCGAAATCAAGTATGGCGGAATATTCCCGCTCAAGCGCAACCTCCAAGAGTCTCTGGCAACTGTCGTGGTTACTCATAACATGTCTCGTCGACGATCATGAACTCTGGCCTACTGGTGTGCGTAACGTGACCACTCCTGGGTCCAAGTCTTCTCTGTGGAATACCAATCTCATGACCCATCGGCTCATCGGCCCTGTCAGACGTGCTAACGGGGATGATTCCGTCTTGGCACTTCTCTGGTCATCTCTCGGTCAATCATCGTGACCACTCGTAAAGCAATATATCACTGGCGTCGGCCTTTGGCTCTCTGAATGCACGTGACACACCTGATCCTGGGTGCAAATATCATTGCAGGAGTGTCCTAGAAGGAATCCTGCTCAAGGTTTCTTCCAAATCCCGTCTCTGCCTAACTGTCCGGAAATCCTCATCCTTTACTATATCTACTTCTGCTCCGGAATGGCTGCATACTCACCGCGACTCCTTCTGGAAGGTATATCCAAGTACAATGCCTCGGCATTCGTATCGCATCTCTGATGTCGGTGGAGTGGAATGTCATCATATCCAGATCTTGTACGAACCTCTTACTGCACTTTTCTCTAATGTCGACTGCTTCGGACTCGTCTCGTCGTGGCTGCATGGACTGAGCTCCAGCGGCTATCCTCCTATCTGGAGTCTCCCAAGAAGTGCATCTCACCATCTAGCATCCGAATTAAGTCGAGCCATCCGATCGATTCGTCAAGGCCTCATAATCCCCCGAGAGCTCAACATCTTGGGTACAGTATAATAGTATCGAGTACATAACACAGTATCGGTGGTCCAGCCGTAGATTGGCAAACCCAAGCCTCACTAATAGCGCCGCAGAACTGCCGTAAACCCTAAGGTTCAAAGGCTTTCACATGGTCATTAAGTCGAGTTAGGGTTTCATTCTTCTAGAGGGACCATAGAATTGCCTGCATGTCTTTCCGAACACTTTAAACCTGGAATAATAGGTTTCTGACATTCGATCGTCTCTGTCGACTCCCAACGTCTCCGCGTAAAGTCGTCCCAGCTGGAATCAATCTATCTGATGACCTCGCATCGGGGTAGCGAACAAACCACACGTCCTAGTCGTTCATCCTCGGGGACTAGCGACCTTCTATCATCTCTTAGTACACTCGTACCGCAATAGCTCCAACATCTGGGGCGATATCTCATCGTTCGCAGCAATAACTGGCCCACTCGTCTACACGCTGAACAGTGCCTCAGTCATCATGAATAAGCCATACATCAACGGTCATCAAAATCTGGCTGGCCTCTATCAGTGGCTCAATCCTCTGGTGCCAATCCGCACGTCCGAGTAATCTCATACAGCGATCCATCCACGCTCGTGGCACGAAAACACAATAGAAAGACACATCTCTGTAATCGTGTGTCGCTAGAATCATGCCCCGGTCGATCCTCGTCCGCAACGAGCTCATGCTGACCGCAACTCTAGCCGTAGCTCTCCCTGCCCGTAATCATGGCAGCAAAACCATAACTGGTACCGATAAGGCTAGATCAGGAAGGAATATAATACTGAACAAGGAAATGTACATCCTAAGGCTTCTTAAGTGGAGTGGCGTATCGTAAATATGCCGCAGACATACCCACAGTACGTCACTCTACTTTAGTCACCTATTCTATCAACCAAGGGTCATCCTACGCTCCGAAGGTAAAACCTAACGCTCTGATACCAACTTTGTCACGTCCCGAAAGTACAGAACATGACCGGCACTTAGGCTATGAACGTCTCAAAGCGTACGTGCTCTAAGTAAGCCGAGCCCAGAAATCCAAACCAAGAAAAGTAGTAGAGTGTAGGAAAACCACTATAAGTCAACCAACTAGCAACATAATATACAACGTCTAAAGGCGAGGATCGCAACAGAAAAGGAATCTCAACAGCCAGAAATCCAGAGAGATATAATGCGCGACTCTAGGGTCGAAAGAATAAAAATCACTGGTCTCTATCTTAAATAAATACATGTTTGGTTAATGGAACTTCTAGATACAACTGAAATATAATATACAATGTATAATGATGGGTACGATACAAATAAACCCACCTACTATCAAGTCACCCGAAAGGAACAGTGCCCACAAAGCCGTAATGAAACCTGTACGGCAACACCTGCAAGAAACTGGGGCACAACGGGGGTGGGTTGCCAACTCGTGAGTAGAAAAAGATCTACGAACAGAAAATCGCATGTATGACGCAATCCTCGGTCATACGATCATAATATATAATCCTCAAATATATAACCAGCAACCTATAACAATGGCTAGGGTAAACATCTAACCCAAGTATAATCCCATATGCCCGTGTCAGTGCTCAGGTAGCAATGTATCATATGGATGGTGTATGAATGCATGAAACAGAATGCATGTACTGAAGAAAACTGCTTTCATAATTTAGTGAGATTTCTTTATTTTTAAAATGAGGTATCATAATGAAATCAGCATAAAACAATGCCTAGCATCGGCACAAAACATAAATCTCAATACCTCGATATCTCTGTATCACAATCTTTGTACCTCAATATCTCAAAATCTCAATGTCTCAAACACAATATCTAGGACGCCGTCAGTCCAGACCGGCCCCTACCATCCATCTCAAGACCACGACGGTATCCTCCGGATATCCGACGCGTCGGGTAATATCACCGGTCGGTAGTGCTCCCCTGCCAGGATCAACGCCATCTCCTGTGATCTTCTTGCCCAGGGGTACCGCACCGGGCCCACCATGTACCCAAAACGGTTCATCCGACTCCTCGAATCGGGTACCAAAATCCCTCAGCAAAACTCATGGTGGACGACTCATTCAATATGGGAAAACCGCATTTTTATTTAAAAAGAGTGAAAGCAGTTTATATATGTTTTGCGGTTTTCCTCCAAATCCAGGAAATATCATGGAAATCCGAATCATCAATAGCATGTAAACCGTGAATATAAGCATGAGAATCCATGAATGCGGCATATAATGAATAACAGTATGCATGAAGTGACAAGTAATAACTACAATGTCAAGCTGGCATATAAGGCAAGCATACTAATATCATGTCACTACTAGCTAACAAGCTAAATCAAGCAATAATATTTTCTAAGTGTTCGTGACATGGCAATTACCGATGAAGATGTGTGTGAGCCGGCAAATAAGTGTACATGGTACATACGCATCATCAGTAATGGTGCTGGTGTCCTAATAGCAGGATATCAATAATGGAATATGAATCACAACAGTATGCGGTGCAGAGCAACAATAATAAAGTGCAGGAGCTGAATACCAACCACAATGATAACTAAACTGCATCTAATGTCATAAGAGTCATATAGCTACACCACTATAGGCTGAGCTAAAGCTAACAGTAGGTAAGGGAAACCGCCTAACCTCTGAGTCGATACATATATATATATATATATATATAGTCGGTGATCCCGCCTCGATCATAACACGTCCGATACCATATCTCTATAATCGGTTATCCCCAAGTCAAGAGGGAGGATCAAACATCAAATTATAGCTCGTACGTGAATCCGTCGTACGGCATCCCCAAATCTGGGTACGGGTCAAAATCATATTCATTATATTACTCATCTGGTAACCTCTTATCAAGATCATCATCTGGGGTACTGACATACGTCTAGTACAATTCTAATATCATCGCTACAGTCATGACCTGACTACTGATCGACAGTCTCGTATAAATCGATATCATCATCATATATCGTCGATATAATCATAATCCGGCTTCCGATTGACAGCCTCTAGCAAAACGATATCATCAGCACATATCATCTCAAGGAGTAAACAACGCCCAAGGCGGCCTATCATAAATATCTTGTCATCTTATATCAAATCATATCGTATCTCGTATCATAATCACATGTCGATCATTTTATATATATTACTATTCCTATGGCATTATCATCCAAGACCTGCTATCATATCAGGACGTATATCAAGTACGAATCCTGCCAATCATCGATATCATAATCTCATATCAACTCTTATTGACTCATCTCAATCCCAAGTATCATCCTCAAATCCGTATGTGAACACATAGTCCCATACCCACGTGAACACATATCTATATAGAATCCCATAACCACATATGTAATAAGGATGTATGCAAGTATGTATGTGTGTATATGTATGTGTAGTGCACCCACTACCCTAGGGTTTCGTTACCTTTTATCAATCCAACATGGTTATATCCATTTTAACATTATCATTAATACCAAATAACATATATTAATTGTTAGTGTGTATACGCATCCGTATACATCACTACGAACTGCGGGGGTGCTATACGCCATCCATCCGACTTCTCCCCGTAGATATAAATCTACTCACCTTTCTTATGTGTGTCGGTGCCGATGTCGCCATTTGCATCTCCAACGCCTTGATGCCACGTGGGGTACATACAAGGATATCATACGCTAAAACACATGAAAGCCATGTCGGAAACCAAAACGGTGCACGTTACGCCAATAGGTAAAAACCTATAGCCTCGCGTGCAAACACAGCCAATATCCACTGTCGTTGACGTCCAAACGCCACCCGACAGAACGAATCATCGAATACCAAAAATTCATACGAAAACAAGTCGTAAATCATACGCCAACTTATGAAAATCAACCTAGATTCTACCCTGGTTGGAACCAGACAAAACTAGACATACCCAGGGTCAAGTTTACAGGTAAAAGAGCTGTGCACGCAAAACGAGGCAGTTTCACCATGGTCTGGCCGCAAATTGCGGCCAGGGGGAATATATCTGCGGCCATAAAATGGAGGTTGGGGCTAGGGTTTTGGGTGTTGGTTCCTATCTACCTGCATATCTCACTGCCAAGTCAATTTTATTTTAGGAGGTCCGGGTTGATAGCAGTTTCCAGAAAAGCCACAAAGTCGACAAAATCGATATAATACGCCAAGTTGAAACTTCCACGTAACCAACTGGGAAACTGGGGTAATCTTGGTTAAACTGGCCTCAAACACACCTAATAAGGTTACCCTAACAATCAAAACCATCACTTGGCCACATCTCACTCGAATTTATCTAAACTAGCATTAATCTACTTAATAACACTAAGTTTCAGCCAATTATCCATAACTTAACAAGATATGAGTTGGGTTGCAAGATTATACCTCACGGAAATCCTAGGATGTAGGAGAAGAGAAGAAGGAGGAGGTAAAGGGGAGTGAGTTGCTGCTACTGAGTTCCTGCAGGAGCTTCTAGTGTTGTTGCTGTTGCAGTTCTGGGCTGAAGCTGCAATACTGCTGCTGCTGTAGTTATTTTTGTTGCTGTTGTTTTGGTGTTGTGGTAGTGTTTGGGTTGCTATTGCTGCTGCTACTGTAGGATTCCTAGGCACACTAATAAGGTCTCACAAGTGATCAAACATGGCCAATTAAAATTTACAAGTGCCGAGAAACCCTAATACGGATCGTTAACTAGATGTATAGGCGATGCAATGCAAATAAACGACTTTTAACTTAAAGGAAAGAAGTTACAACCTTTGTAGATCCGGTCCTCCACCTCCTAAGCTCCGTGATGACGTCCCTCCGCTGTCCAATTCGGATCCCGGACTCTAGCATCGGCTTCATCGGAGAAATAGGCGGGCTAGGTCGTCGGCTTCGATGCCGAAGATGATCTACGTCGAGGCAACACAAGATCAAGCTCCCACTTCACCAAGTCATGAAACTTGTGAAGAAAACACCCTATATTACTTGGCAAAAGGTAGAGGATGATGAAATAGGAAGTGGGTTCACTTTAGAATTGGATTTCTCACTCATTTTGGCTAGTTGCCATTGATGGAGGCAAGCTATCTTCATTGTTGAAGATGAAGAAAGAATATGATAAGTTATCTTTTAAAATAGAAAATAAAATCAATACTTATCATATGGCAACCATGATTAGGTGTAGAGAATAGACCATGGTTAGTTGGAATGGTTAGGGTTAAGCATGAGACAATATGGTGGACTTGTTCAAAGCTTCATGAAGCTTCAACTAGAAAACAAAACAAGCCACCATATCATTTATCTTTCCAAAAAAGAATAAATAAATAAATAAATGAATAAGTAAATAAAATCAAAACCCTAACCATCACATAACCATGGTTTAATCTAAACATACACCCAAGTGAGCATGTATCATCAAACATGATACAAACAAGTGCACAAAAGTATATCACATATATAACTTGTGTACATTAAGTGAGAAAATCCATTTAAAGTTAACCAATACTAGTTAATGCAAAGTAATATATCAAATATAAATTATACATTAAATAATTAAATCAACACTTGATTCAATGATCCGGTCATGTCGCATATAACCGACTAGTATCC
Organism: Agapanthus africanus; assembly: GCA_030015575.1. Taxonomy (NCBI): domain Eukaryota; kingdom Viridiplantae; phylum Streptophyta; class Magnoliopsida; order Asparagales; family Amaryllidaceae; genus Agapanthus; species Agapanthus africanus. The sequence continues at coordinate 552,880,648 of CM057340.1, read as the reverse complement.
AATGTATCGGCTTATCGAATCAATCCTCGATTCGATAACTAGGTTATATCTCATATATCCATTCGACACATTCATCGCGAGAATGAAATACGGTATCACATACACGCATTATTCTCGGCCCCGCACATATCTCATATGCGCTCCTATTTCGATTCGCTTGAGCCAGGAAACCTCTGCGTAGGACTCTAAAGACTCGTCAATATGCCGGCAGCAGATGATGATCATATCAAACACCCATAAGCCGCAAGTGGTCTGCTAAACGTAACGACCACCCGGGTATTGAGCGATCAGAAGATCGACGAGCAAGCCCGCTCACACTCCTGTGAATCCAACCAGTAACACTTACCGTACAGTCCGGTCTGTTCGTCTGATATGTCGCATTTCTCACCTAGGGGTGGTAAACGTCAGACCCCAATAGCTTGATAAGTCATGCCGACGTGAGGTCCATAACTGTCGTGAAACTACTGATAACTCTTACCAGTATATCACTTCAATCCTGGCCAGGGATTTCCTGTTATGGCCAGTCGAGCATAGCGCAACATCAACCCCCAATACCGGGAGAGACGAATCCCCTCCTATCGCTCATTGCCTCCATGTGAATCGGGACTGTACCCAAAAACCACCTGCTTTCACGTCTCAGTAGAGCCGTGGTAGGGTGGAAATCAAAGCACAGTGAGAGACACACAAGACTCTATGACGATCTCGGGTCAACAGACTAAGCTGTACCAGTGTCACCAGAGAACTGCCATCTGACGTGAGGTATAATACCATATGGGAGTTCTCGGCGAGTCCGTTCAGTGTACCCAGTCTCCACTGAGTACCCGCATACCATCTCTGATGTCAAACACCAATGGATATGGGATCATCCATCGCCCATCACATGGGTCGAGAAGATATTCGCTAGTCTAATCTGGAATATCGATGCGCTGTCTCGATATTCCCACGACTAGGAACATTGAAGGATGTACTCATTGACTACCCAGACCCCACTAGTATGATCTGCATCATAGTCCTGGAAGTCGAGTACACATCCTAAGGGCTTTATCAACATGTAATCAGAGAGACAGAAAGTATACATGTTAAGATAAAGAGCAACCAGATAGCATACTATCATGTCGAGCAAGAAAGTCCTACCTATATATGTCCCAGCATCTACTACAATATACATCCAATGTACAGTAATGGCCTCTAGGGCATACATATAACTAACAATCTCCCACTTGCACTAGGGCCATCTGTAGCAGTAGTTGTAGTTTCTAATACTCAACCATCCCCTAAAAGTCTCTCTTTGGGAAAAGGCCTTCGTGAGTGGATCCGCCGTGTTGTCCTCTGAATCTACTCTCCTAACCTCGATCACTCTGGAGATTATCTATCTCCATGATCTGGTGATACTGCCTCAGAATATGTCTGGGTCACTGATGGGATCGGAGTTCCTTAGCCAAAGCCACACTTCCATTGTCATACAATGGTAGGAACCTAGTTCATCTTATGAACCAATATACACCCAAACTGCCTCTTTGGTAGTATCTTTAATAGCGATGTTACCAGCCTTTATCGTCTAGTTTGCCACGGTATCTAGTTTGGAAATCTTCCAACATACCGTCCCTTTACTGAGGGTAAAGACAATGCCTGTGACTGACATTCAGTCGTCTTTATCACCCTGGAACCCTTCCAGTGATTCTCCCCAGGATCGATTGATACCATCTCACTACAACTAGTGAGAATCCTAACATCCATATAGATCTATCTCATAGATCCAAAACCCAGGATTTAGGAGGCATCACTTTGATCCTATATGGAGAATCCATGTGATAAGAGGAGATCGACCGATCGTAGTATAGGAAACTCTTTTCCTGTCAAGAGTATGTTGTCCACGTACAACACGAGGATGAATACCTTACTCTCTACTACTGTTTTGTATATACAAGGTTCATCTACCATTTTGATGAAGTCAAACACTTCGACTACCTTATCAAAACAGACGTTCCATCTCCGCGATGCCAGCTTTATCCTGTAAAGCAACTTGCACATGTTTCCGCTGCTCCCACTGTTTACGAAGCCCTCTGGCTGTGTTCTTATAGACGTTCTCTTCTAAATCATTATTTAGAAAAGTAGTCATGGCACCCAACCACCAGATATCGTAGTCATGGTATGTAGCCGTGGCAAGTAGGATCCGGATGGACTTAAGCATAGCCACTGGAAAAAGGTATCATCATTATCCACGCCTGGTTGATGACTAAAACCTTTAACAAGTCTAGCTTTGAAAGTCTTAACTTTTCCATCTACACCAAGTAATCTTCTCAAGATATACTTGCTCCTGATGGGGATTTAACCCTTCAGATATAGCACCTAAAGTCCATACTTTGTTGGTGTACATGGATTCCATCTCAGATCGCTAAGCATCCAGCCATTCTTACAGAGTCCCTACTCTTGATGACCTGCTCGAATCTAGTTGGGTCATCATCTCATGATGCAGTCCTCGCTCCCACTATCATCGAGAAACCGAAGTATCTCTCAAGCGGATGAGGAACCCTGCTAGTTCGGCGGAGAGGCTGAGATTCGTCGGGAACTATTGAATCCTTTGGTTCTGTCAAATCATCTGGTGTAGTTTTGTATAGCTGGAACCTTTCCAGTTCTACAGAACTGACCTTGCCTCGATCTTGTCCGGATTTTACTTTTGACATAGGCCGGACAATCCCAAATCTTAACTTACTTAAGAGATAGGCTCTTCCCATACCATATCTTATATGGAGTGGTAGGCACAGATTTGAATCGAACCCTATTCAATAGGTATGCAACTTCATAAGTGCATAACTCCCTAAAAGGAAATAGGAAACTCAGTAGTACTCGTCATAGAGCGCACCATATCATATAGGGTGTGATTGCTCTACCCCGATATACCATCGTGCTATGGTGTATACGGAGGAGTAATGCTGAGAGAGAATCTCATTCTCCTTTAGAATATCCAAGAATTCCATGCACAAGTATTCTCCTCCCTGATCTCATCATAGGATATAATACTTATACCCGGTTTTCGGTTCTCTACTTCTCACTTATATTCTGTGAATATTTCAAAAACTTCGGGCCTATGTTTCAACAAGAACATATGTCTGAATCTTGAGAGATCATCAGAGAACGTAATGAAGTACAAAGAACCTTTCCTGGCATGTGTAGACAGGAGACCTTACATACATCATCATGTATCAGTCCCAAGAGTTCACTAACTCTTTCTCTGTTTTCAATAAACAGAGCTATGTTCATCTTATCTTTGTGACATGACTGGCAAGTTTCACAAGATGTAAATTCAAACTGATTTAAATATGCATCTAAAATGTAACTTCAGCCAGTCGGATCGCATTGATATGACCTAGTCTACAATGCCTCAAGAAGGAATCGTTCATTTCTGAACTCTTCCTCTTGTGTGTGTTCTGTATACTAGGAACTGTAGTTTGATTTAGAACATTAATGCTTTTAGATAACATGCCTGAACCGATCAACTTTTGATATAGGAAACGTTCAAAATATTATCCAACAATACAAAATTTTATCATTTCTTTAATTATAAAGAGACTGATATGATTTTGTATATCAGGTTCGGTATCTAATAATATTCGTTCAGAATCAATGTATTGGTAATACAGGGTGACAGTGACAACAGACTTGGCTGCAATACTTGCCCCGTTTTCTGTCTCATGAAACTTATCACCCGTTCTCAGTTCTCTGCCTTTCTATTGCCCTATGTAACAGATTACATATCTGGGATCCTGATCCGGTATCAAATACCCAGGATGCAGAGGATATTGAGAAACGGTTCTTTGTAACGAACGTACCCGAAGAAGATGCATCATATGCACTTTCTTCGTTTGGGCGGCATAGGGATTCTGGTATTCCCCTATTTCTTGCTCTGTCTTATAACAATTATAAGTTGGAGCGGGACCAACGTTCCCCAGCTCAGTATAACAAGCGGGTTCGGTCAATACATCCATCTTATTATCTTGATTAAGGCGCGATATGGTCGCTACCTGGAGAGAGAGAGAAGAAAACACTCAGCGTGCGCTCTTTCAAGATCAGATTGGTTATATATTTTATCTAATCAGGATGGCTCCCACTGTTTTTATCAAATCTTCCTTCAAACCCTAAAAGGAAAGACTAGCCGGGATTAATTACACTCTACAAGTTCGCCAATCTTTCAGCCAGGCCAGTGTCGGTACTTTGAGGGAGGTTCCCCTTGCTTTCGCACGGACCTAATTACAGTAAACCTCGTTTTCCCGGAGGCGTAAACCCGTTGACACCTTTCTAGACACCTACTTGATCGGCTAATTGCAAAGTGCAAAACTCTCCCAGGAGTAACAATTACTCGCAGTGGGTATCGGGATCCAACTATCACATAGAAGGTATGCAATCTCATTGCAAATTTCAACACTTGAAACTCCCGATAAAGGTTTTTACCCCTATCACTTATGGCCTTAACTATGGTCAACAAATCATAAGCACTAGTCAAGTTCTACCCGTCATTTCATGATTAATTAGACCCACCCACATGACCCTTAACTAAGGTCAACAAAGTCACGCGACTGTCCTAACTAATCGCATCATATGCGGTGTAGGAAGACATCACTTAGCTACCGTACACTGTGCCTTGACTATGGTCAACAAACACAGCACGAATACTAAGTACTCTACTTCCTAAAATGACGGAGGGTTGCGAATGGATTTTGTGAAAACCTTTAACGCTTTGAACTTGATCTCGTTGCGGAATCAAATGATTTTTAAATGCAATGTTTTTGAAGCTGTTCTAGTTTTGCTAAAGGGGTCACTCCCGGTGAAGGGATCGTCGGCCCTTTCCTCGTCGAATGAGGTGCGGGATATATCATATATATCACTGTACAAAGCGGAAACTATAGAAGCGTTCAAAAGACAAACCGAGTGTGTAGCATCTGCCAGTTAATGCTAAAGGAGTCACTCCCGGTGAAGGGATCTCGGTCTTTCCTCATCGAATAAGGTGCAGGATGTTCTTCAAGGAACACCGCGATGCAAAGCAAGAACTGTAGCTACCTGTTTTATTTTTGAAATTCGATTCCACAACATCAATTAGGTTTATTTTCTTTCATTAATCTCATTAATGAATATCCCATCATTTAAGTCCACCTAAACATCACAGATAAATATAACGTATGCCTATGCCATCCGCATTCGCCTCGATGTCCCGTCTGCACCGTTAGGTTAGGTAACTAATGCCAGAGCGAGGCAGGGCTAGCGCGGGTGTAAAACATAAGCAACGTCTATATAATATATCATATATACTATATACAGTATTTATCACAGAACATATCACATGATCACATCACAGATAACGCAGCAGAAAATATCATATGAAATATTGGATATATTAGGACGTCCGTGTTTTCAATACGAGCCAGTATAAAACACGGATTCCACGGTCGTGATGAATAGCCAATCCCACACCCCTAGACCCCTACGAGAGCGGCAAGCAACCCTACCAATTCTAGGGTTAGGAGACCCGGACTCGACTCCTCGAGTTGGTCTCCCACTGGACCCTAGAACCCGGTTACTTGTGCCCTCCTCCTTGGGTCTATCCTAGTGCAGAAAAGTAAATAATATACAAATGGTGACATCATCCGCAACCTGGAAGTGTCCCAATAAAAGAATATTACATACAAGTTATTACATGAATGAAAATGAAAAAACACTCGTCTCACATAAAAAAAACCCGGCTATTCAAACACGACGATCCAATATAACATATCCAGCAACACATAACATCATATGCCATCAACGTAAGTAAATATGCGCATCCCAATTGTCGTTGATATATAGCAACGAAACCGGCGATATCACATATTACACTTACGGTCACAGAAAAAAAAGTGTAAAACTACAACAGTTGGAATCCGCATCCGCTTTAGACATCGCATGCCTAATCAAATGAAATACTTAGACATCACATACCTAACAATTATAAACCCCGCATTTTAGTCTCATTATCGAAAACACTTTTCAATATCAAGTCGGGCAATTCAACAAGATTCCCGACATCCCGATTGAATGCTCATCGCTAACTTTACTAGGCGGCCGCACTCCCGACGCCGTCAACGAAGTGCACCAAGGCGGAACACCGCTGCCGCGAGCACCCGAATGGGTGCTTTCGGCGACGGGGTTTTCCGACAGTCACTTGGTCGGGGCTATGGGGTGAGGCTGTCTATTAAGTTTACCCGGCGAATATCCGCGTACGCTACGTGATTGCGACGGACTTTTGATCGCATCAAAATTCCGTGGCAACCGATTAAGTGAGACTAAACTGCTAGATTTATAACATTCATTCAGTTATCTCATAATTACTTGTGAATTCCAATTGTTGTATCACATTCCGGATAAACAGAAAATGTTAAACTTTCCGATCGAACATTCGAACACCCAAGTTTTCCCGAAACAGCTCAGCACATGAAATAAGTCTAACAACATTCAGTTCGTGCCTCAGTACCAACGGTCCAGCCGTAGAAGGGTCAAGCCAACGCCTCACATGTGGCACGCCGTACTGCCCCAAACCCTAAGGTTCAAAGGGCAGTTCAAGATGGTCACATAATCGAGTTAAGGTTTGTTGTCTTCTAGAGGGACCATCGCATTACTTGCACTACTTAGAACGTCATTAAACGACGGAAAAGTCTAACAATTGGAAATTTCCCGGCAGGGGAAAAATTGGGTATTTATATCCGGTCGAACATTTTAACATATTCTGAAATTACCCGGAAAAACACATAGACAAAGTTAGACGATCCGATCGAAACACCGAGTCCCCAATACAACCCAGAAAACTCAACTCTTGAGTAAATATTAAAAATTCCTAGAAAATATAGCACACCAATATAGGAATTACTGTGTAAAATTAATTGAGCAACGAGACCGTACGGCCGCGGAACCGCCGCACGAGCCATGCTCGTGCCGCGGAACCGTGGCGGTTTGATGGAATTGGGCGATCGAATTTCAAAGTAACTCTTACAATATCCTGCTGATTTTTCTGCATATTTTTAATCTGGAAAAAAGCCAGTTTTTGAAAAATGTCCAGAGAGCATTTTAGTTTTAGGGTTTCGGTTCGATCGGACTTCAAACTCCGTCTACGCATCGCCTAAGGCTCTAGCTAGTCTCTGATACCACTGTAGGGTTCCTAGGCACACTAATAAGGTATCACAAGTGATCAAACATGGCCAATTAAAATTTTACAAGTGCCGAGAAACCCTAATACGGATCGTTAACTAGATGTATAGGCGATGCAATGCAAATAAACGACTTTTAACTTAAAGGAAAGAAGCTACAACCTTTGTAGATCCGGTCCTCCACCTCCTAAGCTCCGTGATGACGTCCCTCCGCTGTCCAATTCGGATCCCGGACTCTAGCATCGGTTTCATCGGAGAAATGGGCGGGCTAGGTCGTCGGCTTCGATGCCGAAGATGATCTACGTCGAGGCAACACAAGATCAAGCTCCCACTTCACCAAATCATGAAACTTGTGAAGAAAACACTCTATACTACTTGGCAAGAGGTAGAGGATGATGAAATAGGAAGTGGGTTCACTTTAGAATTGGATTTCTCACTCATTTTGGCTAGTTGCCATTGATGGAGGCAAGCTATCTTCATTGTTGAAGATGAAGAAAGAATATGATAAGTTATCTTTTAAAATAGAAAATAAAATCAATACTTATCATATGGCAACCATGATTAGGTGTAGAGAATAGACCATGGTTAGTTGGAATGGTTAGGGTTAAGCATGAGACAAATATGGTGGACTTGTTCAAAACTTCATGAAGCTTCAACTAGAAAACAAAACAAGCCACCATATCATTTATCTTTCCAAAAAAGAATAAATAAATAAATAAATGAATAAGTAAATAAAATCAAAACCCTAACCATCACATAACCATGGTTTAATCTAAACATACACCCAAGTAAGCATGTATCATCAAACATGATACAAACAAGTGCACAAAAGTATATCACATATACAACTTGTGTACATTAAGTGAGAAAATCCATTTAAAGTGAACCAATACTAGTTAATGCAAAGTAATATATCAAATATATAATTATACATTAAATCATTAAATCAACACTTGATTCAATGATCCGGTCATGTCGCATATAACCGACTAGTATCCAATGTATCGGCTTATCGAATCAATCCTCGATTCGATAACTAGGTTATATCTCATACAACCATTCGACACATTCATCACGAGAATGAAATACGGTATCACATACACGCATTATTCTCGGTCCCGCACATATCTCATATGCGCTCCTATTTCGATTCGCTTGAGCCAGGAAACCTCTGCGTAGGACTCTAAAGACTCGTCAATACGCCGGCAGCAGATGATGATCATATCAAACACCCACAAGCCGCAGCGATCTGCTAAATGTAACGGCCACCCGGGTATTGAGCGATCAGAAGATCAACGAGCAAGCCCGCTCACACTCCTGTGAATCCAACCAGTAATACTTACCGTACAGTCCGGTCTGTTCGTCTGATATGTCGCATATCTCACCTAGGGGTGGTAAACGTCAGACCCCAATAGCTTGATAAGTCATGCCGACGTGAGGTCCATAACTGTCGTGAAACTACTGATAACTCTTACCAGTATATCACTGCAACCCTGGCCAGGGATTTCCTGTTATGGCCAGTCGAGCATAGCGCAACATCAACCCCCAATACCGGGAGAGACGAATCCCCTCCTAACGCTCATTGCCTCCATGTGAATCGGGACTGTACCCAAAAACAACCTGCTTGCACGACTCAGTAGAACCGTGGTAGGGTGGAAATCAAAGCACAGTGGGAGGCACACAATACTCTAAGAAGATCTCGGGTCAACAGACTAAGCTGTACCAGTGTCACCAGAGAACTGCTATCTGACGTGAGGTATAATACCATCTGGGAGTTCTCGGCGAGTCCGTTCAGTGTACCCAGTCTCCACTGAGCACCCGCATACCATCTCTGATGTCAAACACCAATGGATATGGGATCATCCATCGCCCATCACATGGGTCGAGAAGATATACGCTAGTCTACTCTGGAATATCGATACCCTGTCTCGATATTTCCACGACTAGGAACATTGAAGGATGTACTCATTGACTACCCAGACCCCACTAGTATGATCTGCATCATAGTCCTGGAAGTCGAGTACACATCCTAAGGGCTTTATCAACATGTAATCAGAGAGACAGAAAGTATACATGTTAAGATAAAAAGCAACCAGATAGCGTACTATCATGTCGAGCAAGAAAGTCCTACCTATATATGTCCCAGCATCCACTACAATATACATCCAATGTACAGTAATGGCCTCTGGGGCATACATATAACTAACAGCTACTGCAGTTGTAATTGTAATAAGGTGCTGATATTTGAATGAAGTTGTTGCTGCACTGCTGTTTTCACAGCAGTTGCTGATATTGCATCTGCTGCTTGCAATTTCTCTCTTTTTCCTTGTTGCTGTTTGCAGCAGGTACTGGCAGGGGCTGTTGTGGTTGTTGTTTGATGTTGGGGTGTGGTGGTGTGGTTGGTTATGAAGCTGATGTTGAGGATATTGGGGCTGAAGTGTTGTTTAAAGGGGCTGATGTGTTGATAAAGGGGGCTGATATGTGTTGTTGCAGCAGTTGATGTGGCTGTTGCTTTTGTTTGGGCTAAGGTTGTGCTTGATGGTGGGCTGATGTGTGTGTGTGTGAGTGTGAGAGAGAGTGATGTGAGAGATGAGAGCCAAAAGAGTTGATATGAGAGGGAGTGATATGAGTGAGAGGGGGTGTGTAAGAGCACACAATGGACATTGGAGAATTGGATGGATCATGGCACACCCTAGCCACCTCTCTCTCTCTTAATAAAAGTTAGCACACACAAGCCATCATGGCTCACCCTTTCTCCTACACAAGGTCAACTCTAACCCTAATCATCTTTAGACAAAGCTAACAACCCTTAAATAACCCACTTAACATAACCAAATGGTTTAAACCATCAAGCCCAATTAGACATGGTTAACCCTAGGCTACCATGACCAAAACATGAAACAAGTGTGGCAAGTGTGGAAATGTTATGTGCACATTTTTGCACAAAAAGCCAAAAATCCAATTAGCGATTTTTAATCGCGATTAACACTAAAGTCGCATATAATTCATCATAAAAACTGTAAAATGGCATATTTCCACAAAATAACCTATTTTAGAATTTCCAAAATTTTCTCCGGAATTTTCCCCATTTATCGGTATTTAATTATACCGACTATTAAAATATTCATTAAAAATTAATATTAAATTATGAAAATTCCCGAAAATAATACTTTATTTTTTTGAAATGTTACAGATGGCATATGTGTGGACCCGAAGAAGATCGAGGCCGTTCAGCTTTGGCTCAGACCAGCATCAGTTACAGAGATCTGCAGTTTCCTAGGCCTGGTTGGCTATTACTGACGATTTGTTCAGGACTTCTCCCGTATTGCTGCACCGTTGACCGGGTTGACCCAGAAGGGAGTTCCTTTTGATTAGACCGAGGCATGCGAGCATAGCTTCCAGCAGTTGAAGACTCGTCTGACTACTGCACCAGTATTGTCATTGCCTTCGGGATCAGGTGGATTCGTGGTTTATTGCGACGCTTCTCGAGTGGTACTAGGTTGTGTGTTGATGCCGCATGACAGGGTTATTGCGTATGCTTCTCAGCAGCTGAAGACACATGAACAGAACTATCCTACGCACGATTTAGAGATGACTGCAGTGGTGTTTGCACTCAAGATCTGGAGACATTACCTATACGGCGAGTCGTGCCAGATATTTACGGACCACAAGAGCTTGAAGTACATATTTCAGCAGCGAGACCTGAATCTGAGACAGCGCCGTTGGATGGAGCTGGTGAAAGATTATGATTGCGAGATCATTTACCATCCGGGCAAGGCGAACGTAGTGGCTGATGCTTTGAGTAGGAGGCTCGGAGGTAGTTTATCCTATTTGACCACCGTACAGAGGCAATCGTTAGCAGATTGGCAGATTTTATGCGACAGCCGAGTGCAATTTGAGTTCACTCTGACAGAGGGATAGCTTGCGCATGTTCGTGCACGTCCTCAGTTTCTTGACCGTATTCGAGAGGCACAGCTCATTGATGACCGTCTTTCAGAGATCATAGAGCAGGTTCGGCAGGGAAGAGTTTCCGAGTTCATGATTGATGATCAGGGGGTACTGCGATTTGGGACTCGATTGTGCGTACCAGATTCTGAGGGTCTGCAGCATGAGATTCTTGAGGAGGCCCATAGATCGATGTATAGCGTTCATCCCGATTCCACCAAGATGTACCACGATTTGCGAGACGTTTATTAGTAGGATGGAATGAAGAGGGACATCACAGATTTCGTGTCGAGATGCCTAACTTGTCAGCAAGTCAAGGCCGAGCACCAGAGGCCCGCGGGAGAGTTGCAGCCTTTGCCCGTTACGGAGTGGAAATGGGAGCAGATTTCTATGGACTTCATCGTGGGTCTACCCAGGAAGAGTCGAAGGTATGACTCCATTTAGGTGATCGTGGACCGTTTGACGAAATCGGCTCACTTCCTGCCAGTGAAGACCACTTTCGGTTTTGCTCAGTATGCCCAGATTTACATCGACGAGATCGTACAGTTGCATGGCGTCCCGACTTGTATCATTTCTGATCGAGGGACCCAGTTTACCAGCCGACTATGGCAGAGACTTCAGGAGGCGTTGGGCACCCGATTGAGTTTCAGCACAGCATTTCATCCGCGGACCGACGTCCAGTCAGAGCGGACTATTCAGACTCTAGAGGACATGCTCCGAGCGTGCGTTTTAGACTTCGGAGGTGTTAGTTATATGTATGCCCTAGAGGCCATTACTGTACATTGGATGTATATTGTAGTGGATGCTAGGACATATATAGGTAGGACTTTCTTGCTCGACATGATAGTACGCTATCTGGTTGCTCTTTATCTTAACATGTATACTCTCCGTCTCTCTGATTACATGTTGATAAAGCCCTTAGGATGTGTACTCGACTTCCAGGAACATGATGTAGATCATACTAGTGGGGCCTGGGTAGTTAATGAGTACATCCTTCATTGTTCCTAGTCGTGGGAATATCGAGATGGGGCATCGATATTCCAGAGTAGACTAGCGTATATCTTCTCGACCCATGCGATGGGCGATGGATGATCCCATATCCATTAGTGTTTGACATCAGAGATGGTATACGGGTGCTCAGTGGAGACTGGGTACACTGAACGGACTCGCCGAGAACTCCCAGATGGTATTATACCTCACGTCAGATGGCAGTTCTCTGGTGACACTGGTACAGCTTAGTCTGTTGACCCGAGATAGTCATAGAGTCTTGTGTGTCTTCCACTGTGCTTTGATTTCCACCCTACCACGGCTCTACTGAGTCGTGCAAACAGGTGGTTTTTGGGTACAGTCCCGATTCACATGGAGGCAATGAGCGATAGGAGGGGATTCGTCTCTCCCGGTATTGGGGGTTGATGTTGCGCTATGCTCGACTGGCCATAACAGGAAATCCCTGGCCAGGGTTGCAGTGACCTACTGGTAAGTGTTATCAGTAGTTTCACACATGTCATGGACTTCACGTCGGCATGACTTATCGAGCTACTGGGGTCTGACGTTTACCACCCCTAGGCGAGATATGCGACATATCAGACGAACAGACCAGACTGTACGGTAAGTGTTACTGGTTGGATTCACAGGAGTGTGAGCGGGCTTGCTCGTCGATCTTCTGATCGCTCAATACCCGGGTGGCCATTACGTTTAGCAGACCGCCTGCGGCTTGTGGGTGTTTGATATGATCATCATCTGCTGCCGGCGTATTGACGAGTCTTTAGAGTGCTACACAGAGGTTTCCTGGCTCAAGCGAAACGAAATAGGAGCGCATATGAAATATGTGCGGGACCGAGAATAATGCGTGTATGTGATACCGTATTTCATTCTCGCGATGAATGTGTCGAATGGTTGTATGCGATATGACCTAGTTATCGAATCAAGGATTGATTCGATAAGTCGATACATTGGATACTAGCCGGATATATGCGACATGACTGGATCATTGAATCAAGTGTTGATTCAATGATTTAATGTATAATTATATATTTGATAAATTACTTTGCATCAACTAGTATTGGTTCACTTTAAATGGATTTTCTCACTTGAATTGTGCAAGTTGTATATATGATATACATTTGTGCACATGATTGTATCATGTTTGATGATACATGTTTACTTGGTTAAGTGTAAAGAATTAAACCATGGTTAAGTTTATGATTAGGGTTTTCTTTTTTCTTACTTATTTATTTATTTATTTATTTTTGGAAAAGGATAAGAAATGAATGGTTGCTATGTTTGTTTTTAGTTGAAGATTCATGAAGCATTGACTAAGTCACCATTCTTGTCTCATGCTTAACCCTAACCATTCAAGTTGACCATGGTCCATTCTCTACAATTAACCAAGGGTTAATATATGATAAGTATTGATTTATTTATCAAGTTATTAAACACTTATCATATCATCTTCTTCTTCTTCTTCTTTCTTCAACAAGAAGAAAACCTAGACTTCATCAATGGTGATTTGATGAAATCAAGTGAGAAATCAAATTCTAAAGTGAACCCACTTCCTATTTCTTCATCCTCTACCTCTTGCCAAGTAGTATAGGGTGTTTTCTTCACAAGTTTCTTGACTTGGTGAAGTTGGAGCTTGATCTAGTGATGCCTCGACGTAGATCATCTTCGGCATCGTAGTCGACGACCTAACCCGGTCTTTTCTCCGATGAAACCACCGTGAGAGCCATGGTTCGATTTGGAAAGCGGAGAGGACTTCATCACAGAGCCTAGGAGGTGGAGGACCGGATCTACAAAGGTTGTCGCCACTTTCCTTTAGCATTTAATTCGTTTACATGCTTGCATCGCCTCATTATCTAGTTAACGATCCGTATTAGGGTTTGTAGGCACTTGTAAAATTTGAATTAGCCATGTTTGATCACTTGTGAGACTTCATTAGTGTGCCTAGGAACCCTACAGTGGTATCAGAGACTAGCTAGAGCCTTAGGCGATGCGTAGACGGAATTAGAAGTCCGATCGAATCAAAACCTAAACCCAAATTTGCTCTCTGGACAATTTTGAAAATCTGGGTTTTTTCCAGATTAAAAATATGCAGAAACCTCAGTACAATATTATAAGAATTACTGTTTAAAACGGGGGCTCTGAATCGTTAATAGTGCGGCGGAACCGCCGCATTTGCATGCCTAATGCGGCGGTTCCACGGCAAGTTGGTCTCTTCTGACACATTTTTCTGCACAGTAATTCTTATATTTTATTGTTGGTGTTTCTGGGAATTTTTAATATTTTTTAAAGAGTTGAATTTTCTGGGTTGTATTGGGGATTCGGAGATTCGATCGGACTGTCTAATTTTGTCAGTGTGTTTTTCCGGGTATTTTTAGAATATGTTAAAAAGTTCGACCGGATATAAATACCCACTTTTTCCCCTGCCGAGAAATTCCCGATTGTTGGATTTTTCCGTAGTTTAACGATGTTCTAAGTAGTGCAAGTAACGCGATGGTCCCTCTAGATGACAACAAATCTTAACTCGATTATGTGACCGTCTTGAACTGCCCTTTGAACCTTCGGGTTTGGGGCAGTACGGCGTGCCACATGTGAGGCGTTGGCTTGACCCTTCTACGGCAGGACCGTTGGTACTGAGGCACGAACTGAATGCTGTTAGACTTATTTCATGTGTTGAGCTGTATCGGGAAAACTTGGGTGTTCGATTGTTCGATCGAAAAGTTTAGCGTTTTCTATTTATCCGGAATGTGATACAATAATTGGAATTCACAAGTAGTTATGAGATAACGGAATGAATATTATAAACATAGCAGTTTAGTCTCACTTGATCGGTTGCCACGGAGTTTTGATGTGATCAAAAGTCCGTCACAATCACATAGCGTACGCGGATACTCGCCGGGTAAACTTAATAGACAGCCTCACCCCATAGCCCCGACCAAGTGACTGTAGGAGAACCCCATCGCCGAAAGCATCCGTTTGGGTGCTCGCGGTAGCGGTGTTCCGCCTTGGTGCACTTTGTCGACGGCGTCGGTGGTGCGGCCGCCTACTGAAGTTTGCGACGAGCATTCGATCAGAATGTCGGGAATCCTGTTGAATTGCCCGACTTGATATTGAAAAGAGTTTTCGATAATGAGACTAAAATGCGGGGTTTATAATTGTTAGGCATGCGATGTCTAAGGAATTCATTTGATTAGGCATGCGATGTCTAAAGAGATTGCGGATTCCAACTGTTGTAGTTTTACACTTTCTTTTCTGTGACCGTAAGTGTAATATGTGATATCGCCGGTTTCGTTGCTATATGTCAACGACAATTGGGATGCGCATATTTACTTACGTTGATGACATGTGATGTTATGTGTTGCTGGATATGTAATATTGGATCGTCGTGTTTGAATAGCCGGGGGGTTTTTCTGTGAGATGAGTGTTTTTCATTTTCATTCATGTAAAAACTTGTATGTAATATTCTTTTATTGGGACACTTCTAGGTTGCGGAAGTTGTCACTGTTGTTGTATATTATTTACTTTTCTGCACTAGGATAGACCCAAGGAGGGGAGCACAAGTAACCGGGTTCTAGGGTCCAGTGGGAGACCATCTCGAGGAGTCGAGTCCGGGTCTCCTAACCCTAGAATTGGTAGGGTTGCTTGCCGCTCTCGTAGGGGTCTAGGGGTGTAGGATTGGCTATTCATGACGACCGTGGAATCCGTGTTTTATACTGGCTCGTATTGAAAACACGGACGTCCTAGTATATCCAATATTTCATATGTTTCTTCTGCTGTGATTTATCTGTGATGTGATCATGTGATGTTCTGTGACAGATATTATATAAAGTATATATGATATATTATATAGACGTTGCTTATGTTTTACACCCGTGCTAGCCCTGCCTCGTTCTGCCGTTAGTTACCTAACCTAACGGTGCAGACGGGACATCGAGGCGAATGCGGATGGCATAAGCGTACGTTATATTTATCTGTGATGTTTAGATGGACTTAAATGATGGGATATTCATTAATGAGATTAATGAAAGAAAAATAAACCTAATTGATGTTGTGGAATCGAATTTCAAAATAAAAACAGGTAGCTACAGTTCTTGCTTTGCATCGCGGTGTTCATTATAGAACATCCTGCACCTTATTCGATGAGGAAAGGACCGAGATCCCTTCACCGGGAGTGACTCCTTTAGCAATAACTGGCAGATGCTACATCCCTCAGTTTGTCTTTGATCGCTTCTATAGTTTCTGCTTTGCACAGTGATATATATGATATATCCCGCACCTCATTCGACGAGGAAAGGGCCGACGATCCCTTCACCGGGAGTGACCCCTTTAGCAAAACTAGAAAAGCCTCGAAAACATTCCATTTAAAAACCATTTGATTCCGCAACGAGATCAAGTTCGAAGCGTTAAAGGTTTTCATAAAAACCATTCGCAACCCTCCGTCATTTTAGGAAGTAGAGTACTTAGTATTCGTGCTGTGTTTGTTGACCATAGTCAAGGCACAGTGTACGGTAGCTAAGTGATGTCTTCCTACACCGTATATGATGCGATTAGTTAGGACAGTCGCGTGACTTTGTTGACCTTAGTTAAGGGTCATGTGGGTGGGTCTAATTAATCACGAAATGACGGGTAGAACTTGACTAGTGCTTATGATTTGTTGACCATAGTTTAGGTCATAAGTACTAGGGGTAAAAACCTTTATCGGGAGTTTCAAGTGTTGAAATTTGCAATGAGATTGCAAACCTTCTATATGATAGTTGGATCCCGATACCCACTGCGAGTAATTGTTACTCCTGGGAAAGTTTTGCACTTTGCAACTAGCCGATCAAGTAGGTGTCTAGAAAGGTGTCAACGGGGTTACGCCTCTGGGAAAACGAGGTTTACTGTAATTAGGTCCGTGCGAAAGCACGGGGAACCTCCCTTAAAGTACCGACACTGGCCTGGCTGAAAGATTGGCGAACTTGTAAAGTGTAATTAATCCCGGCTAGTCTTTCCTTCTAGGGTTTGAAGGAAGATTTGATAAAAACAGTGGGAGCCATCCTGATTAGATAAAATATATAACCAATCTAATCTTGCAAGAGCGCACGCAGAGTGTTTTCTTCTCTCTTTCTCTCCAGGTAGTGACCATATCACGCCTTAATCAAGATAATAATATGGATGTATTGACCGAACCCGCTTGTTATACTGAGCTGGGGAACGTTGGTCCCGCTCCAACTTATAATTGTTATAAGACAGAGCAGGAAATAAGGGGAATACCAGAATTCCTATGCCGCCCAAACGAAGAAAGTGCATATGATGCATCTCCTTCGGGTGTGTTCATTACAAAGAACTGTTTCTCAGTATCCTCTGCATCCTGGGTATATGATACCGGATCAGGATCCCAGATATGTAATCTGTTACATAGGGCTACAAAAGGGTAGAAAAACTGAGAACGGGTGATAAGTTTCATGAGACAGAAAACGGGGCAAGTGTTGCAGCCAAGTCTGTTGGTCACTGTCACCCTGTATTACTAATACATTGATTCTGAACAAATGCTATTAGATATCGAACCTGATATACAAAATCATATCAGTCTCTTTATAAGTAAAGAATTGATAAAATTTTGTATTGATGGATAATGTTTTGAACATTTCCTATATCAAAAGTTGATCGGTTTAGGCGCGTTATCTAAAAGCATTAACGTTCTAAATCAAACTACAGTTCTTAGTATTCAGAACACACACAAGAGGAAGAGTTCAGAAATGAACGTATCATTCTTGAGGCATTGTAGACTAGGTCATATCAATGCGACCCGACTGGCTGAAGTTACATTTTAGATGCATATTTAAATCAGTTTGAATTTACATCTTGTGAAACTTGCCAGTCATGTCACAAAGATAAAATGACCATAGCTCGGTTTACTGGAAACAGAGAAGGAGTTAGTGAACTCTTGGGATGATGCATGTTGATGTATGTAAGGTCTCCTGTCTACACATGCCAGGACTGGTTCTTTATACTTCATTATATTCTCTAATAATCTCTCAAGATTCAGTCGTATGTTCCTGTTGAAATATAAATCCGAAGCTTTTGAGGTATTCACAAAATATAAGTTGGAAGTAGAGAACCAAAATACGGGTATATGTATTATGTCCAATGATGAGATCAGGGAGGAGAATACTTGTGCATGGCATTCCTGGACCATTCTAAAGGAGAATGAGATTCTCTCTCCGTATTACTCCTCTGAATACACCACAGCACAACGGTGCATCAGGGCGGAGCAATCGCACAATATTAGATATGGTGTGCTCTATGATGAGTATTGCTGAGTTAGCTAATTCCTTTTGGGGTTGTGCACTTGAGAAGCTGCATACCTATTGAATTAGGTTCGAATCAAATCAGTGCCTACCACTCCATATAAGATATGGTGTGGGAAGATCCTATCTCTTAAGTAAGTTAAGATTTGGGATTGTCCGGCCTATGTCAAAAGCAAAATCCGGACAAGATCGAGGCAAGGTCAGTTCTATAGAACTGGAAAGGTTCCAGCTATACGAAACTACAGCTGAAGATTTGACAGAACCAAAGGATTCTATAGTCCCCGACGAACCTCAGCCTCTCCGCCGATCTGGTAGGGTTCCTCGCCTGCCTGAGAGATACCTCGGTTTCTCGATGACAATGGGAGCAAGGAATGCATCATGAGATGATGACCCAACTAGATTCGAGCAGGCTATCAAGAGTAGGGACTCTGTAAGAATGGCTGGATGCTTAGCGATCTGAGATGGAATCCATATACACCAACAAAGTATGGACTTTGGTTGCTATATCTGAAGGGTTAAATCCCCATCGGGAGCAAGTATATCTTGAGAAGATTACTTGGTGTAGATGGAAAAGTTGAGACTTTCAAAGCTAGACTTGTTAAAGGTTTTCGTCATCAACCAGGCACGGATAATGATGAAACCTTTTCCAGGGACTATGTTTAAGTCCATCCAGATCCTACTTGCCACGGCCACATACCATGACTACGATATCTGGTGGTTGGGTGCCATGACTACTTTTCTAAATAGTGATTTAGAAGAGAGAGTCTATAAGAACACAGCCAGAGGACTACGTAAACAGTGGGAGCAGCGGAAACGTGTGCAAGTTGCTTTACAGGATAAAGCAGGCATCGCGGAGTTGGAACATCTGTTTTGATATGGTAGTCAAAGAGTTTGACTTCATCAAAATGGTAGATGAACCTTGTATGTACAAAAGGGTAGTATGGAGTATGGTAATGATCCTCGTAGAGTACGTGGATGACATACTCTTGATAGGAAAGGAGTTTCCTATGCTACGATCGGTCGATCACCTCTTATCACATAGATTCTCCAATAGGATCAAAGTGATACCTCCTAAATCCTGAGTTTTCATCTATGAGATAGATGTAATTGGATGCTAGGATTCTCACTAGATATAGTGAGATGGTATCAATCGATCCTGGGGAGAATCACTGGAAGGGTTCCAGGGTGATAAAGACGACTGAATGTCAGTCACAGGCATTGTCTTTACCCTCAGTAAAGGGATGGTATGTTGGAAGATTTCCAAGCTAGATACCGTGACAAACAAGACGATAAAGGCTGGTAACAACGCTATTAAAGATACTACCAAAGAGGCAGTTTGGGTGTATATTGGTTCATAGGATGAACTAGGTTCCTACCATTGTGTGACAATGGAAGTGTGGCTTTGGCCCTGGAACCCTGGTCCCATCAGTGACCCAGACATATTCTGAGGCAGCATCACCTGATCATGGAGATAGTTGATCTCCAGGATGATCGAGCTTAGGAGAGTAGACTCAGAGGACAACACGGCGGATCCACTCACGATGGCCTTTTCCCAAAGAGAGAATTTTAGGGGATGGTTGAGTATTAGATACTACAACTACTGCTACAGATGACCCTAGTGCAAGTGGGAGATTGTTAGTTATATGTATGTCCTAGAGGCCATTACTGTACATTGGATGTATATTGTAGTGGATGCTGGGACATATATAGGTAGGACTTTCTTGCTCGACATGATAGTACGCTATCTGGTTGCTCTTTATCTTAACATGTATACCCTCTGTCTCTCTGATTACATGTTGATAAAGCCCTTAGGATGTGTACTCGACTTCCAGGAATATGATGTAGATCATACTAGTGCGGCCTGGGTAGTCAATGAGTACATCCTTCATTGTTCCTAGTCGTGGGAATATCGAGACGGGGCATCGATATTCCAGAGTAGACTAGCGTATATCTTCTCGACCCATACGATGGGCGATGGATGATCCCATATCCATTGGTGTTTGACATCAGAGATGGTATACGGGTGCTCAGTGGAGACTGGGTACACTGAACGGACTCGCCGAGAACTCCCAGATGGTATTATACCTCCCGTCAGATGGCAGTTCTCCGGAATTTCCAAAATTTTCTCCGGAATTTTCCCCATTTATCGGTATTTAATTATACCGACTATTAAAATATTCATTAAAAATTAATATTAAATTATGAAAATTCCCGAAAATAATACTTTATTTTTTTGAAATGTTACAGATGGCATATGTGTGGACCCGAAGAAGATCGAGGCCGTTCAGCTTTGGCTCAGACCAGCATCAGTTACAGAGATCTGCAGTTTCCTAGGCCTGGCTGGCTATTACTGACGATTTGTTCAGGACTTCTCCCGTATTGCTGCACCGTTGACCGGGTTGACCCAGAAGGGAGTTCCTTTTGATTGGACCGAGGCATGCGAGCATAGCTTCCAGCAGTTGAAGACTCGTCTGACTACTGCACCAGTATTGTCATTGCCTTCGGGATCGGGTGGATTCGTGGTTTATTGCGACGCTTCTCGAGTGGTACTAGGTTGCGTGTTGATGCAGCATGACAGGGTTATTGCGTATGCTTCTCAGCAGCTGAAGACACATGAACAGAACTATCCTACGCACGATTTAGAGATGGCTGCAGTGGTGTTTGCACTCAAGATCTGGAGGCATTACCTATACGGCGAGTCGTGCCAGATATTTACGGACCACAAGAGCTTGAAGTACATATTTCAGCAGCGAGACCTGAATCTGAGACAGCACCGTTGGATGGAGCTGGTGAAAGATTATGATTGCGAGATCATTTACCATCCGGGCAAGGCGAACGTAGTGGCTGATGCTTTGAGTAGGAGGCTCGAAGGTAGTTTATCCTATTTGACCGCCGTACAGAGGCAATCGTTAGCAGATTGGCAGATTTTATGCGACAGCCGAGTGCAATTTGAGTTCACTCTGACAGAGGGATAGCTTGCGCATGTTCGTGCACGTCCTCAGTTTCTTGACCGTATTCGAGAGGCACAGCTCAGTGATGACCGTCTTTCAGAGATCATAGAGCAGGTTCGGCAGGGCAGAGTTTCCGAGTTCATGATTGATGATCAGGGGGTACTGCGATTTGGGACTCGATTGTGCGTACCAGATTCTGAGGGTCTGCGGCATGAGATTCTTGAGGAGGCCCATAGATCGATGTATAGCGTTCATCCCGGTTCCACCAAGATGTACCACGATTTGCGAGACGTTTATTAGTGGGATGGAATGAAGAGGGACGTCACAGATTTCGTGTCGAGATGCCTAACTTGTCAGCAAGTCAAGGCCGAGCACCAGAGGCCCGCGGGAGAGTTGCAGCCTTTGCCCGTTCCGGAGTGGAAATGGGAGCAGATTTCTATGGACTTCATCGTGGGTCTACACAGGACCAGTCGAGGGTATGACTCCATTTAGGTGATCGTGGACCGTTTGACGAAAGCGGCTCACTTCCTGCCAGTGAAGACCACTTTCGGTTTTGCTCAGTATGCCCAGATTTACATCGACGAGATCGTACAGTTGCATGGCGTCCCGACTTGTATCATTTCTGATCGAGGGACCCAGTTTACCAGCCGACTATGGCAGAGACTTCAGGAGGCGTTGGGCACCCGATTGAGTTTCAGCACAGCATTTCATCCGCAGACCGACGTCCAGTCAGAGCGGACTATTCAGACTCTAGAGGACATGCTCCGAGCGTGCGTTTTAGACTTCGGAGGTGTTAGTTATATGTATGCCCTAGAGGCCATTACTGTACATTGGATGTATATTGTAGTGGATGCTAGGACATATATAGGTAGGACTTTCTTGCTCGACATGATAGTACGCTATCTGGTTGCTCTTTATCTTAACATGTATACTCTCCGTCTTTCTGATTACATGTTGATAAAGCCCTTAGGATGTGTACTCGACTTCCAGGAACATGATGTAGATCATACTAGTGGGGCCTGGGTAGTCAATGAGTACATCCTTCATTGTTCCTAGTCGTGGGAATATCGAGATGGGGCATCGATATTCCAGAGTAGACTAGCGTATATCTTCTCGACCCATGCGATGGGCGATGGATGATCCCATATCCATTAGTGTTTGACATCAGAGATGGTATACGGGTGCTCAGTAGAGACTGGGTACACTGAACGGACTCGCCGAGAACTCCCAGATGGTATTATACCTCACGTCAGATGGCAGTTCTCTGGTGACACTGGTACAGCTTAGTCTGTTGACCCGAGATAGTCATAGAGTCTTGTGTGTGTCCCACTGTGCTTTGATTTCCACCCGACCACGGCTCTACTGAGTCGTGCAAACAGGTGGTTTTTGGGTACAGTCCCGATTCACATGGAGGCAATGAGCGATAGGAGGGGATTCGTCTCTCCCGGTATTGGGGGTTGATGTTGCGCTATGCTCGACTGGCCATAACAGGAAATCCCTGGCCAGGGTTGCAGTGACCTACTGGTAAGTGTTATCAGTAGTTTCACACATGTCATGGACTTCACGTCGGCATGACTTATCGAGCTACTGGGGTCTGACGTTTACCACCCCTAGGCGAGATATGCGACATATCAGACGAACAGACCGGACTGTACGGTAAGTGTTACTGGTTGGATTCACAGGAGTGTGAGCGGGCTTGCTCGTCGATCTTCTGATCGCTCAATACCCGGGTGGCCATTACGTTTAGCAGACCGCTTACGGCTTGTGGGTGTTTGATATGATCATCATCTGCTGCCGGCGTATTGACGAGTCTTTAGAGTGCTACACAGAGGTTTCCTGGCTCAAGCGAAACGAAATAGGAGCGCATATGAGATATGTGCGGGACCGAGAATAATGCGTGTATGTGATACCGTATTTCATTCTCGCGATGAATGTGTCGAATGGTTGTATGCGATATGACCTAGTTATCGAATCAAGGATTGATTCGATAAGCCGATACATTGGATACTAGCCGGTTATATGCGACATGACCGGATCATTGAATCAAGTGTTGATTCAATGATTTAATGTATAATTATATATTTGATATATTACTTTGCATCAACTAGTATTGGTTCACTTTAAATGGATTTTCTCACTTGAATTGTGCAAGTTGTATATGTGATATACATTTGTGCACATGATTGTATCATGTTTGATGATACATGTTTACTTGGTTAAGTGTAAAGAATTAAACCATGGTTAAGTTTATGATTAGGGTTTTCTTTTTTCTTACTTATTTATTTATTTATTTATTTTTGGAAAAGGATAAGAAATGAATGGTGGCTATGTTTGTTTTTAGTTGAAGATTCATGAAGCATTGACTAAGTCACCATTCTTGTCTCATGCTTAACCCTAACCATTCAAGTTGACCATGGTCCATTCTCTACAATTAACCAAGGGTTAATATATGATAAGTATTGATTTATTTATCAAATTATTAAACACTTATCATATCATCTTCTTCTTCTTCTTCTTTCTTCAACAAGAAGAAAACCTAGACTTCATCAATGGTGATTTGATGAAATCAAGTGAGAAATCAAATTCTAAAGTGAACCCACTTCCTATTTCTTCATCCTCTACCTCTTGCCAAGTAGTATAGGGTGTTTTCTTCACAAGTTTCTTGACTTGGTGAAGTTGGAGCTTGATCTAGTGATGCCTCGACGTAGATCATCTTCGGCATCGTAGTCGACGACCTAGCCCGGTCTTTTCTCCGATGAAACCACCGTGAGAGCCATGGTTCGATTTGGACAGCGGAGAGGACTTCATCACAGAGCCTAGGAGGTGGAGGACCGGATCTACAAAGGTTGTAGCCACTTTCCTTTAGTATTTAATTCGTTTACATACTTGCATCGCCTCATTATCTAGTTAACGTTCCGTATTAGGGTTTGTAGGCACTTGTAAAATTTGAATTAGCCATGTTTGATCACTTGTGAGACTTCATTAGTGTGCCTAGGAACCCTACAGGAGGTAGCTGGGCTCATCATTTACCATTAGTGGAGTTCTCCTATAGCAACAGCTTCCAGGATACTATTCAGATATCACCTTTCGAGGCCTTGTATGGGAGGATATGCAGATCGCCTGTCTGCTGGACAGAGCTCGGCGAGAGATGTATTTTGGGACCACAGATTGTTGAGGAGACGACCGAAAAGATACAGTTGATTCGAGATCGGATGAGAGCGGCCCAGAGCAGGCAGAAATCGTATGCGGACAGACGCCGTCGCAGACTAGAGTTCGCAATTGGCGATCATGTTTTTCTGAGGGTCTCTCCGATGAAGGGGCGTGATGTGATTTAGGCGAAAAGGAAAGCTTAGTCCCATATTTGTGGGTCGCTTCGAGATCCTCGAGCGTGTCGGCGCAGTTGCGTATCGTTTGTCTCTTCCACCCAGCTTTCCTGATGTTCACCCCGTCTTCCACGTTTCGATACTCCGCAAGTACCTTCACGACCCTTCTCGTGCGATTCAGCACCCGACGATCCAGCTGGAGCGCGAACTTTCTTTTGCAGAGCAGCCGGTGGTCGTCCTAGATCAGCAGGTGAAGAAATTGAGATCGAAGGTTATACTGACCGTCAAGGTCCTTTGGCGTGGCCCGAGCAGGGAGGAGGTCACCTGGGAGGCCGAGGACAAGATGAGGAAGAAACATCCCCATCTCTTTGAAGGTATGTGTAGCTAGATTTTTAAATTTGGGGACCGAATTTCTTTAAGGGGGGAAGATTGTAACGCCTTGAAAAATCGTTTTGGTATTTTCCCGAAAATCGGTAAATATTTGGTATTTTTCCGTAAATCGTCATTATAATTATTTTACAGTATAGGCCTAATTATACCTAATTTGGATAGGTAATTGCTAGTTTTTAGTAGCTAATAAGTCTCTTTTAAAATTCTGTTCGTTTTAAAATTTTTCCCTATTTCCCTATTTTTAATATTATTTTAAGCTGTTAAAAATATATTAAATTAGCGATAAATACAAATTTGAATGGGCTAATTACTTGCTTTAGAACCATGATAACTAAAATCTAGTGAGTAATATAAATTTTTAGAATTTTATTTCAAGTTCTAATTAGTTATAATCAAAGGAAATTAAAATTTTAAATAAATTAAACTAAAACTTGCAATTTTGTAACTTGAGAGGTTCTTTTTGCATAGAATTTTTTTGTACACTCTCTCACACACCCTCACTCCTCATGGCCGGCCCCACCACTACAGCAGCAGCCCACTTTTCTCCCCCTCAAAATTTTCTTTAACTCTTGTCAATGAAATGGTATGAAAAGGATTAAAATATGTTAATTTGAGGTATGGGTTTTATGTAATATGATATGGCTTTGACTTGGAGAAAATTTCACAATACCACACCATTCTCCCCCACTCCCTTTCCTAGCCGAGCTCCTGCAGCTGCTGTTCCCCAATTTTCCCTTCTCATTTTCCTTCAAAACTCATCAAAAAATCCATCAAAATCCAATTTTTGCCTCACAATTTCAAGCCAATTCTGCATCCCATTCTCCTTAGCTTCTCTAGCTTGAATCTTGGTGCTATGAGGCCATCATTGGAGGAAAATTCTCTTGCTAGATCCCTAGGAAATTGAGCTATAATTTTGACCCATTTAAATACTTATGGTTTGATTCCTTGAATGAAATTGTTTTAGTGTTAAATTTCATTGCTGATTTCTAATCTAGTTTTTTTTTAAAGTGAATGGTTTGAGTTTAAACTAGGGTTTTAGAAACCATTACTAAGTTAATTAATTCTATTTTGCTATCTAGTTGTTATACTAACCTAATCTAAGAGGTTAATTTACTTAAGTGGGTTTTAATTAGTGTTAATTTAGGTTTTTCAAGTGTGGAATTTGATTGGAATTGTTAGTTATAAAAATCAAGAAAGGGTTTGTTTATGGAAAATAGGTTTTGAAGCATGGTAAATGAGTTGAATTTATGTGATTGTGGCTAACTAGTTGTGTGGTTGGATGATTGTGCGATGATGTGATCACTTTATCGCAAATCCGCGATGTTTGCACCAATTTTCAACGTTAGCGCTTACTTGGTTTTTTCTAAAATTAAGTGGTGAATTATTTGTGTTATCTTGATGATATTATTGGCATCTCCTACGAATCTTAGGGTATGTGAATGCTAAACTTGGTTTGATCGGTTTTTGTTTTGGCGGTTGGTCCGAAACGACAATTTTAGTTAAGGTTGTAGTGTTTCCGTGTGTGTTCCGCGCACCTTGTGCACAATGTGCCTAACTTGTTGACGTCGACCCTTTCATTTTATGACTTGGCATCATTTTAGGATATGTAATCTGATGTTTTGTGTTGTGCAAATTCCAGGATCGGTCGGGGAGATTTCGGACGCGGCACGAAAAGGGAAAGCGGTGATTGGATCAAGCTAGCTGGGGATTTCCGGTGAGGAGATGTATACATCTACGGGGAGAATCGTTTGGATGGCGTGAGGCGCTCGATAAAATTAGAATTTCTTGTAATACCAGCTTGTTGCATGTAGTCCCTAGTTACCTATTTTACGGCACTGCATGACCTGTATATCCATATTTGTGTTAAATTCATCGTATAAAAACCACTGAAACCATTAAATGAGATATGCGACACAGGAAATAATTGGCTTGCTTAATTCATTATTTATAATTGTGCAATTTCATCTCATAGGACACTTGCACCGTTATCAGGGTTTTATGCAGCACGAGCACTTTTCATGTGACACACACGCCTTGGTAATTGCTATGCCACAAACACTAGATAACTTTTTTAAACCGGAATTTAGAATAATTTCACCATATAAGACGTATAAACCTGTACTAATATAATAAATTCCTCCAGATGAACATGTAGAATTGCTAGTCAGATGCATGTACCTCATTATATCTTTCGATCATACATAGTCTTTTATGTCATATATTGCAGTTCGCATTGTTGATACCATAGGCATTCATTATCGTTGGCATTTGCACTTATGATGATTTTCTTGAGGATTTCAGCACTTGAGATTTATGAGATTTTGGGAAAAAGACGGAAGAATTTAATAAACCTGATATTATTTTTAAACATTGAAGTTGCGGTTTTTCTCGTGATATGATACATGTTTCGTCCACCATGAGTTTTCTGTTGGTTTTCGAGACCCGTTTCGAGGAGTTGGATGAACCGTCTCGGGTACTTGGTGGGCCCGGTATGGGTACATGGTGGGCCCGGTAAGGTACCCCGGGGAAAGAAGTTCGAATAGTAGACGATGAGCCTGGCAGGGGAAGACTACCTACCGGTGATTGTTGGCGCGGCGGATATCCAGAGGATACCGACCGTGGCCGTGAGATGTTGAGATATTGATATTTTGAGATGGACCAGCCGGACGGCTGGGGCTGGGATATTGGATACAGAGACTTTGGGACACTGAGATATTTATTTGAGGTGCCGATGCTGGGGCACGGATTTCTGTTGATTTCATATGATATTTCCTCAGATATTTCACAGAAATTTTCCTAAGATGAAAATAATGATTTCCTCATATCAACATATTCAGATCACGTGTTACATTGCATTCATGTCGCATACATGCTAGTACTTAATACCATATCAATATTGTAGAATTGTGACACTTTGCGTACATGCTTACGATAGTCTTTATAGATGATACATATTACTCACGAGTGGGCAACTCACCCCCGTTGTGCCACAGACTTTTTGCAGGTCCGATCCGTCAGTACTGTTACGGCGGACGTACTTCCTCCTTTTGCGTGGATTTGAGGATTTTTGCACGTAGGTGGGTTATATGTTTAATTTGTCTTCCACCTTGTACATTCATTGTAACCAGTGTACTCAATCTACTGTATCATCTACCAGTACTGATGTATATTGACTTAGAGGCGAGACAGTGAGATTTGTGGTCATGTATATTGTTTCTTTGGGTCGTGCTCACTTGAGCCGACATGTTGCTTATTACTTATGCCTTTTTATGCTTAGTTTGCACATTGCTGATTTATATTGCGTGGGATTTATGTCCGCCTTGGGGCGAAGAGCTAGCTCCCGCTTGGAGATACCTTATTTCATGTTATTGATATATTTCTGTTTTATACCCGTTTGGGGGCCAGTATTTACAAATGAGACTCTGCCGAAATTTTCGGAAAAATGGATGTTGCTTTTAAAAAGCTTGATGTGACTTATTTGATTAAAATCGCTATTAATAAATTGGTTTTCCTTCACTCTACTGCTTATTTGGTTTTGATTTCTTGGTTTTGGCTTACTTAGATTACGTCCGCCTTAAGACGTTCATAATTTAAGTGCAAGTCACGTTCCGTACCTTTCGAGTCGTGACAGATACAGTCTAAGAAGTTAGCTGGATTTAGAGTTCATTTGTGAACTGGGTCCCATCAGATATCCAGATATATTCTAAGACAGGTATTGCTCATTTCGGGAGATGGCTTATTCCGCGAACTTGAGATAAAGAGAGACATAGAAAGAAACATTGGAACGGATCTACTCATTGAGGCTAATTCTCAAACGCAATAGTTTTACAAACGAGCTTTGTGAAACTTATTACTAGAGAAGTTGGGTGTTCGGTATCACACGTGCTATGAGTATGCGACACCGCAATAATTAGCCTTAAGTGCAAGTGGGAGATTGTTGGCTGTAGTGCCCTCAAGTCAATTATTGGATCGCAGGCACGTGATTGCAATGATTGAGGGAGAACCTATACCGATAGAACAGTCTTACTCGAGATGATGGTATGCTATCTGGTTTATCTTTATCATCGTGTACATGCTTTAGGTGATATTACAGATCGCTATTACATGTTGATAGAGCCCATAGGATTCTTGCTTGACTACCAGCAGAATGATGGCGATCATATATGTGAGAGCTGGGTGGTCTATAAGCACATCCTTAAAATGTCCCTAATCGTGGGAGTTTCAAGATTGGGCATCGATACTTCAAGAGTAGACTAGTGTATACTGATCGAGACCCCGATGAGGGGCGGTGTCTAGTCTCACAAGCTACTGGTGTTAGTCTTTTCACCTAAGATGTATGCAGGTGCTCATTGGGTTATGAGTACACCGGACGGGCTAGCCAGGGACATGCTAGTTGGTATTAAACATATTGTTAGATAGCAATTCCCTGGTGACTTTTGTACAGGTTAGTCTATCGACCTGAGATCGTCATTTGTCTCATGTGAGTTCCCACTGTACTTTGATTACTACCCTACCACGGCTCAAAGAAGTCGTGCAAACGGGTTTTAGTTGGGTATAGTCTCGAGCCATATGGAAGCAGTGAGCGGATCGTCAAGGGATTCGTCTATCCCGGTATTGGGGGTTTATGTCGCAGAGTGCACAGGTGGCCATCACCAGAAATCCTTGGCCAAGGTAGTCAAGAATTACTGATCTAGAATCGGTAGTTTCTTAGGTGGTGATAGGTTTCATACCGACACTAAATGTCAAGTTATTAAGGGTCTGACTTTATCTACCCGCTAGACTCGATATGAGATACTCATAGACGAACAGACCAGACTGTACGGATATTGTCACTGTCAGGCTCAGTAGGGGTTTCAGGATCAGTTTGCTCGTCGGCCTCCCTTTCGCTCAATACCTGGATAGCCGTTACGTACAGCTAGTGTAACTGACGTGCTTGTGGTTAAACCCACTGTCAGCATATTGACGAGTCTTTAGAGTCCCACACAGAGGGTTTCCCTGCTTCGGACGAAACGTTGTAGAGGCCGTATGGTTTTATGGTAGGGTTCGATCATATACGTGCACTTGTGCACGGATCATGATCGGACGGACAATACTAGCGGGCTTTGGTTTAAGCCGGATCCTAGTATTATATTGTTGGACTATTTTCATCTCGTAGTATTCGTATTCAGTCGGAATACGGATGCGGGTATGTATATACGGATGAGGGGTAATCTTGTAATTTATTATAAAATCACTTTAGAGTTGCCATTTCCTTTTTGTTATTAAACATTTAGTTTAAATTTTTAATTGTAGTGGAAGTGTGAGTCATGGTTCATGCATGCACTTGGTGACTCATGGTAATGAGTCATGAGGTGATTCATTGTGACATTGATAGGTTTTGTTTTGGCCAAGATATTTGTGTGAGATATTTTGTAGTGAGAGGGCAGTTCATTTTCTAGTGAGGATTTTCATTAAGTGCTCACAAAATAACACACACAAAGACTTAGCCAAAACAACTCAAGAAAATGGCAGTAACTTTTCTTCACTTGCCTTTTTCTTTAGCTCACACTTTTTCTCATGGTATCTTCTTCAACTTCCACCCTATATGTCTCATGTGTTGAGAAACCTAGGGTGTATTGAGACAATCTAATCACACACACTATCTACTTCATCTTGTCTATCTAGGTTGGCAAAGTTGATACTCGAGTTGCTTCGGTTTTGAGGTCGGAGCCCGTATTACAAACTCTCAAGGTGGATCGTCGTCGATGGGGGAAACCGGAGATCAAACTTGATCGAGGAAGCCGCGAGGAGATTGGGACAGAGGTTGAAGACCGAAGGACACGGATCATTTGGTATAACCTCTCTAAACTCCATTTCATATAGCTAGTGTAGGGTTAATGATCGATCCGTTGATTAGGATTCCGTTAGCGCCAGTTTTTTAAAGTTTTTGTTCCGCATTTGGCCACGGATTGATGACCGGGGTGCTGGCGTAACCCAACAGTACGTAACGGGTACTCAGGTACTTGTCGAAAGGGGGTCAATAATCAAGTGCGTCCTTACCCTACTAAGCCTGAATGTAACAATCTCCGTACAGTTCGGTCTCTTCGTCAAAGAGTACCGCATATCAGATCTAGGGGGTGGATAACGTCAGACCCCTACTAACCCGATAAGTCATGTCTGAGTCAAGCTCATCACCAACTAATATACTAATGATCAATTATCAGTAAATCTCCCCTACCATGGCCACCGGTTTCTGGTGATAGCCAACCGAATACAGTACGGCATCGACTCCTAATACCAGGACAGACGAATCCCTCACAGTCGACCACTGTCTCCGTGTGGCTCTGGACTGTACCCAACTAAAACCTGTTTGCATGACTCCTTTGAGCCGTGGTAGGGTAGTAATCAAAATACAATTGGAACTCACACGAGACAAATGACGAATTCTGGTCAAAGGATTAACCTGTACTCATGCCACCTGAGAACTTCCATCTGACGATATGTATAATACTATCTAGAAGTTCTCGGTGAGTCCGTCCAGTGTACCCACCTCTAGTGAGCACCTGTATACTATCTTAGGTGACACAACACCAATGGCTTGTAAGACCGTCTTCCGCCCCTCGTCGGGGTCTTGAAGCGTATAGACTAGTCTACTCTGTAATATCGATACCCGGTCTCAATATTCCCACGACCATGGACATTTAAGGATGTGCTTATAGACCACCCAACTCTCAGGTATATGATCGCCATCATAATGCCGGCAGTCAAGCAAGAATCCTACGGGCTTCATCATTATCTATTAGCGATATGTAATAACAAGTAAAACGTGTACACATCAATGATAAAGACAAACCAGATTGCATACTATCATTTCGAGTAAGATTGTTCTACCTGTATAGGTCCTCCCTCAACTATCATAATCGCATGCCATCAATTACAATAATTGCCTTGAGGGCACTATATCCAACAGGATGTTAATGCCACGTCCCTCACCCAAGTTCAATGACAAAAAGAAAAGTCTTCCGGTCCACTCTTCCAAGAAGAAAAGAAGGTCGAGAAACCGTATAGCCTGACTAATATGTCGACAAGCGTAAGGACCTTAAGAAGTATATTGATGTGTTAAAGGAATATAATCAGAAGGCACGTACTCCGATCACACTCGAATAATTCCTCCAGCATCTCTTCGAAGAGAGTGGTGCCGAAGAAGAAGACCCAACAGAAGAAGAAGACGAGTGTGTGGAAAGTGGTTGCTTGATCTTCTATTCTTTTGAATCAAATGTAGATGAAGACGCTTCGACAGGAAACAACATAGATGAGCAGGGGGCAGGGTCTGCACAAAGTGCTCCAAACCTACAACAAAAAGATCCAATTGACACTTTAATAAAGGAGGTTGTTCAAGAAGGAGAAGATATTATAAGGCGTGAAATGGCCATCTATGTGTTCGCCTCCGAAAGGGTCCTCGAGGTGGGGATCATGCTCAAGGGGTCAGATCGATGCATATTCTCATGTCTCCTCGGCGCGACGCGTTTCCGCGCCATAGATATAGACGAGGGTTCAAGCGGATGCGACCGATGTTGCATGAATTCTCAGATTCACTATTCGTAAAGGGTTTTTTCAATTGTGGGGATTAGATTTCCTACAGACGCAAGCCCCTGTTGTTAATTCCCTCTCCGCATTAAATGGATAGAACTTTCTACGAGTGGTTTATTTCCGAGCACATTTAAATACACGAGCAAAAATAGATGACAATGGCATATATTCAACAACAAAACATAAAAGGAAGCAAAATAGAGTATGCATTTCATAATCATCATGTACAATATTGTATAGTTCAATTTACATATATTCGGCCGTACTTTACAGGATAAAATCATATGTTTGGTATAGGGTATTGGTTTTGTTGACTTCTAGGTTGCGATAGTCATTTAGGAGACGGTGATGGTTGACCAGCACGTCCGGTGGGACTTGGTGAGGATTAGGAAGGCCACGAGGTGTACGCCGGGAGTGATAAAAAAGGACAGTTGACTTTTATGCCAAGATGGATGCCTGTGGATGGTATACGGCGCACTTGAAGCGATAGACCTGTAGGGAAAAATTCCAAAAGTTCAGTTTAGGGATGCAATGGTTCATTGGATGTATATTTTCCATATACGTTTTAGTTTAAATTCATTTAGGAAATGAACATTATTTTAGGCTCATTTCGGACTATATTGTTAGTTTAAGGTCGTCACAGACCAAGCAGTCAGGTTTTATACATGGGTATTAGTTTAAAGTCATTTCGGAAATAAATTTTAGTTTAAGGTCATTAAGGACAAAGCAGTAGTTTATGGTCTCGGACTAGGAAGATTAGTGATATAGCGCGGGACAACTTCTATGTCATGATGGTTTCCCGTGAATTGTATACAGCAGGCATCTTGGTAGCCCACCATAGGGAAATTTGGTGGTGCAATTAACGACTTCTATGTCACGATAGTAGATTGTATATGGAAAAATATTTATAATTTTCCATAGGGCAGGTTTATATTTGTTTCATGTTGGTATATTCGTTGGCTTCTATTTCATAACGGATGCTCGTGGATAGTATATGGTAGGTTAACATACTATAACCCTGCCATAGGGCAATTTTATAGGTAGTAGTTTAAAGTCATTTCAGAAATAAGAAGTGGTTTAGGGTCTTTTCAGATCATTTATCAGTTTAAATTCATTCCGGACTAAGCAGTATAGTTTATAGTTTAGGTTTTCATACGACAGATGTCAAAGAGGGTTAAGCAACAACTGCTGAGTCCTTTAGAGGTGCCTGATATTGATTTTAGTGGGTTAAGTGGCCTGCCGCCATTGATTTGGCAGAGTTGAGGAGGCTTGGTAGGTGTGAGGAGGCTATTTGATGTTGCTGCCATTGAGTTTGGTGATTTGAGGAGGATACTAGAGGTTGCCGCCGCATAGGTTTTGAAGGGTGCAGAGGCCTTTAAGGGGTCTCCGACAAAGACGTAGTTGACGTAGGACCTGCTAGGGGGTACCACAACATATTTGGTAAGGTGTGGAAGCCTTCAGGGGGTCTCCACTAAGGACTTGGTTGACGTGGGACCTGCTGGGGGGTGTCACCATGTGTTTGAAGGGTGTGGAGGCCTATAGGGGGTCTCCGCCATGAGTTTGAAGGGTGTGGAGGCCTATAGGGGTTTCTCCTCCATCTTTTTATCTAATTCTTGATTACATGGTTTTCATATTCAGTAATATGTATGTTCACTTGTTCATCACCTGGTTCATATCCAATATGCATGTATATGTGTCTATTCATTAAGTACTGATGTATATGTCCACGGAGTCCATTTTAAAGACAACATCATGGGGGTGAGGATAACTCGAACGAGTATCCGTATACATGGGGATAACTCTGAGGAGCATCCGGCGGAGGATAAGTTTTGTAAGCATCCCATAATCTTGATTTCAAAGAATCTATCATAAGGCCCATCGACAAATTTTAAATTGTTGAAAAAGTTCTCAACAGGGTCATTTATTCTGCATTACGAGGATGACTCTTGTATTTGAGCATCCTATGAATCATTGTTTTCGAAACAGTTGAAACACAAAGCATCATTGGGGCATAGGAAAATTCA
Organism: Agapanthus africanus; assembly: GCA_030015575.1. Lineage (NCBI taxonomy): Eukaryota > Viridiplantae > Streptophyta > Magnoliopsida > Asparagales > Amaryllidaceae > Agapanthus > Agapanthus africanus. The sequence goes on along the minus strand of CM057340.1, from coordinate 552,845,985 downwards.
TAGCATCATTGGAGCATTGGGAATTACGTAGAAGAGGAGATTTATTGCTCCATACTTGTGTTTGTTCAAACATTTCTTTTCTTCCTCTTCTTCTTAAGAGTCTGGTTTCTTGAGCGTTTCTTGATGTTCTTCAAGGCTTTGGTACAGTGCTTAATGATAGAGAGGGATTCTGAGTGCTTAACCCCTCCTCAATGCAAGAGGTTTTTTTTTATAACCTTATGAGTGCTTAGGATCGTGGCCTTGGACATGGGCCATGATTGGAGACGTGGGACGTGTAGCTCGCCGCCTTCTCATTTCATGAGCACCCTCTGCGGTGGAGACGCTTTCTTTGGTAGTGCGGAGGAGACCCCCTTGGCGCATAGTGGTGCCGCGGTGGAGACCCTTGGTGCATGGCACAAATGTAGAACCTTTCTTTGGCGCATGGCCTAGTAGCAGTGGGACCCCTTTTTAGCGCATGGCCTAGTAGTGGCGAGACCCTTCTTTGGTGCATGGCCCAGTAACGGCGGGACCCCATTTTGGCATGACGGGGGCCTTCCTTTCGAATTTTTTTGGGCTTTCGAACTCTGTTTGATGACTCAGGTAGCTTCATAAAATGGGTGTACTCTTTCCAAGACTGCATGTTTGGGGAGCGGACATAAGCGTCTTCATCCAAAGCGGAACCAGTCACATCCAGAGTGGGCCCATCCTATAAGCTAGTTAGAGTAGATCTGTCTGGTATTTTTATAGTGGTCAACAAGTGCCCCCACTGATCTTTGCACGTGTCCTAAACATGTGGGAAGACCAGTGTTCCTATTGACACCACAGGGTTTCCATACCTTGCTTTTTGGTTTCTAAGTCACGATATTGGTTTCCATACCACAAGGTTTCCATACCATGCTTTTGGTTTCTATACTACAATATTGGTTTCCATACCACATTTTTGGTTTGCATACCACAGGGTTTCCATACCGCGCTTTTGGTTTCTATACCACAATATTGGTTTCTATACCACGCTTTTGGTTTCTGTACCACACTTTTGGTTTCTGTACCATGATATTGGTTTCTATACCATAGGGTTTCCATACCATGCTCTTGGTTTCTGTACCATGCTTTTTGGTTTCTATACCACGATATTGGTTTCCATACTACAATTAAGATTTGATGATATAATTTCAAACACCCTCGTCCTTTTATCCCTGAGGTCCATAGTCATGGACTATAGGAATCAACCCCATCGTCTAGGATTCTTATAGGTCAATCGTCTTACCCTAAGGATTTTGAACAGTATACCTACCGAGTTGGAATGCAACATGACAGATATAATATAATGTGAGTCCATAACTTGGTTTTCATGACTTATTTGGATTTATGAGAACCAACTCTTCTTTTTGGACGCTTATGAGTTAATCACTTTACTCTCAGGATCTCCAGAATCCAGTTAGTCGTAGTTTTCCCGCGCTAACATGTAACTAGGAAAATTCATTATTTATTGGATCCACGGTTCGGTCGTTATGATTTATTGGGCTATAGGAATCAAATCTGCCTTTATAGACGCTTATGATTTGATCACTTTATCTATAGGATCTTTGAATCTGGTAGCAGAAGTATTCTTGCCAATATTGGAATGCAATATGACATGCATATTTCTGATTCGACCTTTGTATCTTGTTGAATCATTTTTCTTCAAACTATTAATGCCGGAACACAGCTCAATTGGTTAGTATATCTGATTTGGTCTTCTTGACTTAGTGAATCACGAGTTTGGAGTCTTTGATATTGGAATGCAACACGACAGACGTATTGGCAGATGGATCCAGCCTGTGTGGTTTTTGGATTTCAGATTGATGTCTTCGATAATGGACAGCAATGTGATAGACATATTTGAAGATAGCATGCGGTATTGATATTGTTTATGCCCTTAGATTGTATACGGTGCGCTTAAAGCGTCAGGCCCATAGGGCATGGGCATATTCGACTTTATTATTACGTTGCATAGGTGGGGTCCAGTGGAACTTTGTGGGTTGTTTTGTTTTCTCGTGAATCGAGAGGATTTCACGAGGGTTAATTTTTTTCAACGAGTCGTGTGGATCTTATTGTGTGATTTTCCTAGCGAGTCGAGAGGATCTCGCAGGTTGTTGACTTCCAGGTCATGGTAGGAGAGTTATTGGTGTAGGTCATTGGTAGAATCTTATAACTTACGTCGTATGGCATCAAGTCTCATATGTAATTCTTCGGTAAGATTTCATTATCCTATTTGGTTTTGATCCTTGATTTGTTGAGCGAAAGCCTTGATGAGCTTGGAAGCACTTCCGGGTGGAACCTTTGATTTGATTTGTTTAGGTTGTTCTGACGATGTCGAGAATATTGTATTTTAACTCATCAATTTCCCTACTCTTTGCAATCATCTAAAGGTGTTTGGTATAAATATGGTACATATTAGCAATTTGTCTGCAAAATACCAAATAACATGTGTTATACATTATAACCAGCATTATGAGGGAAATTGTGTGTTTATTACAACACGCATGATCTTTGTATATCGCAACACTTGTCTCGAGATTGTGTGCGGGAAATTCTCCAGGAAAAAGAGCCGAAACTGCTAAAAGTGTTGATAAAATACGTCAAGTCAAAGACTTGAAATCTGGCAGTGAACAAGAAAGTATAAAAATATTTCAGATATCAGAAAAGTGTCATTAAGCCAACTCAAATCAGCACAGAAATTTCCATGCAGTGATTGTTGGATATATGTATGCCCTAGAGGCCATTATATGATAGTGTATGTACTGATGTGTATATATATATATCCAGAGGACAGTCTTGCTCGACATGATAGTATGTTATCTGGTTTCTCTTTATCATATGTTCACTTGATCATGTTTTTACTCATTTGGTACATGTTGATAAAGCCATAAGGATATTGGCTTGACTACTGGGATTATGATGCGGATCATACTAGTGGGACACCTGTAGTTTATAAGCATATCCTTGAAATGTTCCTAGTCGTAAGTATATCGAGACAGGGTATCGATATTCCAGAGTAGACTGGCGTATACCATTCTTGTTCCATATGATGGGCGATGGATGATCTCATATCCGTCTGGTGTGGTGACACCAAAGATTATACACGGGTGCTCAGTGAGACTGAGTACACTGAACGGACTCACCAAGAACTCCTATGTGGTATTATATCATATGTCGGATAGCAGTTCTCAGGTGACACTGGTACAGGTTAGTCTGTAGACTAGAGATCGCCATAGAGTCTTGTGTGTCCTCCCACTGTATTTTGATCTCCACCCTACTACGGCTCTACTGAGTCGTACAAACAGGTGGATTTTGGGTACAGTCCCGAGGCACATGGAGGCAATGAGAGATAGGAGGGGTTTCGTCTCTCCCGGTATTGGGGGTTGATGTTGCGCTGTACACGATTGGCTATAGCAGGAAGTCCCTGGCCAGGGCTGCTGAGATATTACTCATAAGTGTTATCTGTAGTTTCTCGATCTGTTGTAGACATTATACCGGCATGATTTATTGAGTTATTGGGGTCGACGATTCCATCCCTAGACTCGATATGCAGCATATCTGACGAAGAGACCGGACTGTACGGTAAGTGTTGCCAGTTGGATTGACAGGAGTTTTGACAGGTTCGCTTGTTCTTCTTCTAATAGCTCAATACCCGGGTGACCGTTACATTTAGCTGACCGCTTGCGGCCTGTAGGTGTTTGATGTGATCATCACCTACTTCCGACGTATTGACGAGTTTTAGAGTCCCACACAGAAGTTTTCTAGCTCAGGAAAAACGATGTGGTGTGCATATGAGATATGCACGGGAGCTCGATTGAATATGTGTATAAGATACCGTATGTTAATCGGGTGTTTACTATTGGTCGGATCGTATGTGATATGACCGGTTTATTAAATCAAATGTTGATTTAATAATGACTTTTAGCTCACTTTTATTAAACCCTTTTCTTTTGGATGTATGCATGTATATACATACACATGTTGATGTGAATGCATACATACATGCATGCATATGTATCATGGTTGTTGATATATTGAAGATGGCAATGCAAGACTCACAGGGTTCATATTAATATATATATTTTTGTTTTAAGATAAAAAGAAAAGGAAATTAACTAATGACTCATTGTTTACAAATGACTCATAGTTTCCACACTCTTCTTTATTTGACCTTTGACTAACCCTTTGTTAATTTCCTTTGTTCTTTAACTCATCACAAAATATCTAGATATTTATATTAACCATGGTCTGTTGTGAGAGTGTCTCACATATATATCCTTTTGTTTTATTTTTAAAACATAAGAATTATCATTATCTTCAAAAAAAGTTTTGCCATCTTCATTTTCCTCCTTCTTCAAGCTCTTTTGAGATTTGTTTAGAGTGAGGAAAAGAAAAGGAGAGGGTTTTTAAGTGAGAACATAAACCACTTCATCATCCTACACTTCTCTAGCTCTTTTGTGTAGGGTGTTTGCTCCACGGATTTGAAAGAACAAGTGAAGCAACTAGCTTTGAGCAAAGGACTTCGGGTGGATTGTCGTAGACTCGGAAGTGTTTAAGTGAGCCGTTCCAAACTCTAGGAGATCCAAGGAGTCACTCAAGGAGGTCTACAAAGGTTGTAGTCTCACCACTTAGTGATAGATTAAATTTTGTATATGATACTTTCATATGTTACCCTATATTTCTAGTTCGATTCCTAGTTTAGTTTGCTTAGCACCTCTTAAAATCAAAGTTGTGGCATGTGTGATGCTTCCAAACCCTATATGAGGTGATAAGGAAACCCTACAGTGGTATCAGAGCCAAGCTAGAGCTTTAGAGTAACCTAGACGACGTTAAAATCCTTGAACGAACGAAATACGACGCCCGGAGGGTGCTCTCTGGAATTTTTTCAAAAACATGGATTTTTTCACATTAAAAATACTCAGAAAATCGTGCAGGGTATTTTATGGGCCCACAAGAAGAATGAAGCCCTAACTCGACTATACGACCGTGGAACCGCGGCCAAAATGGTCATTTTGCAGCGGTTCTGCGGCGCCGTTGGTGAGGCTTGGACTGTGCCTTCTTCTGCTGACCCGTATGTACTTCTAGCAGTCTCTGGTAATTTTTAAAACTGCTCAAGTGTTGAACTTTCTGAGAAGTCTTTGGGTGTTCAATCGTTCGATCGAATGTTTTAACTGCGCCTAGTTTATGGGTATGTGATACAATAATTGAAATCTACAAATTTGTTTGTTGCGTATAAATCTAGCATTTCGGTCTCGGGTGTAATCGGAAATCTTGTTGAATTATCTGACTTATTTTGAAAAGGTGTTTTCATGGGTGAGACCTAAATGCGAGCTTTACATTGTTAGGCATGAAATCTTGGATATGTGATATTCCGGGTTTGGGTGGTCTAAGGGCAGTAACGATTCCAATTGTTGTAGTTTTTCATTTTATTTCTCTGTGACCGTAAGTGTACTATGTGGTGTATCGCCGGTTTCGTTGCTATACATCAACGACAATCGGGGTACGCATACTTACTTTTGTTGATGATATGTGATATTATGTGTTGCTGAGATATGTTGAGCAGGATTGTCGTGAATGAATAGCCGGGGGTTTTATGTGAGATGAGAATTTTCTTTTCATTCATGTAAAATTCATTTGTATGTAATATTCTTTTATTTGGGGCACTTCCGGGTTGAGGATGATGTCACTATTGTTGTATATTATTTACTTTTCCGCATTAGGATAGACCCAAGAAGGGGGGGCACAAGTGACCGGGTTCTAGGGTTCAGTGGGAGGCCATCTCGAGGAGTCGAGACCGGGTTTCCTAAACTCCAGAATTGGTAGGGTCACTTGCCGCTCTCGTAGGGGTCTAGGGGTGTGGGCTTGGCTATTCATCACGACCGTGGAATCCGTATTTTCTATTGATGGCTAAATACAAAATACGGACCTCCTAGATATCCTATAATAAATGTGCTTCTGCTGCTTATATTCTGTGATATGATCATTTAATATATCTGAGATGAATGGAATATTATATATATGATATATAATAGACGTTGCTTATGTTTTGCACTCGCGCTAGCACCATCCCAGTGTGTCGTTAGTTAAGTAACCTAACGGTGCATAATGGGACACTGTGACGAATGCGAGTGGCATAAGCGTACGTTATATTTTCATTTCTTTCTATGATGGCTTTAGGACTTTAATGATGGGACTACATTAATGAGATTAATGTAAAGAAAAATGAACCTAAAAAGATGTTGTAGAGTCGGATTTGAAACACACTCGGCCTTTTATGAAAAAGAAAGTTTTCAAAGTGCGGAGCTTAAGCCACTCCTTTTAAACCCATTGGATTGTACAACGATATCAAGTTCAAAGCATTAAAAGTTTTCTTAAAAACTATCCGCAGCCCTCTGTCATTTTAGGAAGTCGAGTACTTAGTATTCGTGCTACGTATTTTGACTTTAGTTAAGGCGCAGTGTACAGTAGCTAAGTGATGTCTTCCTACACTGCATATAATGCAGATTAGTTAGGACATTCATATGATTATGTTAACTTTAGTTAAGGGTCATATGGGTGGGTCTAGCTAGTCACGAAATGATGGGAAGAACTTGACTAGTACTTATGATATGTTGACCTTAGTTAAGGTCATGAGTGCTAGGGGTAAAAACTATATCGGGAATTTCAAGAGTTGAAATTCGCAATGAGATTGCATACCTTCTATATGATAGTAGGATCCCGATCACACTGTGAGCAAGAGTTTCTCCCGGGAGAATTTTGCACTTTACAATTAGCTAACCCATTAGGTGTCTAGAAAGGTGTCAAACGGAGCTACGCCTCTGGGAAGACGAGATTTATTTTAATTAGGTCCGTGCAAAAGCACGGGGAACCTTCCTCATGTTGGATATAGTGCCATCAAAGTCAATTATTGGATTGCAGGTACGGGATTGCAATGATTGAGGGAGGACCTATACCGATATGACAGTCTTGCTCGAGATGATAGTATGCTATCTGGTTTGTCTTTATCATCGTATATATGCTTTAGTTCACTATTGCATGATGATAGAGCCCATAGGATTCTTGCTTGACTGCCAGCAGTATGATGGCGATCATATACGTAGGAGCTGGGGTCTGTAAGCACATCCTTAAAAGTGTCCCTGGTCGTGGGAGTTTCGAGACAGGGCATCGATACTTCAGAGTAGACTAGTGTATACAGTCGAGACCCCGACGAGGGGCGGTGGCCGGTCTCATACGCCACTGGTGTCAGTTGGATCACCTAAGATGTATACAGGTGCTCATTAGGTTATGAGTACACCGGACAGAACTCGCCGGGAACCTGCTAGTTGGTATTATACCTAGCGTCTGATAGCAGTTCCCTGGTGACATGTGTACATGTTAGTTCATCGACCTGAGGTTGTCATTTGTCTCGTGTGAGTTCCCACTGTGCTTTGATTTCTACCCTACCACGGCTCAAAGGAGTCATGCAAACAGGTCTTTTTTAGGTACAGTCCCGAGCCACATGGAGGCAAGTGAGCGGATCGTCAGGGGATTCGTCTCTCCCGGTATTAGGGGTGAGATCGCGCTGTGTCTAGGAGAGCCATTACACAAAGCCCTCAGCCGAGGCAGGAGATTTACTGGTAGGTACTCCAGTAGTATCTCAGGGTGTTCTGGGCCACTCTCTGACACGACTTATACCTCTATTGGGGGTCTGACGTTACCAGCCCCCTAGGCCGATATGCGATACTTATAGACGAATGGACCGGACTGTATGTATATTGTCATTGTTAGGCTCAGTAGGGTTTCTGGATGAGTTCGCTCGTCAGCTTCCTTCCCGATCAATACATAGGCAACCGTTACGTACAGCTTGTACCTCTGACAAGCTGGTGGTTATACCCAGTGCCAGTGTGTTGATGAGTCATTAGAGTTCCCCACAGACAGTTTCCCAAGTTCGGGCGAAACGTTGTAGAGGCCGTATGGTTTTATGGCAGGGTTCGGAAAATGCACGTGCGTTTACGCACGTATCATATTTCGGTCAGATAATACCGATGGGTTTAGTTTAAGCCGGATCCGAGTATTATACTGTGTAGATATAATATATTTGTCTCAGTTGCATTTGTATTCGGTTGTAATACAAATGCGGGTATGTTTATACCATTACGGGGTTATCCTGAAATTCGTTTCAGGATCGCTTTTGGAAGTTGCCAGTTTCCAGTTTTCTATCACCCGTATTTAACATTCGGTTAAATGCGGATTTATCTTTTCGTCTTGAGGGTGAGTCATGAGTGTGTGGAAGCTTCTAGATGGTGACTAGGATGATGAGGTGGCTAGTGAGTCATTAGTGCATTAATTAAGCATTTAATGAAAGAATGACTAAGTGTTATGATTCATTGTATGCTTTAATGGTAATGCAAGGTGGATAATGACTCATTCTCACTCATTTATTGGTGTGGTCACCTTCCTCCCTCCTACACTCACCCTCCCTCTTTATAGTGGCCGGCCCTTCATTGTGAAGGCATGGTTGTTCATTTTGGGAAAAAGATTAAAGTTTTGGTTCATGGAAATTAATATATTTTCATAGCTCATTTTCATTCGATCCAAAAGGGAACTTCATTAACCGTTCGTCCATAACTTTGGACGTGACGAGACAAAGTGTTCTACTCATTCTCTACATCGATCTTGGTCATCTCTTTTAGCATACTTGATGATCGAGTTGCCTCGGTTCAGAGGCGGGAGCCCGTTTAAAGATCCGTCGATGTGGTGCCACCTGGACGAGAAGACTGGAGATTCAGGAGATTGGAGCAGCCGCAACAAAGCGTGGGATGATGGTTGAAGATCGAAGGACTCGGATCATTCGGTATAACATTTCTACCCACTTTATAATTTGTTAGTTTAGGTTTAATGGCAGATCCGGGTTATAGTATACGATAGCGCCAGTCAAAAAGTTTTTGTTCCGCATTTGGCGTCTGTTAGACGGCCGGGACGCTACCGTGTACTTACAGTGGTATCAGAGACTCACTATTAAGCTTTACTAACTTGTGCTAATGCGTTTAAAACATCGATCGAACCGAATTTCAAAAATCGCAATTTTCTGCACAAAAGTTTCTGTCGATTTTTAAAAGGGTATAAAAATTATTTTGCATATCACAGAAAATTGAGCAGGGTTTTTGAAGAATTCTGGGAAAATTTGGGCACGTGATCCCATAGTACCGCCGAGGATCCGCAGTCAAAGCTAGGGTTTGACCGCGGAACCGCGGCCAGTATGTGGGAACAGTGATCCAATTTTTTCCAATGAGTTTGTCTTGAGAAATTATGGTTTTTAGTATATTCTTTTGGGCCCAGTTTTTATTACTGTACAGCAGATGTTTGTGGGGCCCACTTTGGGATATTTTGTCGATCGAAATTTAAACGTGTTAGTTTACAGTACTTCTATTATATTTCCGACCGGGAATGTCATTTGAGCGGTAAATTGCGTCTAATTTATATAGTCCTTTTAGACGGATTTGCGAACGTGACATTCGCGTTGATGTTCTGTGTTGTGCTGTGATGTTGCGGATTTGTCGTGGTGGATAGCGGTGTTCAATGGTAGTGCTTTTTGAATTTATTTGTATATTTGATATTGCGGGGCGAGCGTTCAACATGTGGACTGCCGTCACTGCCTGTTTGTATAATATTCTTTTGGGGGACCGGGCTGAGGTCGATGTACCCGTTGTACATATTTTTATTTCTGTACTAGGTTTACCCCGCGACGGAGTGCACGGATAGCCGGGTTCTGGAGGGCAACGGGTCCGTATCTTATGGCTTTGAGAGAAAGAGGGCCCTCACTCTAGAATTGGCAGACTATTCGCCGCACTCGTAGGGGGTACAAGTTGACCCAAGGAGGGGTGCTCAAGTTACCGGATTCCGTGAAGTGCCGGGTGGTCCATTCATTTTTGCTATAGCGGGTTGCCTCGCTTCAGGTTTTGGCGGGTAACTTGCCGCACCTGTAGGGGTCTAGCTTTCATTGCACAGGCTATCCATACGACCAGGGGAATGTCGGGTTTCAGTAGCGGCTCTGTGAAACCCGGGGATCCCAGATTATCTGTATTGTTCTGTGATGCTTATTACTTTTCTGTAATGTTGCATATTATCATGCCTGGAGCGATTATTGTATATTGGTATATATACTATTAGATGTCGTATATATTTTACACCTGCGCTAGTCCAGTCCCCGCTCTGTCGTTAGTTAAGTAACCTAACGGGTGATGACGGGACCCAGTGGCGAATGTGAATGGCATATACGTACATTATATTTTCGTTCTTTTCTGGTGTGATTATTTGATGGGACTGCATTGATTCTTATCAATGCAAGGATAAAACAAACCTATATTTGATGTTGTTGGAACAAATTTTAAAAGGTGTTATTACAAAGATGTTTCCTTTTGTTTTGCATAGCGGTATTCAGTTGGAATATCATGCACCTCATTCGACGAGGCAAGGTCCGAGATCCCTTCACTGGGAGTGACCCCTTGGGCAGAAGTTTACATCAGGGTAATAACTTCACTATAGTCGATTACAAGTTGCTTTGCATCGCGGTATTCAGTTAGAATATCCTGCACCTCATTCCATGAGGAAAGAGCCGAGATCCCTTCACCGGGAGTGACCTCTTTAGCAAAGGTTTTCGCCACTATATTTTTATAAAAAGCTATCAAGTTCCTTCAACGAGATCAAGTTCATTACGTTAAAGGTTTTTCGCCAAAAACCAGTCGTAGCCCTCCGTCATTTCTTATGGACGGTCGGTAGTATTCAAGCTATGTTTGTTGACCTTCGTCAAGGCATAGTGTTTTGTAGCTGCTGGGGTATTCATTTGTTGCATAGATAGATGTGTTGGTTTGGGACAGTCGTATAGCCTTGTTGACCTTCGTCAAAGGCTTGTACGGGTGGGTTCAAATTGACCTGGACAATGACGGGTAGAACTTGACATGTGACTTATGATTTGTTGACCTTCGTCAAGATCATAAGAGCATGAGGTAGAAATAATATCGGGAGTTTCTAAAGAAACTGAAACTTGCCAGGCATGCGCATACCTTCTGGAGTGTGATAACTTGAGTAGCTTCCATCAAGTTATCATGCGATGATAGTTGGATCCCGATTCCCACTGATGAGTTGGTTTACTCTTCGGGTGATCCCGATTGATTCTTCTTTTAGGTTTGGAGGAGAATTTGACGGTACAGTGGGAGGTTTCCTAATTAGATAAAGTGATAACCATTCTGATCTAGGTTAAAGTGCACGCAGAGTGTTTCTTTTCTCTCTCTCTTTAGCAGCGACCTTTGACCAACCCTAGACTATGACTCAGTGACCAAGTTGACCGAACCTTCTTAAAATACTGGATTTTGGATTGTCTGAGTTGCATAAGTCATTGCCGCTCCTTCTTCTGCCCTTTGCATTTCTCAGAACACCCCGTATTACTACGGACATCCACTTCCATTGGATAGATCCATCGTATGGTTATATACGAACTCGAAGGAACTTCTTCGAGGATGGATCCAGGTTCAGGAGAAATAGAATTAGTTTATTCAGTTGTCTTTTATTATCACCTTCTCTCAGATTGCGAGGGCTCCTTAGTTTAGGAGAGTACACCTAGTACGCTTATTGGATAGTCTTATTCCAAACCATAGGCAGGTGCCGAAAGGTAGGGAATGAAGAAAACCAATTAGCCTAAGTAGGGTGTACAGAAGGTAATAACTAAAGACAAAATAAAGAGATTAGAAAGAGGGCAAAGTAAATTGCGACTGCTATCATTCACGACCAAAACACGTACTTCATCGCCACTCCAATTTCACCTTTGCTTTTTCCCCAGTTCGGGAGAAATAGAATAAGGTATTATTCAGTTGTCTTTTATCATCACCCTCTCTCAAGTTGCGAGTACTCCTAGGATTAGGAGAGCACACATATTATGCTTACAGGATAGTCTTCTTTCAAACCATAGGCTGGTGCCGAACGGTAGGGAAGGAAGAAAACCATTTAGCCTAACGAATGTGTACAGAAGGTAACGAGTAAAGACAGATAAAGGGATTTGGAGAAATGGAAAAGAAATATATGGTTATAGTCATGAATAGGATTATGGAAGAGGTATTACTAGGAATACCAGGATACCCCTACGAAACATTTTCATGTTTCAGTGCATTGTTAAAGGAAAACTGATTTCCCGATTAGATACTTACTCCAAGGTATGTATTTACCAGGTTTCATTCTCACATCTGTATGGTTTTACAGATGATAAGTGGGAGTAAGTTATTAGGAATTAGGTGATCATCCTCATTATATCGGAATTCGTTGTAATTGGTGATATTTGAGGAAATCGCCTGGGTACAATTTTCAACCTACGATGCACAGGATTTGAGTTATTCAACTCAGTGGACTTATACAGAGTATTGTATGTTTTCCAGTGTCCATCAGGACAAAGGGGTTGGTCCTCGTACTCTGTTCTGTTTACTTGTAACTTTTCTAGTTTTTAGACAAGTGTTTCGTAGAAATACAATGTCTAAGTTTTGAGAAGTTGTGGGTATAAGAATAAAGTAGAGAACCAGGTGTCACAAGTATCGGGATTCTTCAAAGAGATCGAAGATGTAGATTTTGTGAATGGTATTCAGATGATAGTAATGTTTTTGAGAAACTTGTTTCTCTTTCAGGTTACTCATAATTGGATGGATTCTTAAGTTGAGTAATGCTGATTAGCCTTTCTCCATTAAGTTGCTATGCACTGGAGACAGCTGCATGATTTGAATCTGGTTCCAATTAAATATGTGCCAAATGTTTCTATATGGGATATAGAATGGTTCATATCTTAACGATGTTAAGGTACGATGAGTTGTCCAGCTTATGCTTAAAACCAGACACTGGATAACTCAAGGCACATTTCTATAATGGCAGTTACTGGGTTGACCCGGGCTATGTCGAGGGTTGATTTTCTACCATCTGGAAGATCAATAATGATATTGTTCTTGACTCGCCACAGTTTTAGTAAAATGGATTTTTTCATCAAACAGTAGTGGAAGTATGGTAGAACTGGAAGAGATTCCAGAACCGCAAACGATTACGGAAAATTTAATAGGACCTATATATTCAATCAGGTTTAACATTCCAATAGCCACTCCGCGGATATGGTGGGTAACCTCAGACACCCGAAAGGTACTCCGGTAGTCTCAAGGACGGTGATAGGGAGGTTCTTGTTTACCCAGACTTGACACTACTATTGTTCCAAACTATGAGACCCGGCAGGAGCATAATTATAGCGTCGTTCTAAACTAGTTTTAGAAGTGCACGTATATATTATTCTGCCAGAGGGTTGTTGTAGTCAGTGGGAGCAGCAGAAGCATAGTGGGAAAGTAGCTTATGTCTATTTATAGACTTGAGCAAATATAGCGGAGATGGATCATCTAATTTTGATATGACAGTCATGGATTTGACTTCATCAGACAAGAGGATGGATCTGTTGAGAAGATAGTAGGGTGTGATGTCCTGGTATTTGGATGACATACACAGAGTAGAAAGTAAAATTCCTATACTACGATCAGTTGTACTGTGGTCGTCACACAGTTATTTCTCCAGACAGTATGTGGATATAATAGCTGACATTCTGGTTTCTAGATCTAGATTTGGGTAAGTTTCCTAATGTGGGTAATTAGACAGTATTCTAAAGGTATTTAGAATAGATGACTCCTGGCATGGTGGTGTACCTGCAGGTGATGGAGTCACCCTCTCCAAAGGTGTCTTACAGACTAAAGGGGAGAGGGATGTGCATGATTGGCAGATCACTTGCTTAGGAAATTGAGTCAATCGTGAGATGTCAAGTACCACACCAGATGTTGTTTTTGCACTAGATGCAATAAGTTTATTTTAATCCAATCCTGAAGAAACATAAGGAAGCAGTTTTAGAACATAAGTGCATGTTCTACGGATTTGATGATGGCAGCCTCCTTCGGGAGACGGTTATCATTCAAGGCTCCAAAGGTGACATGGATGACAGAGTGATAGTTTTCCCTCTGACGAGGGACAGTATTATGGACAGGTGGTCGAAGAGGATACTGTGGGAGGCATGGTGCCGGATACTGATTAGGTTCAGTGATCGATACAGTCTAAGAAGTTTGGATTTGGAGTTCATTTATAAACTAGGTCTCATCAGATATCCAGACATATTCTAAGACAGGTATTACTCGATTCGGGAGATAGCATTCTCCAAGAATTTGAGAGTTAGAGAGATATAGAAAGAAACATTAGGGCGGATCCACTCACTGAGGCTATTTCTCGAACACAAGAGTTTTACAAACAAGCTTTGTGAAACTGATTAGTAGAGGAGTTGGATGTTCGGTATCACACGGGCTGTGAGTATGCGACATCGCAATAATTATCCTTAAGTGCAAGTGGGAGATTGTTGGATATAGTGCCCTCAAAGTCAATTATTGGATCGCAGGTACGTGATTGCAATGATTGAGGGAGGACCTATACCGATATGACAGTCTTGCTCGAGATGATAGTATGCTATCTGGTTTGTCTTTATCATCATATATATGCTTTAGTTCACTATTGCATGATGATAGAGCCCATAGGATTCTTGCTTGACTGCCAGCAGTATAATGGCGATCATATACGTGGGAGCTGGGGTCTGTAAGCACATCCTTAAAAGTGTCCCTAGCCGTGGGAGTTTCGAGACAGGGCATCGATACTCCAGAGTAGACTAGTGTATACAGTCGAGACCCCGACGAGGGGCGGTGGCCGGTCTCACAAGCCACTGGTGTCAGTTGGATCATCTAAGATGTATACAGGTGCTCATTAGGTTATGAGTACACCGGACAGGACTCGCCGGGAACCTGCTAGTTGGTATTATACCTAGCGTCAGATAGCAGTTTCCTGGTGACATGTGTACAGCTTAGTTCATCGACCTGAGGTCGTCATTTGTCTCGTGTGAGTTCCCACTTGTAACGTTTTAAAAATAATTAAATAAATAATTAAATGAATAAAATTGTTTAAGTGAATTTTATGATTTTCGGCAAAGTAAAATGTATTTTTCGTAAAACCTAACCGTGATTGTTTTTCATTATAATTTCAAAAATACCTATTTTAATTATGTAATTACTAGTAAATGGTGTTTATTTAGCCACTTATAAATTTTTAGTTTAATTAAATATTTTTCCTAAACTAATTATTTTAAATATTAACATAAGCTTTATTTTTACACTAAATTAGTGTAAATTACAAATTTGAATGGTTTTAATTTGTAAAAGTGAGCCATGACATATTATAATTTAGTGAGTATCATGTAAAATTCATTTGCAAATTTTTTCAATTTTCTAGAGTTTTCTTGAGTTGCTATAGTAAAGAATTAAAAGAAAATTTAATAAAAGCATGAAAAGACATAATGATATGATATTTTGGTGGAACTTTCTACATCTTTCTTCACTTTTCTCATTCTCCACCCCCTTCTCCTAATTATGGCCGGCCTCAACAACCCCATGGCAGCCCCCCCCCCCCCCATTTCCTACTTCATTTTTATTCAAAATTCATCAAAAATACTTCAAAAATTCAATTAAAATTCCACAAAATCATATTTATTTCAAACCCTTTATTCCTTGCTCATTTTTACATGGATTTTGGAGATGGAAAGCATGCATTTTTTAGGCTCATTTTCATGTTTGGACTTGAGGTTGTGAAGGTATAAATCTATCTCTTTTGTTTTATTTCCATTAGATGTTTCTTTTAAAGCATAAATAGTTTTATTAGATTAATTCTATGTTCAATTTTTAAAATTTAAGTTAGGGTTTGTAAATTCAAGTTATGATTTTTATTAATTAATTAGGGTTATAATAACTAGTCTACCATTTTTAGAAGTGGAAAAATCTTGCATGGTTATTATATAATAATTTGTGTATTCAAATTGATTTAATAATGTTATTTAGCTAACTAGTTTTTATAAAATGTATTTGTGGATAAAATAAAATTCCAATTAAGGTTGTTATCATTAGATTGTAGTTTTAGTGAGAATCTTAGCATGTTAATGGAAAGAAAAATTTAGTTTGATCACTAGTTTCTTGTGATAATTAGAAAAATACTAATAAAAGGCTATTTTTGTAAACTAGATTTTGGAAAATTCCTAAATAAATGAGATTAAAAATATAATTATGGTTTTATCATATCATTATCATCATGAATTGTAGTTTAGTACATTAATTCATGCAACATCATGTTTTGTTGTGGAATTGTGGTATTTTGCTTGAAAAATGTTGAAAATTGTTAAAGGTTGCAAACTAGAAATTTCAAATTAATACAAATTTGTGTAATAAAAATATAGTAATGGTTTGTATAGTCTAGTTATGCTATTTAATGAGTTTTATAACCATTGGTTTCATCTAAATGTCATGTTTTGATGAAAAACGGTAAATTGGCATTTTCGGTTTTTACGAAATTGGACGGTTTGATGGATTTTAGGGTTTCGATGGATTTAATCATGTTTTATAATATAAGTAAGGTGTTTTAAAACTACGAGTTATTTGTTGATATTTATCTCGATTCATCGGAGTTTGTACGCCGATATTGAGCGAAATTTGGTTCTTTTGCGTGGACGGGACATAGGTTTTAACCTATGCTTGTTCCTTGCTTCGTTTTGAGTTTTGTATGTGATTCAGTTTACGATGCTATTTATATGTTTGCGTTTAGGTACCCTTCACGTAGACTGCGGGCGATGAAGAAGAGGATGGCGACACCGTCTTCGGCAGACATGGACCAGGTAAGTAGATGTATATCTACGGGAGGAAGTCGGGTGGATGGCGTTTAGCACCCCCGCAACGTAGAATAGGAATAGTACTTATTGACATTAGGAAACCAGATGTGACCCTAGATTCTTAATGAGTAGGACCCTAGTAATGACCCTAGGCTGGACTAGACTGATTTAGGAAAACCATACCAGAAGATGAATACCTTGGAAGAGGTTCGTAGGTTTCAGGTAGAAACATACACACGCACACACTGAAACTCGACATGGTGTATACATGCATGTGTATATATATATATAGGACGAGGTATAGGTGTATATATATATATACAACACGTATATGGGATACATTGATGTGATATGATATCCGAGGTATGATGAAACAGTGTAACTGGGCTTGATGCCGTGATTCTTGGTTATACAGTCGTATTAAGTGTTAGCGGATCATTAGAGAATGAGATAATGAATATGTATACTTAAATTATAATGGGTGATGACGATATTGAGGTACATGGGACTCTAAAATAGTACCCGGACAGTAACTTGTGATTGATCACGATATGGGATATGTATGACTTGATTACGACATCATATAGGTGTGACCTGATGTCGATATCATAGAGGTGTGACTTGAGGACGATATGATACATATGACACGATATTTCTGAAGATAAACTAATGATGTTTATTATGATGGCAATGATATATGATTGATGTATGCGATCACAGTTTAGCACCTTGATCATGAGATGTGTTGATGATGACATTATACTAATGATGAGACACCTAGGAGATACTTGACCCATACCCTGATATTGGGATGCCGTACGATGGATTTTACCGTACGAGGCATAAATATGATGATTGATCCGCACTCTTGATTCGATGAAGCCGTACTACGTACGTGACGCTATTGAGGCCGGATCGCCGACTATTAGAGATATTGATTCAGACCTTAGGTAGACTCTTGTTTCTTATTGACTAGTTTCTTAGGTTTTGTTCCTTAGGAGGTTAGATGGACACTAGGTTAGGTTCGAGTCATATAGTGGTAGTGGTAATGGTATATCAAATGAGTAGGTAACACACATCCGTCTTTACTTTCACACTGGAATCATAATGACGCATGTTCTTACATATATTGCTATAATCAGTATAAACCTTACCTGTTAGGACACTAGCACCATTACCGATGATGCGCATATTCCACGCACACTTATTTGCCGGCTCACACACATCATCATCGGTAATTGCTATGTCACGTACACTTCAGATTATATTATCTTTTATTGATAGAATCAGTTAACAACTTGACCGATATAATATTGTGATTACTCTCTGATGTTAGTATAGACATGATAATTATTACTTAGACATTCATGCATTCATGTTTTCATGTTATCATGCAGTATTATGGGCATATGCCGACACTTATCATATACTTACTCATGATTTTGAGATTTGGGTTTCTATGAGATTTCTGGATTTTTGGGGAAAACCGCAAGAATATATAAAAAAAAACTTCTCTCTCTCCTCCTCTCTTTTTAAAATAAGATGCGGTTTTCTCGTGATGTATGTGTCGTCCACCATGAGATTTCATGTTTTCTGTTGGATTTCGAGACCCGATTCGAGGAGTGGATGAACCGTCTCGGGTACATGGTGGGCCCGGTATGGTACCCCGGGGCAAGAAGATCGAGTTGTAGACGATGAGCCTGGCAGGGGAAGGCTACCTACCGGTGATGTCTGGCGCGGCGGATATCCGGAGGATACCGACCGTTGTCGTAAGATTTAGTGATATGGGCCGATCCGGACTGACGGAGCCCGAGGTATTGAGACTATGAGACTTGAGATTTACATGTTTGTGTCGATGCTTGACACGGATTTCCATGGATTTCATTATTGAGATTTCATATTCCTATACACATTTTACTATGATAACAGTTAAAGATTTCTTATACAGATATATCTGGATTTCAGGATTGATTGTTTTATATTCATGGTGCATGCATATCCATTCATATGACATAGTACTATATGAGGCACTGACACGAGCACAGAGTATCTGCACTTACATGTAGTATTACCCTGCTATTACTAGATGATTGGGACTTAGTAGTGTATTATTATGACCTAGGATAGCGTCGTGCATTCGATTTCTTTTTGTAGATTTCTTCTACTCACGAGTTGGCAACTCGCCCCCGTTGTGCCAAATTTTATTACAGGTTCGATGTACAGGTTTCCCTGGCAGCTTGCTGGCAAATCTATTCTTTCAGGGTGATTTGCACGGTAGGTTGGTTCACTTGTATCCGAACCACCATTGTACTTTTATTCTTTCATTTGTATCTAGTAAGCTCCATCAACCATACTTGTATTAATTGTTAAGTTTATTGGACCAGTCTTTTATTTTGACCTTAGAGTCGCGCATGTATTATTCTGATTTGGTGGGTTTTTTTTTCTTTGAGTTTTGAGCCTCGCCTTTTGGCGTTGTATATTATTGTGCTTGTTGTGGTTGTTTCCGCCTGTTGGCGTTGATGCTAGCTCCCGTTTGGGGATGCTTTTTATTGTTTATGTATATTATACTTGTTGTACCCGTTTGGGGGCCAGTTTTTATAGAGGAGACTCTGCCGAAATTTTTGAGGAAATTTGCTGATACTTTTAAACTTGTTTTCTTTTTCTTCTTCTTCTTCTTTTATGGTTTAGATTTCTGGGCTTCGGCTTACTTAGGTTACGTGGCGCCTCTAGATGCTTCGTAATCTAAGTGCCGGTCACGTTCCGTACTTTTGGGTCGTGACAAAGTTGGTATCAGAGCGCTAGGTTTAACCTTGTATAAGTCTAAGTGACCCTTGGTTGATGGAGTAGGCGATTTAGGTAGAGTAACATACCGTGGGTATGGTCCGCGGCATACTTACGATACGCTACTCTGCTTAAGGAGCCCTAGGATGTACATTGTTTGCACCGTATTTCATTCGTTCCTTTGATCTATCTTCGTCGATGTCGGAGGGTGATTCTGTTACCACGGGCGCACTGGCAGAGGGAGCTGCGGCTCGAATGCGATAACCATTAGAGTATTGGTTATTCTTGAGGATTGAAGCATTGTTTAGCATGCGGACGAAGGGTATTCACATGCCGTCCGGATGAAGTTAAAGGGTTCGGACGATTATCAGAAAACTATTTTCCCAAGTTTAAAGTATTCGGAAGAACATGCAGGTATTTCGATGGACCCTCTAGAAGAATGAAACCCTAACTCGACATAATGACCATGAGAACGGCCTTGAACCTTAGGGTTTACGGCAATTCCGCGGTGCCATTAGTGAGGCTTGGGTTTGCCCTTCTACGGCTGGATCATCGATGCTGGGGTATGTACCGGATATTTTTAAGCTGTACTTGAGTGTTGAGCTCTCGGGGAATTATGGGATTTTAATGGATCGATCGAAAAGTTTAATGTAGTCCGGATATCAAGTGAAGGGATCGACTACGTGGGAGACTCTAGATATGAGTATTGCCGTTAGTAGCGCAGTCAGCACAGCTACGAAGAGACGAGTTTGAAGCAGCCGACATCCGAGGAAAGAGGCCCACATTGACGATAGTGTTTACGATTGTGATTTGGTGATTTGAATTTCATATTTCTGTTATTGGATTTTGGTATTTTGAGGATTTTGTTCTACGATTGGTATTTCTTATGTGTACCTTCATTATATTCTATTTGTATTTTATATATCTGTTGTATTGATGTTGTTTAGTATACACCCAGTACACTTGATTTGGTTTTATATATTTTGAGATTTTTTATTTGATTTCGTGCATATGGGTTACACATGATTTTGATATATGTTTCGACCTAGTTTTCATGCATTTGTACTGTGATTTCGATTTCGATAATTGATGTATGTTTCCGTGCACCATGTGCACCTGATTAGGATTCTTTCGCATACTGGGCGTACTTGATGCGATTTTGTGCACACCAGATGCACTAAATCGGGGTTTTGTGCAGATTAGATCCACCTGATATTGAGTCGTGCACGCCCGTTGCACTTGACAGATATTTTTGGTGCACTCTTGTTGCACTAAATTTTGTTTTTGGGTGTAGTTGTGGTATCTGTATTTGGTTTCGATTTCAGTGCGCACCGGACGCACATGGTATTTTATTGATATGATTGGGATTGATTTCAGTTTGAGCAGTGTGTTTTTTTATAATCATTACTATTTGATTTAGTAACCAGGCTGGACGTGTATGTTAAATAAAAGATATATATATATATGTATAGCTATTTTTTTTTAAAAATAAACGTCCGCTACTTATGCCGTGACACGTGCATTGCACGGCGATTTTCAAAAGGGGTTTTTGCATATTTCTTTATCCAGATATTTGGAAGGTTTACTATGATGTGCACTATATATATAAGTTGTAGATTGATGTATATTATGTTGGTTTTCATATGGGGTTTTCATATTTTATTCTCGCCATTACTCCGATGATTGCGTTATGCTTGACGGAGTTGATTTTTGTTATGTATTGATGATTTCAGAGCCCCGACGATTTGAGTGTATTGTTAAATGTTTTATTATTTGGAAGGGAAGTTTTAATTTAAATTCGGGGACCGAATTTCTTAAAGGGGGGAAGATTGTAACGTTTTAAAAATAATTAAATAAATAATTAAATGAATAAAATTGTTTAAGTGAATTTTATGATTTTCGGCAAAGTAAAATGTATTTTTCGTAAAACCTAACCGTGATTGTTTTTCATTATAATTTCAAAAATACCTATTTTAATTATGTAATCACTAGTAAATGGTGTTTATTTAGCCACTTATAAATTTTTAGTTTAATTAAATATTTTTCCTAAACTAATTATTTTAAATATTAACATAAGCTTTATTTTTACACTAAATTAGTGTAAATTACAAATTTGAATGGTTTTAATTTGTAAAAGTGAGCCATGACATATTATAATTTAGTGAGTATCATGTAAAATTCATTTGCAAATTTTTCCAATTTTCTAGAGTTTTCTTGAGTTGCTATAGTAAAGAATTAAAAGAAAATTTAATAAAAGCATGAAAAGACATAATGATATGATATTTTGGTGGAGCTTTCTACATCTTTCTTCACTTTTCTCATTCTCCACCCCCTTCTCCTAATTGTGGCCGGCCTCAACATCCCCATGGCAGCCCCCCCCCCCCATTTCCCACTTCATTTTTATTCAAAATTCATCAAAAATACTTCAAAAATTCAATTAAAATTCCACAAAATCATATTTATTTCAAACCCTTTATTCCTTGCTCATTTTTACATGGATTTTGGAGATGGAAAGCATGCATTTTTTAGGCTCATTTTCATGTTTGGACTAGAGGTTGTGAAGGTATAAATCTATCTCTTTTGTTTTATTTCCATTAGATGTTTCTTTTAAAGCATAAATAGTTTTATTAGATTAATTCTATGTTCAATTTTTAAAATTTAAGTTAAGGTTTTTAAATTCAAGTTATGATTTTTATTAATTAATTAGGGTTATAATAACTAGTCTACCATTTTTAGAAGTGGAAAAATCTTGCATGGTTATTATATAATAATTTATGTATTCAAATTGATTTAATAATGTTATTTAGCTAACTAGTTTTTATAAAATGTATTTGTGGATAAAATAAAATTCCAATTAAGGTTGTTATCATTAGATTGTAGTTTTAGTGAGAATCTTATCATGTTAATGGAAAGAAAAACTTAGTTTGATCACTAGTTTCTTGTGATAATTGGAAAAATACTAATAAAAGGCTATTTTTGTAAACTAGATTTTGGGAAATTCCTAAATAAATGAGATTAAAAATATAATTATGGTTTCATCATATCATTATCATCATGAATTGTAGTTTAGTACATTAATTCATGCAACATCATGTTTTGTGGTGGAATTGTGGTATTTTGCTTGAAAAATGTTGAAAATTGTTAAAGGTTGCAAACTAGAAATTTCAAATTAATACAAATTTGTGTAATAAAAATGTAGTAATGGTTTGTATAGTCTAGTTATACTATTTAATGAGTTTTATAACCATTGGTTTCATCTAAATGTCATGTTTTGATGAAAAACGGTAAATTGGCATTTTCGGTTTTTACGAAATTGAACGGTTTGATGGATTTTAGGGTTTCGATGGATTTAATCATGTTTTATAATATAAGTAATGTGTTTTAAAACTACGAGTTATTTGTTGATGTTTATCTCGATCCATCGGAGTTTGTACGCCGATACCGAGCGAAATTTGGTTCTTTTGCGTGGACGGGACATAGGGTTTAACCTATGTTTGTTCCTTGCGTCGTTTTGACTTTTGTATGTGATTCAGTTTACGATACTATTTATATGTTTGCGTTTAGGTACCCCTCACGTGGACTGCGGGCGATGAAGAGGAGGATGGCGACACCGTCTTCGGCAGACATGGACCAGGTGAGTAGATGTATATCTACGGGAGGAAGTCGGGTGGATGGCATTTAGCACCCCCGCAACGTAGAATAGGAATAGTACTTATTGACATTAGGAAACCAGATGTGACCCTAGATTCTTAATGAGCAGGACCATAGTAATGACCCTAGGCTGGACTAGACTGATTTAGGAAAACTATACCAGAAGATGAATACCTTGGAAGAGGTTCATAGGTTTCAGGTAGAAACATACACACGCACACACTGAAACTCGACATGGTGTATACGTGCATGTGTATATATATATATAGGACGAGGTATAGGTGTATATATATATACAACACGTATATGGGATACATTGATGTGATATGATATCCGAGGTATGATGAAACAGTGTAACTGGGCTTGATGCCGTGATTCTTGGCTATACAGTCGTATTAAGTGTTAGCGGATCATTAGAGAATGAGATAATGAACATGTATACTTAAATTATAATGGGTGATGATGATATTGAGGTACATGGGACTCTAAAATAGTACCCGGACTGTAACTTGTGATTGATCACGATATGGGATATGTATGACTTGATTACGACATCATATAGGTATGACCTGATGTCGATATCATAGAGGTGTGACTTGAGGACGATATGATACATATGACACGATATTTCTGAGGATAAACTAATGATGCTTATTATGATGGCAATGATATATGATTGATATATGCGATCACAGTTTAGCGCCTTGATCATGAGATGTGTTGATGATGACATTATACTAATGATGAGACACCTAGGAGATACTTGACCCGTACCCTGATATTGGGATGCCGTACGATGGATTTTACCGTACGAGGCATAAATATGATGATTGATCCGCACTCTTAATTCGAGAAAGCCGTACTACGTACGTGACGCTATTGAGGCCGGATCGCCGACTATTAGAGATATTGATTCAGACCTTAGGTAGACTCTTGTTTCTTATTGACTAGTTTCTTAGGTTTTGTTCCTTAGGAGGTTAGATGGACACTAGGTTAGGTTCGAGTCATATAGTGGTAGTGGTAATGGTATATCAAATGAGTAGGTAACACACATCCGTCTTTACTTTCACACTGGAATCATAATGACGCATGTTCTTACATATGTTGCTATAATCAGTATAAACCTTACCTGTTAGGACACTAGCACCATTACCGATGATGCGCATATTCCACGCACACTTATTTGCCGGCTCACACACATCATCATCGGTAATTGCTATGTCACGTACACTTTAGATTATATTATCTTTTTTTGATAGAATCAGTTAACAACTTGACCGATATAATATTGTGATTACTCTCTGATGTTAGTATAGACATGATAATTATTACTTAGACATTCATGCATTCATGTTTTCATGTTATCATGCAGTATTATGGGCATATGCCGACACTTATCATATACTTACTCATGATTTTGAGATTTGGGTTTCTATGAGATTTCTGGATTTTTGAGGAAAACCGCAAGAATATATAAAAAACTTTTCTCTCTCTCCTCCTCTCTTTTTAAAATAAGATGCGGTTTTCTCGTGATGTATGTGTCGTCCACCATGAGATTTCATGTTTTCTGTTGGATTTCGAGACCCGATTCGAGGAGTGGATGAACCGTCTCGGGTACATGGTGGGCCCGATATGGTACCCCGGGGCAAGAAGATCGAGTTGTAGACGATGAGCCTGGCAGGGGAAGGCTACCTACCGGTGATGTCTGGCGCGGCGGATATCCGGAGGATACCGACTGTTGTCGTGAGATTTAGTGATATGGGCCGATCCGGACTGACGGAGCCCGAGGTATTGAGACTATGAGACTTGAGATTTACATGTTTGTGTCGATGCTTGACACGGATTTCCATGGATTTCATTATTGAGATTTCAGATTCCTATACACATTTTACTATGATAACAGTTAAAGATTTCTTATACAGATATATCTGGATTTCAGGATTGATTGTTTTATATTCATGGTGCATGCATATCCATTCATATGACATAGTACTATATGAGGCACTGACACGAGCACGGAGTATCTGCACTTACATGTAGTATTACCCTGCTATTACTAGATGATTGGGACTTAGTAGTGTATTATTATGACCTAGGATAGCGTCGTGCATTCGATTTCTTTTTGTAGATGTTTTCTACTCACGAGTTGGCAACTCACCCCCGTTGTGCCAAATTTTATTACAGGTTCGATGTACAGGTTTTCCTGGCAGCTTGCTGGCACATCTATTCTTTCAGGGTGATTTGCACGGTAGGTTGGTTCATTTGTATCCGAACCACCATTGTACTTTTATTCTTTCATTTGTATCTAGTAAGCTCCATCAACCATACTTGTATTACTTGATAAGTTTATTGGACCAGTCTTTTATTTTGACCTTAGAGTCGCGCATGTATTATTCTGATTTGGTGGTTTTGTTTTCTTTGAGTTTTGAGCCTCGTCCTTTAGCGTTGTATATTATTGTGCTTGTTGTGGTTGTTTCCGCCTGTTGGCGTTGATGCTAGCTCCCATTTGGGGATGCTTTAAATTGTTTATGTATATTATACTTGTTGTACCCGTTTGGGGGCCAGTTTTTATAGAGGAGACTCAGCCGAAATTTTTGAGGAAATTTGCTGATGCTTTTAAACTTGTTTTCTTTTTCTTCTTCTTCTTCTTTTAAGGTTTAGATTTCTGGGCTTCGGCTTACTTAGGTTACGTGGCGCCTCTAGACGCTTCGTAATCTAAGTGCCGATCACGTTCCGTACTTTTGGGTCGTGACAAAGTTGGTATCAGAGAGCTAGGTTTAACCTTATATAAGTCTAGGTGACCCTTGGTTGATGGAGTAGGCGATTTAGGTAGAGTAACGTACCGTGGGTATGGTCCGCGGCATACTTACGATACGCTACTCTGCTTAAGGAGCCCTAGGATGTACATTGGTTGCACCGTATTTCATTCGTTCCTTTGATCTATCTCCGTCGATGTCGGAGGGTGATTCTGTTACCACGGGCGCACTGGCAGAGGGAGCTGCGGCTCGAATGCGATAACCATTAGAGTATTGGTTATTCTTGAGGATTGAAGCATTGTTTAGCGTGCGGACGAAGGGTATTCACATGCCGTCCGGATGAAGTTAAAGGGTTCGAACGATTATCAGAAAACTATTTTCCTAAGTTTAAAGTATTCGGAAGAACATGCAGGTATTTCGATGGACCCTCTAGAAGAATGAAACCCTAACTCGACATAATGACCATGAGAACGCCCTTGAACCTTAGGGTTTACGGCAGTTCCGCGGTGCCATTAGTGAAGCTTGGGTTTGCCCTTCTACGGCTGGATCATCGATGCTGGGGTATGTACTGGATATTTTTAAGCTGTACTTGAGTGTTGAGCTCTCGGAGAATTATGGGATTTTGATGGATCGATCAAAAAGTTTAATGTAGTCCGGATATAAAGTGAAGGGATCGACTACGTGGGAGACTCTAGATATGAGTATTGCCGTTAGTATCGCAGTCAGCACAGCTACGAAGAGACGAGTTTGAAGCAGCCGACATCCGAGGAAAGAGGCCCACATTGACGATAGTGTTTATGATTGTGATTTGGTAATTTGAATTTCATATTTCTGTTATTGGATTTTGGTATTTTGAGGACTTTGTTCTACGATTGGTATTTCTTATGTGTACCTTCATTATATTCTATTTGTGTTTTATATATCTGTTGTATTGATGTTGTTTAGTATACACCCAGTACACTTGATTTGGTTTTATATATTTTGAGATTTTTATTTGATTTCGTGCATATGGGTTACACATGGTTTTGATATATGTTTCGACCTAGTTTTCATGGATTTGTACTGTGATTTCGATTTCGATAATTGATGTATGTTTCCGTGCACCATGTGCACCTGATTAGGATTCTTGCGCATACTGGGCGTACTTGATGCGATTTTGTGCACATCAGATGCACTAAATCGGGGTTTTGTGCAGATTAGATGCACCTGATATTGAGTCATGCAGCCCGTTGCACTTGACAGATATTTTTGGTGCACTCTTGTTGCACTAAATTTTGTTTTTGGGTGTAGTCGTGGTATCTGTATTTGGTTTCGATTTCAGTGCGCACCGGACGCACATAGGCAACCGTTACGTACAGCTTGTACCTCTGACGTGCTAGTGGTTATAACCAGTGCCAGTATGTTGATGATTCATTAGAGTTCCCCACAGACAGTTTCCCAAGTTCGGGAGAAACGTTGTAGAGGCCGTATGGTTTTATGGCAGAATTCGGAAAATGCACGTGCGCTTACGCACGTGTCATATTTCGGGCAGATAATACCGGTGGGCTTTGGTTTAAGCCGGATCCGAGTATTATACTGTGTAGATATAATATATTTTTCTCATTTGCATTTGTATTCGGTTGTAATACAAATGCGGGTATGTTTATACCATTACGGGGTTATCCTGAAATTCGTTTCAGGATCGCTTTTGGAAATTGCCAGTTTCCAGTTTTCTATCACCCGTATTTAAAATTCGGTTAAATGTGGATTTATCTTTTCATTTTGAGGGTGAGTCATGAGTGTGTGGAAGCTTCTAGATGGTGACTAGGATGATGAGGTGGCTAGTGAGTCATTAGTGCATTAATTAAGCATTTGATGAAAGGATGACTAAGTGTTATGATTCATTGTTTGCTTTAATGGTAATGCAAGGTGGATAATGACTCATTCTCACTCATTTATTGTTGTGGTCACCTTCCTCCCTCCTACACTCACCCTCCCTCTTTATAGTGGCCGGCCCTTCATTGTGAAGGCATGGTTGTTCATTTTGGGAAAAGGACTAAGGTTTTGGTTCATGGAAATTAATATATTTTCATAGCTCATTTTCATTCGATCCAAAAGGCAACTTCATTAACCGTTCGTCCATAGCTTTGGACGTAACGAGACAAAGTGTTCTACTCATTCTCTACATCAATCTTGGTCATCTCTTTTAGCAAACTTGATAATCGAGTTGCCTCGGTTCAGAGGCGGGAGCCCGTTTAAAGATCCGTCGACGTGGTGCCACCTGGACGAGAAGACTGGAGATTCAGGAGATCGGAGCAGCCGCAACAAAGCGTGGGATGATGGTTGAAGACCGAAGGACTCAGATCATTCAGTATTACATTTCTACCCACTTTGTAGTTTGTTAGTTTAGCTTTAATGGCAGATCCGGCTTATAGTATACGATAGCGCCAGTCAAAAAGTTTTTGTTCCGCATTTGGCGTCTGTTAGACGGACGGGGCGCTACCGTGTACTTACACCTCAATGTACCGGCACTGGCCTAGCTGAACGGTTAGCGAAGTTGTAGAATGTAATTAATCCCGGCTAGTTTTCTTTTTAAAAGGTTTTAAAGAAAATTTGATAAAAACAGTAGGAGACATCGATTAGACAAGATAATAACCAATCTGAACTTTGCAAGAGCTTTCACTGAGTGTATTCTTTTCTCTCTCTTAATGGAAGATACCAATGTCAGGACTCAAGCTTCTACTAGATAAAAATAAACTGAATGGGACCAATTATAAAGACTGGCTGAGAAATCTCAACATTGCCTTGACTTATGATAAGGTATCATATGTCCTCACGGCTCCAACCCCGCCCATCCCCGGTCCTAAACCTTCAGTTGCGGATAAGGAAATCTGCAAGACATGGGATGCTGACTGTGCCACGGCCAAATGCATCGCGCTTGCATCGATGGATAACACACATCAGAAGCAGGACGAGAATATGGACGTCCAAGCCATATTCCTCTATACAAAAGAGTTGTATGGAGAGCAATCTCGCGTATTACGATACGAAGAATCCAGAAAACTGTTTCAGATGCGAATGGACCCTGGCACAACAGTAGGAGACCATGTTCTGAAGATGATAGCTTTCATAGAAGAGCTTGAGGACCTTGGATGGACAATGGACAATGAGCAATATACGGATATTATTAGTCTCTCCCCTCCACCTTTGCTTAATTTATAGTTAAGTTCAACATGCACAACATGGAGAAGGAACAACCTAAACTCCTTAATATGTTAAGGAGTACAGAGAGCACGCTGAAGTCAGTCAAGACTCCCATTTTTGGTGTTAGGCCACCTTCCACCTCTCGCCCGAAAGCTAAAGCCAAGGGAAAGATGAAGAAGAAACCCATCAAACCTAAGAGTGGAGTCAAAAAGGTTAAGGGGAAAGACAAGTCCAAGGTTGGGGAATCGGGGAAAGGAGAATGTTTTCACTGCAAAAAGATGGAACACTGGAAGCGGAACTATACTGAGTATCTTGAACTCAAGAAGAAGCATGGTGATGCTTCAATTTCAGGTGCGTTCATAATTGAAAACTGTTTTTCTATTAACTCTGCTTCCTGGGTATTAGATACCGGTTCGGGTTCTCATATTTGCAATTCTGTGCAGGCGTTGAGAAATAGCAGAGTTTTGAAGACAGGTGATCATACTCTCCAGGTTGGAAATGGTTCCAATGTAAATGCAGTTTCAATGGGAGAGTATCACCTAGGGTTGCCGTCGGGTTGTATATTGGTTTTGAACCCATGTTATTTTGTGCCAAGTATGCTTTGTAATATTATATCCATTTCTTTGTTAGATAATGAAGAATATCATTTTGCTGTGCAACACAATGTTATGAACATTAGACTTAATCAAGAGTTGATTGGTTATGGTACACTAAATAACGGGATATAGGTCCTTAATCAACACACAGTTTTCAACATTAACAAAAGTAAAAGAAAATTTTCAGATATAAATGAATCTTTTCTTTGGCATTATAGACTTGGTCATATTAATGAAACAAGACTAAACAAGCTTCATAAAGATGGATATTTAAATTCTTTTGAATATAAATCTTATGCAACTTGCCAGTCTTGTATCAAAGGTAAAATGACCAAAACTCCGTTTACTGGACACGGAGAAAGAGCTATTGAGCTACTAGGCCTCATACATAGTGATGTATGTGGGCCAATGTCTATACATGCAAGAAGCGGTTTTTCCTCTTCATAACTTTTACTGATGATTTCTCAAGATTCGGTCATGTGTTTTTGATAAAGCATAAGTCTGAAGCTTTCGAGAAATTCAAGGAGTACAAACTTGAAGTAGAAAACCAAACAGGAATGCGAATAAAGATACTTCGATCAGATCGAGGTGGAGAGTACTTAAGTACTGAGTTCTTGGATTTCCTAAAAGAGAATGGGATTCTCTCTCAGCTCACTCCTCCGTACACACCACGGCACAATGGTATGTCAGAGCGACGGAATCGTACCCTATTAGATATGGTACGATCCATGATGAGTGATTCTGAGTTATCCCTCTCCTTTTGTGGGCATGCATTGGAAACTGCAGCTTTTCTGTTAAACAAAGTTCCAACCAAGACCGTGTTTATCACTCCATATGAGATATGGCATGCGAAGAGACCATCTCTTAAACGAGTTAAGATTTGGGGCTGTCCGGCTTTTGTTAAAAAGCAGAATCCAGACAAACTAGAGACACGATCGGTCAAATGTATATTTGTGGGATATCCAAAACATTCGTTTGGGTATCTTTTCTACCACAAAGAAGAACAAAAGGTGTTTGTTTCTCAGTATACCACATTTTTAGAAAATAAGATTTTTCCAAATGATGCTGATGACAATGGGGTAGATCTAGAAGAGGTTCTAGAAACACAAGTTATAAATGACGACTTGGCTGAACCTCACGTTGTAACAGAATCTAATGAACCTCAGCCACTCCGTAGATCTGGTAGGACTTCTCGCCCACTGGAGAGATACTACGGTTTTCTCATTGATGGTGATAGAGAAGATTGCATCATGGATGATGATGATCCTGCCAGTTTTCATCAAGCTATCACGAGTACTGACTCTGTGAAATGGCCGGATGCCATGAGATCCGAAATGGAGTCCATGTACACCAACAAATTATGGAATTTGGAGAATGTACCCTCCGGGATAAAACCTGTAGGCTGCAAATGGATCTTTAAAAGAAAGATCGGTGTAGATGGACAGGTAGAGACCTATAAGGCAAGGTTGGTAGCGAAAGGCTTTCGTCAAAGACCAGATTTGGACTATGACGAGACTTTCTCTCCGGTAGCCATGCTTAAATCCATTCGGATCCTACTTGCTATTGCTGCTCACTATGACTATGAAATCTGGCAGATGGACGTTAAAACTGCATTTCTAAATGGTGATTTAGATGAATGCGTTTATATGGATCAGCCAGAAGGCTTCATTGACAGTGGGAGCAGCGGAAAAGCATGTAAGTTGCTTAAATCCATTTATGGATTAAAGAAAGCATCACGGAATTGGAACATCTGTTTTGATAATGTTATCAAAGAGTTTGATTTCATCAAAAATCCAGATGAACCTTGTATTTATAAGAAGATTGTAGGGAGAACTATCGCATTCCTCGTATTGTACGTGGATGACATACTTCTGATAGAAAATGACATTCCTATGCTATAGTCGGTCAAATCATTCTTATCACAAAGATTCTCCATGAAGGACCTGGGTGATGCCACGTACATATTGGGCATACGGATCTATAGGGATAGATCCAAACGGTTGTTGGGATTGTCCCAAACCAAGTACATCAACACCATCGTAAAGAGGTTTAGTATGGAAGACTCCAAGCGGGGTGCCTTACCCGCATGACACGGAGTCACTCTCTCCAAGGACGATTGCCCAAAGTCTGAAAAAAAAGAGCTCGTATGAGCATTATTCCCTATGCTTCGTCCGTAGGATCGATAATGTATGCGATGTTGTGTACACGCCCTGAAGTAGCTTATGCACTTAGTGTAGTAAGAGGTATCAGTCAAACCTAGGGGAGAATCACTGGACTGCTGTGAAGAACATTCTTAAGTACTTGCGAAGGACTAAAGAATTGTTCTTGGTGTATGGTAACGGGGATCTCCAGATGGAGGCTTTTACCGATTCGAGCTTCCAGAGTGACAAGGATGACATCAAGTCTATCTCAGGGTTTGCATTTACCCTCAATGGAGGGATGGTAAGTTGGAAGAGTTCCAAACAGGATACCGTTGCAGACTCAACGATGGAAGCTGAGTACATTGCTGCAAATGATGCTGCTAAGGAAGCCGTCTGGATGAGGAAGTTCATCTCGGAGCTAGGAGTAGTTCCAACCATTATTGATCCAATACCTTTGTATTGTGACAATAATGGGGCTATAGAAATGGCCAAAGAGCCCAGGTCCCATCAGAAGTCCAGACACATCCTGAGGCGATATCATGTGATCCAGGAGATAGTTGATCGCCATGAGATCGAGATTAAGAGAGTAGATACAAAGGATAACACTGCGGATCCATTCACCAAGGCCCTCCCTCAGCCGCAGCATGAGCGACTTTTTGAGATGTTGGGTATGAGATACACCAATAATTGGCCTTAGTGCAAGTGGGAGATTGTTGGATATATGTATGCTCTAGAGGCCATTATATGATAGTGTATGTACTGATGTGTGTGTGTGTGTGTGTGTATTCAGAGGACAGTCTAGCTCGACATGATAGTATGCCATCTGGTTTCTCTTTATCATATGTTCACTTGATCATGTTTTTACTCATTTGGTACATGTTGATAAAGCCCTAAGGATATTGGCTTGACTACTGGGATTATGATGTGGATCACACTAGTGGGACACCTGTAGTTTATAAGCATATCCTTGAAATGTTCCTAGTCATAGGTATATCGAGACAGGGCATCGATATTCCAGAGTAGACTAGCGTATGCCATTCTTGTTCCATATGATGGGCGATGGATGATCCCATATCCGTCTGGTGTGGTGACACCAAAGATTGTATACGGGTGCTCAGTAAGACTGAGTACACTGAACGGACTCACCGAAAACTCCTATGTGGTATTATATCATACGTCGGATAGAAGTTCTCAGGTGACACCGGTACAGGTTAGTTTATAGACCCGAGATCGCCATAGAGTCTTGCGTGTCCTCCCACTGTATTTTGATCTCCACCCTACTACGGCTCTACTGAGTCATACAAACAGGTGGATTTTGGGTACAGTCCCGAGGCACATGGAGGCAATGAGCAATAGGAGGGGTTTCTTCTCTCCCGGTATTGGGGGTTGATGTTGCGCTGTGCATGATTGGTTATAACAGGAAGTCCCTGGACAGGGCTGCTGAGATATTACTGATAAGTGTTATCAGTAGTTTCTCGATCTGTTGTAGACCGTATACCGAAATGACTTATTGAGTTATTGGGGTCAACGATTCCATCCCTTGACTCGATTGCAGCATATCTGACAAAGAGACCGGACTGTACGGTAAGTGTTGCCAGTTGGATTGACGGGAGTTTTGACAGGTTCGCTTGTTCTTCTTCTGATCGCTCAATACCCGGGTGGCCGTTACGTTTAGCTGACCGCTTGCGACTTGTAGGTGTTTGATGTGATCATCACCTACTGCCGGCGTATTGACGAGTCTTAGAGTCCCACACAGAAGTTTCCTAGCTCAGGCAAAACGATGTGGTGCGCATATAAGATATGTGCGGGAGCTCGATTGAATACGTGTATGAGATACCATATGTTAATCGGGTGTTTACTATTGGTCAGGTCGTATGTGATATGACCGGTTTATTAAATCAAATGTTGATTTAATAATGACTTTTAGCTCACTTTTATTAAACCCTTTTCTTTTGGATGTATGCATATATATACATACACATGTTGATGTGAATGCATACATACATGCATGCATATGTATCATGGTTGTTGATATTTTGAAGATGGCAATGCAAGACTCACATGGTTCATATTAATATATAGATTTTTGTTTTAAGATAAAAAGAAAAGGAAATTAACTAATGACTCATTATTTACAAATGACTCATAGTTTCCACACTCTTCTTTGTTTGACCTTTGACTAACCCTTGGTTAATTTCCTTTGTTCTTTAACTCATCACAAAATATCTAGATATTTATATTAACCATGGTTTGTTGTAAGAGTGTCTCACATATATATCCTTTTGTTTTATTTTTAAAACATAAGAATTATCATTATCTTCAAAAAAAACTTTGCCATCTTCAGCATCCTCCTTCTTAAAGCTCTTTTGAGATTTGTTTAGAGTGAGGAAAAGAAAAGGAGAGGGTTTTTAAGTGAGAATATAAACCACTTCATCATCCTACACTTCTCTAGCTCTTTTGTATAGGGTGTTTGCTCCACGGATTTGAAAGAACAAGTGAAGCAACTAGCTTTGAGCAAAGGACTTCGGGTGGATCCTCCGTGGACTCGAAAGTGTTCAAGTGAACCGATCCAAACTCTAGGAGATCCAAGGAGTCACTCAAGGAGGTCTACAAAGGTTGTAGTCTCACCACTTAGTGATAGATTAAATTTTGTATATGATACTTTCATATGTTGCCCTATATTTATAGTTCGATTCCTAGTTTAGTTTGCTTAGCACCTGTTAATATCAAAGTTGTGGCATGTGTGATGCTTCCAAACCCCCTACAGTGATCTCCTCAAACGGCCGCGGATCCGCGGCCGGGTCAGGCCTATC
This sequence comes from Agapanthus africanus, assembly GCA_030015575.1. Lineage (NCBI taxonomy): Eukaryota > Viridiplantae > Streptophyta > Magnoliopsida > Asparagales > Amaryllidaceae > Agapanthus > Agapanthus africanus. The sequence continues at coordinate 552,811,332 of CM057340.1, read as the reverse complement.
CGCCGCGGATCCACGGCCGCGTTGACTCATTGGTGGCAGAAACTTTTTCCGAGACTTCTCATTAAAAGGCAAACTTCTTCAAGACGCTTCAAAGTCCCTCGAATTCTCCAGAAGCTTCCCTTCTAACAGCCAAGCTTCTTGTGCAAGTTTCATAACCACCAAGCTTCTCATACAAGCTAGCTAACTACCTTAATCTAGAAACTTCTACATAACTACCTAGCTTCCTATGCAAGCTTTATAACAACGAAGCTTGCAAGGGAAGCTAAACCTAGATTCTACGGGAAGCTTGAGGGGAAACTATAAAAAGGGACCTAGTGCTTCATTAAAAGGTTGTTGAGGGTTGTTCATTTGTTGTTGAATATTGAGCCAAAATTCCGCAAGTTGAGTGACACAACTTGCAACTCAAAACCCTAGCCTGAATCCAATTCCAAAGCCAAATCAAGATTCATTGAGTACCGAACCAAGAAAGCCTTCAACAAGCCTTTGAAGCAATGCCGATCTTCATCCGAGCAAGAGATCCACAACGATCCACAACTCAAGGAGACGATGCGAAGCTAGTTCGACGATTTAGTTCCTCCTCAAATCTTATAATCTTTGAATGTATTGTAACGAACGTCGATTAATAAAAGGTGAAAATTCTTGATCTTGCTTTTCTTTACATTTGAGCATTTTGAAGAGTTATCGATTTTTGATTGTTTTCTTTCTCATGATGTTCGAGTGAAAACTCCGCTTGTGGAGAAATCGAGAAAATAGATAGATGATGATGATTAAATTCTTGAATGATTCTTAAGTCTTATGAGTTTTGAAAACTTTTAGAAATTGAATCAACGATGACCTAGTTTTGAGCGAGATGCTTTCTTGAATGTTTTCGCTCCAAATTACAGATCAACGATCGATGATTGAATTTCTTAGATGCTAGAATTTGAATGTTAATTAACGAAAGGACAAGGGACGATGATGAAGAAACCCTAGTTTCTTTGATAGATCCCTAAACTTCGTTGATTGTCATCGATCTTGCAACAAATCTTTAATAGATAAGAATTTGTAATCATAAGTATTCATCATCACTATCAATTGGATCGATTCTTATAAGCTTCTTTACAAACCTTGATAATTCATTCGATTTGGACATCTTCTTGATCTTCAGTATTTCTTGATTTTAGATCTATTTCTTGATGATTCTTGAAACTAAATTTCATAATTATTGAATCATTTTCATTTATCTTTTAATTTTCAACTCAACTAAAACGACTACGAACGAATCACACTTTCCCTGTGGACGATCCGCACTCGCTAAACGAACCTACAAAAGACACCGATTGTTGATTGCGGTTTTTATAAATTTCTTTGGTTGTGATATATTTTACATTTCCAAACACGACACGGAATTTAGGATCAATCAAATGGCGCCGTTGCCAGGGATAGTGTGCTAATTTGTTCGTTTTTTGTAATTTGAGTTGAAAAATTTATTATTCCATCAGAATTTTTAGATCAAAATTCGCACAAGCACTTAACGATTTATTGTGATTTGTTGCAAGGTGATCTAGAATCTGTAGAGCGAGAGGAAAAATTTTCAGGACATCTCAAAAAGTCCAGAGAGGCAAGTGGAACAGTTCCTGAAATTTTTGTGCAAGGATCTCATCATCTTGCGGCTGATTCGCGGCCATAGTGTGCATCTCGCGGCGGATCTGTGGCGGGAAAGCTGCTTCAGTGCACCAAAATTCTCAGGTATACTTCTGTCTTTCTTATCTCCTCCCTGCTCTGTCCATTAACCAATTTCTACAGGATTCTTTACAAAAATTCGCAGCGCCGCAAAAGGAAAAAAAAATTGTGCGTGTTTGATCTTGGTTGTTTGCATTTTTAACACGAAAATTAAGGGGAAAAGACCAAATTCAGATTAGCTGGGGATTTCATTACCCTTCCTAAGCCCCAAAAATTACAAACTTGCATCCGCATCACCCTCATTAATTAAAAAATATCTAGACAAGACTCTAAGGACCGTCGCGCTCAATTAGGGCAGAAGGAGGTCATGGATAATCTATTGCTTATCCGCGTTTCTTTTGTGGTGTCGAAGGCAAGTGTGTCTAAGACAAGTGGTTACTTAATTAGGCCCACTACTTACGTAGTAGAGAACCTCCCACTTACCTGGCACTTACCTGGCCATAGAAGGGGCAAAGAGGCAGTAGAGAATTTATCTTGCGACTTATCTTCTGTAAGTCTAGGAGCGGTCTAGAGACTTGACCTAGGTGACCACTAGATTTAGGGTTGCTTGTGCATTGTTTGTGTGATTTTTCAAAAATCTATATTTTTTTCAAAACAAACACCAAACTCATCTTTTCCCTAATTACCACAACGCTGCCACTTGTGCTAAACAATTTAGTGCATGCTCGGCTTGACACGTGATTCTAGTTCCCGTCTTGTCCGCGTTCCTCCTATCGACTCCGAAGTCGGTATTTCTACGTCTACTTTTTCTTTACCCACCACCACACCCACTTCGATGGACAATTCTCCATCGAACTTCTTTAACACTACTTTGCCACCGTCCGCAGGTGCGCAGAATCCGTCCCGCATCTCTCTCCAAGAGAGATGTTACCCTATGCGAGGTCCTCTTTCGACCTGTCTCACCATTCCACCAGCCAATGGGGACAATTTTGAAATCAAACCACAATACATCAATCTTTTACCAAAATATCACGGTCTCGAGTCTGAAGATGCATATGTCTTTATTACCAAATTTGAAAATGTATGCGCTATGATGGGTACTTCACAACTTTCTATGGATGCTTTGAGATTACGTCTTCTCCCATTCACTTTGTGCGATATAGCCGAGAAGTGGCTTTATAACACAACCGCACATTCTATCTCAAACTGGGGAGAATTCGTAACAACGTTCCTAAAGAAATTCTACCCCAATCTTAAAATAGCTCGAGTCCGTAGAGAAATAAATCAATTTACCCAGCTTCCAAATGAACCATTCTCGAAGTCTTTTGAATGCTTCAAGGATCTGTTAGTTCAATATCCTCATCACAGAATTCCTAGATGGGATCTGTGCAGAATCATATATAAGGGCATTAATCCTACAACAAAACAGAACCTTGAATCCATGTGTCAAGGCACCTTCATGAATAAAGATGATGGTGAAGCCTGGAGATTTTTAGAAGATTTCGCTGAAAAATCATTACAGTGGGAGAGTATAAACCAGTCATCGTCTATGGGTGGTATTCACCAAATTGATGTTTCTATAGGAGTTAGAGCTGAAATAGCAGCAATGCAAAAGAAACTTGATGCTATGGAACATAAATTTTTAGCAGCCTCCCTAAATCAGATATCACTCCCCAAAACTGTATATGGATGTTGTTCTGATCCATCTCATCTTACGAAAGAATGTCCATTGAATTCTCCGTTTCAAGGTCAAGAGCATACCAATGCTGCTTTCCAACAAAGGCCTAGAAACGATCCGTATTCTTCCACTTATAATCAGGGTTGGAGGAATCACCCTAACTTTGCTTGGAACCAATCACAAAATCAAAACACGGTTTCAAATCAAAATAATTTCCAAAGGGCACCTCCACCACAACAGCAACCACTTCAACTAAGTCAGCACCCCTACCAATCACAAAACTTTCAAAATCCGGTCAACACACCTGCACCGTATAATCCTTTGTATTTGACCGGTACTTATGAATCCTCTTCACTCACACAAACCATGAATTTGATTCTGAAAAATTTTATGCAAGTTTCGGCTGAGGTTCAGTCTTCTATCGATGATATAAAGAAAAACTCCGCCACCCAAGCTAGAGTATAAAATCGATGGAAGCACAAATTGCACAATTAAAAGCCGAAATGAGTGCGAGAGAGAAAGGGAAACTTCCGTCTCAACCCCTACCGAATCCTGGGCATTCGCAACACTACAATGTGAATGCCATCACAACATTGAGATCAGAAAAAGTGCTGAATAATCAAGTTGGGGAAGAGATTGATGATAATGAAAAATCTATCAATAATACCCTGGCTGAGATTTTTCCTTCCACACACACTTCTACTTCTAATCCTACTTTGTCTACCCCACCATCTTCTTGCGAGCCTATTCTTTGTTTTCCCCAAGGCTCGACACCTCAGCATACCTCTTCTAGTCCACCAAAGACGATCCTCACTCCTATTCTGGGATCAGTTCCACACACACCACCTTCTTCAATGATGGACCCAGCTCTTATTGCTAAAGCTCCTTATCCGAATCGGTTAAGGGGTAACAAATCTAGTCAACATATGGAGAAGATTATGGAAATGTTCAAACAGGTTAACATCAATATCCCTCTCCTAGATGCTATTCAACAAGTCCCCGCTTATGCGAAAATTCTCAAAGACTTGTGCACTAGGAAGAGGAAGACTCAAGTGCCCAAAAAGGTTTTCATGACAAACAATGTTAGAACTGCTTTTACCCCACAGTTACCAAAGAAACGCAAGGACCCAGGATGTCCTACAATCTCGATTTCTATTGGGTGTAAAAAATCAACCGTGCTTTACTTGACCTGGGCGCAAGTGTTAAGCTGCTTCCATACTCTGTCTATGAGCAGTTAGGGATTGGAGAGTTGAAACCAGCTCATTGCACTCTCCAAATGGCAGACCGATCAATCACCAAACCAAGGGGTGAACTGGAGGATGTGTTGATAAAAGTCAGGGAATTCATATTCCCTGTGGACTTTATTGTTCTCGATACACAACCTATAGCAAACCCACGGAACCAAATTCCGGTGATTTTGGGTCGACCATTCCTTGCCACTTCCAATGTTGTCATTAACTGTCGAAATGGTTCAATGAACCTATCTTTTGGAAAAATGACAATTGAACTGAACATCTATAAAATTGGAAGTCAGCCATCTGAACCCTCTTCTCACATACTTGATGTCTATTCTGTCCACGAGATTGCTCCCGAAAGTTGCGAAGTTGGTGCACTTTGCTTTGAAAATCTCGACGACACTAGCACATCAATGTTTGATCTTTCACATCTTAGTGAGGATACTTTTTCCACTCCTGAGTCTGACACTCTTGACTCATCACCTTCCGAGTCTGTATCCTACGCAGGCTACGAGCTTCTTGATGACTCTGAATATCATTCGATTACCTCACCTTATATAGTTTCTCTGCCAGCATTAGATCTCAAATTTTTACCTTCTCATCTTAAATATGCATATTTAGGTGAGAATGAGTCTTTACCTGTTATCATATCAGCTTCTATAGCCTCAGAGCAAGAGAACGATCTTTTGACGGTATTGAGATCTAATAGGCAGGCGTTTGGTTGGACTATGGCTGACATCAAAGGGATTAGTCCCTTGATAGTTAAACATCATATACATCTGATGGATGAAACCAAGCCAACCTGAGAACCACAGAGATGGTTAAACCCCGTCATGAAAGATGCGGTGAAGAAAGAAATCGTCAAATGCCTTGACAATGGTATCATTTACCTAATCTCCGATAGCCAATGGATGAGTCCAATTCATGTCGTCCCTAAGAAATCCGGCATCAGGGTCATAACAAATGAGGCAAATGAGTTAATCCAGACATGCGCTCAAACTGGGTGGCGTGTATGTATTGATTATAGAAAACTCAATGCCGCAACAAGGAAAGACCACTTTCCTCTACCTTTTATTGACCAAATGCTAAAACGCTTAGCTGGACGGGAATATTACTACTTCATGGACGGATACTCTGGCTATAACCAGATCCCTATTGCCAAAAAGGATCAAGATAAAACCACATTCACTTGTCCTTTTGGTACTTTTGCTTATAGACGCATGCCCTTTAGGTTATGCAATGCTCCTGCTACATTTCAGCGGTGTATGATGGGGATATTCTCGGACATGGTCGAGAATTTTCTGGAGATTTTCATGGACGATTTCTCGATATTCGTAGATTCTTTTGCTAACTGCCTATCTCATCTTGACGCAGTTCTTACTCGTTGTAAAGAGAAGAACTTAAGCTTGAATTGGGAAAAATGCCATTTCATAGTCCAAGAGGGAATTGTGCTTGGACATGTTATTTCACGGAAAGGCATTGAGGTTGACAAAGCCAAAATAGATGTCATTCAAAACCTTCCTCATCCCAAATGCGTCAAGGATATACGATCTTTTCTTGGCCATGCAGGCTTTTACAGGAGATTCATTAAGGATTTTAGCAAAATTACTAGACCTTTAACTCTTCTCTTGGCCAAGGACACAACCTTTCACTTTGACTCGGATTATGAGGCAGCATTTGACTCACTTAAACATTCTCTCACTGCAACCCCCGTTCTATCTTCTCCAGATTGGAACCACCCTTTTGAGCTTATGTATGATGCATCAGATTTTGCAGTTGGTGCAGTCTTAGGACAGCACATTGAAAATATGCCACACGTGATCTATTATGCAAGTAAGACTCTGAATGATGCTCAAATTAATTATACAACTACTGAGAAAGAACTTTTGGCGGTTGTATTTGCATTAGAAAAATTCAGGCCTTACTTGATTGGCTCACCTATTGATGTGTACACTGACCACTCCGCCTTGAAACATCTTTTGGCGAAGAAGGATGCTAAAGGTAGGCTAATACGTTGAATCCTTCTGTTACAAGAATTTGATCTTGTTATTAAAGATAAGAAAGGATGTGAAAACGTTGTAGCCGACCATCTTTCGCGCATCTCTTCTTCACCTGTGACCCTGCTGATCAATGATTATTTTCCGGACGAACAACTCTTGAATATATCCGATGAACCTTGGTTTAGGGATATTGTGAATTATCTTGTTACGGGACTTATTCCCCGCGAATGGTCGAAACAAGACAAATATCGATTTCTATCCCAAGTAAAACATTTTTACTGGGATGAACCTTATCTGTTTAAGTATTGTCCTGACCAGATCATTCGCTGGTGTGTTCCCAACGATGAATTCAAGAGTGTTCTATCTTTTTGTCATGATCAGGCATGTGGGGGTCATTTCGGTCCTCGAAAGACGGCGGAGAAGGTTTTGTAATGTGGTTTCTATTGGCCGACTTTGTTCAAAGATGCATTTGATCATTGCAAAACCTGCGCACAGTGTCAACACACGGGTAGGATTTCCCGGAGAAATGAGATGCCACAGCAACCTATCTTAGTGGTTTAAATTTTCGACGTTTGGGGTATTGACATTATGGGTCCTTTTCCCAACTCCTTTGGGAATATGTACATATTGCTTGCGGTTGATTACGAAATGGGTAGAAGCTATTCCTTGTCGCACTAATGACAAAAAGGTTGTCATTAAGTTTTTAAAAGAAAACATCTTTTCACGATTTGGACACCCACGCGCTATCATTAGCGATAACGGGACACATTTCTGCAATAGGTCTTTCGAGACTTTGATGCGGAAATATGCAATCAACCACAAACTTTTCACAACCTATCATCCCCAAACGAGCGGGCAGGCTGAGGTTTCTAATAGAAAAATCAAACAAATTTTGGAGAAAACGGTTTCTAAAAATCGAAAAGATTGGTCAACCAAATTGACGGATGCTCTTTGAACATTCCGAACTGCATATAAAACCGATCTAGGTATGTCTCCTTACAGACTAGTGTTTGGTAAGGCTTGTCACCTTCCGGTCGAGATTGAACACAAAGCATTGTGGGCCATTAGAGAACATAACTTTGACTTAAATCAAGCCTGCAACTTTTGGAAGATGCAATTAAACGAGCTAAGCGAACTCCGCAATGAAGCTTATGATAATGTTGTAATTGTAAAGAACCGTACTAAGGTATTTCACGATAAAAATATTTTGAGAAAAACTTTTATACCTGGTCAACAAGTCCTTCTTTATGATTCACGACTCCATCTTCATCCGGGTAAGCTAAAATCTCGGTGGAAATGACCTTTTGTTGTGCGGTATGTATACCCGCACGGGGCAGTTGAGGTTGAAAATGTTGAAAACAGTACAATTTTCAAAGTAAATGGATATAGAATAAAACCGTATTTTTCCACTGATCCTACGGAGGAGCTCCTGTTTTTACAGGAGCACCTTTATCTTGATTAAAATTCCTCCGTCTCACCTCCATGTCTTGTAAAATACTGTATCATCTTTAGAATGGACGTGAGTGAAAAGAATAAGTTTGGGAGAGTTTCACGATCATATTTATTGCACCCATTAACAAATTTCGTCCCAAGCTTACAGGTTTTTGTGATCCAGCGGATGGCAACAGTGAGGACACTGTTGAAAACAAGTTTGGGGGAGGTTTGTGCTTATTTTCGCATCATTTTGCATCATACTTTGCATAAGCACAAAACTTTTAAAAACATATAAAAATTTTAAAAATTTTCAAAAGATAAAAATATTTAATATTTAATTAGATAATAAAGATTAGATAGTGAAAAATTACATCCAAAAGATTGGAAAATTTTAAGAAAACCAAGAAAATTAGAATTTTTCTTAAACGGAACTAGTAATAAGTAGTTATGAGCCGTTGTCCCAAAGCTTAATAAGATGAAGGAAGTCACTAATCTGAGAATAAAAATAAGTCTGAAAAATAGTTCCTATTCTGGAATCCAAACATTTGAATGTTGATACCCTACTATATGCACGTACACACGTCTTGAAACTCGGGATAGTAGAGGATACCTTGAAATGCTCTTGTCTAAAAGCCAAAGTATGAAGGAAATTATAAATTAAAAAAATTATAAAATGGTGATGAAAAATGAACACGGGTTTTGTAATCACCAAGGCAGCAATAAAAAAATATAGCGGGGGTGCTTCATCACATAGTGCCCTAGACCAACTGGTTTGGGAGTCACTGCTAAGCCTTATGTGTTGCAAGACGAGGAAAATACTAATACACCTAATCAACAAGTACATGAGTAATCGGTCGGTTAGTACCTCAAGAAGTATTAACGGTCACATGAAAAATGTGTGAGCAAATCCATCTAAATATCCATTGATCAAAAAGTATTGAGGTCGATGGACAAGAGTATGATAGCTTGAATTGAATTCTCCAAGTGTAGGGATGTCTTTTACACACACGTAGGGGTATAAGATCGATGTTTGGAAGAAAGGTAGGAATGAAGAATAAAGACGATGTTTTATTGAGGGATGATGTGATTTTCTAACATCTTTTCATGACTTTTAAGATAAGGCTCATAACAACCGAAAAACTAGAATAGTTGGAAACTCTAATTTTCAAAGTCTTCTTTTACAATTCTTATCTTTATATGAAACTTTCACGGTCTTCCTTTTATTATGGGATTTTATGGGTGCAATCCGCTGAAAACCCTCAGGAGACAACACTCCTCCTACTAGGGACACCTAGAGGTTTAAAGGCTTCTTGCACGTGCTCAGTGCAATCGTGTTGCCTACGAAAGTGTGCTGCTTAGTTTTTCTTTTTCTTATATTTTCTCCTTCTTTTGAATAAAACAAGTTTTCTCGAGACTACTAAAATTAAGTTTGGGGGAATTTGATCAGTCGAAAATATTGTATTTTTAACACATCAATTTCCCTACTCTTTGCAATCATCTAAAGGTGTTTGGTATAAACATAGCACATATTAGCAATTTGTCTGCAAAATACCAAATAACATGTGTTATACATTATAACCGGCATTATGAGGGAAATTGTGTATTTATTACTACACGCATGATCTTTGTATATCGCAACACTTGTCTCGAGATTGTGTGCAGGAAATTCTCCAGGAAAAAGAGCCGGAACTGGTAAAAGTGCTGATAAAATACGACAAGTCAACGACTTGAAATCTGGCAGTGAACAAGAAAGAATAAAAATATTCCAGATATCAGAAAAGTGCCATTAAGCCAACTCAAATCATCTCAGAAATTTTCATGCAGTGATCTCCTCAAACGGCCGCGGATCCGCGGCCGAGTTAGGCCTATCCGCCGCTGATCCGCGGCCGCGTTGACTCATTGGTGGCAAAAACTTTTTTCGAGGATTCTCTTTAAAAAGCAAACTTCTTCAGGACGCTTCAAAGTCCCTCGAATTCTCCAGAAGCTTCCCTTCTAACAGCCAAGCTTCTTGTACAAGTTTCATAACCACCAAGCTTCTCATACAAGCTAGCTAACTACCTTAATCTAGAAACTTCTACATAACTACCTAGCTTCCTATGCAAGCTTCATAACAACCAAGCTTCCAAGGGAAGTTAAACCTAGCTTCTAGGGGAAGCTTTGAGGGGAAACTATAAAAAGGGACCTAGTGCTTCATTAAAAGGTTGTTGAGGATTGTTCATTTGTTGTTGAATATTGAGCCAAAATTCCGCAAGTTGAGTGACACAACTTGCAACTCAAAACCCTAGCCCGAATCCAATTCCAAAGCCAAATCAAGATCCATCGAGTACCATATCAAACAAACCTTTGAAGCAACGTCGATCTTCATCCGAGCAAGAGATCCACGACGATCCGCGACTCAAGAAGACGTTGCGAAGCTAGTTCAACGATTTAGTTCCCCCTCAAATCTTTTAAACTTTAAGTGTATTGTAACGAACGTCGATTAATAAAAGGTGAAAATTCTTGATCTTGCTTTTCTTTACATTTGAGCATTATGAAGAGTTATCGATTTTTGATTGTTTTCTTTCTCATGATGTTCGAGTGAAAACTCCGCTTGTGGAGGAATCGAGAGAATAGATAGATGATGATAATTAAATTCTTGAACGATTCTTAACTCTTATGAGTTTTGTAAACTTTTAGAAATTGAATCAACGATGACCTAGTTTTGAGCAAGATGCTTTCTTGAATGTTTTCGCTTTAAATTAGAGATCAACGATCGATGATCGAATTCTTAGAGGCTAGAATTTGAATGCTAATTAACGAAAGGACAAGAGATGATGATAAAGAAACCCTAGTTTCTTCAATAGATCCCTAAATCTCGTTGATTGTCATCGATCTAGCAACAAATCTTCAATAGATAAGAATTTGTAATCATAAGTATTCATCATCACTATCAATTGGATCGATTCCTTCAAGTTTCTTTACAAATCTTGATAATTCATTCGATTTGGACATCTTCTTGATCTTTAGTATTTCTTGATTTTATATCTATTTCTTGATGATTCTTGAAACTAAATTTCACAATTATTGAATCATTTTCTTTTATCTTTTAATTTTCAACTCAACTAAAACGACTACGAACAAATCACACTTTCCCTATGGACGATCCACACTCGCTAAACGAACCTACAAAAGACACCGATTATTGATTGCGGTTTTTATAAATTTCTTTGGTTGTGATATATTTTACATTTCCAAACACGACACGGAATTTAAGATCAATCATAGGACCTTTGATTTGATTTATTTAGGTTGTTCTGACGATGTCGAGAACATTCTTTTGCTCTCCTCAGTGGGACCGTGTTTCGTCTTGCCTTGATTGTCAAGAACTTTCTTTGTGCGCCACGGTGGGACTTCCGGTTTTTTGGCTTGATCATTCTGACGTCGCCAAGAGTGTTCTTTTGTACACCGCAGTAGGACTTCTGACTTGGCTTGCTTGGTCTTTCTAGCGATGTAAGAATGTCCTTTTGCACGCCTCGGTTAGGGTCTTGATCTGGTTCATTTACGACACGCTTGATGTTTCTTTGCTTAAAAGAGGAACATAGAACCGCCCTGAAGTAATTGAATGTTCAAGATCAATTATTATAGTCATGAGATCATCTAGAACTTCCTATTTGTCAGAAGTAGTAGACTACATAGGTCGATTAGGTTTATATCTCTCATCGGCTTGACTAACAGATACATGTATTTCGGTATTAGGGATTGAACCTTCGGTTACAATATTAGGGATAAGTGCATCACTAATCTAGGCACGACCATTTAGATCTGATACATTTTTCATTTCATTTTGTCTTTGCCTTTCCCATGCAATGACCCAACCATCTAGTTCGATAGCAAGTCACATGTTGTATAGTAACCGTAATTAGCTCCATTTTTTGAGGATTATTATTATAAAAGGATCAACAACTTTCCAGTCTTGATCATTCTGAGAGGTGAGCATCTTTATTGCGACGACCGAGTGATCTTGCTCAAATTGTTTTGGATGGAGCGATACGGTTACCAAGTAACCAATCAGGAATCAATTTCATAAAAGTGAAGCTTAAATAGAGTCCGTTATAATATGCTTCAGGACTCACTGCTGTGCTTGTGGGTTTATGGACTCGGAGGTCCGTTAGGCAAGAATCATACATTGGTTTTAAGTCATTTCGGACACCTTCCAATTTAGGGACTTGGTACTCTGTGGTTACCCGTGGATAGTGTGTGACAAGCTAGTTTACTTGGCATAGGGTAGTAGGAGAGGATTGTTGACTTCAATGTCATGAAGGTTGATTATGGATAATATACAAGAAGTTATTTTACTTGTCATAGGGAAGGTAGTAGTTTAGGGTCAATTCAGACCATATAGAAGTTTAAGTTCATGTCGGACCAGATAGTAGTTTAGGCTCATCTCGGATCATAAGGTAGTTTTTAGGGTCATCTCGTATCATGCAGTAGTTTAGGGTCATCTCGATCCATATAGTAGTTTGAAAGTTTAGTTGACTTTTATGTCACGAAGGTTTCCTATGGATAGATATAACAAACTATTTTAATTGCTATAGGGCAGTTTTAGTTTAAGGTCATTTCGGATCAGGCAGTAGTTTAGGGTCATCTCAGACCAGATATTATTTTAGGGTCATTTTGGACCAGATAGTAGTTTAGGATCATCTCGAACCATATAGTAATGGGATTTGGTTCATCATGCATAATATTTCTTTAGAAATCGACCGTTGATGGGAAGCATTGGCCTTTCACCATTCACGTCGGTCAGTTGGTAAGCTCCTCCTTGGAAGAATTTTTCGATAACATATGGGCCTTCATAGTTGGGCTTGAATTTCCCTCATTTAGCACTATTTGGGATTATGGGTCGACGTAATACAAGCACTAATTCATTCTTTCAGAATGAACGTTATTGCGCCATTTTAGCATAGGCTCATGACATCAATGCCTTGCAGACTTCCAGATTTTTTTGCGCCATCAGATGTGTTTCATCTAGAGCATCCGACTCGTCGAGGCAAAGTTGAGCATTCTGTTCGGAGGTTAGCTCGTGTTGAACAGCGATACGGAGTGAAGGAACTTCAATTTCCACTTGTAGTACAGCTTTGGTGTCGAATACCAGGGAATACGAGGTTACCTTGGTGGCCATCCTATATGTGATATGGTATGCCCATAAAGTTTCTGGTAGTCTCTCATGCTAATCTCTTTTGTTTTTAGACACCATCTTCTTTAACAGCTTCGTGGGGGTTTTATTGAACACCTTGGCTAGACCATTAGCATGCGGGTTGTAGATAGATGAATATCTCCAATGTATTTTGTGTTGATTGGCGAAACAACCGATTTTGAAGCTTTTGTACACCGGTCCATTGTCGGAGATAATACGCCATGGAACACCAAAGCGGTATATCACGTTTTGATTGAAGAAGGGTAAGATATTTTCTGCCTTCACTTCCTTAAGTTTTACTTCTTTGGCCCATTTAGAATAGTAGTTAGTGGTAGCCAGGATGAACCTGTGACCTTCGGATGATAGCGGATCAATAGGCCCGACTATATCGGTAAAACCCGTGGCTATGATCAAAGTATGCACTTTGAACATTGCTCCAGAATGGGAAAAACCCGTAGGCTGCAAATGGATTTTCAGAAAGAAGATTTGTGTAGATGCACAGGTTGAAACCTATAAGGCTAGACTTGTTGCAAAAGGTTTTTCATTAAAGACCTAATTTGGACTATGATGAAACCTTTTCTCCAGTGGCTATGATCAAATCCATTCGGATCCTTCTTGCTATTGCTACCTTCCATGATTGTATGTTTTGGCAGATGGACGTGTAGACGGCTTTTTCTAAATGGATATTTGGAAGAATGCGTCTATATGGACCTGCCAGAGGGTTTCAATCAGAATGGGAGAAGCAGGAAAATGTGCAAGTTGCTTAAGTCCATTTATGGACTAAAGCAGGCATCACGGAATTGGAATATCTGTTTGATGAGACGGTCAAAGAATTCGACTTTATCAAAAATCCAGATAAACCATGGATTTATAGTAAGATTGTAGGGAGAACTGTGGGAATCCTCGTCTTGTACGTGGATGACATTCTCTTGATAGGAAATAACATTCCTATACTACAATCAGTCAAAGGATTCATGTCACAAAGGTTCTCTATGAAAGACCTGGGTGATGCCAATTACATTCTGGGGATCCAGATCTATCGTGATATATCAAAGAGGGTAGTGGGACTTTTATAGTTAAGGTACAACAACACCATACTGAAGATATTTAGTATGGAAGATTCAAAGCGCGGTAGTCTACCGGCTTATCACGGAATATGTAACACCCTAGTTTATTTATACCAGTTATACCATGATTGATTTGGTTATTTTATTTAGTGTATGGCTATTTCTTGATTTATTGTTGATATGGGTGCAAATAGTGTAATTGGTATCCATATTTGCATCCGACCCGACCCGCTTGCTGGAAACCCATCTTGATTCTTGTTTATAATTTATCCCGGCTAGATATGAGAATCCGTGCACTTTCATGTTGTATGACTGCATTATATCTGACATCTGCATTTTTCAATATAACATGTAAATTCAAATAAAATATTTTAAAAATATCTCGCATGGCCTGCATCATACTCCTAAACCTGTTGTAGCATCTGTACACCGTGTTCTCGTTCCGTTCAGTGAAATGGACTCGTTTGGATCTCTACGTACACGCTACATGTATCCGTTTTTGGGGGTATGCATTTTCGTTATCCGGATATCCTATTTTGGTTTTAGTTGATACGTATATTATCCGTATTTTTAAACAGTAATTTTAGACCCGACCCGGGCATGTTATGGACTATTTTTGTATTAACCAAAATCTCAAATAAATTCAATATAATATTCTTTTAACACATTCTGTTTATATATATACGATTCTTATTTTTTTTAACAAAATAAATATTTTCTAAAATCCTTACCTAATCACAACAACAAATCCCTATCTCCCTCTCTCTCTCTTACTATATAATATTATTTCCTTTAAAATTTTCTTTAACAAACCTATCTATTACTATACCCATGGCTCTCTCTCTCGCTCACCATTTTTCTTTTTCCCGCCGCCTCAACTCAAAACCCTAACCCAACTCCTCGCCGTCGCCGCCAATCGTTACACCACCTTCGCCCTCGTCTCCATAACCCCGTCACTAACACCCCGACCTCGTCTCCTCCTTCTCTTTTCCTTTTCCCTTCTCTTTCCCTGCACACCCGAAACCTGGAAACCCAAGAAACACACGGCACCATCACCTCCACCGTCGGAAACGTCGTAGTCGCCACCACCCTTGTCTCACCGCCCTCGTCCCAATCTCTTCTCCTCTCCTCCTCTCCCTGCTTTCCCTCGCACTAAACCCTGCACAGAAACCGATCCCAAGAAACCAAGAAACCCCATTGCCTTGTCACCTGAAACCCTCGCCGGCACCCTTGCCATCGACGGCCCATTGTCGACGTCACCCCGTATCCACCTTCTCTAACCCCAGAGTACGAAACCCCAGAGAACAAACTTCATTTTATTCTTCTTCTTCTTCTTCTTTTCCTGATCCAGATTTTTCCCGGTGATCGCCGGAGCCGTGCCCACCGCCGACGATCCGGGTAACCCAGTGGACGTTTCCAGCCAACGTGGTCACATTCTTGCTTTGCCTGGTCCTGTCCCGTGCGCGCGCGTGTGTATTGCGACGTTTACCTGACGTCGGACGCTGCATACGCATCCCGTCGTGGGATCCGATCAGGCAAGTTTATCTTGCTACATGCTATATTATTATATTTGCATCCATATGAATAAAAATATCACATGTTTACTGCATTGTGCATCTTATGTTACAGTTTTACAGTTTTACAATATCCGTTTGCATCCGTATAATTTATTACATATCTAATCGCATGCAAGTTTATCTTGCTACATGCTATATTATTATATTTGCATCCATATGAATAAAAATATCACATGTTTACTGCATTGTGCATCCTATGTTACAGTTTTACAGTTTTACAATATCCGTTTGCATCCGTACAATTTATTACATATCTAGTCGCATGCAAGTTTATCTTGCTACATGCTATACTAGTATATTTACATCCATATGAATAAAAATATCACATGTTTACTGCATTGTACATCCATGTTACTGTTTTACTGTTTTCGGATAGTCGTTCATATCTGTATCATTTATTATGCATCTAGTTGCATGCCATAACATATTATTTCATATTACTGTTAAATTGGCACCCTATGCTTGATAATGTGCATTCTACGTAGTCATGGAGTTGTAGATGTGATCCCTGATAAACACTTGTGCATCCGTGTTTTACCGTATTTCGATACAAGTTACATTTTACTGTTGGGCATCCATTGGATACACTGTATACCACCTGACATAACCTGATACACCACTGCTTGACTTGATACCTGATCCTGTTACTAATGCCGATAACCCTGACTTGTTATCCCGATGGGCGTTACTGTTGTCTGTATAGACAAAACATGTAACTGCTTGATTCTGTGTTGGCATTAGATATCGATTGGAAATACCTGACTTGAACACATAACCTTGGGGGTAACGGGAAATCAAAAATGTAACCTAACGTAACTCAAAAGGCTATTATATTGTTTGTCGTTTTTCCGGGCGTTACGGAATATATTGTTTGTCGTTTTCCGGGCGTTACGGAATATATTGTTTGCCATTTTTCCGGGCATTACGGAATAATCTTGTTACCGTGGTCCCGTGGGGAATGAACGGGGCATAGACTGATGGGTTATGATGAGGATTACATTAATTTATTTCGAAAACTTTAGAATAGATAACCCAGTACTATAGTTTAGATTAATCACTGCACTTTACCTGCACGTATACACTTCGCTGTTCCATATCCATGTTTGTTCCCTGATTAAAAATCAGGAAATAACTCAGTAAGGCATCGCGTGCTCACACGTGACCAATGGTCACGTGTTGACACGTGATGGTTAAAACTAAAGCGTAAATAAGCGCTGAGAAAAAGATCAATTGGGGGTCACGTGCTCACACGTGACCAAGGGTCACGTGTCAGCACATGACTGGCTTCACATGACTGGCTTTAAAAGCCTTACAGTTTAATAGAATTAAATTCTAAAAGTTTCTAAATCTTTCCAAATGAAGAAGGTTAGAGGAAACCGTTGGATTAAAAATCCAAGGGTGATTAAAAATCACCAATTTATGGAAAAATCCCAAACAAGGAAAGATCTCCCCAAATCTCACCGAAATAACAAACAGAATATCTCTGGGTTGAAAATCCAACGGTGAATAAAATTCACTGAATGATCTAAAGGATCATATTAATTATGAAAACAAACAAAATCTTTCAATGAAAGATTTATTAAACAAATTGATTCGTTTCCTTCTCCTATAAATAGGAGCCAAGGGAGAATTTTGGGATATATAGAATTTTAGGATCTTGAAATTTCAGAGAGAAAAGAAAGGAGAATTTAATTCTCAACAAAAAAAATCCTAGATGAGAAAAGAAAGGGGATCAAAACTTCAAACAGAGAATTTAATTCTCAAAATCTAAGAGTTTAACTCTTCTGCAAAAAAAAAGAACTTAGTTCTTTCTCTAGTTGAAGATCTGCAGAAGCAAATCTCCCCATAGGTTGAGAATTTAATTCTCATCGGGTTGAGATTTTGCCATGCAGATCCAAGACTTAGAGGGAGAACTGAGTTCAGAGAATTTAATTCTCCTAACTCACAGGAATTTAATTCCTTCATAAAAAATTAAGTTTTAACCCTATATGAGAATTTAATTCTTGTACAATTATAGGAATTCAATTCCTTCAAGATGGACAGAACTAGGGTTTAACCCTAATTGAGAATTTAATTCTCTCAGATTTATAGGAATTTAATTCCTCCTAAAATGAAACTAGGGTTTAACCCTAATTAAGAATTTAATTCTTTTATATATATGGGGATTTAATTCCTCCAAGATGAAATTAGGGTTTAACCCTACATAAGAATTTAATTCTTTCACAACAGGAATTTAATTCCTCCAAAATTATAATTAGGGTTTAACCCTACAGAGAATTTAATTCTTAAAAAATAAGGAGACTTAAAAGATCTCCATGCATGCAAAGAACCAAGGTCACGTGTCCCCACGTGACCCTTGAAAAGATCCCTGAAAAGGAGAAGAAAAGAAGTTTTGAGGCAATGCCTCACGTGCTCCCACGTGACCTCCAAAACGCACAGAGAAAAAGCAAAGGAAATGAAGGCTTTGGGCGCTCTCACGTGTCCACACGTGACCCCTCAGCAAGTGCTTTATTAATCAGTGCATAAATGTCAATCACGTGCCAACACATGATGCTCAAAATAAAACATAAAAAGTGTTTAACACTTATTTGCAAAGCAAAGTAATAGGGATCTGGTCCTACCTCTGGGTGCCCTCACGTGACCCCACGTGACCCATTCCTATTTAGTGTTTAACACTAATTTAAAGAACTTATTCCCAGTGTTTAACACGGGTGTTTTCTAGTGTGTAACACTAATTTGACAGCTTCATTTCCAGTGTTTAACACTAATTTGGGGATTATATTTCCATTGTTTAACACTGTTATCTTCTAGTGTTTAACACCAGTTTGAGAACCTTATTTCCAGTGTTTAACACTGATTATCTTTTAGTGTTTAACACTAATTTGAGGGAACAATTTCCAGTGTTTAACACTGTTTTCTCTAGTGTTTAACACTATTCTTAACCAAATTGGTTAATTTTCCAGAGGCAAAGCCTCCTATTCAAAATTGAGTAAAATGCAGAGCTATAAAGTTCACTGCTCAACCAAAAATAAAAAAAATGTTTCCAAAGCCCTCAAACTCTTGTTTAGCATTGCTAAATGATGAGGGGCTGAACCCAGACAAATGTCTAATGGTCCAAAGGGCCAATATTCCAAACTCAATTGGACTTAGCCCAAGTTGGCCATAAGTCCTCAATTCAGACTTAACTGAGCCATTGTGCTCATAATATAATTAATTGATCTTAGTTCCAAATTGGACTACAGATCACTTAATTCACCCTGGTTCGAGGGTACATCTCTTCACTCCTTTGATATTTGTCGTTGTAATCCTTCAACGTCTTCAAAGAGGTGATGGGTCCCGGCAACCACACATTTCATGGACTGTGGGGTCCTTAAATCCATGGACTATGATGTCCTTTACGTCGACCGTGATGTCTTAAAACTAACATTGGACTGTGGGGTCCTTAAACCAATGGACTGTGATGTCCTTAACCTCGACCGTGATGTCTTAAAACTAACATTGGACTGTGGGGTCCTTAAACTCATGGACTATGATGTCCTTAACCTCGGCCGTGATGTCTTTAAACTAACAACGGACTGTGGGGTCCTTAAACCCATAGACTATGATATCCTTAACCTTGACCGTGATGTCTTAAAACTAACATTGGACTGTGGGGTCCTTAAACCCATAGACTATGATGTCCTTAACCTCGACCGTGATATCTTTAAAGTAACAATGGACTGTGGGGTCCTTAAACCCATGGACTATGATGTCCTTAACCTCGACCGTGATATCTTAAAACTATCATTGGACTGTGGGGTCCTTAAACCCATGGACTATGATGTCCTTAACCTCGACCGTGATGTCTTAAAACTAACATTGGACTGTGGGGTCCTTAAACTCAAGGACTATGATGTCCTTAACCTCGACCGTGATGTCTTAAAACTAACAATGGATCGAGATGTCCTTAAACTAACAATGGACCGTAATGTCCTTAAACTAATTATCGACCGCGATGTCACTAAACTAAACAATAGAGCCCAAATTACCCTCTTGTTGGATCTAAATGATCCCGTTAAGTTGATCTTAGTCTAAAATTAGACTAACGTATCCTTAACTAATGTTTAAGTTGATCTTAGTCTCAAATGAGGCTAACGTATCCTTACACCCAAACACCCAAACCCAAATCGAAGAAAGATACGGATTTGGACTAGTCCACGCCCTACGGGCGACAACATAACTTAGTTTCCGTATACAATCCACGGGCAACCAAACACAAAACAAACACCCACGACACGAAGTGACCATCTGGAGAAGGAGTAAGTTGTTACCGCGATGCGGTAGCGTAATTAACTGCAGGGGCCTGTGCCTGCACGGAAGAGCGTCCCCACAATCAAAAACCCCTCAAACGAGGGGGAATCTGATGAAGTCTGCTACATCGGCCGCATCCGCTTAAACCTTCGATACATGGTTCCATAAATCAACTTGGCATCTTCGGAGAGGTGGACGGATAGCACCAATTAGCATCTGCCCTGAATTTCAGGCGAGACGTCCGCCGCGTCTTTCGGAGGGGAACAGATTCTGGCATGCCCGGTGGGACCTTTTCCTCTTTCTACTCCACACTTCGTGTGTCGTGTTCGCGAACAAATCGCGGTTTGCTAATGGTTGCCCTTGGGTTCAAGATACTGAGGTTTGGCGTTTTGCTTGGTGGAGAAAGAGAGGAATCAATGGCGTTCACCTGCGCGAAATGTTTCAACTACAACTGCAACCCACGTTCTGCCTCATCTGGAGGCATAGCTTACGGGCCCCAGGCGGCTTCCCTATTCACGATGCCGGTGGAACAGGTCACCCAAGCCACCACAGGATTGTTTTTCGGAACCATGCTCCCGCCAGCAAGCTTCACTGCTCCTATGCCAGCACAGGAAGCTCCCAAGAAGTTGGTCTTCGATCGGCTTGCTTCTACCACGACCCCTCTCAGCGGGTCGTCCAGCTCCAACTCCTCGGTCTTCGCCAGACTGAGCCTGAACTCCGATGGGCCTGCCAAGAAGCCCATGATACCTGAAGTGGCCATCCCAAAGAAGATAGCCATCCCTGCTCCTGAAGTCATTAAGGCGGCTTCTCCTGCCAAAGAGTCGGTCTTTACAAGACTGACTATTCCGGCTCCCGTTCCTGCTCGAAGGTCTGTCTTTGACAGATTGGATACCGCTACTCAAAAGATGTCAGTCTTCAAGAGGCTTGCACCAGCGGCGCCTCATCTGGACAGGGGGAAGACAAAGCCATCCCCATCGCCGAACCAACCCCAATAGCTCGACACGCTCGACGTCGCCACTGGCGCCGAGTAAGGAAGGCTGGGGGCAACTCTCCCTCTGGGCTGACTCCACCAGCTCCAACGGTGGAAGTTAATGCTGCTGTTCCAACCGGGAACAGTTTTGAGCTGCTGAACAAGGTGCACAGGAACTCGCCTACCGCTGTACTAAAAAGATCTCCGCTGCCGGTGGAGACTGTCACAGAAATGAAGCCGGAGCAGTCCCCTCAACGGCTGTCTTCCAAAGTTTATAAAATCTGGCGACAAGTCCGAGAGTCGGTGGTTCGTCAAGACTATCCCCGCCGGCAAAAGAAGCTGAAAGTCCAACAGGAAGAAAACCATCCTGTTAAGCCACAGAAGACGACGGCTACTTGGGTGCCCACTGCAACGGCCCCCTCAACTTCGACCGCTCATAAGAAGAGAAGGACGGAGAAAATCCCCATGTCTGCGACAAATGTCAAAGGCACTGAGCCCAAATGCCCTAAGTCTGGTGGCATGGTGGTGCATACCGTCTATATGGCATCCGGAAAAGAGGATAGCCGTATTTCCACGGGTCATCGACCGCTCACCCGATCCGTGACAAAAGCCCAGGAACAACAGCAGAAGCTCCAGGAAATGCTGACTACGATGGCTGCACTCACCGGGACAAAAGAAAGCTCAGAGGCTTCCTCGGAGCAACGCCATGAGCAAGAAACTAATGCTAAATTCCTTCGGAGAATACTTGAGAAGAAGGACAAAGAGGCTGCGGAACAAGCGGCCAATATAAAGCAAATGGCCCTTCTATTCCGGGATATGGTGGGCATGATGATCCAGCCGGATCCTCCAGCCGAAGATCCTCCAGTAATAATCAAAGATGATAGAGGAGAAATATCAAATCCACCTCCGGCTCTTTCAGCAGCCAAGGAGGAAACTATTTCCAAGTCCGCCCTGGATGATTACATCGCACAGCAGATACGAGTTCACCAGGCGAACGAAGCGGCTGGGCAAATTGTTAGAACTGGGCGACCGTATCTAGGCTGGTATGATCGGATAAAATACCCGGCAGGCTACACGATCCCGAAATTCCATGTGTACAAGGGGATAGGAAATCCCCATCAATATTTCGCCCAGTTCAGGGCTCTTTGTGGCAACACTGGCGGCGATGATAAACTTTTGCTCCGCCAATTCATCGGCAGCTTATCGGAAACGGCGTTTGAGTGGTACTCCGAACTTCCAAACGACTCAGTCAAAACTTTCGCAAAAATGGAGTTGTTGTTCACCCAGCGATTCACCAGTGCTAGTGAACGCACCCCAATAACGGCATTGATCAATGCCAGGGTGAATCCGGGCGAGACGTGGGTTCAGTACGCGATCCGATGGCGGAATCTGTGGTCGAAGTGCGAACAACGCATCGAAGAAGCACCAGCGGTGGGCATGTTCGTGGGCACCCTAGACCCTCATGCAACTATTTCACAGTTCATGATGTTCTTCAAACCGACCACATTCCAGGCTTTAATCGACAAGCTATCCCAGATGAATCAAATGGGTCACAGACCGTCTCCCCCGAAGCTGGAGCCGCGGAATGAAAATGGTAAAGGGAAGGCGACCTTCGTTGCAAATACCCAACAACAGCCCAGTGCCCCAAAGCTAGCGGATCAAATGGAAGGGAGTCGGCGCTATTATAATGAGAAAATGAAGCATCCTTACTCATTCCCACGGGATAAAACGAAGAGACTATTCGAGCTGGCGATGCGCAACAGGCTTATCAATTTTCCGAATCCCAGGCGACCATTGCAACCCGGCGAAGTGAATAATCCCAATTATTGCCCCAACCACCAAATGGTAAGCCATCCAATTGAAGATTGCTTCGTCTTTAAGGGATGAATCGAGGATCAGTACCTACAAGGCAAGTTTGCGCTGTCTGAGAAGTGGAAAGTAAACCCACTACAACAGCACACTCCTAAGAAGACAGACACACCGGGGGCAACGTGCTCTTTTGTTGAAGAAGCTCCATGGGACGTGGCCCTTTCGGCCAAAACTAAAAGGATGCTAAGTGATCTCCAGACATGCCCGGCGATCAAGTGGAAGAATCCCCTGGAACCCAGATCATCGAAGGGATGCTGAAGCCGCGCCCAATTCCAATGATTGGTGGCGAGAGCCAAAGCTCGCACACCCAGCCCTCGAAATCTTCGAAGAAGAAAAAGAAATCCAAGAAGCCCGTGAAGCCTTGCGACAAGCGCACGGACCTGCAAAAACAAATCGACGCGCTGGAAGAGTATAACCAGAAGGCGCGGACTCCAATCACGCTCCAAGATTTTCTCGCCCATGTACTTGAAGACGAAGGTGATGGAGAAGAATCGTCGGACGAATCTGAAGATTACGTAGCAAGTTGCCATGTGATCTCTCACTCATCGATGGACGATGAAGAAGCCCTTTGCACCAAGAGACTGGGGGCAGGTTCCGAGCCGGAACTTCTATGGCCGTCAGACGAAATGATCGACGCCTTCCTGAATGAAATTCATCTGAAAAGTAAAGCCGATCGGGAGCATGAGATGGCCATATTTGAAAAAGCCAAACGCCGGCGACTGGACGAAAGAGTCGAGACACTTCTGCCAAATCAAGGGACATCCGTCGTGAATAAAAACAAGTTCAAGATGAGGAAAAGGTTTGCTAAAACCATATCAATGGGGATGAAGCTACCACCCTCTAAAGGGAACATTCTCGGTGAAGCAGAGACACATCCTAACTACTGCTCATATCATCGAAAGATTTCGCACCCCACCGAAGAGTATGACTCTTTTAAAAGATGGTGGCAAGGGTATGTCGCTCACCGGCAGCTTTTCAAGCGAATGAAACGCAAAACTCATCGGGAGAGAAGAAATACGACCGAGGAGCTTGGAAGAATTACCGGCAACTATCGCACGATCAGCGCCGGGGGATCACAGGTTCTCACATTCGGGAGCGCATCCGACGAAGAGATGACTCTTGGCCCTCTCTTCAAAGAATCCACCTAGGGGAAAGAGGAAGAACCGAAGGACTGTGAAAATATTCAGCTGCGCAACCATACGCTGCCCGAAAAGAATCTTGGGCCCTCGAACAGTGGGTCGAACAAAAAAGATAAGGAAAAAGAAAAGGCCTCTGAGGATATCGCCCTAGATGACCAAGTCATAAAAGAGCTGACCGCCAAGGACCCGCCAAAGAAAAGTAAAGTGGACTACAACGTTCTGGCGTACTTAAGAAAGTTACCCTCACAGCTCAGCATTCTCGATGCCCTTTTACTATCAAAAGAGGCCAGAGATTCATTGATCAAGGCGCTACAAGAGCCAGACCAATTCCAAACTTTTCTCGCCGATGAAAGACGAGCTGGAAGAAGTACACACAACCGATATCACCTTCGGCGATGAAGATCTCCTCCTTGGAACGTGCGAGCACAACCGTCCCCTATATGTCTCCGGATACTGTCATGATGTCAAGATAGGCAAGATCTTGGTCGACAATGGGTCCTCCGTCAATCTCCTCAACGTGCGAGTGTTGTGTTAGTTATATGTATGCCCTAGAGGCCATTACTGTACATACGATGTATATTGTAATGGATGCTTGGACATATATAGGGAGGACTTTCTTGCTCGACATGATAGTATGCTATCTGGTTGTACTTTATCTTAATATGTACTCTGATTGTCTCTATGTTACATGTTGATAAAGCCCTAAGGATATGTACTCAACTACTGGGACTATGATGAGATCATACTAGTGGGGCTACGGTAGTCGACGAGTACATCCTATAACTGTTCCTAGTCGAGGGTGTATCGAGACAGGGCATCGATGCACCAGAGTAGACTAGCGTATACGCATCTTGACCCATATGATGAACGATGGATGATCCCATATCCATCGGTGTTTGACATCAAGGATGGTGTATGGGTGCTCAGTGGAGACTGGGTACACTGGACGGACTCGCCGAGAACTCCCAGATGGTATTATACCTCACGTCAGATGGCAGTTCTCCGGTGACACTGGTACAGAGTAGTCTGTTGACCCGAGATCGTCATAGAGTCTTGTGTGATTCCTACTGTGCTTTGATTTCCATCATACCATGTCCAAGAGGGCGTGCAAAAAGGTGGCTTTTGGGTACAGTCCCGAATCACATGGAGGCAATGAGCGATAGGAGGGGATTCGTCTCTCCCGGTATAGGGAGTTGATGTTGTGCTGTGTTCGATTGGCTATAACCGGAAATCCCTGGCCAGGGTTGCTGAGATTTACTGGTAAGTGTTATCAGTAGTTTCTCGAACTGTTATAGACCTCATATCGACATGACTTATCGAGCTACTGGGGTCTGACGTTTACCACCCCTAGGCGAGATATGCAACATATCAGACGACGAGACCGGACTGTACGGGAGTGTTACTGTTTGGATTCACAGGAGAATGAACAGGCTTGCTTGTTGATCTTCTGAGCGCTCAATACCTGGGTAGCTGTTACGTTTAGCTGACCGCTTGCAGCTTGTGGGTGTTTGATATGATCATCACCTACTGCCGGCGTATTGATGATTCTTTAGAATCCTACACAGAGGTTTCTTGGCTCAGGTAAAACGGAGTAGGGGCACATATGTGATATGTGCGGGACTGAGGATAATACGATATGAAATACTATATTCTATTCTCGCAATATTTGATATCAGCCGGGTCATCGGATCAAGTGTTGATTCGATGAATCGGTACGGATAAATATTAGTCGGTTATATGCGTTATAGCCGGATTGTCGGATCAAGTGTTAATTCGATAATTTAATGTATAATAATATATATGATATATTAAATTACATTAACCCACTTGCACTAGGGCCATCTGTTGTGGTATCGCATACCCAACAATTAGCTGTGGTTGAAGTATCTCATACTCAACCATCCCATAAAAGTCTCTACTGGGAAAAAAGGCCTTTGTGAGTGGATCCGCTCTGTTGTCCTCTGTGTCTACTCTCCTAACCTCGATCTCCCTGGAGATCAACCATCTCCATGATCAGGCGATACTGCCTAAGAATTATATCTGGATTTCAGATGGGACGGTAGTTCCTTGGCTAAAGCCACAACTCCATTGTCACATAATGGTAGGAACGAAGTTCATCTCATGAACTTATATATATCCAGACTGCCTCTTTGGTAGCATCCTTGGTAACGATGTATCTTGCCTTTAATCTTCTACTAAGTCACGGTATCTAGCTTGTAACTCTTCCAACATACCGTCCCTCCACTGAGGGTAAGACAATGCCTGCGACTGACATTCAGTCGTCCTTATCACCCTGGAACCTTTCCAGTGATTCTCCTCAGGATTGATTGATACCATCTCACTACAACTAGTGAGTATCCTAACATCCAATTAGATCTATCTCATAGATCCAAAACCCAGGATTTAGGAGGTATCACTTTGATCCTATATGGAGAATCCTTGTGATAAGCGGAGATTGACCGAGCGTAGCATAGGAAACTCCTTCCCTATCAAGAGTATGTCATCCACGTACTCTACGAGGATCACCACCATACTCCCCACTACCTTTTTGTATATACAAGGTTCATCTACCATTTTGATGAAGTCAAACTCTTTAACTACCATATCAAAACAGATGTTCCAACTCCGCGATGCCTGTTTTATCATATAAAACATCTTGCACACGTTTCCGCTGCTCCCACTGTCTACGAAGCCTTCTGGCTGTGTACTTATAGACGCTCTTTTCTAAAACATCATTTAGAAAAGCAGACATGACACCCAACCACCAGATATCGTAGTCATGGTATGTAGCTGTGGCAAGTAGGATCTGGATGGACCTAAGCATAGCTTTGAAAGTCTCAACTTTTCCATGTACACCAAGTAATCTTCTCAAGATATACTCGCTCCTGATGGGGATTTAACCCTTCAGATAAAGCAACCAAAGTCCATACTTTGTTGGTGTATAAGGATTCCATCTCAGATCGATAAGCATCCAGCCATTCTTACAGAGTCCCACTCCTGATGGCCAGCTCGAAACTAGTTGGGTCATCATCTCATGATGCAATCCTCGCTCCCACTGTCATAGAGAAACTGAAGTATCTCTCAGGTGGGTGAGGAACCCTGCTAGATCGGCGGAGAGGCTGAGGTTCGTTTGAAACTATTGAATCCTTTGGTTCTACCAAATCATCAGCTGCAATTTGTATAGCTGGAACCATTCCAGTTCTATATAACAGACCTTGCCTCGAGCTTGTCCGGATTTTGCTTTTAAACATAGGCCGGAAAACCCCAAATCTTAACCAACTTAAGATATGGGCTCTTCCCTTTCCATATCATATATGAAGTGGTAGGCAACTGATTTGATTTGAACCCTATTCAATAGGTATGCAGCTTCTCAAGTGCATAACTCCCAAAAGGAAATAGGAAACTCAGTAGTACTCATCATAGAGCACACCATATCACATAAGGTGTTATTGCTCCGTCCCGATATACCATCGTGCTATGGTGTATACGGAGGAGTAATGCTGAGAGAGAATCTCATTCTCTTTTAGAATAGTCAAGGAATTCCGTGCTCAAGTATTCTCCTCCCTGATCTCATCAAAGGACATAATACTTATACCCGTTTTTGGTTCTCTACTTCTAACTTATATTCTGTGAATATCTCAAAAGCTTCGGACTTGTGTTTCAACAGGAATATATGTCTGAATCTTGAGAGATCATCAGAGAATGTAATGAAGTACAAAGAACCGGTCTTGGCATGTGTAGACAGGGGACTTTCATACATCAGCATGTATCAATCCCAAGAGTTCACTAACTCTTTCTCTGTTTCCAATAAACAGAGCTATGGTCATCTTATCTTTGTGACATGACCGGCAACTTTCACAAGATGTAAATTCAAACAGATTTAAATATGCATCTAAATGTAATTTAGCTAGTTGGGTCACATTGATATGACCTAGTCTACAATGCCTCAAGAAGGATTCGTTCATTTCTGAACTCTTCCTCTTGTGTATGTTCTGTATACTAAGAACTGTAGTTTGATTTAGAACGTCAATACTTTTAGATAACGTGCCTGAACCGATCAACTCTTGATATAGGAAATGTTCAAAACATTATCCAACAAGACAAAATTATATCCTTTCTTTACTAATAAAGAGACTGATATGATGTTGCATATCAGGTTCGGTATCTAATAACATTCGTTCAGAATCAATGTATTCTGGTAATACAGGGTGATAGTGACCAACAGACTTGGCTGCAACACTTGCACTGTTTTCTGTCTCATGAAACTTATCACCCGTTCTCAGTTCTCTACCTATCTGTAGCCCATGTAACAGATTACATATGCGGGATCCTGATCCGGTATCACATACCCAGGATGTAAAGGATACTGAGAAACAATTCTCTGTAATGAACACACCCGAAGAAGATACATCAGCATGCACTTTCTTCATTTGGGCGGTACGGGAAATCTGGTATTCCCTAATTTCCTGCTCTGTCTTATAACAATTATAAGTTGGAGCGGGACCAACGTTCCCCAGCTCAGTATAACAAGCGGGTTCGGTCAATATATCCGTATTATTATCTTGATTAAGGCGTGATATGGTCGCTACCTGGAGAGAGAGAGAAGAAAACACTCAGCGTATGCTCTTACAAGATTAGATTGGTTACCTAATATATCTAATCAGGATGTCTCCCACTGTTTTAATCAAATCTTCCTTCAAACCCTAAAAGGAAAGACTAGCCGGGATTAATCACACGTTACAAGTTCGCCAATCTTTCAGCCAGGCCAGTGTCGGTACTTTGAGGGAGGTCCCCCATGCTTTCGCACGAACCTAATTAAGTAATCCTCGTTTTCCCAGAGGCGTAACCCCGTTAACACCTTTCTAGACACCTACTTGATCGGCTAATTGTAATATGTAAAACTCTCCCAGGAGTAACTCTTACTCGCAGCGGGTATCGGGATCCAACTATCTCATAGAAGGTATGCAATCTCATTGCAAATTTCAACACTTGAAATTCCCAATAATATTTTGCCCCTAACGATCTATGACCTTAACTAAGTCAACAAACCATAAATCGCAAGTCAAGTTCAACCCGTACATTTCCCGATTGAATTAAACCCACCCGTACGACCCTTAACTGAGTCAACAAGGCCGTACGAATACCCTAATCCAATCACATCTCATGTTTTAGCAGATAAACATTACTTAGCTACCGTACACTATGCCTTAACTAAGTCAACAAACATAGCACGAATACTAAATAATATCTATCTGAAATGACGGAGGGCTACGCAGGTTTTTCAGAAAACCCTGAGCGTAATGAACTTGATATCATCGTAGAATCGAGTGATTTTAAATGGAGTGTTTTTTAGGATTTTCTAGTTTTGCTAAAGGGGTCACTCCCGGTGAAGGGATCGTTGGCCCTTTCCTCATCGAATAAGGTGCCGGATATTTCACAAATATCACTATGCAAAGCAAGAACTATAGAAGCAATCAAAAGACAAACCGAGTTTGTAGCATCTGCTAGTTTCACTAAAGAGGTCACTCCCGGTGAAGGGATCTCGGCTCTTTCCTTATCGAATAAGGTGTTGAATGTTCTACAAGGAACACTGCTATGCAAAGCAAGAACTAGAGCTACCAGTTTTTATTAAACAAGTTTCTACAACATCTTAGGTTTCTTTTATTTCATTAATCTCATTAATGAAGTCCCATTTTAATATGCTTCACAAGCATCTCTTTTGAAACGAAATCTGCAATATAACATATATCTCATATATATAATATAAACATTTGTCACAGGCAGTAATATGATCTCATCACAGAACATTGCAGCAGAAGAACATATATGAAATATTGGATATACTAGGACGTCCGTGTTTTCAATACGAGCCTGTATAAAACATGGATTCCACGGTCGCGATGAATAGCCAAACCCACATCCCTAGACCCCTACGAGAGCGGCAAGCTACACTGCCAATTCTAGGGTTAGGAGACCCGGTCTCGACTCCTCGAGATGGTCTCCCACTGGACCCTAGAACCCGGTTACTTGTGCTCCCCACCTTGGGTCTACCTAATGCGGAAAAGTAAATAATATACAACGGTGACATCTTCCGCAACCTGGAAGTGCCCCAATAAAAGAATATTACATACAAATAAATTTTACATGAATGAAAAAAGTAAAACTCTCATCTCATATAAAAAACCCTGGCTATTCAAACGCGACGATCCAATACAACATATCACAGCAACACATAATATCTCATATCATCAACGTAAGCAAGTATGCGTATCCCGATTGTCGTTGATGTATAGCAACGAAGCCGGCGATACACCACATACTACGCTTACGGTCACAGAAAAGAAAGTGTAAAACTACAACAGTTGGAATTCGCAACTGTCTTAGACATCGCATGCCTATCCAAATGAATTCCTTAGACATCGCATGCCTAACAATTATAAACCCCGCATTTTAATCTCTTTATCGAAAACTCTTTTCAATGTCAAGTCGGGCAATTCAGCAAGATTCCCGGCATCCTGATCGAATGCTCGTCGCAAACTTTAGTAGACGGTCGCACCCCCGACGCCGTCGACAAAGTGCACCAAAGCGGAACACCGCTACCGCGAGCACCCGAACGGATGCTTTCGGCGACGGGGTTCTCCTACAGTCACTTGGTCGGGGCTATGGGGCGTGGCTGTCTGTTAAGTTTACCCGGCGAGTATCCGCGTATGCTACGTGATTGCGACGGACTTTTGATCACATCAAAATTCCATGGCAACCGATCAATTGGGACTAAACTGCTATGTTTATAATATTCAAATCAGTTATCTCATAACTATGTGTGGATTCCAAATATTGTATCACATTCCAGATAAAAAGACAGTGTTAAACTTTCCGATCGAATAATCAAACACCCAAGATTTCCCCAATATATCTCAACACTTGAAATCAGTTTAAAAACATCCATCATATGCCACAGTACCAATGGTCCAGCCGTAGAAGGGTCAAGCCAACGCCTCACATGTGGCACGCCGTACTGCCACAAACCCTAAGGTTCAGAAGCAGTTCAAGACGGTCACATAATCGAGTTAAGGTTTGTTGTCTTCTAGAGGGTCCACCGCGTTACTTGCACGACTTAGAACGTTCTTAAACTCGAGAAA
This sequence comes from Agapanthus africanus, assembly GCA_030015575.1. NCBI lineage: Eukaryota > Viridiplantae > Streptophyta > Magnoliopsida > Asparagales > Amaryllidaceae > Agapanthus > Agapanthus africanus. The sequence continues at coordinate 552,780,099 of CM057340.1, read as the reverse complement.
AAATCCATCTTTTCAAAAAAATTCCGACTGGGGAAAAATTGAGTTATTGATATCCGCCAGAAATTTTTAACAGCTTCTAAAAATTATCCGGACAAACTAAACAAAGTTAAATTATCTGATCGAATCAACGATTTCCCAATACAACCCTTGAAAACTCAACACTTGAGTGTAATTAAAATATTCCCAGAAAAAATTGCCAAGAAAGGACCTAAGAATAAATACAAGAAATTCCAGGGACTAACTCGAAATTTTGGCCGTGTAACCGCCGCAAAACCCATGGTTTTGCCGCGGTTCCGCGGTCATTTTAGTGAATTAGAAGTCCGTACTTCACAGTAATTCTTATCTTTTCCTGCTTGTTTTTCTGAGAATTTTTAATTAATAAAAAAACACATTTTCAAAAAATGTCCAGAGAGGGGTTAAATCGGGGTTTCAGGTTTCGATCGGACTTTAAAATTCGTCTAGACTTCGCCTAAAGCTCTACCTTGGCTCTGATACCACTTAGGTCAGGCAGCCACCCCATCCTATGGGGTCGCCGTGGCACCAACGGGTCCCTCAGCGCTACTTTTTACGCATGCCCCCTCGCGAGGACTACAACCCGCCGGAACACCTTCCGGTCTCGGGACACCCTGGGGGTAAGTTCCTATGCTTCGCCACACTGTCACACAGTGAGAACCCCCCATAGGTCGACATCCAATGCCTAGTAGCTCTGATACCAATGTTGGTCAGGCAGCCACCCCATCCAATGGGGTCACCGTGGCACTAACGGGTCCCTCAGCAGCTACTTTTTACGTATGCCCCCTCACGAGGACTACAACCCGCCGGAACACCTTCCGGTCTTGGGACACCCTGGGGGTAAGAGCCTATGCTTCGCCACACTGTCACACAGTGAGAACCCCCTATAGGTCGACATCCAATTCCTAGTAGCTCTGATACCACTGTAGGGTTGCTATGCACGTGCACAAGGGTCTATGAGGTATCAACCATGCCCGATTAAAATTTTAGCCGTGCCGAACAACCCGAAACCGGATCTTTAAACTAGAGTTTAGGCGAAAATAAGTATGTTAAACAGTTTAACACTAAGTGAGAGGGATTACAACCTTTGTAGATCCGGTCCTTCACTTCTAAAGCTCCGTGTTGAGGTCCATTCGCTGCGATCATCGTGTTCCGGACTCTCGAGAAGTTCCACGAAGAGAAAGATGCAGTCTTGCTTCCGATCTTCGATACAAAGATGATCTACCTTGAAGTTTCATTAACACAAGCTAACACTCACTAAAATTGAGTGAACACTCTCATCTAAAGGGCAAGGGAAGATGAGGATGATGAAGTGGGATTTTTGCTCTCTTTATTTATCTTTTTCTCACATTTATTCATCACTTGGAAAAATCTAGTAAGCTTTTTCCATGAAGAAAGAGCAAGGAAGAAGATGAAGAATGATCGAATTCCTTTTGTGATGAATAATACAAAGATGATAATGATGAATTATGCAACCATGGTTGACTAAACATTTGTAGAGAATTAACCAAGGCTAGGGTTTGGGTTATGTTAAGAATGAGTCACTAGAAAATATCTTTTCCAAAACAAAAAAGAAAACCTTCTAGAATCTACTAGAAGATTTAACCCTAATCCAAACCCTAATCATGTTTAAACTCCACAAAACATGTTGCATTAGTTATCATATCATGTTACAATATTATATATCACATATATAATATTTATCGTAACAAAATAAAATAATACAATTAACATATATCGCATATATATCAATGTATTACCCGAGTGAGAAAAAGAATCTTTTAGTGAGCTATTATTAGTTAATGTAATTTAATATATCATATATATTATTATACATTAAATTATCGAATTAACACTTGATCCGACAATCCGGCTATATCGCATATAACCGACTAATATTTATCCGTACCGATTCATCGAATCAACACTTGATCCGATGACCCGGCTGATATCAAATATCGCGAGAATAGAATACGGTATTTCATATCGTATTATCCTCAGTCCCGCACATATCACATATGTGCCCCTACTCCGTTTTGCCTGAGCCAAGAAACCTCTGTGTAGGACTCTAAAGAATCGTCAATACGCCGGCAGTAGGTGATGATCATATCAAACACCCACAAGCTGCAAGCGGTCAGCTAAACGTAACAGCTACCCAGGTATTGAGCGCTCAGAAGATCAACAAGCAAGCCTGTACATTCTCCTGTTAATCCAAACAGTAACACTCCCGTACAGTCCGGTCTCGTCGTCTGATATGTTGCATATCTCGCCTAGGGGTGGTAAACGTCAGACCCCAGTAGCTCTATAAGTCGTGTCGATATGAGGTCTATAACAGTTCGAGAAACTACTGATAACACTTACCAGTAAATCTCAGCAACCTTGGCCAGGGATTTCCGGTTATAGCCAATCGAACACAGCACAACAACAACTCCCTATACCGGGAGAGACGAATCCCCTCCTATCGCTCATTTCCTCCATGTGATTCGGGACTGTACCCAAAAGCCACCTTTTTGCACGCCCTCTTGGACATGGTATGATGGAAATCAAAGCACAGTGGGAATCACACAAGACTCTATGACGATCTCGGGTCAACAGACTACTCTGTACCAGTGTCACCGGAGAACTGCCATTTGACGTGAGGTATAATACCATCTGGGAGTTCTCGGCGAGTCCGTCCAGTGTACCCAGTCTCCACTGAGCACCCGTACACCATCCTTGATGTCAAACACCGATGGATATGAGATCATCCATCGCCTATCATATGGGTCAAGATGCGTATACGCTAGTCTACTCTGGTGCATCGATGCCCTGTCTCGATACACCCTCGACTAGGAACAGTTATAGGATGTACTCGTCGACTACCGTGGCCCCACTAGTATGATCTCATCATAGTCCCAGTAGTCGAGTACATATCCTAAGGGCTTTATCAACATGTAACATAGAGACAATAAGAGTACATATTAAGATAAAGTACAACCAGATAGCATATTATCATGTCGAGCAAGAAAGTCCTCCCTATATATGTCCAAGCATCCATTACAATATACATCGTATGTACAGTAATGGCCTCTAGGGCATACATATAAATAACATGTTAAAGGAAATCTGCATGAGCGTCCAGCACCTCGCTCGTGATAAAATCACCATCTCCGGTTTTAACTCCCAGTCATCACAGACCCTCGGGTCTATGATACGGACATTGCGCTTCGGGATACTTGTCACGGATATTAAATTTCATGTCATTGACGCCAAGACATGCTATAATGCTTTGCTCGGCCGGCCTTGGTTACACGAGCACAACATCATCCCTTCTATACAGCATCAGTGTATGAAATACTTCAAGGATGGTCTCGAGTACACCGTAACAGGAGAGCTGAACCTATTCTCCATGAACGAAGTCCGAAAATACGAAGATGCAAAATGCTTCTTACCAGATTTCGAGGATACGGAGAGGTGTCACAAACTAAAGGACAAAGCTATCACCACTATTCCAGTCTTCGGGGGTGATACCGAGGAGGAGGAAGAGATAGTTTATTCGGGGCCACCTCAACGCAACAACCCGGGACCGTCCGCCCCCATGTTGATCTTCGGTAGCGACTCGGAAGACGAGGTTAACGCTATATTTTCCGCTCGGCCATCAATACAAGCCTTCGCTGTCGATAATCAGGGTTTGCAAATCACCATGGTTCCACGAGAGCATTACAAAGAGCTCGATGCGCTTGAAACTTATAGTGTGCAACAACTGCAGACCTTCTACGTCCCTCCCAGACGAAATGATGAAAAGGCAATCATATTCTATCGATCTGGGAAAACCAAAGTGGAGAAAGAAGTTTGGCATGGCGCCGATTCTACGCTCGACAGACTCCAGCCCATCCGTCTGCCTAGATATTACACGGAAGGCTTAAAAAGGTTATTGAAGCGTCAAGGGGTACCCTTCAGACAGACTACTCGACAAGCTCGATTCTACAACAGGATTTGGGATGTCCCTGGAACTCAGCGCAAGTTGCCCAACGAGAGAAGGGAAACAAAGGGGCTTGGATATCTTCAATCCAAAAAGCGAGAACGGGTCCATGTCAGCTACGCCATACATGACTTCGATGAAGAAAGAGACATTCTGTTAAAAGACGCCAATCCTGAACCAGAACAAGGTCCTGTCATCAAAGCACCGAGTCCGTCATTTGAAGAACGAATGGACAAGCTCATAAGGGAAGCAGGCCAAAAGATCCGGGATGACCATAACCGCGAGATGGACATTTATGAAAAAGCCAGGTCATAGCGCCTCCTTCAACAGGCTGCGAAAGATGAAAGTGCCCCTCCCTGTCAACCCGTTGTACAAAAGGCCCGACGCAGAAACGGAAACAAGCCAAAGAATGGGAAAGGCGTTCGACAGCGGCAGAGCGGGTCCAAGAAGCACACGATCTGGAATTGAGTAATCTGGATTCGCCTCTTTTAAAGAAGATGGGTCGAGCATACTCTTTTCCTCAGAACAAAACACGGAAGATACTTGATCTCTCCATAAAACATCAAATGATTACGCTTCCGGAGTCTAAGCACCCCGATAAAGTAGGTGAAGTCTCTCATCCGGACTATTGCTCCTATCATAAGGCAATAGGACATCCTATTGAAGACTGCTTCACCTTCAAGAACTGGGTCGAAGATCAATATCGACAGGGCAGATTCGCTCTATCCAGCAGCTGGAGGGTAACCCCGCCGCAGAAGCATGAACCCAAATCCATGAGGGTAGAATCAGATCAACATCGGTCTTGGAAATGAGCTCATACCTGTCACGTGATAACGCTGTCAGAAGCAGGGGTCGAGAATATGGATGACCTCCCATGGTGCTTCGAAAACAATGACGACGAGGTGATCTCGGAGTTTCCGCCGGCGTCGAAAGAGCTGGAAGATGGAATACATACCACTGCAGATGAGCTCAAGAAAATTGATTTGGGGACGGCAAGTGACCCGCGGCCGACGTTCGTCAGCGAGTTGAGAAAAGGTAGCTACACTAAAAGACGTGCTTATACAACATAAAGATTGCTTCGCATGGAACTATTCCGAGATGCCAGGACTGGATCCAGAGATTGTTGTACACAAATTGGCGATATCTCCGGACGCCAAGCCAATCAAACAAGCACCGAGAAGAATGCGGCTCGAGCTTGAGATAAGCATCAACGCCGAGGTCAAGAAGCTGATCGACTCTGGCTTCATCCAAGAGGTTCAGTATCCTGATTGGATTGCCAACATCGTCTCGGTGATGAAGAAAAATGGGACAGTACGCATATGTGTGGACTTTCGATATCTCAATAAAGCCTGTCCGAAAGACGACTTTCCGGTACCAGTCACTGAGCTAATGATAGACAACACGTCCACTCATGAAGTTTTTTCCTTCATGGACGGATCGTCAGGATACAATCAGATAAAGATGCATCCCGAAGACCAGAAGCATACTGCTTTTCGGACCCCTTTGGGTATATTCTGCTATAAGGTAATGCCGTTCGGTCTAAAGAACGCCGGCGCCACCTATCAGAGGGCCATGACGAAGATCTTCGATGACCTTATACATGAAATCGTCGAATGCTATATCAACGACCTCGTGGTGAAAAGCAAATCATACGAGGAACATTTAGAGCATCTGAAGATCGAGTTTCAACGCTTCCGGCAATACAACTTGAAGATGAACCCTCTCAAATGCGCGTTCGGAGTTTCCTCGGGCAAATTCCTGGGATTCGTCGTCAGACACCGAGGCATCGAGATAGACCCGTCAAAGATCAAGGCAATTATGGAGATGCCCCTGCCAAGGACTCTCAAACAACTGCGGTCTCTCCAAGGGAAACTCGTGTATATCCGGCGATTCATAGCCAATCTCTCGGGAAAGTGCCGTCCTTACAGCCACCTGATGAAGAAGGGAACCCCGTTCGTCTGGGATCACAAATGCCAAAGCGCGCTGGACGAAATCAAACAATACCTGCAGGATCCGCCAGTGCTGGCTGCTCCGGTCAAGGGAAAGCCTCTCATTCTGTATACAACCGCCCTCGAAGGTTCCTTAGGCGCATTATGGGCACAAGAGAACGACCAAGGGAAGGAGAGAGCTCTCTACTATTTGAGTCGAGTTCTACTGGGGGCAGAAAGCAATTATTCTCCCATCGAAAAACACTGCCTGGCATTAATCTTCGCAATAACGAAGCACGGGCATTATGCATTGGCGCATGAAGTCCGTCTCATATCGAAGGTGGATCCTCTCAAGTATTTGATGTCAAAGGCCATATTGACGGAGCGGCTCGCTAAATAGGCTTTGCTCTTGATGGAGTTCTCGATAACCTATCAGCCTCTTAAGGCAGTGAAAGGCCAGGCCATCGCCGACTTCCTCGCTGAGCATCCAATACCTGCCGATTCTCCCTTGAATTACGAACTTCCAGATGAGCATGCGTTTGACACGATCGACGGAGATGATACCCGATGGGAACTTTACTTCGATGGAGCATCCTCCATGAAGAAGCGCAAACAAAACACTCCTATAATCAAATCAGGGGTAGGCCTCATCTTTGTAACTCCACAAGGAAGGATAATGCGCTTTGCCTTCTCCTTAACAGAGCAGAGGATAAACAATGAAGCCGAGTATGAAGCTTTGATAGCAGGTCTCGATATCGCCATCGATATGGGGATTGAAAACCTCCTTATATATGGAGACTCTCAGCTGGTCGTTAGTCAAATAAACGGCGACTACCAAACGTGCAAACCCGAACTGGTGAAGTACGGCGAGAGGGTACAGCAACAGCTGACCCAAATACCTTTCTACACCTTAGAAAGCATACCGCGTGCAGAAAATAGCAAAGCGGGTGCATTAGCCAAGCTTGCTAAAGAATTAGCCGATGAAAACCTTGATGACGTGAGGATCGTTGTGCAAAGCCGTCGGGTTCTCGCACCGGCAGAAATATTTTTGGAGTCGTCCGAGGAAAAGGGAACGACCAAGCCAATGGCTCTACCAGTAAAAGACCAAGAAAAGGTTGAGGATTGGAGAGAAGTCTTTATAGACTACTTCAAATCCCGTCGAACGCCTAAAGACGCGTCCTCGAAACATCAACTCATGAAGCGAGCTCTATCTTTTTCTTTCGTCAATGATACTCTGTACAAGAGGTCATTTGATTCTTTATGGATGAAATGCCTGGGACCTGAAGAAGCAAAAAAAGTCGTCCAAGAAACTCATGACGGACTCTGCGGTTCTCACCAAGCCGGGTCGAAGATGAAACTGAAAATCAAAGGGATGGGTTATTATTGGCCCACGATGATTCAAGACTGCCTCGATTATGCGAAGCAATGCCACTCGTGCCAAATTCACGGGGCTTCATCCATCAGCATCCAAATCCACTACATCCAATGGTGGCTAGCTGGCCGTTCGAAATGTGGGGAACTGACATGATCGGCCCTATCGAACCAGCATCGTCCAGAGGACATCGATTCATTTTGGCGACAACTGATTACTTCTCCAAATGGGCAGAAGTTGTACCGTTGAGGGAGATGAAGACGGAGAATATCCTCCATTTCTTTAAGACACACGTCATTTATCGGTTCGGAACTCCGTGACGGATTATCTCCGATAATGGGCCAGCCTATAGAAGCCACAAGATCAGCCGCTTCGCACAACAGCATAACATAGACTGGAGATACTCTTCAGTCTATAATCCCCGAGCTAATGGTCTACCTGAGGCTTTCAACAAGACCCTGACAAAGATCGTGAAAAAGACGGTGTCTCGGAATAAGAAGGGCTGGCAAAAAAGATTGCATGAAGCTCTCTGGGCGTACTGAATGACGTTCAAAACAGCCACGAATACAACGCCGTACGCATTGGTATTCGGTACAGAGGCGGTACTCTCCCTCGAGATAGAGCTACCCTCTCTATGAGTGACAGTTCATTACGAGCTAACAGACGAAGAGAATGCTCACCTTCGGCTTGAGGAGCTCGATACCCTTGATGAAACCCGGCTCATAGCGCAATAAAATCTGGAAGCTTATAAAGCAAAGATGACGCGCTCATACGAAAGATTGACTAGGCCGAGAACATTCCGCCAAGGCGAACTCGTGCTAGTGGTCAAAAGACCTATGATCCCTAATCGCGCCAAGCGGGGGAAATTCGAGCCAAATTATGAAGGCCCATATATCATAGACAAGGTCTACCAGGATGGAGCCTATCTACTTATGGACATGCATAGTGAAAGACCTTTCAGGCCAATAAACGGTCGCTTCCTGAAGAAGTACTACGCTTAACGAGTCACGGCCTAGGTCAATGATAGATGACGACAACTATGTCCGCTCGCTATCTTCCTAAGCCTAAACGCTATAAGTAGTAGCCGGCCAGCGGACCGAAACGTCCTTAAACTAACAGCTGACCGAAACGTCCTTAAACTAACAGCAGACCGAAACGTCCCTAAACTAACGACGGACCGAAACGTCCTTAAACTAACAACGGACCATTATGTCCTAAAACTAGCTGTTGACCGAGATGTCGATAAATTACAATGGGTTGCAGCGTCCCAAAGCTGATACAAAAAAAAGAATAAAAAAAAGAAGAAAGAAAAGAAGAAAAAAGAAAACGGTACATCCATAAGCAAAATGGGAACGGATGAAAACCCGAAAGGGCTCCGTGAGTAAAAACAACAAGGCTACCGGCGAGTTTTGTGAAAACCCGAAAGGGCGCAATCTCGTTAAAAGACACTTGCAAGGTCCTCTCGACGTTGTAAGGAGAAATCACCTGCGTGAGATCCTTACGACTCACAAGGGAGCAACACACTTGGGGATCCTCACGATTCCTAAGGAGAAATTACACTTGCGAGATCCTCACGACTCGTAAGGAGAACCCTCTAATGGGACCCTCACGGCTCAGAAGATTCAAAAGTCTTAAGCTACAGGGATCTGAACCTGTTCTTAAGCAGCCCCCACAACCTTCAATACTTCCCTACAAGCAGCTCAATGCTGACCCTTGTATACAATCCACGGGCGCAAATAAACATTTCCCTAACGAAGTCCCATCCGTGACTAGGGATGTGTCTATATGGTGAACAACCCTTGTAAGTCCTCTCGACTTATAAGGAGAAAACCCTCTTGTAAGATCCTTACGACTTATAGGAGAACATACACTTAGGAATCCTCACGACTCCTAAGGAGAAAACACACCTACGGGATCCTCTCGACCGGTAAGGAGAAATACCTTTATAAGACCCTTACGGCTCATGAAGTCAAAAGCCTTAGTCGACGGGATCCTAACCCTGATCACCAAGCCACCTTTGTTCGACATCGACAGAGGAAAATGATGATTCACTCCTGGCAATATACCAGTTGTAGCGTTGCTGATGCCGAAATCGGTGTCTAAATCCAAACTTGCGGCGAAAAGCCAGCAAGCCACACATGCATACGAAAAAGCCGAAATGATGGGGCAACTTGCAAACAAAATCAGCAAGTAAAAATAAATACATGAAAAATAACCGAAATGATTGGGCAACTCGCAATAAAAAGAAGCGAGTAAAAATAAAACAAATAGCCGAAATGATTGGGCACGTCGAAAAAATAGCCGAAATGATTGGGTAATCGCGGCCTTCGTGATATAAAAGCTAAAATGATAAAGCATCGCGGAAAGAAATAAAAAATGAATGAAATGATTGCCCTACAGGTGATATCACATTAATCCATGTATACAATCCAGGGGCGCAAACAAAGAAGGAATCATGCCTTTCCTCCCCAGGCTTCATCAGCAGAAGAAGCCAAATCTCAACGGTTCACAGATAGCCAGGAAATCATCTCAACATCCGACACAACATCAAGCAAAGCGGAACAGCGGCAACTCCCAGTCCCATGACTCGGCGATGTACAGATGACCGAGAGTCAAACTCCGATTCCGTGAAATGCGGATAAATCCAACCTTTCCTGGTTACGTGGAACGCGGCTTATGTCAATCCTGACCCCATGGGAAACGTCCAGAGCGGAGCCTGGTCCCCGCCAAACACGGCAGTGAACCCGTGCGAAGTATCCAGAGTGGAGTCTGGTCCCCGCCGAACACGGCAGTGAACCCGTAGGAAGCATCCCGAGCAAAATTCCTGGCTATGTGGAACGCGGCTTATGTCCATCCTGACCCCGTGGGAAATGTCCAGAGCGGATCGTGGTCCTCGCAGAGCACGGCAGTGAACCCATGTGAAGCATCCAGAGCGGAGCCTGGTCCTCGCCGAACACAGCAGTGAACCCGTGGGAAGCATCCAGAGCAAAATTCCTGGTTACGTGGAACGCGGCTTATGTCAATCCTAACCCCATGAGAAACGTCCAGAGCGGATCCTGGTCCTCGCAGAGCACGGCAATGACCCCATATGAAGCATCCAGTGCGGAGCCTGCTCCTCGCCGAACACAGCAGTGAACCCGTAGGAAGAATCCAAAGCAAAATTCCTGGCTATGTGGAACACGGATTATATCAATCCTGACCCCATGAGAAACGTCCAGAGCAGATCTTGGTCCTCGCAGAGCACGGCAATGACCCCGTGTGAAGCATCCAAAGCGGAGCCTGGTCCTCGCTGAACACGGCAGTGAACCAGTGGGAAGCATCCAGAGCAAAATTCCTGGTTACGTGGAACGCAGCTTATGTCAATCTTGACCCCGTAGGAAACGTCCAGAGCGGATCCTGGTCCTCGCAGAGCACGGCAATGACCCCATGTGAAGCATCCAGAGCAGAGCCTGGTCCTCACCGAACACGGCAGTGAACCCGTGGGAAGCATCCAGAGCAAAATTCCTGGTTATGTGGAACGCGACTTATGTCAATCCTAACCCCGTGAGAAACGTCCAGAGCAGATCCTGGTCCTCGCAGAGCATGGCAATGACCCCGTGTGAAGCATCCAGAGCGGAGACTGGTCCCCGCCGAACACGGCAGTGAATGGGAAGCATCCAGAGCAAAATTCCTGGCTACGTAGAATGCGGCTTATGTCAATCCTGACCCTGTGGGAAACGTCCAGAGTGGATCCTGGTCCTCGCAGAGCACAGCAATGACCCCATATGAAGTATCCAGAGCGGAGCCTGGTCCTCGCCGAATACGGCAGTGAACCAGTGGAAGCATCCAGAGCAAAATTCCTGGCTACGTGGAACGCGGCTTATGTCAATCCTGACCCCGTGAGAAACTTCCAGAGCGGATCCTGATCCTCGCAGAGCACGGCAGTGAACCCGTGTGAAGCATCCAGAGCGGAGCCTGGTCCTCGCCGAACACGGCAGTGAACCCGTGGGAAGCATCTAGAGCAAAATTCCAGGCTACGTGGAACGCGTCTTATGTCAATCCTGACCCCGTGGAAAACGTCTAGAGCGGATCCTGGTCCTCGCAGAGCATGGCAATGACCCCGTGTGAAGCATCCAGAGCGGAGCCTGGTCCTCGCCGAACACGGCGGTGAACCCGTGGGAAGCATCCAGAGCAAAATTCCTGGTCACGTGGAACGTGGATAATGTCAACTCTGACCCCGTGGAAAACATCCAGAGCGGAGCCTGGTCCTCGCAGAACACGGCAGTGAACCCGTGGGAAGCATCCAGAGCAACCCCTAACTCCGTGAAATACGGATAAGGGCAACTTCATCCATCACTTGCGGGTCCTCACGACTCGTAAGGGAGCAAATCCTCTTGTGAGATCCTTATGACTTTCAAGAGAAAACACACTTAGGAATTCTTATGATTCTTACGGAGAAATTACACCTACGGGATCCTCTCGACCGGTAGGGAGAAAATTCTTTATGAGACCTTCACGGCTCATAAAATTGAAAAGTCTTAGGAGGCAGATATTAACCCTGAATCCTAAGCCATCGTTGTCCTGCAAAAAGATCGAGATAGACTATTCACAGAATACATTCAATAAAAGAGACACACCATTGTGAAGAAAAATATATCTTTTATTCATGAATCAAAATGAATACAAAGTACAATTCATGAAAGAAAAAAAATATATACTCTTATTCAGGAGTATGTACAAAGAAAGAATGAAAAAGGTATATCTACAATTCTTCAAGTAGGCGGGCGGTTTAGCAGATTTGCCAGTTCATCCCTCTTTTGCTGCGCCTCACCTTCATGATTCAATATCGCTAAAAGACGGGCCTCCGCCTGAGCCTGCTGGGCCTGATATGAGGCAAGCCGACCGTCAAGCTCTTTCTTGGTAGCCTTGTAGGCCTCAACCTTTTCACGAATGAACACGGCGGCTTTGTCGATAGCCACCACCTCCTTGATGGCCTCTTGAAGTACTCGCCAGAGTTCATACGCTTTGTTGGCTTTGACTGTAAGGTTGGCTTGGAGCTCGTTCAGCGCCTTAAAAGCCAGCTCCCTCTCCGAGAATTTGCGGTCGAGCCTCTTCTCGCACGACACCATGTTCGTCACGCACCGCTCTATCATACCCTGCAAGCTCGCCTTCGCAGCCACAGCCTCCGAAGAAAGGAGAGTACACTCGAGCATATGCAAGAAAGCCTCCACCTGCTGGCAGAACTCAACCCAGACTTGCACCACCGCTTCGCTATGATAGGTGGCAAGAAAGGGAAGGGAGCCATTAGCTTCGGCAGCAAATGCTTCAGCCGTAATCATGCTGCCGGCACGAAGCTCCTCGATCAAAGATGACAGAGATGCAAGGCTTAACTTGGCCAAACGTTCCAAGGGTCACAGAGCATAGGGGCCGGGTGGCATAGTGATGCGCGACTCCAGCGCGGTGAGAACTGGCAGAGCTATTCAGATTTATAAACAGTCAGCGAAACTTGTGAATCAATAACAAAAGGAACGATGTTGGGACTGTACTTACCCACAGTCATACAAGAAGGAGCTGAAGACTCCCCTGGCCCTTCAAGAACCTAAACCTCGTCGTCGGCCTCCAGAACTGTAAAAGACATTAATGTCATTTTATGAAATAGTGATAATGCTGTGAAAAGAAGGCGGACAACACTAACCTTGCCCAGAAGAGAGGACGATCCGCTGAGGAGATATCGCATGTGGAGCAGCCATCTCCAACAGGCGCTGAAAAGACTGCCTGGGAGACAGGTCGGCAATCGAAGCCACCAACCCGCGCAATTCTGAAAAGACAAAAGAGTTTAGATAATGGAAAGATTACTGATTTAAAATGTAGAAGGTTACCTTCAACGCTCCTCCCATTCTGAGCTGGAGGGACAGCTGCTTCAACGGCCTCCGCCGCAACCTCGGGCACAATATCAGGGACGCGAACTGGCGTAACGGTCTCTTAGGAAGGAGCAGCGGCTGCCGCTGTGGACTCCAACGGAAGGAGGGTAGCCTCAACTACCTTCATCCTAGCCTCTGGGCCGCCCTCAGGTAGACCCATTGGAACGGCAACCACCAAAGGTGCTTCTCTTGAGGGAGCAAGTGCTTCGGGCGCAGGAACCACCGCAGGAGGTTCTATCATGGGAGGGACAATTTCATCAACCCCCTCCACACCGAGTAGTGTTTCACTGGGGGTATCAGCAGGCTCTACGGCCTGAAGCCTTCGCCATCGCCGAAGTCGCTGCACAGTTTACACAAGGATAAGAATACATATATATGCGTGCAGACAATATGAAGTTATAGGGTTACTAGGCACTGTCACAAGGGTCTATAAGGCATCAACCATACCCGATTAAAATTTTAGACGTGCCGAACAACTAAAGCGAGGATCTTTGCTAGATAATTAGGGTTAAACATGCAAGTAAACATCTTTACAACTAAGAGAGAGGGATTACAACCTTTGTAGTCCGCTCCTTCGCTTCACAAGCTCCGAGTAGTAGTCCCTTCGTTGCGATGCATGATCTCCCGGACTCAAGAGAAGCTTCACAACCCCAATAATCCATGCTAGCTTGAAGTCTTCCTTTTCGAAGATGAGCTACCTTGAAGTTTCTTTAAACCAAGCTCTCACTCACTAATCAAATATTAATGAAGTGAACACCCTAATCTAATTGGCTAGATTAGATGAGGATGATGAAGTAGGAATTATGCTCTCTTTTATTTTCAAGATCTCACACTTATCCATCACAAAAGAAAAACCTAGAAAGCTTTTTGAGAACTCAAGGAAGAAGAAGAAGAAGAAAGAATAATCTCTTTGTGATGAATAATGAATTGTTCTTATCATTACAATTGCAACCATGGTTAAGTCAAGAAAGACTTAACCATAGTAGAGATTTAACTAGGGTAAAGGGTGTGGGTTGGGTTAAGAAAATATCTCCAAAAATATCAACAAATAATATCTTTGCAAGAAACAAAACAAAAGCTTCTAGAAAAGATTAACCCAAATCAAACCCTAACCATGTTTAATCTTCACTAATTATGTTTCATTTGTAAACATAAGTTGTTACAATATTATATATCGCATATATAATATGTTTTTGTAACAAAAGAAAATAATACAATTAACATATATCGCATATATATCAATGTATTATCCGGTGAGAAAATGAATCAATAAAGCGAGCCAATATTAGATAATGTAATGTAATATATCACATATATAATTATACATTAAATTATCGAATCAACACTTGATCCGACAATCCGGCTATTTCTCAAATAACCGACTAATATAAACTGTATCATTTCATCGAATCAACACTTGATCCGATGACCCGGCTATATCACATATACCCGGCCGATATCAAATATTGCGAGGATAGAATACGGTATCTCATATCGTATTATCCTCGGTCCCGCACATATCATATATGTGCTCCTACTCCGTTTTGCCTGAGTCAAGAAACCTCTGTGTAGGACTCTAAAGAATCGTCAATACGCCGGTAGCAGGTGATGATCATATCAAACACCCACAAGATGCAAGCGGTCAGCTAAACGTAACAGCCACCCAGGTATTGAACGATCAGAAGATCAACAAGCAAGTCTGTACATTCTCCTGTGAATCCAATCAGTAACACTACCGTACAGTCCGTTCTCTTCGTCTGATATGTTGCATATCAAGTCTAGGGTTGGTATACGTCAGACCCCAGTAACCGATAAGTCATGTCGATGTGAAGCTCATAACAGGTCGAGAACCTATTGATAATACTTACCAGTAGTACTCAATATCCGCCCTGGCCAGGGACTTCCAATTATAGCCAATCGAACACAGCACAACATCAACTCCCTATACCAAGAGAGACGAAACCCCTCCTATCGCTTATTGCCTCCATATGATTCGGGACTGTACCCAAAATCCACCGTTTTGCACGCCCTCTTGGATGTGGTATGATGGAAATCAAAGCACAGTGGGAATCACACAAGATTCTATGACGATCTCGGGTCTACAAACTAACCTGTACCAGTGTCATCTGAGAACTGCCATCTGACGTGAGGTATAATACCATCTGGGAGTTCTCGGCAATTTCGTCCAGTGTACCCAGTCTCCACTGAGCACCCGTACACTATCTTTGATGTCAAACACCGATGGATATGGGATCATCCATCGCCCATCATATGGGTCAAGATACGTATACACTAGTCTACTCTGGTGTATCGATGCCCTGTCACGATACACCCTTGACTAGGAACAGTTATAGGATGTACTCACTGACTACCCTGGCCCCACTAGTATGATCTCATCATAGTCCCAGTAGTCGAGTACATATCCTAAGGGCTTTATCAACATGTGAGAACAAGACAGTAAACTAATACAAGTCAACATGTTAAGATAAAGTGTAACCAAATAGCATACTATCATGATGAGAAAGTGTTAGTTATATGTATGCCCTAGAGGCCATTACTGTACATTGGATGTATATTGTAGTGGATACTGGGACATATATAGGGAGGACTTTCTTGCTCGACATGATAGTATGCTATCTGGTTGATCTTTACCTTAACGTGTATACTGATTGTCTCTCTGTTGCATGTTGGTAAAGCCCTTAGGATGTGTACTTGACTACCTGGACTATGATGCGAATCATACTAGTGGGGACATGGTAGTCCATAAGTACATCCTTCAAAGTCCCTAGTCGTGGGTATATCGAGACGGGGCATCGATATACCAGAGTAGACTAGCGTATACCTTCTCGACCCATACAGATGGGCGATGAATGATCCCATATCCATTGGTGTTTGACATCAGAGATGATATACGGGTGCTCAGTGGAGACAGGGTACACTGGACGGACTCGCCGAGAACTCCCAGATGGTATTATACCTTACGTCAGATGGCAGTTCTCTGGTGACACTGGTACAGAGTAGT
Organism: Agapanthus africanus; assembly: GCA_030015575.1. Taxonomy (NCBI): domain Eukaryota; kingdom Viridiplantae; phylum Streptophyta; class Magnoliopsida; order Asparagales; family Amaryllidaceae; genus Agapanthus; species Agapanthus africanus. The sequence goes on along the minus strand of CM057340.1, from coordinate 552,763,904 downwards.
CTGTTGACCCGAGATCATCATAGAGACTTGTGTGGTTCCCACTGTGCTTTGATTTCCACCTTACCACGTCCAAGAGGGCGTGCAAAACGGTGGTTTTTGGGTACAGTCCCGAGTCACATGGAGGCAATGAGCGATAGGAGGAGATTCGTCTCTCCCGGTATAGGGAGTTGATGTTGCGCTTTGTTCGATTGGCTATAACCGGAAATCCCTGGCTAGGGTTGCTGAGATTTACTGGTAAGTGTTACCAGTAGTTTCTCGAATTATTATAGACCTCAGATCGACACGACTTATCGAGCTATTGGGGTCTGACGTTTACCACCTCTAGGCGAGATATGCGACATATCAGACGATCAGACCGGACTGTACAGTAAGTGTTTTTCTGGTTGGATTCACAGGAGTGTGAGCGGGCTTGCTCGTCGATCTTCTCATCGCTCAATACCCGGGTGGCCGTTACGTTTAGCAGACCGCTTGCGGCTTGTGGGTGTTTGATATGATCACACCTGCTGCCGGCGTATTGACGAGTCTTTAGAGTCCTACACAGAGGTTTCCTGGCTCAAGCGAAACGAAATAGGAGCGCATATGAGATATGTGCGGGACCGAGAATAATACGTGTATGTGATACCGTATTTCATTCTCGCGATGAATGTATCGAATGGTTGTATGCGATATAACCTAGTTATCGAATCAAGGATTGATTCGATAAATCGATACATTGTATACTAGTCGGTTGTGTACGACATGACCGGGTCATTGAATCAAGTGTTGATTTAATGATTTAATGCATAATTATATATTTGATATATTACTTTGCATTAACTAGTATTGGTTCACTTTAAATGGATTTTCTCACTTGAAGTTCACAAGTTGTATATGTGATATACTTTTGTGCACTTGATTGTATCATGTTTGATGATACATGCTTACTTAAGTTTGTGTAAAGATTAAACCATGGTTATTTAAGTGGTTAGGGTTTTGTTTTTCATATCTATTTATTCATTTATTTATTTCTTTCTTTTTGGCAAAAGAAAAGAAAAATGGTGGCTTTATTTGGATGCATGTTGAAGCTTCATGAAGCTTTGACTAAGTCACCATTTTTGTCTTCATGCTTAACCCTAACCATTGACCTTACCCTAGTTTATTCTCTACACTTGACCATGGTTTGATTATGATAAGTATTCATTTTAATTTCTTTTTGAAATAACTTATCATAACATTTTCATCTTCTTCTTCTTCTTCTTCAAGAAGAAAACCTTGCTCCATCAATGGTAACTTGAGCAAATGAGTGAGAAATCCAATTCTAAAGTGAACCCACTTCCTATTTCTTCATCCTCTACCTCTTGCAAAGTAGTATAGGGTGTTTTCTTCACAAGTTTCATGACTTGGTGAAGTGGGAGCTTGATCTTGTGATGCCTCGACGTAGATCATCTTCGGCACGAAGCCGACGACCTTGCCCGCCCATTTCTCCGATGAAGCCGACGCTAGAGCCCGGGATTTCATTTGGATAGCGAGGAGACTTCATTGCGGAGCTATGGAGGTGGAGGACCGGATCTACAAAGGTTGTATTTCCGTTTTCTCTTTAGTTAAGTTGTTAGCTAGTTTCTAGTTTCGCCTAAAATCTAGTTAACGATCCGTAAGCTTCTGCGGCGGTTCCGCGGCGAGGTGATGACGTCATCTTCCCATTGTTGCACAGTAATTCGTATTTTATTATGCTGGATTTTCTGGGAATTTTTAATATTTATTCAATAGTTGAATTTTCTGGGGTTGTTTTGGGGATTCGGTGTTTCGATCGGAGTATCAGATTTTGTCTATGTGGCTTTCCGAATAAATTTTAGAATATGTTAAAAAGTTCGACCGGATATAAATACCCAATTTTTCCCCTGTCGGGAAATTTCCAAGTGTTGGATTTTTCCGTAGTTTAACGACGTTCTAAGTAGTGCAAGTAACGCGATGGACCCTCTAGAAGACAACAAACCTTAACTCGATTATGTGACCGTCTTGAACTGCCCTTTGAACCTTCGGGTTTGGGGCAGTACGGCATGCCACATGTGAGGCGTTGGCTTGACCCTTCTACGGCTGGACCGTTGGTACTGAGGCACGAACTGAATGTTGTTAGACTTATTTCATGTGTTGAGCTGTTTCGGGAAAAACTTGGGTGTTCGAATGTTCAATCGGAAAATTTAACATTTTCTAATTATCTGGAATGTAATACAATAATTGGAATTCACAAGTAGTTATGAGATAACTGAATGAATGTTATAAACATAGCAGTTTAATCTTACTTGATCGGTTGCCATGGAATTTTGATGTGATCAAAAGTCCGTCGCAATCACGTAGCGTACGCGGATACTCGCCGGGTAAACTTTATAGACAGCCTAACTCCATAGCCCCGACCAAGTGACTGTAGGAGAACCCCGTCGCCGAAAGCATCCGTTCGGGTGCTCACGGCAGCGGTGTTTCGCCTTGGTACACTTCGTCGACGGTATCGGGGGTGCGGCCGCCTACTAAAGTTTGCGACGAGCATTCGATCAGGATGTCGGGAATCTTGTTGAATTGCCCGACTTGGTATTGAAAAGTGTTTTCGATTTTGAGACTAAAATGCGGGGTTTATAATTGTTAGGCATGTGATGTCTAAGGAATTCATTGATTAGGCATGCGATGTCTAAAGAAGATGCGGATTCCAACTGTTGTAGTTTTACACTTTCTTTTCTGTGACCGTAAGTGAAATATGTGATATCGCCGGTTTCGTTGCTATATGTCAACGGCAATTGGGATGCGCATATTTACTTACGTTGATGACATGTGATGTTATGTGTTGCTGGATATGTTATATTGGATCGTCGTGTTTGAATAGCCGGGGGTTTTTTTTTTGTGAGATGAGTGTTTTTCATTTTCATTCATGTAAAAACCTGTATGTAATATTCTTTTATTGGGGCACTTCCAGGTTGCGGAAGATGTCACCTTTTGTATATTATTTACTTTTCCGCACTAGGATAGACCCAAGGAGGGGAGCACAAGTAACCGGGTTCTGGAGTCCAGTGGGAGACCAACTCGAGGAGTCGAGTCCGGGCCTCCTAACTCTAGAATTGGTAGGGTTGCTTTCCACTCTCGTAGGGGTCTAGGGGTGTGGGTTTGGCTATTCATCGCGACCGTGGAATCCGTGTTTTATACTGGCTCGTATTGAAAACACGGACGTCCTAGTATATCCAATATTTCATATGACTCTTCTGCTGCGATATCTGTGATGTGATCATGTGATGTTCTGCGATAGATACAGTATATAGTATATATGATATATTATATAGGCGTTACTTATGTTTTACACCCGCGCTAGCCCTGCCCCGCTCTGCCGTTAGTTACCTAACCTAACGGTGCACGAGGGGACATCGAGGCGAATGCGGATGGCATAAGTGTGTGTCGTATTTATCTGTGATGTTTAGCTAACTTAAATGATGAGACTTCATTAATATGATTAATGAAATAAAAGAAACCTAAGATGTTGTAGAATCGAATTTCAAAAATAAAATATGTAGCAACAGTTCTTGCTTTGCACAGAGGTATATGTGATATATCCTGCACCTTATTCGATGAGGAAAGGACCGAGATCCCTTCACCGGGAGTGACTCCTTTAGCAATAACTGGCAGATGCTACACACTCGGTTTGTCTTTTGATTGCTTTTAAGAGTTTTTACTTTGCACAGTGATATATGTGATATATCCCGCACCTCATTCGACGAGGAAAGGACCGACGATCCCTTCACCGGGAGTGACTCCTTTAGCAAAACAAGAAAAGCCTCAAAAACACTCCATTTCAATAATCAATTGATTCTACAATGATATCAAGTTCATTACGCAATAGGTTTTCAGAAAAACCTGTCGTAGCCCTCCGTCATTTCAGATAAGTACTAGTTAGTATTCGTGCTACGTTTGTTGACTATGTTAAGGCGTAGTGTGCGGTAGCTAATTAGTGCTTATCTGCATAAGCATATGATGTGATTGGATTAGGGTAGTCGTGCGACTTTGTTGACTATGTTAAGGGTCGTGCGGGTGGGTTTAATTCAATCGGCAAATGACAGGTTGAACTTGACTAGCACTTATGATTTGTTGACTATGTTAAGGTCATATAGCTGCTAGGGGCAAAATATTATCGGGAATTTCAAGTGTTGAAATTTGCAATGAGATTGCATACCTTCTATGAGATAGTTGGATCGCGATACCCGCTGCGAGTAAGTGTTACTCCTGGGAGAGTTTTACACATTACAATTAGCCGATCAAGTAGGTGTCTAGAAAGGTGTCAACGGGGTTACGCCTCTGGGAAAATGAGGTTTACATTAATTAGGTTCGTGCGAAAGCATGGGAGACCTCCCTCAAAGTACCAACACTGGCCTGGCTGAAAGATTGGCGAACTTGTAGTGTGTAATTAATCCCGGCTAGTCTTTCCTTTTAGGGTTTGAAGGAAGATTTGATAAAAAGCAGTGGGAGCCATCCTGATTAGATAAAATAATAACCAATCTATTCTTGCAAGAGCGCACGCTGAGTGTTTTCTTCTCTCTCTCTCTCCAGGTAGCGACCATATCACGCCTCAATCAAGATAATAAAACGGATATTTGACCGAACCCGCTTGTTTTACTGAGCTGGGGAACGTTGGTCCCGCTCCAACTTATAATTGTTATAAGACAGAGCAGGAAATTGGGGAATACCGAATTCCCGTGCCACCCAAACGAAGAGAGTGCATGCTGATGCATCATCTTCGGGTGTGTTCGTTACAAAGAACTGTTTCTCAGTATCCTCTGCATCCTGAGTATATGATACCGGATCAAGATCCCAGATATGTAATCTGTTACATAGGGCTGCAAAAAGGTAGAAAAACTAAGAACGGGTAATAAGTTTCATGAGACAGAAAACGGGGCAAGTGTTGCAGCCAAGTCTGTTGGTCACTGTCACCCTGTATTACCAATACATTGATTTTGAACAAATGCTATTAGATACCGAACCTGATATACAAAATCATATCAGTCTCTTTATTAGTAAAGAAATGATAAAATTCTGTATTGATGGATAATGTTTTGAACATTTCCTATATCAAAAGTTGATCGGTTCAGGCACGTTATCTAAAAGCATTGACGTTCTAAATCAAACTACAGTTCTTAGTATACGGAACACACACAAGAGGAAGAGTTCAGAAATGAACGGATCCTTCTTGAGGCATTGTAGGCTAGGTCAAATCAATGTGACCCGACTAGCTGAAGTTACATATAGATGCATATTTAAATCAGTTTGAATTTACTTCTTGTAAAACTTGCCAGTCATGTCACAAAGATAAGATGACCATAGCTCTGTTTATTAGAAACAGAGAAAGAGTTAATGAACTCTTGGGACTGATACATGATGATGTATGTAAGGTCTCCTGTCTACACATGCCAGGACTGGTTCTTTATACTTCATTCCGTTCTCTGATGATCTCTCGAGATTCAGACATGTGTTCCTGTTGAAACACAACTCCGAACTTTTTGAGATATTCACAGAATATAAATTAGAAGTAGAGAACCAAAATACGGGTATAAGTATTATGTCCTATGATGAGATCATGGAGGAGAATACTTGAGCACGGAATTCTTCGACTATTCTAAAGGAGAATGAGATTCTCTCTCAGCATTACTCCTCCGTATACACCATAGCACGATGGTATATCGGGGCGGAGCAATCACACCCTATATGATAAGGTGTGCTCTATGATGAGTACTACTGAGTTACATGTTTCCTTTTTGGGGGTTATGCACTTGAGAAGCTGCATACCTATTGAATTAGGTTCAAATCAAATCAGTTGCCTACCACTTCATATGTGATATGGAAAGGGAAGAGCCCATGTCTTAAGCTAGTTAAGATTTGGGGTTGACCGGCCTATGTCTAAAAGAAAAATCCGGACAAGCTCAAGGCAAGGTCTATAATGTAGAACTGGAAAGGTTCCAGCTATACAAACTACAGCAGATGATTTGAAAGAACCAAAGGATTCAATAGTTACCAACAAACCTCAGCCTCTCCGCCGATCTAGTAGGGTTCCTCACCCACCTGAGAGTTACTTCGGTTTCTCTATGACAGTGGGAGCGAGGATTGCATCATAAGATGATGACCCAACTAGTTTCGAGCAGGCCATCGAGAGTGGGGACTCTGTAAGAATGGCTGGATGCTTAGTGATCTGAGATGGAATCCATATACACCAACAAAGTATGGACTTTGGTTGCTATTTCTGAAGGGTTAAATCCCTATCAGGAGCAAGTATATCTTGAGAAGATTACTTGGTGTAGATGGAAAAGTTGAGACTTTCAAAGCTAGACTTGTTAAAGGTTTTCGTCATCGACCAGGCGTGGATAATGATGAAACCTTTTTCAGTACCTATGCTTAAGTCCATCCAGATACTACTTGCCACGGCTACATACCATGACTACGATATCTGGCGGTTGGGTGTCATGACTGCTTTTCTAAATGATGTTTTAGGAGAGTGCGTCTATAAGTACATAGCCAGAGGGCCTCGTAGACAGTGGGAGCAGCAGAAACGTGTGCAAGATGCTTTATAGGATAAAGAAGGCATCACGGAGTTGGAACATCTGTTTTGATGGATTAGTCGAAGAAGTTGACATCATCAAAATGGTAGATGAACCTTGTATCAACAAAAGGGTAATAGGGAGTATGGTAACGATCCTCGTAGAGTACGTGGATGACATACTCTTGATAGGGAAGGAGTTTCCTATGCTACGCTCGATCAATCTCCGCTTATCACAAAGATTCTCCATATAGGATCAAAGTGATACCTCCTAAATCCAAAGTTTTCATCTATGAGATAGATGTAATTGGATGTTAGGATACTCACTAGATGTAGTGAGATGGTATCAGTTGATCCTGGGGAAAATCACTGGAAGTGTTCCAGGGTGATAAAGACGACTGAATGTCAGTCACAGGCATTATCTTTACCCTCAGTAAAGGGACGGTATGTTGGAAGAGTTCCAAGCTAGATACCGTGACATACTAGACGATAAAGGCAGGATACATCGCTACTTAAGATGCTACCAAAGAGGCTGTTTGGGTGTATATTGGTTCATGAGATGAACTACGTTCCTACCATTATGAGACAATGGAGTTGTGGCTTATGCCAAGGAACGCCGGTCCCATCAGTGATCCAGACATATTCTAAGGCAGTATCACCTGATCATGGAGATGGTTGATCTCTAAGGGATCGAGGTTAGGAGAGTAGACTCAGAGGATAACACGGCGGATCCACTCACGAAGGCCTATTCCCAGAGAGAGGCTTTTATGGGATGGTTGAGTATGAGATACTACAACCACTGCTATCAGATGGCCCTAGTGCAAGTGGGAGATTGTTAATTATATGTATGCCCTAGAGGCCATTACTGTACATTGGATGTATATTGTAGTGGATGCTGGAACATATATAGGGAGGACTTTCTTGCTCGACATGATAGTATGCTATCTGGTTGATCTTTACCTTAACGTGTATACTGATTGCCTCTCTGTTGCATGTTGGTAAAGCCCTTAGGATGTGTACTTGACTACCTGGACTATGATGCGGATCATACTAGTGGGGACATGGTAGTCCATAAGTACATCCTTCAAAGTCCCTAGTCATGGGTATATTGAGACGGGGCATCGATATACCAGAGTAGACTAGCGTATACCTTCTCGACCCATATAGATGGGCGATGGATGATCCCATTTCCATTGGTGTTTGACATCAGAGATGATATACGGGTGCTCAGTGGAGACTGGGTACACTGGACGGACTCGCCGAGAACTCCCAGATGGTATTATACCTTACGTCAGATGGCAGTTCTCTGGTGACACTGGTACAGAGTAGTCTGTTGACCCGAGATCGTCATAGAGTCTTGTGTATTTCCCACTGTGCTTTGATTTCCACCTTACCACGTCCAAGAGGGCGTGCAAAACGGTGGTTTTTGGGTACAGTCCCGAGTCACATGGAGGCAATGAGCGATAGGAGGGGATTCGTCTCTCCCGGTATAGGGAGTTGATGTTGCGCTGTGTTCGATTGGCTATAACCGGAAATCCCTGGCCAGGGTTGCTGAGATTTACTGGTAAGTGTTACCAGTAGTTTCTTGAATTGTTATAGACCTCAGATCGACACGACTTATCGAGCTATTGGGGTCTGACGTTTACCACCCCTAGGCGAGATATGCGACATATCAGACGATCAGACCGGACTGTACGGTAAGTGTTACTGGTTGGATTCACAGGAGTGTCAGCGGGCTTGCTCGTCGATCTTCTCATCGCTCAATACCCGGGTGGCCGTTACGTTTAGCAGACCGCTTGCGGCTTGTGGGTGTTTGATATGATCATCACCTGCTGCCGGCGTATTGACGAGTCTTTACAGTCCTACACAGAGGTTTTCTGGCTCAAGCGAAACGAAATAGGAGCGCATATGAGATATGTGCGGGACCGAGAATAATGCGTGTATGTGATACCGTATTTCATTCTCGCGATGAATGTATCGAATGGTTGTATGCGATATAACCTAGTTATCGAATCAAGGATTGATTCGATAAATCGATACATTGTATACTAGTCGGTTGTGTGCGACATGACCGGGTCATTGAATCAAGTGTTGATTTAATGATTTAATGCATAATTATATATTTGATATATTACTTTGCATTAACTGGTATTAGTTCACTTTAAATGGATTTTCTCACTTGAAGTTCACAAGTTGTATATGTGATATACTTTTGTGCACTTGATTGTATCATGTTTGATGATACATGCTTACTTGAGTTTGTGTAAAAATTAAATCATGGTTATTTAAGTGGTTAGGGTTTTGTTTTTCATATCTATTTATTCATTTATTTCTTTCTTTCTTTTTGGCAAAAGAAAAGAAAAATGGTGGCTTTATTTGGATGCATGTTGAAGCTTCATGAAGCTTTGACTAAGTCACCATTTTTGTCTTCATGCTTAACCCTCACCATTGACCTAACCTTAGTTTATTCTCTACACTTGACCATGGTTTGATTATGATAAGTATTCATTTTAATTTATTTTTGAAATAACTTATCATAACATTTTCATCTTCTTCTTCTTCTTCTTCAAGAAGAAAACCTTGCTCCATCAATGGTAACTTGAGCAAATGAGTGAGAAATCCAATTCTAAAGTGAACCCACTTCCTATTTCTTCATCCTCTACCTCTTGCCAAGTAGTATAGGGTGTTTTATTCACAAGTTTCATGACTTGGTGAAGTGGGAGCTTGATCTTGTGATGCCTCGACGTAGATCATCTTCGGCACAAAGCCGGCGACCTTGCCCGCCCATTTCTCCGATGAAGCCGACACTAGAGCCCGGGATTTCATTTGGACCGCGAGGAGACTTCATTGCGGAGCTATGGAGGTGGAGGACCGGATCTACAAAGGTTGTATTTCCGTTTTCTCTTTAGTTAAGTTGTTAGCTAGTTTCTAGTTTCGCCTAAAATCTAGTTAACGATCCGTATTATGGTTTCTCGGCACCCGTAAAATTTGAAATTGGCATGGTTGATGCCTTGTGAGACCTCATTAGCGTGCCTAAGAAACCTACAGAAAGAAAGTCCTCTCTATATATATCCAAGCATCCATTATAATATACATCATATGTACAACAATGGCCTCTAGGGCATATATATAACTAACAATCTCCCACTTGCACTAAGGCCAGCTGTTGTAGAATCTCATACCCAGCATCCCGAAGAGTCTCTCAAACTGTGTCTGGGGAATGGCCTTCGTGAGTGGATCCGCAGTGTTGTCCTTCGTATCAACTCTCCTGACCTCGATCTCCCTGCGATCAACTATCTCCCGGATCAGGTGATACCGCCTCAGAATATGTCTGGACTTCTGATGGGACCTGGATTCCTTGGCCAAAGCCACAACTCCATTGTTATCGCAATATAAAGGTATTCGATGCTCAATGGACGGAACCACACCAAGTTCAGTAATGAAATTCTTTATCAAGACAGCCTCTTTGGCAGTATCATTGGCAACGATGTATTCAGCCTCCATCGTCGAGTCTGCAACGGTATCCTGTTTGGAACTCTTCCAACACACCGTCCCTTCATTGAGGGTAAAGACAAATCCCGAGTGCGACTCAGAGTCGTCCTTATCACTTTGGAAGCTTGAATCGGTAAAGGACTCCACCTGGAGTTCTCCGTTACCATACACCAAGAACATCTCCTTAGTTCTTCTCAAGTACTTGAGAATGTTCTTCACAGCTATCCAGTGACTCCCTCCAGGATCTGCTTGATACCTACTCACTATACTTAGTGAGTATACTACATCGGGTCTGGTACATAGCATCGCATACATGATAGAGCCTACTGCCGAAGCATAGGGTATCCCTTGCATGCGAGCTCTTTCCAAATCAGTCTTGGGAGACATCTCTTTGGAGAGAGTGGGTCCAGAGATCGTGGGTAGGTTCCCACGCTTGGATTCTTCCATACTAAACCTCTTTAGTATGGTGTCAATGTACCTGGATTGGGACAATCCCAGTATCCGTTTAGATCTATCTCTATAGATCATAATTCCCAGTATGCATGAGGCATCACCTAGATCTTTCATTGAGAATCTTTGTGACAAGAAGAGCTTGACCGATTGCAGCATAGGAACATCATTTCCTATCAAGAGTATGTCATCCACGTACAATACAAGGAAGACAACCTTACTCTCTGCAACCTTCTTATATATACAAGGTTCATCTACATTTTTGATGAAGTCAAACTCTTTGACTACAACATCAAAGCAGATGTTCCAACTCCATGATGCTTGCTTTAACCCATAAATGGATTTAAGCAGCTTGCACACCTTTCCGCTGCTCCCACTATCTACGAAGCCCTCTGGCTGAGTCACGTACACGCTCTCTTCTAAATCACCATTTAGAAAGACGGTCTTAACATCCATCTACCAGATTTCGTAGTCATGGTATGCAGCAATGGCAAGTAAGATCCGGATGGACTTAAGCATAGCCACTGGAGAAAAAGTTTCGTCATAATCCACACCTGGTCGTTGACGAAAACCCTTTGCAATAAGTCTAGCTTTGAAAGTCTCCACTTTTCAATCTACACCAAGTTTCTTCTTAAAGATCCACTTGCTCCCAATGGGTTTTACCCCTTCAGGAGCAACTTCCAAAGTCCATACTTTATTGGTGTACATGGATTCCATCTCAAATCGCATTGCATCCAGCCATCTCACAGAGTCACTACTCGTGATGGCCTGCTCGAAACTAGTCGGGTCATCATCTTCCATGATGCAATCCTCGCTCCCACCATCAACCAGAAAACCGTAGTATCTCTCAGGTGGATGAGAAACCCTACTAGATCGGCGGAGAGGCCGGGGTTCGTTGGGTGCTACTGAAACCTCTAGTTCCAATAAATCATCTGTTGTAGTTTGTTCTGCTGGAACTTCTTCCAGTTCTACCTCATTGCCACTAATTTGTTTCATAAGAAAACCTTTTTCTAAGAAAGTGGCATGTCGAGAAATAAACGCTTTTTATTCCTCGGGGTGGTAGAAGATATACCCTTGTGAATTTTTGGGATATCCTACAAACTTGCATATGGCAGACCTTGCCTCGAGTTTGTCCGGATTGTGCCGTTTGACATAGGCCGGACAACCCCATATCTTAACATAGTTAAGAGATGGTCTCTTCCCCTTCCATATCTCATATGGAGTTGTAGGCACTGATTTGGTAGGAACCATATTCAATAGGTGTATGGCTGTCTCAAGCGCATACCCCCAGAAGGAAATAGGTAACTCAGCAGTGCTCATCATAAAGCGCACCATATCTAATATGGTGCGATTCCTCCGCTCCGATACACCATTGTGTTGTGGTGTATAAGGAAGAGTAAGCTGAGAGAGAATCCCATTCTCTTTTAGATAGTCTAGAAACTCATTACTCAAGTATTCTCCTCCTCGATCAGATCGAAGGATCTTAATACTTTTGCCCTTTTGGTTCTCTACTTCGTTCTTATATTCTCTGAATTTCTCAAAAGCTTCAGACTTGTGTTTCATCAGGAACACATGTCCGTATCTTGAGAGATCGTCAGTGAATGTAATGAAGCAGGAAGAACCATTCCTGGCATGTGTAGACATGGGACCGCATACATCACTATGTACCAGTCCTAAGAGTTCCTCAACTCTTTCTCCGTATCCACTAAACGGAGTGGTCATTTTACCTTTGAGACATGAATGGTAAGTATCATAAGATAATAATTCGAACGGATTCAAATATCCATCCTTATCTAACTTAGCTAGCCGTGTCGCATTGATATGACCAAGTCTACAATGCCACAAGAAAGATTCGTTCATTTCTGAACTCTTCCTCTTGTGTGTGTTTTGTATATTAAGGACTGTATTTTGATTGAGAATGAATATGCCATTATGTAACGAGCCTGATCCAATCAACTTTTGATTTAAGAAGATGTTCATAACATTATCCTGTATTACAAAATTATACCCTTCTTTACTTAATAAAGAAAGTGATATAATGTTGCACATCATGTTCGGTATATAATAGCACTCATTCAGAATCAATGTATTACTACTTGGTAATACAAGGTGATATTCGCCAACTGCTTTGGCTGCAATACTTGCACCATTCCCTACTTGTACGGAATGATCACCCTTTCCCAGTTCTCTACCTTTACGTAGCCCACGTAACAATTTACATATGTGGGATCCCGATCCGGTATCTAATACCCAGGATGTAGGGTGAATTGAGAAACAGTTCTCAATAACTAACACACCCGAAGAAGATGCATCAGCATGCTTGTTCTTCGTTTGGGCAGCATGAGAATCCAGATATTCTCCTGTTTCCTGCTCAGTCTTATAACTCTTATAAGAAAGAACGGGACTAACGATCCCCTGCTCAGTATAATAAGCGGGTCCAGTCAATACATCCATATTATTATCTTGATTAAGGCCTGACATGGTCGCTACCTGGACAGAGAGAGAAGGAAACACTTTAGCGTATGCTCTTGTAAGATTAGATTGGTTATTATCTTATCTAATCAGGATGTCTCCCACTGTTTTTATCAAATCTTCCTTCAAACCCTAAAAGGCAAGATTAGCCGGGATTAATTACACCCTACAATTTTGTCAATCTTTCAGCTAGATCAGTGTTGGTACTTTGAGGGAGGTTTCCTGTGCTTTCGCACGGACCTAATTAAAATAAACCTCATTTTCCCAGAGGCATAACCCCGTTAACACTTTTCTAGACACCTACTTGATCGGCTAATTGTCCTGTGTAAAATTCTCCCAGGAGTAACTCTTACTCGTAGTGGGTATCAGGATCCATCCATCTCATAGAAGGTATGCAATCTCATTGCAAATTTCAACACATGAAATTCCCGATAATGCTTCTGTCCCTAACGTGCTATGACCTTGACGAATGGCAAACAACCCATAGTGCGCTAGTCAAGTTCAACCAGTACATTTTTTGATTGAATTAAACCCACCCGCACAACCCTCGACGATGCCAAACAACGCCGTACGAATACTCTAATCCAATCATATCTCATGCTACAGATAAGTAGTAAATAGCTACCGTACACTACGCCTTGACGAATGCCAAACTACCGTAGCACGAATACTAATTAATACCTGTCTGAAATGACGGAGGGCTACGCAGGTTTTTCAGAAAACCATGAGCGTAATGAACTTGATATCGTTGTAGAAATAAGTGATTTTGAAAAGGAGTGTTTTTGAGGCTTTTCTAGTTTCACTAAAGAGGTCACTCCCGGTGAAGGGATCTCGGCTCTTTCCTCATCGAATAAGGTGCAGGATATTTCACAAATACCGCTGTGCAAAGCAAAACTCTAGAAGTAATCAAAAACTAAACCGCGAGTTTGTAGCATCTGCCAGTTTTTCTAAAGAGGTCACTTCCAGTGAAGGGATCTCGGCTCTTTCCTCATCGAATAAGGTGCAGGGTATATCATATATACCGCTGTGTAAAGCAAGACTGTAGCTACTCTTTTTATAAAGTTTTGATTCCACAACATCTTTTAGGTTTCTTTTCTTTTATTAATCTCATTAATAAAATCCCATCAATTAATGCTTCCTAAGCATCACAGAAAAAACGAAAGCAGTAATATTTATATATCAACATATATATATAGTATAAACATTCGTCTCAGGCAGTAATATGATCTCATCACAGAACATTGCAGCAGAAGATAACATACAAAATATTGGATATTCTAGGACGTCCGTGTTTTATTTCGAGCCTGTATAAAACACGGATTCCGCGGTCGCGATGAATAGCCAAACCCACATCCCTAGAACCCTACGAGAGCGGCAAGCAACACTGCCAATTCTAGGGTTAGGAGACCCGGTCTCGACTGCTCGAGATGGCCTCCACTGTACCCTAGAACCCGGTTACTTGTGCTCCCCTCCTTGGGTCTACCTAATGCGGAAAAATAAATAATATACAATAGTGACATCATCCTCATCCTGGAAGTGCCCCAATAAAAGAATATTAAATACAAATGAATTTTACATGAATGAAAATAAAAACCCTCATCTCACATAAAACCCCCGGCTATTCAGAACACGACGATCCAATATAACATATCACAGCAACACATAATATCTCATATCATCAACGTAAGCAAGTATGCGTAACCCGACTGTCGTTGATGTATAGCAACAAAGCCGGCGATACACCATATACTACGCTTACAGTCACAGAAAAGAAAGTGTAAAATTACAACATTTGGAATCCACAATTACTTTAGACATCTTAAATCCGAAATATCACATACTTCGCATTTCATGCCTAACTATATGAATTCCACATATTGTATCACATTCTAGATAAATAGAAAAAGTTAAACTTTCCGATCGAATAATCCAACACCTAAGATTTCCCAAATAGCTCAACACTTGAGCAAAGATCAAAAAACCCAGAACATGTCACCGCCCCAGTGAACCAGCCGTAGAAGGGTCAAACCAACGCCTCACATGTGGCAACGCCAAACTACCACAAACCCTAGGGTTCAGTGGCAGTTTTGACGGTCACATAATCGAGTTAAGGTTACGTTCTTCTAGAGGGTCTACAGATATGCTTGCATATTTTTCCGAAAGTTTTAAACTCAAGAAATATTCAACACATGAAAAATTTTCGTGTCGGGAAAAAGCGAGTTATTGATATCCGTTCGAACATTTTAACACGTTCTAAATTATCTGGATAAACGAAATTAAACTTTCTGATCGAATCAACGAATACAAAAGATCTCCAGAGAACTCAACACTTGAGCAAGATTAAAAATTCCCAGAAGTATAAACTAATACCTACGGATTAACCCTACAAATACGAGACCTTAACTCCCAAGTACGGCCGCGGAACCGCCGCGGGAAGCATGTTCCTGCCGCGGTTCCGCGGCGACTTTAGGGAGTTGAGGGCTCGTATTTTACAGTAATCCTCAGAATTGCCTGCTGAATTTTCTGAGTATTTTTAATACGGAACAAATAAAATTTTAAAAAAATTTCCAGAGAGGGGTCAAATTTTGACGTTACGGGGTTCGATCGGACTTTTAACTTCGTATACACATCGCCTAATGCTCTAGCTTGGCTCTGATACCACTGTAGGGTTACTAGGCACTGTCATAAGGGTCTATAAGGTATCAACCATGCCCGATTAAAAATTTAGACGTGCCGAACAACCTAAAGCGAGGATCTTTGCTAAATAATTAGGGTTAAACATGCAATTAAACATCTTTACAACTAAGAGAAAGGGATTACAACCTTTGTAGTCCGCTCCTTCGCTTCACAAGCTCCGAGTAGTAGTCCCTTCGCAGCGATGCATGATCTCCCGGACTCAAGAGAAGCTTCACAACCCGAATGATTCATGCTAGCTTGAAGTCTTCCTTTTCGAAGATAATCTACCTTGAAGTTTCTTTAACTCAAGCTCTCACTCACTAATCAAGCATTAATGAAGTGAATACCCTAATATAATTGGCTAGATTAGATGAGGATGATGAAGTAGGAATTATGCTCTCTTTTATTTTCAAGATCTCACACTTATCCATCACAAAATAAAAACCTAGAAAGCTTTTTGAGAGCTCAAGGAAGAAGAAGAAGAAAGAATAATCTCTTTGTGATGAATAATGAATTGTTCTTATCATTACAATTGCAACCATGGTTAAGTCAAGAAAGACTTAACCATAGTAGAGATTTATAAGTCAAGAAAGACATAACCATAGTAGATATTTAACTAGGGTAAAGGGTGTGGGTTGGGTTAAGAAAATATCTCCAAAAATATCAACAAATAATATCTTTGCAAGAAACAAAACAAAAGCTTCTAGAAGCTTCTAGAAAAGATTAGTCCAAATCAAACCCTAACCATGTTTAATCTTCACTAATTATGTTGCATTTGTAAACATAAGTTGTTATAATATTATATATCACATATATAATATGTTTTTATAACAAAAGAAAATAATACAATTAACATATATCGCATATATATTAATGTATTATCCGGTGAGAAAATGAATCAATAAAGCGAGCCAATATTAGATAATGTAATGTAATATATCACATATATAATTATACATTAAATTATCGAATCAACACTTGATCCGACAATCCGGCTATTTCTCAAATAACCGACTAATATAAACTGTATCATTTCATCGAATCAACACTTGATCCGATGACCCGGCTATATCACATATACCCGGCCGATATCAAATATTGCGAGAATAGAATACGGTATCTCATATCATATTATCCTCAGTCCCGCACATATCATATATGTGCTCCTACTCCGTTTTGCCTGAGTCAAGAAACCTCTGTGTAGAACTCTAAAGAATCGTCAATACGCCGGTAGCAGGTGATGATCATATCAAACACTCACAAGCTGCAAGCGGTCAGCTAAATGTAACAGCCACCCAAGTATTGAGCGATCAGAAGATCAACAAGCAAGCCTGTACATTCTCCTGTGAATCCAATCAGTAACACTACTGTACAGTCCGATCTCTTCATCTGATATGTTGCATATCTAGTCTAGGGGTGGTATACGTCAGACCCCAGTAACCGCTAAGTCGTGTCGATGTGAGGCTCATAACAGGTCGAGAACCTACTGATAACACTTACCAGTAGTACTCAATATCCGTCCTGGCCAGGGACTTCCAGTTATAGCCAATCAAACACAGCATAACATCAACTCCCTATACCGGGAGAGACGAAACCCCTCCTATCGCTCATTGCCTCCATGTGATTCGGGACTGTACCCAAAAGCCACCGTTTTGCACACCCTCTTGGACGTGGTATGATGGAAATCAAAGCACAGTGTGAATCATACAAAAATCTATGACGATCTCGGGTCTGCAGACTAACCTGTACCAGTGTCACCCGAGAACTGCCATCTGACGTGAGGTATAATACCATCTGGGAGTTCTCGGCGAGTCCGTCCAATATACCCAGTCTCCACTGAGCACCAATACACTATCTTTGATGTCAAACACCGATGGATATGGGATCATCCATCGCCCATCATATGGGTCAAGATACGTAGACGCTAGTCTACTCTGGTGTATCGATGTCCTGTCTCGATACACCCTCGACTAGGAACAGTTATAGGATGTACTCACTGACTACCCTGGCCCCACTAGTATGATCTCATCATAATCCCAGTAGTCGAGTACATATCCTAAGGGTTTTATCAACATGTGAGAACAAGACAGTAAACTAATACAAGTCAACATGTTAAGATAATATAACCAAATAGCATACTATCATGACGAGCAAAAAAGTCCTCTCTCTATATATCCAAGCATCCATTATAATATACATCGTATGTACAACAATGGCCTCTAGGGCATATATATAACTAACAGAAGTATAACAAGGAAATACAGGAACATACCAATGCGCAAGAAGGCTTGCAATATAGCTTGCTCAAGCCGAAGCTCCTTCTCAAGGAGGTGTGCTCGCCGAGGTCCGAGGGTGGACTCGTAGCCGCCGGTCCACAATGAAAGCGCGTCCGCGGCCTCCTCCGAAGCGGCCTGTTTAAGGGCCCGTTCACCCGATTCCTCCAGGGGGCCGATGAATCGTCGCCGGATCCATGGAGGGTCTTCATAGAAGATGACGGCGGGATAAGGCTTCTTCGGAATTCTTATGTTCTCCGACTAGTCTTGAGAACGTCTTATAGCCTCAGCCAATTGTGCGGCTTCCTCGGCAGTTGAACTTGGAAAAAGTAGGCCAACATCCGACTCTTGCATGGCCAACGGTTCATCCTGAAGAATGGGCTCAGACTCTACTAAAGAGTCGAGCAGATTGGTAGCCGTTTTCCTTCACCGTTTGGATCCAGAACCGACCGCCGAGGACGACCTCTTCCTTCCCCGTGGAGCCTTGGCACGACGCCGACCCACCTCACCTTCAACACCCTCGTTCCCATCACCCTCGCTTGGCGCTGTGACCGAGGATGACACGGCCATTGTTGACGCCACGGGTGGTGGTACTGCTACCGGAGCCCGATTAGCCCGCGACCGGGTACCCAATGGCATGCCAACTGTGGGGCTGAGGTCCACCCCCGACTCCCCCGGAATAAGTACAACACTGGTATCCCTCAGGGGAATGCGGACCGGTGCGCGCGGTCGCAGCGAAACTCCCGTGGCCTGGACAGAAGCACCATATCCAAGAAGCACCCTTTTCTCCTCAGCAATAATCGGGCTGACCCGATGAAGGTACCAGCCCGTAAAGGACCCCATGCATCAGGGAATATGGTCAGCTTCAAGGATCATGAAGCGGGAACCAGTGTTCAGCCTCACGAAGTGATAAGCAGCATCACGAACAGCTTCAGGTGATGGAACCGGCGCAACTGTAAAAGCCTCAAACGGAACGCCCTGATCGCATCCAAGCTGCCGGGCAAAGCGGTGCGGGTTGTACCGCATAAAAAGGGTCGCACTGCTCTTACGGAATACCAGATAACCTGGCCTGATCGTGTACAAGTGCGTGGCCTCCCGGGGCTTCAAAGAAGGCACATCATCTTTCGACAGGTCGCAAAGTTGTTGAACTGGACCTGAAGGAGCAGATAGAACCCGATCAACGAATACCAATCCACCCGCGGTGGCGTAAGGAGCAATCAACACACGAATGGCCCTAAATTGAGTCGGGTCAGGGGAAGAAGCATCCACTAACCGCATGAGTCTCGGGAAAGTATAAGGGTCGTAAAATGCGGGTCGCTGGTGCGCAGCAAAGGCCCCCAACACGTGCATTTCGATCCAAGACGTGAAGTAATGGAGAGAAAAGTTTACTACGTCCATGCCGGGAGTCGAAGTATTAGCCGCGGCACCCAACCCATGATAGAGATGCGCTAGCGCCAGGATGCCTACGGCTAGCTATGTCCCGTCAATGATACGATAAGCCGGATAGATCACCGAGACTCTCATGAAGCGGCGATGCATAGGGATGACGAACCAGCTGAGCCAGACACTGATAAAACCAATAAAGAATGTCTCCTCATCTATGCCGGGAGCTGCAATCGATTCGAAAGATACCGGCAACATAATAGGAATGTAGTACTGCGGTAAATCCGATTCCTTAGTCGGCCGCCTGTTCAAACCAAACCCAAAGGGGTCATTGATATTTGCAAACTTCGGAGCCGTCTTCGACAGGACACCCTCGCGAAGGAAGCAAGCGATGAAGCTCCAAAAAGTGACGCCCTGCTCCTCTGATTCTGTGAACAGTTTGTCAAAGATGCCCAGCGCCTTGATCAAACTCAGACGCTTGTGGCGGACGGCGTGCTCGGTAGACAAGCCGTCGAGCATTGCGGGCTCGGTCTCAAAGACGTACTCGTCAGGAGGCAGCAACTCTTCATAAAGTGTCCCCTGATTGGCAGCCCCGAAATCTCGTAAAATTCTTCCAAGGAGATCGAAACTTCGCGGTCCCTTAGGAGAAAAGTGTTGGGGGGAGATTCCACTGGTTCAGGAAAGCCTTAACCCACCACATATGAGGAGACTGGTAGTGGAAGAGGGATGCATATATTGCCTGATAAAGCCCAACCTTCTGCAGTCGCGCGCGATGGGCGGACAGGATGTATCGAGCCCAAAGGAGATAGCCCGTGGGGTGTCGAGGGGTAAGCCCTATTTTGTAGATCTGACCCCATGGCTGGGCCTCGCCCTGGAAAATGCGGCATCCCAGAATGTCTATGGCCGGGATCGGATGGTTCGGGATACCAGTCGTCGAAGGCTCAAGCCGTCCCATCAGGGTCCAATTCGGCATCTCCACGGCAAAGACTGTCCTTGGAGGATCCATCGGCAGGAACGGAAAGGTGGGCTCCGTCGGTACTTCGCAAAGGAAACTCCGGCACCCCGGGATGATGTGACTGTACCAGGTCCCCCACAAAAGTAAGTTGGTGCGATTTGGGTCGTGAGCCCTGATCATCGCTATCACTTCCTCGTCAGATGGCGACTAGGGAAAAGCGGCTTCCGAGCGAGTGAAGGGAAAGTACGGAACGGAAGTCATTGTACCTGAAATGAAATGAGGGGAGGCTGTTAAAGCAAAGCCAACAATGCATATATATATATATATATATGATTATAAATATATATATAAAAAAAGACCATGGAAGAAAACGACAGCGGACTCATTTTATGGGACCATTGGTTACAAAACACATAGGTCCCACAAAATCAAGATGGAGGCTGGCTAATGATGAGGCAAAGCAATTATAATGAGACAAAAGGAAGATTCTCATTAAATAAATAGTGGATTTCAAATGACCTTACACATTCCCCTAAAAGAAATCCATCTGGGACTCTGTGACAAATCAAACAGAATCAAGGGAATTAAATTCCTAGAAAGCAACATTGCAAACTTCTTCTTCTCGGTTGTGAAGAAGACAACTCAGGGCAAGAAAACCCAAGGAGTTCTATGGGAAGAACTGAGTTCTTTATAGGAATTAAATTCTTTGTTAAAAAAGGGGAATTAAATTCCCAGAGACATTTTTCAGAGCCAAAGCTTTTTGAGATGGAATTAAATTCCATGGAAAAGACAACTGCCGCCATTAGCCCCCTGAAGATCAGGGAAACCCTAAAGGGTCTGTTGATTAAAGATTGAACGGTTTTCTCTTTATTTTAAAGAATTTAAAAATGGGTTCTTGTTAAAAGGGAAAACCCTTGGTGTGGATTTAAAATCCAGTGGTGATTTCTGTGAAAGTTCTTCGTTCTTTCAAGATTATTACCTGAGGAAAAGGAATCTGTCAACAGAGTTAAACTCTGGAAAATTCTTGAAGCAGAGAACTAAGGTCTGGAAAGGAGAATTAAATTCTTAGAAAGGAAAAAGTTACAAGGAAGAAGGTAAGCAAGAGTGGAGGCGCTTCTGAAGAGACCCTTATATTTATAGGATGTGATGGAAACGCTTCATCTTCCCGATTCCCTAGATGAATCCAACGGTCACAAAAGTGACAGCGTTGCACTCACGTGCAAACATGTGAGAGCAACGCTGTGGAGGCATTTGTTCCTTGATTAAAAATCAGGAAATAACTCAGTAGGGCATCACGTGCTCACACGTGACCAATGGTCACGTGTTGACACGTGATGGTTAAAACTGAAGCGTAAATAAGCGCTGAGAAAAGGACTCAATTGGGGGTCACGTGCTCACACGTGACCAAGGGTCATGTATCAACACGTGACTGGCTTTAAAAGCCTTACAGTTTAATAGAATTAAATTCTAAAAATTTCTAAATCTTTCCAAATGGAGAAGGTTAGAGGGAACCGTTGAATTAAAAATCCAAGGGTGATTAAAAATCACCAATTTATGGAAAAATCCCAAACAAGGAAAGACCTTCCCAAATCTCACCAAAATAACAAACAGAATATCTCTGGGTTGAAAATCCAACGGTGAATAAAATTCACTGAATGATCTAAAGGATCATATTAATCATGAAAACAAACAAAATCTTTCAATGAAAGATTTATTAAACAAATTGATTCGTTTCCTTCTCTTATAAATAGGAGCCAAGCGAGAATTTTGGGATATATAGAATTTTGGGATCTTGAAATTTCAGAGAGAAAAGAAAGGAGAATTTAATTCTCAACAAAGAAAACCCTAGGTGAGAAAAGAAAGAGGATCAAAACTTCAAACAGAGAATTTAATTCTCAAAATCTAAGAGTTTAACTCTTCTGCAAAAAAAAAAGAACTTAGTTCTTTCTCTAGTTGAAGATCTGCAGAAGCAAATCTCCCCATAGGTTGAGAATTTAATTCTCATCGGGTTGAGATTTTGCCATGCAGATCCAAGACTTAGAAGGAGAACTGAGTTCAGAGAATTTAATTCTCCCAACTCACAGGAATTTAATTCCTCATAACAAATTAGGGTTTAACACTATATGAGAATTTAATTCTCCTACAATTATAGGAATTTAATTCCTTCAAGATGGACAGAACTAGAGTTTAACCCTAATTGAGAATTTAATTCTCTCAGATTTATAAGAATTTAATTCCTCCTAAAATGAAACTAGGGTTTAACCCTAATTAAGAATTTAATTCCTTTACATATATGGGGATTTAATTCCTCCAAGATGAAATTAGGGTTTAACCCTACATAAGAATTTAATTCTTTCACAACAGGAATTTAATTCCTCCAAAATTATAATTACGGTTTAACCCTACAGAGAATTTAATTCTTAAAAAATAAGGAGACTTAAAAGATCTCCATGCATGCAAAGAACCAAGGTCACGTGTCTCCACGTGACCCTTGAAAAGATCCCTGAAAAGGAGAAGAAAAGAAGTTTTGAGGCAATGCCTCACGTGCTCCCACGTGACCTCCAAAACGCACAGAGAAAAAGTAAAAGAAATGAAGGCTTTTGGCACTCTCACGTGTCCCCACGTGACCCCTCAGCAAGTGCTTTATTAATCAGTGCATAAATGTCCATCACGTACTAACACGTGATGCTCAAAATAAAACATAAAAAGTGTTTAACACTTATTTGCAAAGCAAAGTAATAGGGATCTGGTCCCACCTCTGGGTGCCCTCACGTGGCCCCACATGACCCATTCCTATTTAGTGTTTAACACTAATTTAAAGAACTTATTCCCAGTGTTTAACACGGGTGTTTTCTAGTGTGTAACACTAATTTGACAACTTCATTTCCAGTGTTTAACACTGTTGTTTTCTAGTGTTTAACACTAATTTGGGGATTATATTTCTAGTGTTTAACACTGTTATCTTCTAGTGTTTAACACCAGTTTGAGAACCTTATTTCCAGTGTTTAACACCGATTATCTTTTAGTGTTTAACATAAATTTGAGGGATCTATTTCCAGTGTTTAACACTGTTTTCTCTAGTGTTTAACACTATTCTTAACCAAATTGGTTAATTTTCCAGAGGCAAAGCCTCCCATTCAAAATTGAGTAAAATCCAGAGCTATAATGTTCACTGCTCAATCAAAGATAAAAACAATGTTGCCAAAGCCCTCAAACTCTTGTTTAGCATTGCTAAATGATGAAAGGTTAGCCTAGCACCTCATGAAGGGATTGGAAGCATCACATGTACCAAAGATGGAAATTTTAGGGGGCTAAGTTAACGATCATTGAATCGTTCCTAGAAAATTAGGGTTTCGAAATTTTGCATATCAACATAAGCAAGAAAAGCTAGGGTTTTGAGAGTACAACCTTTGTAGCTCCCTACGCTAGACTCCTCGGCTACTTGGGGTTTAGAAACGGGTCTGCTTAAACTCCTCTAGGTCACCGATGATCCACCCGGAGTCCGCTTTGTCCAAGCTCGCAACTTCACCCGATCAAGAGAATGAAATGAAGCTAACACTCCAAAGAAGTGGGCTAGACTTGTGTAGAATGATGTTGTGGTTCTCTTTCTCACTTCAAAATCCTAACTTGATGAGTATATTGCTCACTACAAAAATCTAGAGAGCAAATGAGAGAGGAAGAAGAAGATGATGGTTATATCTTTTACAAGAGTGAAAAGAATCCCGCTTATTTTAGAAAAATGAAAATATATGAATATATATTTTCATGTTCTCATCTCAAACCATGGTTTAAACAATGAATATATTATTGAACTTGAGTTAATACACAAAAGGAAAGTTTACCCAAGGTTAAAAGGTGGGTGAGAATGGTTAGGTCAAAAGAAGAGTGTAGAAACAAATCAATCATAACCATTTTCCTTTTTCCTTTTTGCTTTAAATCAAATGAAATAAAAACCATATATAAAACCATGGTGTGAGTCTTATATTGCCACTATTTTCATATATGTACAACCATGAGGGATGTATGTATGTATGTATGTGTGTATGTACATCCATATGTGCATGAATCTAAAAAGAGAACATACATGCATGCATACATCCATCAAATACAAGAAAGGATTTCTAGTGAGAAACTAATGGTTAAATGATAAATCAACACTTGATTTATCAATCCGGTCATATCACATATGACCCTAACCAAAAGCAAGCCGCCTGATCAATATACGGTATCCTATACGCGCATTTTAATCGGGTCCATGCGCATATCGCATACGCGCACCACAACGTTTCGCCCGGACTAGGTAACTCCATTGTGGGACTCTAAGACTCGTCAATACGCCGGCAGGGGGTGATGAACATATCAAGCACCCCCAAGCCGCAATCGGTCAGCTAAACGTAACGGCCACCCGGGTATTGAGCGATCAGAAGAGAACAAGCGAACCTGCTACAACTGCCGTCGAGCCAACCGGGAACACTTTCCGTACAGTCCGGTCTCCTCGTCTGATATGTCGCATATCAAGTCTAGGGGTGGTAAACGTCAGACCCCAATAACCGTTAAGTCGTGCCGATATGAGGCTCATAACGGGTCGAGAAACTACTGGTAACACTTACCAGTAAATCTATGAATCAGCCCTGGCCAGGGACTTCCCTGTTACGGCCAATCGAGCACAGCGCAACATCAACCCCCAATACCGGGAGAGACGAAACCCCTCCTATCGCTCATTTCCTCCATGTGACTCGGGACTGTACCCAAAAACCACCGTTTTACACGCCCTCATGGACGTGGTAAGGTGGAAATCAAAACACAGTGGGAATCACACAAGACTCTATGACGATCTCAGGTCTACAGACTAACCTGCACAAGTGTCACCTGAGAACTGCCATCTGGCGTGAGGTATAATACCATCTGGGAGTTCTCGGCGAGTCCGTCCAGTGTACCCAGTCTCCACTGAGCACCCGTATACCATCTCTGATGTCAAACACCAATGGATATGGGATCATCCATCGCCCATCTCATGGGTCGAGAAGCGTATACGCTAGTCTACTCTGGTATATCGATGCCCTGTCTCGATACACCCACGACTAGGGACCTTAAAGGATGTACTTATGGACTACCATGTCCCCACTAGTATGATCCGCATCATAGTCCAAGTAGTCAAGTACACATCCTAAGGGCTTTACCAACATGTAACCATAAGACAGTATAAAGAGACAAGTATACATGTTAAGATAAAGAGCAACCAGATAGCATACTATCATATCGAGCACGAAAGTCATCTCTATATATGTCCAAGCATCCAATATAATATACATCATCTGTACAATACTGGCCTCTAGGGCATACATATAACTAACAATCTCCTACTTGCACTAGGGCCAGCTGCTGTAGTATCGCATACCGAGCATCCCGAAGAGTCTCTCAAACTGTATCTAGGGAATGGCCTTCGTGAGTGGATCCGCTGTGTTATTCTTCGTGTCAACCCTCCTGACCTCGATCTCCTGGCGATCAACTATCTCCCGGATCAGGTGATACCGCCTCAGAATGTGCCTGGATCGCTGATGGGACCTAGGTTCCTTGGCCAAATCCACCGCTCCATTGTTATCGCAATACAAAGGTATTGGATGCTCAATGGATGGAACCACTCCAAGTTCAGTAATGAACTTCTTGATCCAGACAGCCTCTTTGGCAGCATCGTTGGCAGCAATGTATTCAGCCTCCATCGTCGAGTCTGCCACGGTTTCCTGCTTGGAACTCTTCCAGTTAACCGCCCCTCCGTAAAGGGTAAAGACAAATCCCGACTGCGACTTAGAGTCGTCCTTATCACTCTGGAAGCTCGAATCGGTAAAGGACTCCACTTGGAGTTCTCCGTTACCATACACCAAGAGCATCTCTTTAGTCCTTCGCAAGTACTTGAGAATGCTCTTCACAGCTGTCCAGTGACTCTCTCCAGGATCAGCTTGATACCTGCTCACTACACTTAGTGAGTATGCTACATCGGGTCTGGTACATAGCATCGCGTACATGATAGAGCCTACAGCCTAAGCATAGGGTATCCCTTGCATGCGAGCTCTCTCCAAATCAGTCTTGGGAGACATCTCATTGGAGAGAGTGACTCCAGAGATCGTGGGTAAATTCCCACGCTTGGATTCTCCCATACTAAACCTCTTTAGTATGGTGTCAATGTACCTGGATTGGGACAATCCCAATATCCTTTTGGATCTATCTCTATATATCCTAATTCCAAATATGCAGGAGGCATCACCAAGATCTTTCATTGAGAATCTTTGTGATAAAAAGAGCTTGACCGATTGCAGCATAGGAATGTCATTTCCTATCAAGAGTATGTCGTCTACGTACAATACGAGGAAGACAACCTTACTCTCTGCTACCTTCTTGTAAATACAAGGTTCATCTACGTTTTTGACGAAATCAAACTCTTTGATAACAACGTCAAAGAAGATGTTCCAACTCCGCAATGCTTGCTTTAATCCATAAATGGATTTAAGCAGCTTGCACACCTTCCCGCTGCTCCCACTATCTACGAAGCCCTCTGGCTGAGTCATGTACACGCACTCTTCTAAATCACCGTTTAGAAATGCGGTTTTAACATCCATTTGCCAGATTTCGTAATCATGATATGCAGCGATGGCAAGCATGATCCGGATGGATTTAAGCATAGCCACTGGAGAAAAGGTTTCGTCATAGTCGACACCTGGTCTTTGACGAAAACCCTTTGCAACAAGTCTAGCTTTGAAAGTCTCCACTTTCCCATCTACACCAAGTTTTTTCTTGAAGATCCACTTGCTCCCAATGGGTTTTACCCCTTCAGGAGCATCTTCCAAAGTCC
The DNA here is from genome assembly GCA_030015575.1 of Agapanthus africanus. NCBI lineage: Eukaryota > Viridiplantae > Streptophyta > Magnoliopsida > Asparagales > Amaryllidaceae > Agapanthus > Agapanthus africanus. Next base: position 552,736,818 of record CM057340.1, on the reverse strand, counting down.
ATACTTTGTTGGTGTACATGGATTCCATCTCGGACCGCATAGCATCCAGCCATTTCACTGAGTCCCCACTCGTGATGGCCTGCTCGAAGCTAGTTGGGTCATCATCCTCCATGATGCAATCCTCGCTCCCACCATCCATGAGAAAACCGTAGTATCTCTCAAGTTGGTGAGGAACCCTACTAGATCGGCGGAGAGGCTGAGGTTCGTTGGGAGCTACTGAATCTTCTGGTTCCACTAAATCTTCAGTTACGGTTTGTGTATCTGGAACCTCTTCCAGCTCCACTACTTTGCCACTAATTTCTTTTACAAGAAATTCCTTTTCTAAAAAGATGGCATGTTGAGCAACAAAAACCTTTTGTTCCTCACCGTGGTAGAAAAAATACCCATATGAGTTCTTTGGATATCCCACAAATTTGCAAAGAACTGACCGTGCCTCGAGTTTGTCCTGATTTTGTCTTTTGACATAGGCCGGACAACCCCATATCTTAACTCGTTTAAGATATGGCCTCTTCCCATTCCATATCTCATATGGTGTGGTAGGTATAGATTTAGATGGAACTTGATTCAATAGGTATGCTGCTGTCTCCAGCGCATATCCCCAGAAGGAAATAGGTAACTCAGCTGTGCTCATCATAGAGCGCACCATATCTAATAGGGTGCGGTTCCTCCGTTCTGATACACCGTTGTGCTGTGGTGTATATGGAGGAGTCAGCTGAGAGAGAATCTCATTCTCTTTTAGGAAGTCCAGGAATTCATTGCTCAAGTATTCACCTCCTCGATCAGATCGAAGGATTTTAATACTTTTTCCGGTTTGGTTCTCGACTTCTTGTTTATATTCTCTAAATTTCTCAAAAGCTTCTGATTTGTGTTTCATCAGGAACACATATCCGAATCTAGAGAGATCGTCAGTGAATATAATGAAGTACGAAAAACCATCCCTGGCATGTGTAGACATAGGACCGCATACATCACTATGTATCAGTCCCAAGAGTTCGGTAACTCTTTCTCCGTGTCCCGTAAACGGAGTTTTGGTCATCTTGCCTTTGAGACATGACTGGCAAGTGTCATAAGATGAAAATTCGAACGGTTTCAAATATCCATCCTTATGCAACTTAGCCAGTCGTGTCGCATTGATATGACCCAGTTTACAATGCCACAAGAAGGATTCGTTCAGTTCAGAGCTCTTCCTCTTGTGTGTGTTTGTTACGCTCAGAACTGTTGATTGATTTAGAACATAAATGCCATTGCACAACGTGCCTGATCCAACCAACTTTTGGTTATGGAAAATGTTCATAACATTATCCTGTAATACAAAATTATATCCCTCTTTACTCCACAAAGAAACCGATATAATGTTGCATATCAGGTTCGGCATGTAATAGCATTCGTTCAGAACCAATGTATTACCAGTTGGTAATGCAAGGTGATATTCCCCGACAGTCTTAGCTGCAACAATTGCACCATTTCCAACTCTAATGTCTATCACCTTCTCCAAGTTCTCTACCTTTCCTGAGCCCATGTAACTGATTACATATATGGGATCCTCACCCGGTATCTAATACCCAGGATGTAGGGCAAATGGAGAAACAGTTCTCTGTAACGAACACACCCGAAGAAAATGCATCAACATGTATTTTCTTCATTCGGGTGGCATGGGAATCCTGGTATTCCCCTATGTCCTGTTCAGTCCTATAAATCTTATAAGAAAGAACGGAACCAACGTCCCCCAGCACAGAATAACTTGCGGGTTCGGTCAATACATCCATATTATTATCTTGATTAAGGCATGACATGGTCGCTACCTGGAGAGAGAGAGAAGAAAACATTTTAGCGTATGCTCTTGCAAGATCAGATTGGTTATTATCTTATCTAATCAGGATGGCTCCCACTGTTTTTATCAAATCTTCCTTCAAACCCTAAAAGAAAAGACTAGCCGGGATTAATTACACCCTGCAACTTCGCCGATCTTTCAGCCAGGCCAGTGTCGGTACTTTGAGGGAGGTTCCCCGTGCTTTCGCACGGACCTAATTAAAGTAAACCTCGTTTTCCCAGAGGCGTAACCCCGTTGACACCTTTCTAGACACCTACTTGATCGGCTAATTGTCCTGTGTAAAACTCTCACAGGAGTAACAATTACTCGCAGTGGGTATCGGGATCCAACTATCTCATAGATGGTATGCAATCTCATTGCAAATTTCAACACTTGAAATTCCCGATAATATTTTGCCCCAAACGATCTATGACCTTGACAAGGTCAACAAACCATAGACCGTAAGTCAAGTTCAACCCGTCACTTCTTGATTGAATTAAACCCACCCGCACGACCCTTGACAAGGTCAACAAGGCCGTACGACTACCCTAATCCAATCAGCATCATATGCATAAGCAGATAAATACTGGTCAGCTACCGCACACTGCGCCTTGACAAGGTCAACAAATGCAGCACGAATACTAAGCAGGACTTATCTGAAATGACGGAGGGCTACGACAGGTTTTTCTGAAAACCTATTGCGTAATGAACTTGATATCGTTGTAGAATCAAGTGAATTTTGAAATGGAGTGATTTTGAGGCTTTCATTAGTTTTGCTAAAGAGGTCACTCCCGGTGAAGGGATCTCGGCTCTTTCCCCATCGAATAAGGTGCGGGATATATCATATATATCACTGTGCAAAGCAAAAATCCAAAAGAAGTCAAAAGTCAAACCGAGTGTTGTAGCATCTGCCAGTTTTGCTAAAGTGGTCACTCCCGTTGAAAGGATCTCGGCTCTTTCCTCATCGAATAAAGTGCAGGGTATATCATATATACCACTATGCAAAGCAAAACTGTAGCTACCCTTTTATTTGAAAATTTGATTCTACAACATCTTTTAGGTTTCTTTTCTTTCATTAATCACATTAATGAAGTCCCATCATTTAAGTCACCTAAACATCACAGATAAATATGACGTACACTTATACCATCCGCATTCGCCTCGATGTCCCCTCGTGCACCGTTAGGTTAGGTAACTAACGACAGAGCAGGGCAGGGCTACTGCGGGTGTAAAACATAAGTAACGTTTATATAATATATCATATATACTATATATTGTATCCATCAGAACATATCAAATGATCACATCACAGATATCGCAGCAGAAACATAGATATAATGTGGGATATACTAGGACGTTCGTATTTAGTATTTAGCCAACAATAGAAAATACGGATTCCACAGTCGCGATAAATAGCCACGCCCACACCCTGGACCCCTACGAGAGCGGCAAGCGACCCTACCAATTCTGGAGTTTAGGAGACCCGGTCTCGACTCCTCGAGATGGCCTCCCACTGAACCCCAGAACCCGGTCACCTGTGCTCCCCTCCTTGGGTCCATCCTAATGCGGAAAAGTAAATAATATACAACACAGGTGGCATCGACCTCAACCCGGAAGTGCCCCAAATAAAAGAATATTACATTACATTTGAATTTACATGAATGAAAATATAAAACTCTCATCTCACATTGTCACGACCCGCAGGGTACGGAACGTGACTGGCACTTAAGTTACGAAACATCTCAAGACATCCGTAAAATAAGTAAGCCAAAGCCCAGAAACCAAAACCAAATAAGCACAAGAATGAAGGAAAACCAATCAATTGAAAGCGAGTTTATCAAATGAGTCACATCAAGCCTTTTTTAAAAACAATATCAATTTTTCCGAAAATTTCGGCAGAGTCTCCTTTGTAAATACTGGCCCCCATAATGGGTACAACAAGAATATATATGAATCCAACAAATAAGGCATCCCCAAGCGGGAGCTAGCTCTTCGCCACAAGGCGGTCACAAATCCCACGCAATATAAAACAACATGCGAAATGGTCATAAAGAAGCATGAGAAAAACAGCATGTCGACTCAAATGAGCTCGACCCCAAAATACAGCATAAAAAGTCCACAAATCTCACAGTCTCATCTCTAAGTCAATATACAACAATACTAGTAGATACCGTAGATGGAGTACACTAGATACAAAGAATATACAAGGTGGTGCAAAAATAATAATATAACCCACCTAAGAGCAAAACCTCGAGTCCAGGCAAAAGAGGCAAAAGAAGCAAGTGCACCCGCCGCTACTGTACTGACGGAGCGGACCTGCAAAAGGCTGTGGCACAACGGGGGTGAGTTGCCAACTCGTGAGTAATACATAACATCTACACAGGCTATCGAATGCATGCACACAAGCGTCCTAGCATCTAAAATACGGGTAAGGCAGGACATAATAGCAGGTATGTATGCAATATGAATATACTAGCAGGTATGAATGCAATGCGAATCAACTCATGATCTGAATGTGTAGGTATAAGAATCATGTTTTTCCTTTAGGAATCTCTTTTAAAATACCAGCACAATACCAATAGAATCAACAAGGACCTGTGTCCAGCAACGACACCTCAAAACTATCACAAATCTCATATATCCATGTCATAGTATCTCTGGCCTCAGCCATCCGGCTGACCCATCTCAATATCAATATCTCATCATCTCGCGGCCACGGTCGGTATCCTCTGGATATCCGCCGTCCCAAACAGTCACCGGTAGGTAATCCGTCCCCTGCCAGGCTCATCGTCAGCAACACGAGCTTCTTGCCCCGGGGTACCTTACCGGGCCCACCATGTACCCGAGACGGTTCATCCAACTCCTCGAAACGGGTCTCGAAAACCACAGCAAACTCATGGTGGACGACCCTTACATCACTAGAAAACCGCAATTTACATATTTTAAAAATATAATAAGTTTAGAAATTTTGCGGCTTTCCCCCGAAATCCAGAAATATCATAAAATCTCAAGAAATCATCATAAGTGCATATGTCAATGATAATGAATGCATATGGTATCAATAATCAAGTTGCGATGTGTAATTAATATACTAGGCATGAAATAATATGATGAGGTACATGCACATGAATAGCAATCCTACGATTTCATTTTTAAGGAATTAAAGGCAATAGCACAAGTTTAAGTACCAATTATAGTAAAAGGTTTCAAATTATAGGTTATCTAGTGTGGTGGCATGGCAATTACCAGGGTGTGTGTAAGCATGAATAGTGCTCGTGCTCCATATAAAAACCCTGGCAACGGTGCAGGTGTCCTATAGAATGGGTTCGCATATGTATGTCAATATAAGGCATGAATGTAGTAAATAATCATACAAGTATTACACCCCTAATTACTAACATTACTAAGAATCTTTTTAAGCTACTAAAACTATCGGGCGACTTGCGCCATCCAACGATAGTCCCCCGTAGATGTTACCTCTACTCACCGGAATCCCTGGCTAGTCACGTCCAATCACCGCTTTCCCCTTTCGTGCCGCGTCTGACGTCTCCGCGACCGAACCTGGAATTTACATCAATACCAAACATAAGGTTACATACAAGAACGATGCAAAACCCAAACGAAAATACTAACGTTCACAAGTTAGGTACAACGTGCACAAGGTGCGCGGAACACACGCGAAAATCGCAAAAACTAACTAAAACGTCGATTTGGTCGCCCGGCAAAGCTAAAACCTGTCCACTCAAAAATCCGCACTCACACATCCTAAAAGTCATAGGATATGCCAAAATATAACATCAAGATGTCGCACATACATCACCACAAAAATTTAGTAAGACAAGCAAGCACCAACATTCCACAAATCGGCGCAACATCGCCGTTTTGCGACAAAAAGGATTACAACCTAGCATAACATGTAACCGCATAACTAGTTAACCACAATCACTTTAATTATAACACATTACAATGCTTCAAATCATATTTTTCCATAAACAACCCTTTCTTGATTTTCATAACCATCAATTAAATCCAATTTCACACTTGAACAACATAAATTAACACATATCGATGCCCACTTAAGCAAAGTAATCTCTTAAATTAGGTTGTATAATAACTAGATAACAAAATAACTTAATTAATCTCACAATGGTGTTCTAAACCCTAATTTAATTTCAAACCATGAACTAGAAAAAAAACTAGATTAGGATTTAGCTATAATTTTCACACTAACACAACATGCAAGTCCTAATTAGCACACTTTAACTACAAATTAACCTTAGATTAGAAATTATACCTCACACTAGAGATCTAGCAAGAACAAGATGCCTCCAAAGATGCCATCTTTCTCCAAGATTTGAACCCATTTAGGTTTGAAAAGAGAGGAAATAGGGTTTTGCTTTGAAATTGTGAAGAAATTTGTTGATTTTGTTGAATTTTGATGGAATTTCCTTGAAGAAAATGAGAGAAAAGAGAAGGAAAAATAATGGAAGGGGGGAGCTGCTCTCGGCCAGCACAAGGGAGAGGGGGATGGTGTGGGGTGTGGGAAAATTCAAGGTCAAACCATACCCATCACTTAAAGACCCATACCTAATTAAAATAATCAAAATCCTTTTAAAAACAAACCCCATTTCCACACATGACTAAAATTCAAAAGAGGCAAGGAATTTTATTCCTTGCTGCTGAAGTGGGCCGGCCTAGGGGTGAGGGAAGGGTGAATGGGGTTTTACAAAAGAAATTTTATGCAAAAAGACCCCCTACAAGTCCAAAATTGCAAGTTTAAGCTTAAATTCAATAAATTTCGTTTTCAATAATAAAAATTAGTTAAAACTTAAAATAAAATACTAAAAATTTATGTTACAACTAGATTTTAATTAACATGATTTTAAAGCTTAAATTTAGCCCATTTAAATTTGTATTTATCGCTAATTTAATATATTTTCTTACCGGCTTAAAATAATATTAAAAATTGAAAAATTAGGGAAAATTTTTAAACGACCAGAATTTCATAAGTAACTCATTTGCTACTAAAAACTAGCAATTATCTATCCAAATTAGGTATAATTAGTCCTAAACTGTAAAATAACAAAAAAGACGATTTACGGAAAAATACCAAATTTTCACCGATTTTCGGGAAAACACCAAAACGACTTTTCAAGACGCTACAATCTTCCCCCTAAAGAAATTCGGTCCCCGAATTTAAAAATATAGCTACACGTACCTTCAAAGAGATAGGGATATTTCTTCCTCATCTCGCCCTCGGTCTCCCAGGTGACCTCCTCGCTACTCGGGCCACGCCAAAGGACCTTGACGGTTGGTATAACTTTCGATCTCAACTTCTTCACCTGCCGATCCAGGATGGCCACCGGCTGCGAAACGTCACGCTCTAGCTGGACTGTCGGGTGCTGAATCGCATGCGAAGGGTCGTGAAGGTACTTGCGGAGCATCGAAATATGGAAGACGGGGTGAACATCGGGAAAGCTGGGTGGAAGGGCCAAACGATAAGAAACAGCGCCAACACGCTCGAGGATCTCGAAGGGACCTACGAATCTAGGGCTAAGCTTCCCCTTTCGCCCAAAACGCATCACGCCCTTCATCGGAGAGACTCTCAGAAAAACATGGTCGCCAACTACGAACTCTAAGCTGCGACAGCGCCTGTCTGCATACGATTTCTGCCTGCTCTGAGCCGCTCTCATCCGGTCTCGGATCAACTGTATCTTCGCTGTCTTCTCCTCAGCAAGCTGCGGCCCAAAAATACTGCTCTCGCTGAGCTCGGTCCAACAGACTGGCGATCTGCATCTCCTCCCATATAATGCCTCGAAAGGTGCCATCTGAATAGTATCCTGGAAGCTGTTGTTGTAGGAGAACTCCACTAGAGGTAAATGACGATCCCAGCTACCGCCGAAGTCTAAAACGCACGCTCTGAGCATGTCCTCGAGAGTCTGAATGGTCTGCTCTGACTGTCCGTCGGTCTGCGGATGAAACGCTGTGCTGAAGCTCAAACGAGTGCCCAAAGCCTCCTGAAGTCTCTGCCAAAGTCAGCTGGTGAACTGGGTGCCTCGATCTGACACGATACAAGTCGGTACGCCATGCAACCGCACAATCTCGTCGATGTAAAGCTGGGCATACTGAGCGAAGCTGAAAGTCGTCTTCACTGGCAGGAAGTGAGCCGCTTTCGTCAATCGATCTACGATCACCCAGATGGAGTCATACCCCCGACTGGTCCTGGGTAGACCCACAACGAAATCCATCGAAATCTGCTCCCATTTCCACTCCGGAATGGGTAACGGCTGTAGCTCTCCTGCGGGCCTCTGGTGCTCGGCCTTGACTTGCTGACAAGTCAGGCATCTCGATACAAACTCCGCAATGTCCCTCTTCATCCCGTCCTACCAGTAGGTCTCTCTCATATTATGGTACATCTTGGTGGAACCGGGGTGGACACTATACACTGATCGGTGTGCCTCCTCAAGAATGTCGCGCCGTAATCCATCAGCATCTGGTATGCACAGTCTAGATCCATAGCGTAAAATCCCCTGATCGTCAATCACGAACTCGGAAAATCTACCCTGTCCCATCTGTGCCATGATCTCTGAGCAACGGTCGTCACTGCGCTGTGCCTCATATATACGGTCAAGCAACTGTGGGCGTGCACGAACATGCGCGAGCTGTCCCCCTGTCTGAGTGAACTCGAACTCGACTCGGCTGTCGCATAACATCTGCCAATCTGCTGACGACTGCCTCTGCACTGCGCACAAATAGGATAGACTACCCCCGGGCCTCCTGCTCAAAGCATCTGCCACCGCATTCGCCTTGCCTGGTTGATAATGGATCTCGCAGTCGTAGTCTTTCACCAACTCCATCCAACGACGCTGTCTGAGGTTCAGGTCTCGCTGCTGAAATATGTATTTTAAGCTCTTGTGGTCTGTGAATATTTGGCACGACTCGCCGTATAGGTAATGTCGCCAAATCTTCAGTGCAAAAACCACTGCAGCCATCTCCAAATCTTGAGTGGGGTAGTTCTGTTCATGCTTCTTTAACTGCCGAGAAGCATATGCGATCACCCGGCCATGCTACATCAATACGCATCCTAACCCCACTCGCGAAGCATCACAGTAGACCACAAATCCACCTGATCCCGAAGGCAAAGATAATACCGGCGCCGTAGTCAAACAAGTCCGTAGCTGCTGAAAACTGCGCTCGCACTCCTCTGTCCAAACGAAAGGAACTCCCTTCCGGGTCAAACCGGTCAAAGGTGCAGCTATACGGGAGAAGTCTGAACAAAACGCCTGTAGTACCCCGCCAGGCCTAGAAAACTACGGATCTCAGTAACCGATGTAGGTCGGGGCCACTGCTGAACAGCCTCAATCTTCTTCGGGTCTACACATATGCCGTCTCTCGTAACCACGTGACCCAAGAATCCGACGCTGTCCAGCCAGAATGCACACTTGGAGAACTTTGCGAACAGCTGGTGCTCCCTCAGAGTCTGTAACGTAATCTGTAAGTGCTGCTCGTGCTCCTCTCTGCTCCAGGAGTACACCAAGATATCGTCGATAAACACGATGATGAACAAGTCAAGGTACGGCCTGAATGTACGGTTCATCAAATCCATGAATGCTGCTGGGGCGTTGGTGAGTCCGAACGACATCACTAAAAACTCGTAGTGGCCGTAGCGCATGCGGAAAGCTGTCCTCGGTATATCCTCCTGTCGAACTCGCAGCTGATGGTATCCTGATCGCAAGTCGATCCTCAAAAAATACCCCGCACCCGGAAGCTGGTCGAACAAATCATCAATGCTTGGCAACGGATATGTGTTCCGAACGGTAACTTTGTTCAGCTGGCGGTAGTCGATACATAAGCGCAAACTTCCGTCCTTCTTCTTGACAAACAGGACCGGAGCACCCCACGGAGAAACACTAGGTCGAATAAGCCCCTTATCTAATAAATCCTGCAACTGATCCTTCAGCTCTCGAAGCTCTGCCGGGGCCATCCGATAAGGCGGTATAGAAATAGGCCCCGAGCCGGGAATCAAATCGATGCAGAACTCAACATCGCGCTCAGGTGGTAGCCCGGGTAGCTCATCAGGGAAAACATCAGGGAACTCATAAACAACCGGGACCCGGTCCAACGGAACCTCTGCAGCTCGAGTATCACAAATATACGCTAAGAATCCCTGACATCCCTTCCGCAAGAGCTGACCAGCGCGAAGAGATGAAATCAAGCCCGGAAGGGTGACGCTGCGGTCTCCCTGAATAACAAGGACTGGCTCTCCCGGAAAGCTAAATCTGACTGCCTTCTCACGGCAGTCCACCGAAGCATAACAAGTGGCCAGCCAGTCCATGCCCAGAAGCACATCAAAGTCCAACATATCGAGGAGAATCAAATCAACTGATGAATCCCTCTCCCTGATACGAACGGAACACAATCGAAAAACAAAACGAGTGACAAACGACTCGCCTACCGGAGTAACAACAACAAGCGGATGATCTAACGGCGACGACTCACGGCCCAACATCGGTGCAAAGTGTGTAGAGACGTACGAATGTGTGGAACCTGGGTCAAATAATACCCGTGCGTCGAAAGAGCAAACTGGCAAGGTACCTGTCACAACGGCATTGGATACCTGCGCATCCTGCGGTGTCAAAGCAAATACTCGGGCCTGTCCTCCACCGATAGCGGGCTGACCTCGACCTCGGCCTCTGCCTCCTCGTCCTCTCTGAATAGGACCGTCGCGTCCACGGCCTCTGGGTGCACCTAACTGGCGTGGAGCATCGCCGGTGGTAGGAAGTAGGGCTCTCTGAAGAGGGGGTGATGATGGTGGTAGGGTCACATGCGGAACTGTCGCTGCTCCCTATCGTCTCACCGGACAGACTCTGACAAGATGGTGCGGACTCCCGCACCCAAAACACCCTGGCGACGGCTGCTGTCCCTGGGGATAAGAACCATATAACTGTCCCCGTCCAAATCCTCTACCAGGCCTATCTCTCGGAAAGAATCTGGCGCGCTGCCTCTGAGACGGTACATCGGTGCGAATCCTCTTCGGCCCAGAAACGGCCGAAGTCTGTGATATGCGTGCCTCCATCCGTAATGCCGTATCCATAGCAGCTGAATAAGTGTCGTAGTGCTGGGCGCCAATGGCAAGACATAGCTGGGCATCAAGTCCCTGTACGAACCTCTTCACCATCTTCTCTTCGGTATCCACCAAATACGGAGCATATCGGGATAACTGTGTAAACTGGATGTCATACTCAGACACCGTCATCCCAGGTGTCTTGACTAAGGCCTCGAAGCTACGAGCTCTGGCGTCACGAACGCTCTCTGGGAGGAAACGAGCTAGAAAGACCGCTGTAAACTCGGCCCAAGTCATAGGCGGTAGACCTGCAGCTCGACCTCTCAAGACTGACTCCCACCATGTCTGCGCGAGACCCTCTAGTCGGAAACTCGCAAGCTCTACCCATCGATCATCCGAACATCTCAGCGAACGGCAGATCCTGGCTAAACTGTCAAGGAACGTCTGTGGGTCCTCCGCTGCCTCGGTGCCGATGAATACTGGAGGTCTCAGCCTCATGAAATCCAGTAGCGAAACCGGAATGACCACGGTGGTAGTAGTAGGAGCAGGTATCATGGTCATCTGTGATGTAGTAAGTGCGTCATCCGGCCTCGGTGTACGACTGGCTGCAACTAGGGATCCTACCATCTGACGTAGCTCCTGCATGCCCCCCATCATCTGTCGCAACTCCTCCATACCAGTCTCGAGCCTATCCATACGGCCTGGGGAAGGTGGATCGGTCTGTCCCTGCGGCGTAGGCATACCACCCTGCTCAGTCCTAGTCTCGGACGAGCCAGCTCGAATCTCGTCTCGGGCGACAGCCCTCTATGCCCTCGTAGCCTTCGGCGGCATAGTGGCTGGTACAGAAAAAAGGATAATAAGAACAGTACAATAGAATCATAGGATACATGGAATTGAAGAAGGAATTTCAAGCAAGCATATCCTAAAGTCACTTAGGCGGAGTACCGTATCGCAAGTATGCCGCGGACATACACACGCTACGTTACCCTACTTAAGTCACTTACTCCATCTACCAAGGGTCATCCAACACTCAAAAAGGTAAAACCTATCGCTCTGATACCAACTTTGTCACGACCCGCAGCGTACGGAACGTGACTGGCACTTAAGTTACGAAACATCTCAAGACATCCGTAAAATAAGTAAGCCAAAGCCCAGAAACCAAAACCAAATAAGCAAAAGAATGAAGGAAAACCAATCAATTGAAAGCGAGTTTATCAAATGAGTCACATCAAGCCTTTTTTAAAAACAATATCAATTTTTCCGAAAATTTCGGCAGAGTCTCCTTTGTAAATACTGGCCCCCAAAATGGGTACAACAAGAATATATATGAATCCAACAAATAAGGCATCCCCAAGCGGGAGCTAGCTCTTCGCCACAAGGCGGTCACAAATCCCACGCAATATAAAACAACATGCGAAATGATCATAAAGAAGCATGAGAAAAACAGCATGTCGACTCAAATGAGCTCGACCCCAAAATACAGCATAAAAAGTCCACAAATCTCACAGTCTCATCTCTAAGTCAATATACAACAATACTGGTAGATACCGTAGATGGAGTACACTAGATACAAAGAATATACAAGGTGGTGCAAAAATAATAATATAACCCACCTAAGAGCAAAACCTCGAGTCCAGGCAAAAGAGGCAAAAGAAGCAAGTGCACCCGCCGCTACTGTACTGACGGAGCGGACCTGCAAAAGGCTGTGGCACAACGGGGGTGAGTTGCCAACTCGTGAGTAATAAATAACATCTACACAGGCTATCGAATGCATGCACACAAGCGTCCTAGCATCTAAAATACGGGTAAGGCAGGACATAATAGCAGGTATGTATGCAATATGAATATACTTGCAGGTATGAATGCAATGCGAATCAACTTATGATCTGAATGTGTAGGTATAAGAATCATGTTTTTCTTTTAGGAATCTCTTTTGAAATACCAGCACAATACCAATAGAATCAACAAGGACCTGTGTCCAGCAACGACACCTCAAAACTATCACAAATCTCATATATCCATGTCATAGTATCTCTGGCATCAGCCATCCGGCTGACCCATCTTAATATCAATATCTCATCATCTCGCGGCCACGGTCGGTATCCTCTGGATATCCGCCGTCCCAAACAGTCACCGGTAGGTAATCTGTCGCCTGCCAGGCTCATCGTCAGCAACACGAGCTTCCTTCCCCGGGGTACCTTACCGGGCCCACCATGTACCCGAGACGGTTCATCCAACTCCTCGAAACGGGTCTCGAAAACCACAGCAAACTCATGGTGGACGACCCTTACATCACTAGAAAACCGCAATTTACATATTTTAAAAATATAATAAGTTTAGAAATTTTGCGGCTTTCCCCCGAAATCCAGAAATATCATAAAATCTTAAGAAATCATCATAAGTGCATATGTCAATGATAATGAATGCATATGGTATCAATAATCAAGTTGCGATGTGTGATTAATAGACTAGGCATGAACAATAATATGATGAGGTACATGCACATGAATAGCAATCCTACGATTTCATTTTTAAGGAATTAAAGGCAATAGCACAAGTTTAAGTACCAATTATAGTAAAAGGTTTCAAATTATAGGTTATCAAGTGTGGTGGCATGGCAATTACCAGGGTGTGTGTAAGCATGAATAGTGCTCGTGCTGCATATAAAAACCCTGGCAACGGTGCAGGTGTCCTATAGAATGGGTTCGCATATGTATATCAATATAAGGCATGAATGTAGCAAATATGTTGGAGATAGTGCCCTCAGAGTCAATTATTGGATCACAGGCACGTGATTGCAATGATTGAGGGAGGACCTATTCCGGTACGACAGTCTTACTCGAGATGATAGTTTGCTATCTGGTTTACCTTTATCATCGTGTACTGTTTCAGGTGACCTTATAGGTCGCTATTACACGTTGATAGAGCCCCTAGGATTCTTGCTTGACCACCAGCAGTATGAGGGCGATCATATAAGTGGGAGCTGGTAGTCTTTAAGCACATCCTTAAATGGTCCCTAGTCGTGGGAGTTTCGAGACAGGGCATCGATTCTCCAGAGTAGACTAGTGTATACAGTCGAGACCCCGACGAGGGGCGGTGGCCAGTCTCACAAGCCACTGGTGTCAGTTGGATCACCTAAGATGTATACAAGTGCTCATTGGGTTATGAGTACACCGGACAGGACTCGCCGGGAACATGCTAGTTGGTCTTATACCTGACGTCAGATAGCAGTTCCCAGGTGACATGTGTACAGGTTAGTTCATCGACCTGGGGATCGTCATTTGTCTCGTGTGAGTTCCCACTGTACTTTGATTACTACCCTACCACGGCTCAAAGGAGTCGTGCAAACAGGTTTTAGTTGGGTACAGTCCCGAGCCACATGGAGGCAGTGAGCGGATCTTCGGGGGTTCGTCTCTCCCGGTATTGGGGGTGAAGTCGCGCTGTGTCTAGGAGAGCCATTACACGAAGTCCTTGGCCAAGGCAGGAGATTTACTGGTAGGTATTCCAGTAGTATCTCAGGGTGTTCTGGGCTACACTCCGACACGACTTGTACCGCTTTTGGGGGTCTGACTTTTACCCACCCCCTAGGCCCGACATGCGATGCTCATAGAAGAACGGACCGGACTGTACGGATATTGTCACTGACAGGCTCAGTAGGGTGTCAGGATGAGTTCGCTCATCGACGTCCCTTTTAGTCAATAGCTGGTGGCCCGTTACGTATTGGCTTATACCTCTGACGTGCTAATGGTTAAACCCACAGCCATAGTATTGACGAGTCTTTAGAGTCCACCACATTTTCAGTTACTCAAGCTTTCGGGCGAAACGCTGTAGAGGCCGTTTGGAGATATGGCAGGGTCCGATTGCGGTATTGCACGGATCAGGATCGGACGTTTTGTACTAGAGGCCGTATAGATATATGGCAGGGTTCGATCAGATACGTGCGGTATTGCATGGATCAGGATCGAACGAATATTACTAGCCGGCTTTGGTTTAAGCCGGATCCTAGTTTAGTACAGTGTAGATTTTGTCTCTTTGCATTTGTATCCGGACGGAATACAGATGCGGGTGTGTATGCACAGTATCGGGGTTTTCCTGTAATTTATTACGGGACCAGTTTTCTGGAGTTGCCAGTTTGCATTCCGTTCCGGCTGGTTTTCCTTTGTTCTTTCCCGGCCGGACTTTTCCGATAGAGGGTGTTATTTGCAAGTTTGCAAAGAACACATTGTGGAGGGGTTTCATGCAAATGGTTTGATTATGATAGGATTAGAATCTTTCATCCATGCTTTTGCTTTAATGAGATTTGATGTGGATGTAAGTAATAAGCATGGTTCATGTTTGTTTGTGGTCACCTCTTGATTTCTCCTACCCTCACCTCCCTTCATGATTTATTCTTTCCCTCCACCATTTCCATAAGAAATGGCCGGCCACAAATTTGTGAGGAGGAGAGAAAATGAGAGGTTTCATTTTGGTGAAAGAAATTAATCATCCATCTCATTTTCATTGCTACCAAAATCCCCAAGTTCATTTCTTGTTTATTCCTCCATCAAGGCAACTACAAATCCCAAATGAGACAAGTATCATCTACACTACATTCTACAGCAAATCTTGGGCACGTCGACTAGCCAGCTTCGTGCCCGAGTTGCCTCGGTATTGAGGTGGGAGCCCGTAAAAGATACAGACGATGTGGTGCCCTTCCGGCAAGGAGGCGACGACCGGAGTTTCCGCGGGAGATCGGGACGACGACGAGAAGACCGGAGGACTCGGATCACTCGGTATATCTCTAACCCATCTTCTAGTTTGCTTATACTTGTTAATGGTTACGATCCGGGTGTTTAGTGCGCGGTGGTGCCGGTTTGCTAAGTTTGAAAAATTAAAGTTTATCACCGCTTCCGCATTTGGCCGTCGGATCGACGGCCGGGGCGCCGCCGTGCACTTACAAAATAATCATACAAGTATTACACCCCTAATTACTAACATTACTAAGAATCTTTTTAAGCTACTAAAACTATCGGGCGACTTGCACCATCCAACGATAGTCCCCCGTAGATGTTACCTCTACTCACCGGAATCCCTGGCTAGTCACGTCCAATCACCGCTTTCCCCTTTCGTGCCGCGTCTGACGTCTCCGCGACCGAACCTGGAATTTACATCAATACCAAATATAAGGTTACATACAAGAACGACGCAAAACCCAAACGAAAATACTAACGTTCACAAGTTAGGTACAACGTGCACAAGGTGCGCGGAACACACGCGAAAATCGCAAAAACTAACTAAAACGTCGATTTGGTCGCCCGGCAAAGCTAAAACCTGTCCACTCAAAAATCCGCACTCACACATCCTAAAAGTCATAGGATATGCCAAAATATAACATCAAGATGTCGCACATACATCACCACAAAAATTTAGTAAGACAAGCAAGCACCAACATTCCACAAATCGGCGCAACATCGCCGTTTTGCGACAAAAAGGATTACAACCTAGCATAACATGTAACCGCATAACTAGTTAACCACAATCACTTTAATTATAACACATTACAATGCTTCAAATCATATTTTTCCATAAACAACCCTTTCTTGATTTTCATAACCATCAATTAAATCCAATTTCACACTTGAACAACATAAATTAACACATATCGATGCCCACTTAAGCAAAGTAATCTCTTAAATTAGGTTGTATAATAACTAGATAACAAAATAACTTAATTAATCTCATAATGGTGTTCTAAACCCTAATTTAATTTCAAACCATGAACTAGAAAAAAACTAGATTAGGATTTAGCTATAATTTTCACACTAACACAACATGCAAGTCCTAATTAGCACACTTTAACTACAAATTAACCTTAGATTAGAAATTATACCTCACATTAGAGATCTAGAAAGAACAAGATGCCTCCAAAGATGCCATCTTTCTCCAAGATTTGAACCCATTTAGGTTTGAAAAGAGAGGAAATAGGGTTTTGCTTTGAAATTGTGAAGAAATTTGTTGATTTTGTTGAATTTTGATGGAATTTCCTTGAAGAAAATGAGAGAAAAGAGAAGGAAAAATAATGGAAGGGGGGAGCTGCTCTCAGCCAGCACAAGGGAGAGGGGGATGGTGTGGGGTGTAGGAAAAGTCAAGGTCAAACCATACCCATCACTAAAGACCCATACCTAATTAAAATAATCAAAATCCTTTTAAAAACAAACCTCATTTCCACACATGACTAAAATTCAAAAGAGGCAAGGAATTTTATTCCTTGCTGCTGAAGTGGGCCGGCCTAGGGGTGAGGGAAGGGTGAATGGGGTTTTACAAAAGAAATTTTATGCAAAAAGACCCCCTACAAGTCCAAAATTGCTAGTTTAAGCTTAAATTCAATAAATTTCGTTTTCAATAATAAAAATTAGTTAAAACTTAAAATAAAATACTAAAAATTTATGTTACAACTAAATTTTAATTAACATGATTTTAAAGCTTAAATTTAGCCCATTTAAATTTGTATTTATCGCTAATTTAATATATTTTCTTACCGGCTTAAAATAATATTAAAAATTGAAAAATTAGGGAAAATTTTTAAACGACCAGAATTTCATAAGTAACTCATTTGCTACTAAAAACTAGCAATTACCTATCCAAATTAGGTATAATTAGTCCTAAACTGTAAAATAACAAAAAAGACGATTTACGGAAAAATACCAAATTTTCACCGATTTTCGGGAAAACACCAAAACGACTTTTCAAGGCGCTACACACATAAACCCCCCGGCTATTCAATCGCGACAATCCTGCACATCATATCTCAGCAACACATAATATCTCATATCATCAACGTAAGTAAGTATGCATACACCGATTGTCGTCGACGTATAGCAACGACAATCGGCAATACCACTACATACTACATTTACGGTCACAGAAAAGAAAGTGTAAAACTGCAATATCTGGAATCAACATTCTCTTTAGACATCGTAAATGCGAAATATCACATACTTCGTATTTCATGTCTAGTAATATGAATTCCACACATTACATCACATTCCAGATGATTAGACAGTATTAAAGTTTTCGAACGAATGATAAAATACCCAAGATTCCCTAAAGCTCAACACTTGAGCGGAGTTCAAAAACCCGGAGTGTGACACAGTAGTAGCGGTCCAACCGTAGAAGGGTCAAGCCAACGCCTCACATGTGGCACGCCGTACTGCCCCAAACCCTAAGGTTCAAAGGGCAGTTTAAGACGGTCACATAATCGAGTTAAGGTTTGTTTTCTTCTAGAGGGTCGGCCACAAAACTTGCACGTATCTCCAAAATATTTAAACCCCGTGAAAAGTGAGCAAATGATACTCGTTCAAACACTTCAATACTTTCTAATTTATCCGGAAAAGCCACGAAATGAAAATTCCGATCGAATCGACGAGTCCAAAACCATCTCCAGAATTTACAGAACTAAATTCAGATTAAAAATACCCAAAACCATCTAAAAGCATACAAGAATACACTGTAGCAAAAATGAAACCTTAAGGGCTCTATACGGCCGCGGAGCCGCGGCCTAAGCAAGCTATGGCCGCGGTTCCGTGGTGGAATTGTCGAATTAGGGTTTCATTTTTCACAGTATATCTTATAATTCCCAGCTCTATTTTTTACATATTTTTAATTCTGAAAATAACCAGATTCGGAAAAATGTCCAGAGAGGGTTCTATAACGTCGTATTTTGGTTCGATCGGATTTTTTTACTTCGTAAAATTGTCGCCTAATGTTCTAGGTCGGCTCTGATACCAATGAAAGGTTAGCCTAGCACCTCATGAAGGGATTGGAAGCATCACATGTACCAAAGATGGAATTTTTAGGGTGCTAAGTTAACGATCATTGAATCGTTCCTAGAAAATTAGGTTTTCGAAATTTTGCATATCAACATAAGCAAGAAAAGCTAGGGTTTTGAGAGTACAACCTTTGTAGCTCCCTACGCTAGACTCCTCGGCTACTTGGGGTTTGGAAACGGGTCCGCTTGAACTCCTCTAGGTCACCGATGATCCACTCGAAGTCCGCTTTGTCCAAGCCTGCAACTTCACCCGATCAAGAGAATGAAATGAAGCTAACACTCCAAACAAGTGGGCTAGACTTGTGTAGAATGATGTTGTGGTTCTCTTTCTCACTTCAAAATCCTAACTTGATGAGTATATTGCTCACTACAAAAATCTAGAGAGCAAATGAGAGAGGAAAAAGAAGATGATGGCTATATCTTTTACAAGAGTGAAAAGAATCCCTCTTATTTTAGAAAAATGAAAATATATGAATATATTTTCATGTTCTCATCTCAAACCATGGTTTAAATAATGAATATATTATTGAACTTGAGTTAAAACACAAAAGGAAAGTTTACCCAAGGTTAAAAGGTGGGTGAGAATGGTTAGGTCAAAAGAAGAGTGTAGAAACAAATCAATCATAACCATTTTCCTTTTTCCTTTTTGCTTTAAGTCAAATGCAATAAAAACCATATATAAAACCATGGTGTGAGTCTTATATTGCCACCATTTTCATGTATGTACAACCATGAGGGATGTATGTATGTATGTATGTATGTATGTATGTGTGTATCTACATCCATATGAGCATGAATCTAAAAAGAGAACATACATGCATGCATACATCCATCAAATACAAGAAAGGATTTCTAGTGAGAAACTAATGGTTAAATGATAAATCAACACTTGATTTATCAATCCGGTCATATCACATATGACCCTAACCAAAAGCAAGCCGCCCGATCAATATACGGTATCCTATACGCGCATTTTAATCGGGTCCATGCGCATATCCCATATGCGCACCACAACGTTTCGCCTGGACTAGGTAACTCCATTGTGGGACTCTAAGACTCATCAATACGCC